>JAGFBZ010000328.1:770000-1370000 GCA_018398805.1 Hirundichthys speculiger | reverse complement strand
CTCTATTGGTATGTCAATTTTGGATCAGATTAACCTATCTCTACAATTAGGATATGTACCACAGGTTTTTAAAGTTGCAGTTATAAAACTTTGCTCAAGAAACCATCTCTTGATCCGGACATCTTGGCAAACTTTAGACCAATATCCAACCTTCCATTTATCTCTAAAATTCTGGAAAAAATTGTTTTTTAAATTTGGAATTTAATATTATAATCTTAGTTAATGATATTTACTCGGGGGGTCATGATCTGGGTCTCTGTAAAGCGCCTAGAGACAATTGACATTGTAACAGACGCTATACAAATAAAACTAAATTGAATTTAATTGAATTGACGTCCCACTTTTTGGGTGTTTTCCAGTTGTGTGCTGAGAAAATTCAGCCTGTGCTGCACAACGCAAATGACCGCAAACATCTTTGTTGTTTGACATTGCAGCGAGACTTGATAGGCGGTCAGCGCAGGCTGTGAGTTAGAAGCCTCATCAACCATGGCAGCAAAGAGCCGTCGATGCGAATGCAGGCATCATGAGCATTAGCATTAGCCAGCCGCTGGTGGCCAACACCAAGGTTGGTCAGTACGTCACAAGGGTTGACGGAAAGAGCCATCGACGTTTATCTTAGGGACGATGCGGTTACATCTGCAGAAGAGGGCGTTTGAGCAGAGAATGCGTTGCAATGATTTACCAAGGATACCAGCGTAGGGTTAGGGTTAGGGCTAACCCTAACCCTAACCCTAAGAAAATGTGACCAGAGAAGCTCAATAAAAGCCACATTCACCACATCAGGACCGTTGACGTCATGTTTTCCATGCTGCTCTGTCAGACTCTGAATGCTACGTACAAGTTGGAGATCCACAAAGTCCCCTGTACCATCATCATCCATAAAGCCTTTGAAGAATTTCTTCAAGCACTTCTAGGCCCAGTCCAGATGCTTCAGCGTGTCAGTCTTTGTCAGACATTGTTGTATTTCGGCCGTCTTTCCCCAGGACATCCCCCTCATCGCTTTGTCCTATTTTTTACTTCCTTGGTTCCTCTCCTCGTGTCCACGCCCCTCAAACGAGAGATGAAAGCAGATGAGGTGAGGAAAGACACGAGGAGAGAGATGAAAGGCAGTTAACGATGCTTCAGAGGATTCTTCTCAAAGACAAAAACTGTCCACAACGGGTACGCCTGTGCACGCTCGGCCGCAGGTCCTCCGGCAAGCTCCCTCTTTCCTCACTGTTCTGTTTTCTGGATGTGTTTTTGGAATTTATATGAGTTTCAAACTGTTTCACTGAGACTGATCTGTGGTTTATAGCAGCAGGACAAATGAGATGCATCACATCCGTCAGCTCTTGACATTTTTACATTTCTAAGTTCTGGAAACTCCATCTTTATGATTCTGTTCTGTCATATGGAGGATAATGGACTCCAGGCAGTTTAATGTACAATTCTATCTCAGGTTTATTTTGTTTTTCAGCTTTCTTGTCTCAGTGTAATTTTGAAACCGAAGATATATTCATGGTCCAGTTTTTTGGGGGCTTTTCCCCCCGCAGTTTTGGCTCATTTACCCGAGGAAGTCACTTAAAATTAAAAACTGATTCCATACAGGCGGCTCGTTCCCTCGTAGCAGAAATCCATCCAATAAGACGTCAGGATTATGCGGTTTGAGGTTTTGAAATATGCAAACGAGGATGGTGAAGAATGCTCACTTGAATAATAAATGCACATTCAGAGTAGAGCAGGAGACCAAGTTGAACAATGAGTCGTCAAGAAATTAGATTTTATTCACGTTTAGATCTGATTTCTTTTATTTTTAAGCACCCAAAGCACCAGCAACCCCAAACAGCATGGAACAAGGGTAGAAAAGAGACGGATGGATAGGCCAGAAGAGCCTAAATATTACAAAGCTCCCTTCTAGGTTTGCTTTAGGGTTATTCTTGGTATTCATTAACCCAGACGCGCCTCTCCTCTGAATTAGAGGTGCACGATAACTATCAGCCCCGATAAGAGGAAATTATTTGGTCATCCCGATAACTCTGATATCACGACAAATAGCCCCGATAACGTATATATTTTTGTCAACACAGCAGTGCCTCGCTCCCTCTGAGTCCTTGAATGACCGGCAGTGAATGTTATGTTCAAGTGACATCGGCATAATCAGAAAAACGATTACTCAGTAAGGAAAATCAAGAATACCCCCTCATGCCAGAAAACAACTCGTTAACTAATTTTGGTAGTTGCTGACTTGAATTGATATTCGTAGTATTTTCCCTCATGTTACACATAAAAAAAGAAAAAAATAGAAAAGGCTGAAAGAACGACTAGCAAACGAGGGAATGTGGCAATTTTCATTACACCTTGAATGCAGCCTGCATCACAGCGTACTGATCACAACAAACATGGCGACGTGGAAGTTCGTTGAAAGTTTCAGAAGAAGATAGTTTGCTGGTTCATTTTGACGAATCCTCCGAGTGAATTCTACGAGGAGGGAAGCACAAGCTTTAATACATAAAACCTGATCAGCCACCTACAACATAACAATCGCTTCCATGGAGTTTTGAAATCATGCTAACGTGAGCTAACTGAAGCTAATGCTAACATGCGCAAACCAGCAGCAGTCTCCCCTCTCCTCTCCTCATTCCTCTCATCTAACGCTTCGACGAGATTAAAAAATGAAAAATAAAAACTACTGAACCTCATTTACTTTAATTAAAGGTATTAATTTAAATGGAACCACAAGCCAAAATCCTTTAAATGTTAATCTTTTTCAGTTTGTAATTCTGATGCATGTATTTCCATCAGTTCAAGGAGCCTTTATTTTTTTTATATCAGTCAGTAATGAACCTTATTTAAGTTAATGTGAGATATCAAATAGATTTGTTTGATAGCTTTATGAAAATGTTTGAGAGGCTTGACAATAGTTTTTCTTTGGAAAAAATAAATAAATATCTGTTCTTTTAAAAAGTCAAAACTATTTTTGATTTTGTTCATAGTATTGATGTAATGATCTTAGGTATATGTGTGTGTTATCGGTTATCGGTATCGGCCTTTGGGAGATGAAAGTTATCGGTTATTGGTATCGTTGGTTTTTAAAAATCAGTTATCGTGCATCCCTACACTGAATTATGCTGACCCTGTGTTCTCCGTCATCTTCCTCATGTAATCAAACAGTGTATTCTCTCTTCTTCTTCCTCCACCTCCATCTCTCTTGAACCTTCTCATTCCAGATTCTAGCTGTGTCCTCTCATGTCTATTCATCTCTCTCTCCTTCTCTGCCCTTGTCATACCCTTTCAACCCTTTCCACTCCCCCCCGCTCCTCTATGGTCCACCTCCTCCATCCATGGCCTCGGGATATTCAACGCCATGCCCCCCCCCCCCCCCCCCCCCGCAGCAGCAGCTGTCCAAACTTACCCAGCAGGATGACGATGCACAGCAGGATGGCGATCAGAGCCCCCGTGCTGAGGCCCGCGGAGGAGAGGAACGCCTCGCCCTGGCATATCCGGACCCTGCCGCGCCGCTGGCACGGACACACCCGCAGGGTCAAGGTGCTGGTGCCGCTCAGCGACGGCTCCCCGCCGTCCCAGACGACGATGAGCAGCTTGTACAGCTCCTGTGTCAGGTGGTTGAAGTGGCGCTGCCTGGCGATGATGCTGGCCGTGCTGTCTGTGATGAGAGAAAAAAAGAAACAAAAGAAAACAAAAAAAAACAGCTAATTGTTATGGAAGATTGCACCCTGTTAGCTAAGAAAGACAAATTGATGGTGTCCTCTGTCTTCTCAGCTGCGCGCCTCTTCAGTGAAGCATGCAATTACCTGTACATGGATAACAGCAGTCTGTTTAACAAAAGAAGAAAAAGGATAAAAATCCACAGCACTTGCCATTGGAAGTGGGATTTTCTTTAAACTTTTGAAGTCTCTCAAGCAGGTGATTTTTATTTTATTTGCGTGTACGCCGAGTTTTCCCGTGTGCCAAGTCTGATGAATTTCAAAGACGTTCATTTACTTTTTTTTTTTTGTAATTTGCTGCAAAAGAACAGTTCACCTTGGCCTCCGTAGATGCACTTCTGCTAATAGACTGTCTCGTAGATCAAGAGAAATACAAAAAGATGAATTTGTGGCGGTAAGAAAAAAAAAAACAAACGAAGATGAATTTTTTGAGATTTTGTCACACGACTGAGCAAACAAGAAAAAAAGAAATGAGCAACTCGGCGCAGACAAATACACATGACTTCCAAGGCGACTAATGTTACCTTTAAAGCCTGCGTCCATGCCTGAAACTAGTCCAGTCCACGTACGCACTGATGCAGGTATTAGACTACATCCATTAAAAATTTAACGGCGCAGCATTTCCATGAGGGGGAGAGGCTCATTCTTCTGTGGGTTGTGTCTGTTCTGAAATCAGTCATATGGCTTTGAAGTACCGCGGCAGCATAAATCCAGACGGCAACTCTGTGGACCCGCTAAGCTGTTTGACAAGGTCGAAGGTCTCGAAGCTCATGTTAGCTATTTTCCCCCGTTGCCTGCTAAGTGGGAATTTCTTTGACCGACAACATTTTAATTCCCGTCATCTACAGTTTGGGAACAGGCGGGTGGTGACCCGTCTGTTTTTTTTTTTTCTGTATGTGTTTGCAGGCCAGAGTTTCCAGGGCTACATGCTGACCTGCAGCTAACCCTCCGACCACCTTAGTGTTTGCTGCCTACACCTAGCAGTGGGCGGTATAAACAGTATACGGTAGAAACAATATAAATGTAGCTAACAGTAGACATTTTTAGTATACCGGCCTACCGCGATTGCACAAGTTGATAATCTCAAGCCGCTCCTACTTTGGTCAAACGTGAACGTGAAAAAATGGCAGCGGTTGCAAACCAGAATCAGACGTGGATTTATATTACCAAATGCCATGACTGTATACTTCTGTAAGGTCATGGCGCCAGCTCTCACAGCGGAAAAAAGTGGCTTTAGGAACATAATAAAGACACTTGATGGACGCTAAGAGTTACCTAGCTGCAAGTACTTTAGCCCAGTGATTCCCGAAGTGTGGTCCGCGGCCTCCCTGGCGGGCCGTCGAGGTACCGCAGGTGGACCGTGAGAGGTCATTAAAATTAAACAAATATATTTTAAATCCTCGATTTTTTAAAATATGTTTTTCAATTACTGTAAAATATTTATTACATTAATTAAAGATTATATATCTCAATATATATCATTACCACACATGCTTAAAATTATAGCCGCAATATAGATTTGAAGCCATATCGCCCGGCCCTACCTACACCTGTTTATTATTTTATAATTTCTTATTCATATATTTATCCAATTATAATATTTATCCAATATAATATAAATTATAGTTCCTCCTCTTTTCTTTCTTTACCCAGCTGGTCTTCAGCAGGACGATCCCCCCTGATGATCCAGGTCCTGCTCGATGTTTTGTCCCCCTGAAAGGGGAGTTTTTTTCGTCGCCACTGTTTGGCTAAAAAGCTTTTTTTCCCGCTAGGGGCGTTTTTTTTTTTTTTTCTTATTGCCATTGTTTCTTTAATCAAGAGTTAATATTAGCTATAGTTAATAATATGTGCTCAATGGTCATGCTCTGGCGCAGAGAGACAATTTGTACCGTAATAGATGCTATACAAATAAAGTTGAATTGAACCGAGTCAGGTCTTAATGTGAGTCATGGGCTACCTACTGTTGGTTGTTTTTATGTTGGATGTTTCCAGTTAATGTGTTCCATTTCAATATCTGAGCTAATTACATCAGCATCAGCCTCCATCACTGATATCTGATTGGACCGCTCCTATCCTTGCTTCTGTGTGCTATATCTTTATTTAAGGTATTGTAATGGTTGAACCTCTATTTTGCCACTGATGCTGCATTCAGCAGCACCGGAGATTTGTCTTCTCACTACTGCGGCACAGAGGGTAGGTTCGAGATAAAGATGTGGATGTTGAATAATTGTACTGGTCCAGTGGCAGAACGTAAATACTGCCAATCTAAAGGACTCACTGAATGATAATTTAGCCAAGTACCTCTGGAAAATGTGACAGGGCCGTGTCAAGTAAGAGTTTCTGAGTCACTCAAAACCCCCAAATATATGGTGTCATGAAAAGACAGAAAAAGAGATTCCTTTCACAACTTGTTCCTTTTATTTTATTTGAACCATGATGGATCCTCTCACTCTGAAACACCACTGTCTATGACATGCTCAGCAGCTACTATTGTCCCCGATGACTTCAGTCAGCCGAAGCAGCTTTGTTTTCTACAGATGAATTACTTCACACTGTATGTGGTCAGAAAAAAATAAAAACACTTCCGGAAAAATATGCAGCTTAAGAAATCCAGTGAGGACAACTAGACTGCCAACAACGGCAATGCCACTACCAAAGACACCTGGTTGGAGTTTTTTCTTTCACCTCCAAACATAAACCAAAGAAGCTGTAAACATGAGTAAACTAGATCTTCGTCACTGCACAAAAATACACATTTACGTCTGTGCATTACATTGTCGTTGACTTTTCATAGCTTAAAAAGAGAGCAGTACACATTCGCAGTTGCGATACATTCGTGCTTTCTTTTACTGATCATGAGCAGCCTGTGACAAAATTTAGTAATCTGTTCAAATTTATAAATTAATTTATAAATAGGGGTGAGTCTTGGCAAGGACCTCACAAAACAATATGGATGTGTATCGTGATACTTGGGTCACAATACGATATTATCACGATATCGTGATATCACGATATATTGCGATATTCTACCAGGTTAATATCAAAATTAAAAGTAGAGTTGAAAAATCAAGTTGCTGTATATGTTCATCAGATGATATTGATCATTCAGAGGACAAATTGAATCAAAACAATTTGCTTCAAAACAACCTATATATTGTTTATCATTAGTGTTTTTGCACATTTAGGTGAATGAATTAATTTTCCTAAAAAATTGATATTAGGAGTTAAAAAAAAAAAACAATTTTTATATCGGGTGGCTGAATATCGCGATATATCGCCAATTCGATTTTTTTCACACCACTATTTATAACAGCCCTTATTGCCACAGCCAGCTTTGTACAGTGACTTGTCATGGCTGAAAAAGGCTTTGCACAACTGCTGAGGCTAGTTGGGTAGAAAGTTACAGCGTGTCAGCTGAACTCACACAGAAAGGATTCATTGTGTGCCCTTACAGCAGGAAGGGAAAAAATAAATTTGGACTTCTTCAGTTGGCATATTATAACAGTGGTTTACATTGACTGGCATGTGTACACAGCTCCCAGTCAAAGGCAAGACTGGTCAGTGGGTTTCTGTGATGGCCCAACTGGTTCCAGGCCATCCAGCCACCAACTTCTGCTCATCCAAATTTGGGTAGAAGCCTGATCAAAGAGTCCTGGACCTCCGTCTCCATCACCCCAGTTTTATTTGCCCTTCACTGGCTTCCTGTTTCTTTTAGAATTTATTTTAAAATGTTAATCTTTGTTTTTAAAGCTCTTAATGGCCTTGCCCCTCCTTATTTATGTGAAAAAGTGCATGTTCAAAACCCTACTACAGCCTTACGGTCCTCAAACCAGCTCTTGCTGGAAGTCCCCAGAACCAGGACTAGACTCTGGGGTGATCCGGTCTTTTCAGTTGCTGGGCCCAGACTCTGGAATAAGCTGCCCCCAGAAATATGCACCATCACTGACTTTGGGCTTTTTAAATCCAGGCTTAAAACTTATTTATTTAGACTGGCTTTTAATTCAGTCATGATGCGAGATATTTTTAATCTAATTTTAATTGTATTGTTATGTCGAATTTAAATTGTTTTGTTTTTTTTAATGTGGATTTTAATGGAAAGCACTTTGGTCACCTTGTGTGTTGTAAAGGGCTCTACAAATAAAAGTTGATTGACTGATTGATGAACCAGGCTTATAACCGGCAGTTGTCACTATTTCAGCAAATAATGGTCATTTCTAGAGAAGAGCGCCAGTGCATTAGTTCATGTGAATAGACGTGCAACCTTAGCTCCAGAAACACTGGGACACTATGGACTACGGAAATGAAAACAGAATTCAATGATGTTCAAATCACAGTTCTGGATTTTTGTTGCATTTTTCTTTTATTTTTGATAGGTCAAATATTTTGGTGAAAAGTCCAGGGAAGACACGTCGGACCTTTCTACTACAAAGTCATGCTTCTCTAATGGTTTGTATCATTATAAACGTATGTGGTTTGGTCTTGGTGAAAGATGCAACATCCTCCCTGAAAATGATGTTGTCCACATGGGAGCATTTTATGTTACTTTTACATCTGCACATATGTTTTAATGCTGACCTTTAATTTGGAGATATGCAAGCTGGCCATCCCATAGGACCTTATTTTCTTTAGTCCAGACGTGGTGGCCACGGTTTCCAAAAAGGAGTTTCAAATTCCTAACGGTTTGATCACAGTTTTCCAAAAGGTGAGCTCTGGCCCAGAAAAGACATTTCTGGATAATTACAACACATGGTTTCTTCTTCACATGGCAGAGCTATAGCCTGCATTTGTGTATGGCATGGCTAACTGTGCTTCAGTCACTGCGGTGATCTCAATTACAAAGTCCTGCCTGTTTTTAATGCAAAGCTGCCCGAGGGTCAGAAGACCGCGGGCATACAAATGAGACTTCCAGCCACGCCGAGATCTCTCCAGGTTGTTGTAAAAGTCTGATGATAAAATCCACCGTCGACGATGAGATATTCAAAGTCTTTGCAGTTTTACACCCAAGAATGTTGTTTACAAATTGAAAACAATTTCATAGTAGAGTTTTTTTTTTCTTGCAGACTGGCGAACATCTGTCTGTTTTTACATCTGTGAGACTCGGCCTCTCTAAGAGGCTCTTTTTATACCCAGGCCCATCACGGACCTGTTGGCAATCAACTCAATTAGTTCCACAATGTTCCTCCAGACATTTTAGCTTTCTTTTCCAGTCTTTCACTACCCACCAGTGTTGCCAGATGTTAAAAATGAAATTATCGTACAGAGACCCCAAAATTATCGTATTTTAGCCCAAACTATCGTACACTAAATCCAACCATGACACAGCTAAGATGACATGCGTTTTGTCTGTGTTTGGTCTTTATTGCAGTGATAGGAGTTATCAGAGCCTTCTTCCTTGCATTAGCGTTACAGCAGTTGGCCTCCCGGTTTTGGCGCACTATCGCCACCTTCCACTCACGCTCACAAGTGAAACCACATGAACATATTTCACTTCCTATGGCCGCTTCACAATAAATGCAACCTGTCATTTTGTTGCTTAAAAGCTTTTAATTTGAAATAGCTAAACAGGTGTTTCATGGAAAAGTCGAAATTATCGTACATTTGGTTTTCTGTACAATTATTGATCGTACATCGTACAAAGGGCTAAATTATTGTACAAATACGATAATTATCGTACATCTGGCTACCCACATCCAAGCTTTATTTGAGACACATTGGTATTTAAGCCAATGACTGTCGAGTTTCACAGCAATGAAATAAAAGCTCCATGCAGTCCCAGAGACTCTCAGCTCCTACAGGGGGAATGCATTGACCAGAAAGCATTATGGGAATGTACGGACAAAATAACTACTTTACTGGTGAAGAAGTAGCTGATTCTGAATCAACTTCTTCTTCATGTTTAATGTGTTCTAACACATTTATAGTCCATGAAATGTTAGCACAACTGCACATATTAGATCATTTATTTTTTTTGACATTATAGGGCAGGGAGACAGCTTCCCTTGCAGTCTCAGAGGAATCCCCTCTGGTCAGAATGCTTTTTACGGAAGATATAAGTGGAAGTGACAACATCACGTGGGTTAAAAGCCTTGACTCTGTGTGTTGAGAGATGTTAAAGTTATGCAATCTGCCAGATGTCCAATGTAACATGGAAACCAAGCACGGGGGAAAAAATCCCACAAGGAGACCTTGGTGAAAATTTTACAGGTTACTTTAAAAATAATCAGCAATCGAGGACACAAGCCAACGTAACAAGAAGCCCAACACCAACTGATTTCTGGCCTCGTTGGCCGATCAGAATATACCGAGACGTACCCATGTCTGGATTTAAGTGACGGTTTTCATTTGTGTAACAGTTCTCTCACATAGCTGAGCTCACAAAAGGCCTGCTCGCCCTAAAGCGGGTGATATAATGTCAATAACTGACTTCCTCATCAGTTTTGTTGCTCAATGTGACAAGATACAGAGAGTTTGCGAAATAAGGATGGCCTCTTGTCTTTTGTCAATGAAATTTCCAAAAAGCGATGGCACTAGAGCTGAACCATTTTATCGATTCTGCGATATATATTGATATTTTATCAAGTATCGATTTTTCAGCTGTGGGTATCGATATTTTAGACTTCTTTCAAAACCCCCATCTCCCACCTTTAAAAGCTTGCAAGCAACAATTTGCACTGTTTAAATAAATGAAACTATTTTTCTCAACACATCTTTTATTCACTTTGTCCAGCATTTGCAAGCTGCCTGTCAGCCATATAATGTGTAATTGATGCTTTCAGTTCAATTAATTCAAACAAAGTCATTGGAACACTCACAAGATCTCACCAAAATCACTTTGTCCCTTTAAAAATCTTTCGGAAAATGATATAAATGTACTGTAAGATGAATACCGATATATCGTATCGTGAGCCATGTATCGCGTATTGTAATGTATCGCAAGATTAGTGTATCGGCACAGCCCTAGATGGCATGGTGCAATTAAACGCATTTAAATCATGTCAGCAAGTCGGTAGACATACGGTCTTCACGGTCAGAATGTAAGCTCTACAGTACAGTGAAAAAAATGAGAATTTCTGGAGTCTGAATGCCAAAAAGACGGAGCGTCATCAAAAGTGAAGTTTTTCACTTTATTATGTTTGAATTAAAAATGACTAAACCACGACAACTCTCAATGAAAGCCTGACATTAGTGTCACGTGTAACTAAATACAACACTTACAGGATCTAATTACCTGAAAATCTGACCTTTGATGCAATTTTGTGCCCAAAATGCCCAAAAGCAAGAAGCGTGACGTCGTCAGAAACCAAACCAGCCGTCACTTTAAAAGGTCACCACTTATTGCAGATATCATTCCCGCCACCAAAATATGAAGTTTGATTGGTTTGGCTTTGAACTGAGGTTGATTATTACTCGTATTTACTCGTAGTTTGTGGTGTGGGGGACCAAAAAATGCAGGAGAATCAGGAGGTTCAAAATGAAACGTCCTTTAATGATTGTCCCCAAAAACAAGCCAAAACTCAAACAGAACTAAAACAAGTCCATGGACTGGGACAGCATGACAGGAACAGGATCGAACAAGGAAACCCACAGACAAAAACACTGTGAAAATCAACAGTACAATCAGGCAAACTGAAAGGGGAAGACAAGACTTAAATACTTAAAGAGACAAACAAGAGGCAGATGCAAACAATCAGGATAACACAGGGAAAGAAGAAAAGCAGAACACAAAATTGCATCAGGTCACCGCAACCTGTTTTTTGAGTAGACAATACTAACTAAACTCAGAAAGAAGGAAGAAAACCAAGAAAATGTGCCACGCCCAACCCACACCATGACACTTGTAGTTCCGTACGTAACAACCGAAACCAGAAATGCTGTGCGCCGCTTTCACTGTGACCAAAAAAACAAAAGGATTGCATTTCAATGTGGTACTCGACTGAATGACTTTAGCCCAGAGCGGCGAATTGGAAATGAAGCCTTACGCTGAACATCGGTACAAAATGCATTTACTCACGCTTGGTTGTTTAAACAACAGGTGCCCGTGATGCCAATGCAACCGGTTTAGGATTTAACAAGTTGTGTTAACATCCATGTCACGACGCAAGGCCACGTCTCCATCAAGCTGTGCAGAGTGTCTCTGATCGTTTTTAGGTGGACGTGCACCCGGGTGAAGGTTGGATGAGTGGCGTGTCTAAAAACGCAGCACGCTTCGTGGCGCGCAGCTTTATCAGAATGACCCAGTAAAATATGTTGCTAAATAATGACATAACAGCTAAAGGAATATCTAAAAACTGCCTCAGTTACATGCTATCCTTGTTCGGTTCAGCTGGGTAAATCAGCAGCAACTCTGGGCGCCACAACAGCTTCCCAGCACGCACATGTCAGATCGCACGCTGATATATTCCTCACGTCATTTAAGCTCTGGAAATGCCGAACCGTGCACAAGGACACCCTTTTCTTTCCGCCCAGTGAAAACACCTCCGTCCTGCTGCAGCGTGGAGCTGCTGCTCTGAGACCGACCCTCCCACTCCAATCTCTGCCCCGTCTATGAATAATTATCATGATCGACAGTTGGAATGACAACACGTACTTCAAGCTTTATTAAGTCAGACCCGCCACATTACCGTATCGGCAAGCAGATGGGTGGGAGGTGGGAGGGTGGGGGGGAGTTGAGAGAGCGCAGAGTGAGAGATGCAAATAGCAAGGCTGAGAGATGGGGGTTTGAAGGGAGGATGAGGTGTGTGTGTGAAGGGTGGTGTATTTCTGAGCGAAAGACTGAGCCAAACAATCATCTTCTGTGTACGTGCAGCTCGCCGCTGCCCTCTTCACACGCCGAAGCACCGAAACACAGCACCACGGGGTCCTTGCAGACCACAGTGAGGAACTTCACATCAATTACGTCTCGGTAATTTCACATTAACCCACGCCTTATCGCAGGTGGTTCGAGGGGATCGGTGCGCTCGCCGATTAACGGCGAAGTGAGATGGGCCATCTGCAGCCGCGTGCAGGGGGAGGACGGGTTGAGCCTGCACAGGCTGGTGTGGCAACTGACACACAAAACCACAATGTGACACTACCGTCAGTGCAGAGCAGCCAGCCGGCCGGGAAATGAGGGCAAATAAGCCTTTGGAATTGAAACTCTGAGCTGCTTCGTGCATGCCATTTTTGCAGATCAGAGGGGAAAATGCATTTTCCCGTGTGCGACAGCTGTCTGGTTTCACGCCACACCAGCCTGTGGATTTCTTCGTGCCGCCGGTCCGTAAAGCTCGGGCCGTCAAATTGGAGAGGGTTTTCCACTTCTCCACGAGCATCATCTTGACGCCATCTTTTACGTAACTTCCTGAAATGAAGCTTTGGAAGGAATTACAGTGACAGCCGTACACCAACTATGACTCAAAATCCTTTAATTTGCTGTTTGTGACGCCGTACAAGGCGACTGGTTTCACATTTGGCCCATTCTTTCCACATACCATTATAGACGAGCCCATGAAGCTTTGTGAACATCAGTCACAAATCAGCAGATCTTTAAAGGCAGCACAAAGGAACTTTAACAGGTTTTAGCTCAGCGGATGACCCTGCAGGCCTGGAGGTCAAATCACTCTGTTTGAGGTTAAATCACTCTGACCATCTCTCCTCAGTGTTGCTGCCTGCATCTGTTTATGTAGCCATTTCATTCAGTCATTTGTGTGCTCTCCTCTCTCTGTCCTCCATCCTCTCTCTGTCCTGTCTCTCCACTCTTTTTCTTTCTTTATCCAGCTGGTCTTCATCAGGAAGGTCCCTCCATATGATCCAGGTCCTGATCAAGGTTTCTTCCTCTTAAAGTGGAGTTTTTCCTTGTCACTGTTTGGCTTAAAGTTTTTTTCTCCTGCTGTGGGAGTTTTTTTTACCTGCCATTATCCTTGATTAGGATTTAATATTATAATTTAAGTTAATGTTATTTGCTCGGGGGTCATGCTCTGGGTCTCTGTGAAAGCACCTAGAGACAATTGACATTGTAACAGACTACACAAACTAGAAAAGCAGTCGGAGAGCGCAGACCTCCGCCAAGCATAACAGTTCCCCCATATAGCGATTTACAGATTGCGATAAAATCCGTGTTCTGGATCAGATCCGGATCAGCCTTTGAAATTTGATAGAGGTTCCCATTGTCCATCTCTGAGTCAAATTTCATGAGTTTTGGGCAATAATTAACGGAGATATTGAGAAACAAAATTTTCGGCCCCATTGACTGCAATGTTATTTAAAATTTGAAAGTGATCCAGAATCCAGGATTTCTTCCAGATCACAGCAAAAATGAAATCAGTTTTTCCTTTTCACGTTTTTGACAACTCCTGAAAATTTAATTAAAATCCATCCATAACTTTTTGAGTTATTTTGAACACAGACAGACGATAAACGCCACCGAAAACACAACCTCCTTGGCGGAGGTAATAAAATTGAATTGAATTGAATTGAATTGAGATTTGCCTGTTTGGTCACTCCCATTGTTTTTTTCTAACCCTAACCCTAACCCATCGGTTGGCTCTGCCATCATGACCGCTGTAGCTAAGTGAGCCCGCTTCATTGCCGCTGGTGCGTGACAGCGCACCGTGAAGCTATACGCAAGTTATCACAAGAGAACACACAGTTGACTTTGCCTCCTAGATGTAATCAAATAATCCTTCAAGTGAGCTCGAAAATTATATTTCATTTGTTTGGCATGTGCTGAATGTAAATATCTCCACCACACAGCTGAATATATGTACAGCATAAATATTTCATTAAAAAAAACAACTAAAAACAAATTCACCAGCAGACGGGCGTGATGCAACTGCATCTCTGCAGACTTCACTCTTGCCTACACATGCACTTCACCGTGTCCCTCGTGAACCTGGGTGGGTGTGTGCAGGCGCTGCTGGTGGGTATCAGCTTCTCCACAGCTGCAGCTCGGGATGCAACATGAAGTACAGCGGTGCTGCTATTTTCTTCAGCAGGAGGCTGCAGGCTGAGTCACAGCTTACGTTTGGCGTACGTCCTGTGAAAACTGGTTGAAAATGTCAAGAATATGCAGCGCGCCTGGGTTTAGATGACGCAGGTATCGAACCACGACAGTGTTGAACACTATCTGAAGCAGCGGCCTTAATTTTAAGTTTGTCAAAGGCACGTTTAGTCAGAGTAGATCTAATTATAGTTCCCTCCTTATAGCTCACTGAATCTGGTACCTGCTTTATTTCAGGTACCACATTTGTTGTTCTACTGCTGTGTCATGATTCTAGGATTTGGGCTGGTTTCATCCTAAAGTATTCAGTCTTTTCCAGGCTCTTCCAGGGCACCAGCATGCTTCTCACCTGTTTCCCATCAGGTGAGAACCCCTCCCTGATTAGATACTCCTTGGTTTCTCTCTAGTTGCATGATTGTCTCAGTGTTCGCTGAGGTTTTTTTTTTTTTGTGTTCTTGGTTTTCCATCTGACGAGAGGCTTCCCCTTTATTATCTGTCACATTCAACCAGTGTTGTAACCTGAACGCGTTCATTGAACGAAAGTTCACGAACTAGTTATATTTTGTGCGAACGTGAACTGAACGTCGCTCTCTTTCCCTTCACCAGCGGGGGGCGTGAACGAGTTCATTTGGGCAGTTGTGAAAGATGCTCTTTCAAAGTTCACGCACAGTCAAAACCGTTCCAGGTTTCCAGCGAACCCCATTTAAAATCCACCACAAACGAGCCTGATATGTATCTGAGGAAATCAATCAAACATGGCAACACGGCTGTCGCTGCTGTCACGCTAACAATTACATCATCAAACATTTAAAACGATCATGAAGGAAGAAGAAAGCTGCAGTCGCCCAGAGCTGGAGGAGACCCCCGACTCCTGGGGGGGATTGAAATATTGAAATGGGGGGAAAAAATATTTACACCTTAAGGACCTGTTTTTTTTTTGTCTTATATAAAGATCATTTGGCAGCAAGTTTTTCCTCATATTTTTAATAAACTGTAGAGCAGTGATTACCAAAGTGTCGGCCGCGGTCCACTGGTGGGCTGTGAGAGGTCATTAAAATTAAACAAATATGTTTTAAATTCTCTGTCTTTTTTTTTAAAATATGTTTTGAATTACTGTAAAATATTCATGACATTATTTAAAAAAACAAACCAGTTAAGTGTTATTCTACTGTCATTTTAACTTAATGTGACAAGTGTCACCCATTTGTTGACCCCTCACATTAATATCAGAACATAGTTTCTAGTCCTGTCTGGTGATCATAGTTGTAGTTAATGGTTTGGGTGGGCCACGTATATTTTTCACATTTCAAATTGGGCCTTGGTATTCTGAAGTTTGGGAATGGCTGCTGTAGAGAGAAACTGAAACGGAAATTACAGTTTTACATGGGCTGTTCCTTCAATGCTAATGTGAACCCTGGTTGGTTAAGGATTCTGAATTGGACAAAATAATTGGATAATGGATAAAATGGATAAAATAATTGCTGTTTGTGGTGGTGTAGTATATGGACAGTGGTAATCATTTTGACAAAGAATTAGTCGCAGCAATATTAAAAAAGAATAAGAGAAAAATAACTAAAAATGAACAATTTAGTTCATTTTTTGAAATGATGAACTGAACTAATTCGTTTTAATTTCTGTGAACTGAACTAGTTTGTGTAGAAAGTGAACTTGCACTGCTTTCAAGATAATTCAAAAATGCGGCACCCAATCAGAGATCATCTCTGTGAGTATATGTGCTATATACGCGTCAATCAGCCACAACATTAAAACCCCCGACGGGCGAAGCGGCTGCTCATCTGGTAACAATGGAATGATCTTCTAGGAAAGCCTGGATCCTGTCGTGAAAATGGATTTGGCTTTGACAGTTTCCACACACCTGAACGTTTCTGTGGCTCAGCCGCACCCTCGCGTGGAAATAACTCTCTCTGATAGCAGCGGCAGGACAGCGCTATACTTCCAATACCGCTATGTTCACACGGCTTCCAGACTCCCCAGGTGCCAGTCTTTGATGGGACCTGATGACATTCATGGGAAGCAAGGCATGTCCGTAGAGAGCCCACCCCACAACCCACAACCCACGGAGCCCCAACGATCTCCTGCTGACATCCTGCAATCAGACACTCCAGCACACCTGCTGATGCTCTTTGTCCACCAGATGAGTCGGAGCTGAGCGAGGAGGACCTACAGAATATCAGGCAGGCTGTCGGTTTGCAAAACAGTTCAACCCTTTTCGTTGTTGAACATATGAGACGTCCTCTACATCGCTCCGTGTCCTGTAATGTCCACTGAGGGTTAAACATGTGGCCGTAACATTTCAGGCTTAATCACGGCTGCACTTGACGTTGAGCGGTACAAACTGATTCCACATCCACCAAGAAATTATGTTCATTCTTTGTAATAAATTCAGTCATGTTTCAAGTGTTTGAAAGGCAGCGATGATTTAATCTCTACTATCTAATTAAGTTTTTATTCTGTCCAATCAAGTCTTCTGCATAATATTGTGATTTAACAAAAAATTCTTCTTCTTTTCAGCTTTGCATTGATGGGTCACCACAGCAGATCATTGGTTTCCATATAACTCTGTCTGCCTCTTTCACCACATCCAGAGATCTCCTCTCCGACATTACAACCAGGGTGTCTGTGTGTGACATGTATATGAACAAAAAGAGCACAAAAAAGAAAATCTTGTGTTTAATTCTTGGGAATAAATTCTTATTAAAGCCTGATTATTTGATTACCGTATAATTCCGGACTATAAATTGCTCTTTTTTTTTTGTAGTTTGTCTGGTCTTGTGACTTATGTTTGTCCCAAATGCCCAGGAAAAGAGACCCAGGTTGAAGTCTTGCATGGCCTTGCATGTGGCGGCACATCATTTGCACGTTACTCTGGTGATGCTTGTAGTTTCTGCAGATTACAGCCTAAGAGGTGCAGCCAGGTTAGCATTCGCTGCCCTACAATCGACCAATAACGCCAGAGCCCTACGGCTTGGTGGGGGCTCACAGGGCAGAACCTAATCTACCCGAAACAAACATGAAAGCAAATCATAACCACGCTGTTACAAATACGGGCAGCTTTGAAGTTTGACAAACGGCTCACTGTGGGCCTGGCACCGACATGCTTCTGAGCAGAAATAATAGGGATTTGAAGGAAAATAAAAACACATCAAAAGGCGAGCGCTATCTCCTTTTAAAAGAAGCCCGAACATTCAACGGGGATTAGCCTGAGTCAGTGAGACCTTCAATGCGACATCAACGGCAATGACGAAGCATTTCTGTGAGCTGGCTGGCCTTAATATAGATTAATTGCTCAGTCAGGATGTGTCAAAGGGTGTTTGTGCCATAATTGAGTTAATTATAGGTTCATTCTGCAGTAAAAATCTGAGCGAACATTAAGAAAAGCAGAACGCTGTTGAGTTGCTCTTTTGTTTTCTTGTTTCACTCAGGGTGTGACCTGAATGATTTAGGAATAATATCCAGTTGTAATTTTCCTGACAAACATTGCGACTGCAATCCAGTTTGCAATATTCAAGCGTTCACCCTTCTGTCATAAACGTACTGCATAAACGCTGCAATAGAGCTGCTTTCTCAGTCTTTTATGCATTCTGTTCAAAATGATAAAAGGATGAGTTGACTGAAAAACACGTGTCAGGGAGTGGTACATCTTTTATCTTCTAAGGGTTCTGATGAGGCTTTTAAACCTACATCTGGTAACTGTATTGATAGACAGCATGTCTGTGGGAAAGACTCCACAGGGATCTTTTTCCCACATGGTGATAGAGGCAGGTTTAAGGGATTTCTGGATGCCGTTTGAAACAATACTGACACCTCCACTGCCCTCCAAGACAACATGGACCCCCCCCACCTCTCAGACAGTGGACCCCCCCCACCCACCTGTCTGAGACTGGCCGGAGTTTCCAGTTTATGGAGCAGGGGTCTGTGTATGAAGTACTCAGGAGATGGGCAGCGAGAGAAGGTAAGGAGATATTCACTGTCTTCACAGGTCCACTTTCATGGACCCGAACCCGAATGGATCCGTGAAAATTCGACCCGAAACCGACCCGACCCGAGCTATTGTCATAAGTCCGGGTTCCGAACCCGAATGGACCAGCAATATTTGGACCCGGAACCGACCCGAGTCTTTAGTTTCCGACCACGAACCGAACTGAGTTACCCGAATAGAACCAAGACAATCCAGCCCATAGTTGCTTCATGTTAAAAGTTGTCTAGCGTTGAATAAAACTTGATTTTCTTCCCTAAAGTTGTCTTCTTCTACCGGTTCAGTTGCTACATAGGCTACGTGATGTAAACAACAATAAATCCACGTCGGTATTTTCTTTGTGGATACAGATGCTATTGGTAGCAACTGCTAACGCTAATAGCCTACAGCGGTCAGGACGTGTCATGAATATGTTCTCTCATCCAGCGTTGTCATGTTGGCGATCCATTGTGCTTTACAGCTGCCAGGCAAACCGCTAATAACACGCTACGGCAACACGATTGTTTCATGACAAACAAGAGACATTAACGAATAAGCATTTAACTGCCCCGAGTCCACCGCCACCGCCAATATCTTTACCTCTCTCGAGTAAATGGGGACCCTGCCTGTCAGAGAGCACCAACCGGACCCGAGACTAACTGTACCGATTCAGACCCGAACCTAGAGTCAAGTCTTTTGAATGAACCCAAGACCCGATTCAGGTCGCGTCGGAACCTCGGGTTTTCCGGGTAGTCGGGTTGTTCCGAAGACCTCTAATTCACTGATATTCACAGAGCGTACTGGGTTAAAAACTGCACATAAATGCTTACCCTACCTTTAGGGCCTGATTCCTATCAGCTACCTGAAAGTCCCAGATAGTTGGTGTCCTCCCGGTTAACACGCTCTGGTCGTCTACGGTTTAACTGGCTAGCAAGCCGTTTAAGACGATCTCTGCCATTTTCTTAGGGGTTCAACTGAGGCCAAATCACGCTTTTTATACAAGAGTTAATTCCAGAGGTAGAACCGTTTGAGTACGTCCACATGTGACCAGGTGAACCCACATTGATGCCATTTGGACGCGCTCTTGTATGCGCCGACAAGTGGGTAGCGGGTGGTCAGACCACCTGCTACCCACTACCCTACCTGCAACCCGTGATCGCAAGATACCGAGTTTGTGGAAAGGGCAAAAGACACGCCCATTGCCACACCTACAAAGTGAGTTAGGGAGTCGGCATAATGGGTAGGGCCTTTAGGGAGCGGAGGATTGCATTAGCGGTTAGCAGAGGTTCCTATACCCGCAATTTGCAGGTAGCAGCTAGTGGGTAGCGGCTAAGGGGAAGTGTACGATCGGGGCCTTTGTCTTCACAGCGTGTTTCATTGACTATGATGGTACTTCTGGTTGTTTATTTCCTGATCTATGAGCAGCACATCAGCGCATGGACGCACCGTCACGGATACGCTGTCACTGGACGCGCCGGGTCACGAAGCTCAAATCACGTACACCATAACTGCGGTTTTATTTCAGTTAAATCAATTCATTTTCACATCTAGTGGCACACATAAATATCAATCCCCACATTATTGGTTAATTAATTTAATTTCTTTTTGTTTTTTAAAAAATTACCGCTCGTTTCATTAATAAACATCAAGTGATGATTGAGTTCTTTAAACACGATTAAAAAAAAGACTAATTATATATGTTTTGACAAAGCAGCATGTGGCAGCCTGCTGCTGGACGTCTGTTAGGATGACTCCCCACTGGAAGAAAAATATATGTGACATAAAAGCTCGTTAAGAGTCCCACGTATGACAGCGATCGTCTCAACACAGCTGATTATCTGTAATATTTATACGCTCCTCCGTGTGCACGCAGGAACAATATGCCTTCAGAAATCAATCTCTTCAAATATGTGGCATATTTAGGAATCACAGCCGCGGTTTAATTGCCTTTTTAGAAGAAAATGTCATCAAATATGGCAGATAACAAGATCAAAGAGGCAATCAAGTAGCTTCAGCTGAGTTCAATGCAGTTCTGGGGGATTCAACAGAACGGTTCGTGACAAAGCGCTTTCCAGGCTCGACAACTGAGCAGAACGCCACGTTTTTTGTTTTTCCTGTTTGAACGGCGCCGTTTGACGTTGTCGTGGGAGTTTTGACCCCTAAAGAACATCCAGCTGCTGTACCTGCATCTGATTTGGTGAAAAAGAGCTGTTTTTTTTTTTTAAAAGCACTATTAATAGGCAGATAATAGCTTTGAACAAATCTGATAAGATCAAGTACTGGAAGTATCAGCGTACGGTTGAGAGCTGCTACACAAAAGCCCATCATTTACCATTTATCTTCCTGAAAAAAAAAAAAAAAGGATGTAATCAATTTGGCTAATGGTTTCGACATCATGAGACATGAAATCCCGACTGACCAATGAGTGCATGAAATGAGTCAGCTGCAGATGTAGCTGCCTGTTTGACTCTCTATGCACAAAAAAGAAAAGAAAAAAAGCACACACAGCCACAACAATTGAAGTTTGAGGAAGATCCTTTTGTGAGCAGACTGTAAGTGAGGAGGAAAGGAGGTCATGAGAGAGTTAGCGGTGTGAGTGACTGAGAGGGATTTTCATCAGCTGCACAAACAACAGAAGAGGGTTTTAGGCCTCGGCACGGCGCCGCCGCCGACTGTTAGTCTGCAACAACGGCGGAGGAAAGAAGCTGCTCCGAGTGTGAAGAGCTTACTTCATTTATCAGACACGAGAGTCAACAGTATGGCGCATTGTTCACGTCTCCGGCTCCCAGATACTGCGAGCACAGCAGTTAACTTCACAAGGCACATTGAAAATAAGAGGCTCTATCATTTTGAGAGCCCCTTCCTTCTTTTTTTTCCAGCGCAGCCTCTTAGAGACTTTAGCTGACTGAGGCAGCAGCTTAAAGAACACTAGAGGGAAGGAAAAACTGCGGGAAATATTTAATCCTTGACGGACATGACGGACAGCGAGCTAGCTAGGCTACCTCAGTGGATGTGAAATAAACCAGTCCAGATGTGATCACGGTGGAGGGTTTCAGCTGTAACTGAAGCGGTTACGCTAACATTTGCCATTTAGGAGTAACAGCCGCTTCAGCAAAGTACCTCCATCTTCAAGATCTAAGATGTAAACTGGCCGAAAAGACGATGATTATAAATGTAACCGTTAGGGATGTGAATCTTTTACTATCCCACGATTCAATTTGATTACGATTTTTGGGGCCACAATTCGATTTAAAATCGGTTTTTGATTCAAAACTATTTTATTCATAATGATTTCTGATCTGATTTCTGATCATGATCTACTATCTGCTTTGCAAGACAGAATGACAAACGGTGATATCAAAGTGTCTTTTTCAACATTTATTAAGTTTTAAACATTTACCATGCTTAGAAGGAATTGTTGCAACTGTTACATAAAGCAATCTCACATACTGCTTTAGTAACAAAAATAAAAGTGCCTCTTTATTAAAAAAAATTGTGCAGTTAAACATGCTGCCTTTTAAATTCTGAGGAAAGTGCCTTTACCAGAAACATCGCGTGGTCCTTAACTGCTACTCTAAGTAGCTAGCTATGAAATAAGTTTGCAATAATGGGATCCGAGCAGCCACGTATCTACTATGTAGTAAACAGTGAAGGTCACAAAAGACTGGGTTGCTCTTGACGTCCATGCATCACATGTTAGTGCCACTCTGGTGGTTTTGGTTTGGGCGTACCTCAGCTTGCCCCGCTGGAAGTAGCTATTTCTGCAACATGCAGATAAACCCCTCGTTGGTCTGCAGCTGGCGGCTGACTCTGCTCCGTGTCTTAGATCTCCGGGTGATTGCTCGTAACATGAGCCTGCGCATTTGTTGTGTTGCCGAAGTGCTTGATCTTAGTTTTGCAATGCTTGCACACCTTTGCTTGTGTTCCGGGCATTTGGTAAAAACTGAAATGACGCCAAATTTTTGCCTTTAGCGAAAACAGAGGCGGTTGGATCTCATTTTCCTCCATCTTTATTGTTTCCTCTTTGTTTTGGTGCTTTCAGTGCATGTGTTCCAGAACTGGCTGAGTGGTGGCGCCAGGACGTCGCGCATAGTTACAAAATGGAGGCGGACAGCCAGCTGAGTGTTTTTTTTTTTTTTTTGTTATTTTTTAAAAATCGATTTTGAGTAATTTTACTTTGATTCTGAATCGTAGCAAATGAGAATCTTATGTGAATTGATTTTTTGGCACACCCCAAGTAACCGTACATTTCAGGATGTGGATGAAGATCCTGAAGTGTGGATCTCCAGGACGTCACTGCAGCTTGTTTTTTGAGCATTTATGCCTTCGCCTTCGCCTTCAGCAACTGAAACTCAGGCACTACTGGGCTGGGATTGAGCGACCAACTTTTCTTCTTTTTTTTTAAAAGTTATATTTAGGGTCATTATCCATCTGTGCTGTGAGGCGCTGCCAGTTTTGTAGCGTTCGGCTAGCGAGCAATCAACTGCATCAATGAAGGGTTTGGGTTCAGGTTAAAAAATAAAAATAAAAAAACTGCATCAATGAAGGCCAGTGAACCCGCTCGCCTGGTGTGTGGTCATCCGGGCAGTCGTCGTCCGGGCATTTAGATGTTGAACTCACCGGCGCTTTCTTTCTGTCCGAACAGCTGACAGCCGCTCCTAAGGTTTAGAATTGCCAACTCTCTTATATAGTTTGCCTTTCTTTCAGCCTAACTCCTTGGACTTTGCTTGTAGCTTCCAGTCCAGTGCATTGAGACGTGGTCGCGATGACTGAGCATCAGAGACTGGAAGTAAGGTCATCCAGGTCGTTTCTGAACGTGGTGCGGTTCCTGATGCTGGGCGGGCTGATCTGAGTGTTTCAGAAATCCACTGGCATTTTCGCTCAAGACAATCCTCGAGGTTCAACAGCAAATGGTCCAAAAAATAATTTGTCTACACCGGAAGGTCAGAGGAGACTGGCCAGACTGGTTTGAGGAGATGGAAAGGCGACAGCAAGTGGAAAAATAAAACTAAAATGAACCGAGGTAAGATGGAGGCCGTCTCTGAATATACAACATTTAGTGCTCTGTAGGAGATCGGCTGTGGTAGGAGACCAAACAGGAAACTAAGGATACGATCCACACGAGCTCAGCAGAACTGTTCATCAGAAGCTGGAAAAACGTTGCCCAGTCTGATGAGTCTCTGGACCCTGGTAGAGGGTCAGAATCAGGGATGCGTCCTGCCCGGTACCAGGCTTGTGTTGGTGTTGGCACACATTAGGCCTAGCTATGAAATGAGCATTGCTCAAAGACTCCAGTCTACCCATTTACCCATCTCCCTTATAGCTACTTCCAGCGGGGCAAGACACCAGGTCACCAGGTTCAGACTGGTTTATTTATCATGAAAATGAGGTCCCTGTACTTAACTGTCAAGTCATGAGATCTCAATCCCATCAGAGCACCTCTGGAAAGAGAAACGCATCACTTAGGACATGCAGCTGAAAAACCGCATCAAGCAGCTGGTGTTCTGTTAATACGGGCCGACATCTTTGAGGGTCGTTTCCAGCGCCTTGTTGAGTCCATAACAGAAATAATTAAAGGCAGTTCTGAATGCAAAAAAAAAAAAGGGTGGGGGGGGGGTCCAATCCAGGACTATCAGAATGCACCTCATAAAGCCAGTGATGGTATGTGCAGCCCTAATTGATGCGTTTAATTGCTCCAGTGGAGCTTGTCTCCAGTCAACAAAGCCAGCTTGGAGCTTTTCTGGGGGACTGCCTCTCTTTTATGAGCCCAAATAACCAGATGTATGTTGTTCCATTGAAATCAATCTGTAGGGGTCTTTGTGTCCACAAATGGTTCAATTCCAAATGCAATATATTTGAGGGTGTTTTATGTGAGTTAAAGGTATTGCGGTGGGGGGTGGGGGGTCCTTTCGCTGTGTAGTTTCAGCGATAAAACCCTCCCGTCCACCAGGGCATTTATTTGCTTCGATTTCAGCCTTTTCAGCATTCGATTAAAGTGGGACTGTGGTAGCAGCCGAGTCTCGCCACCGAGTGACAATTTAAAACATAATGGAATACAGCAGTTAAAATTTCAGGCTGACTTCGCTACAGTCGACTTATTAACCTGTCAATGGTTCCCGTCTAATATCATTTCTGCAGAGTCAACACTTCTAGAGGTTTACTCTCATGTCTTTTTCTTCTTTTCTTTGGGGACGCATTTCAGCTTCTGTATTCTCATTATTATTATTCTGAACGCTTACTCCTTAAGCAAGGTTTCTTTTCATATTCAAAACTCAGAGTTTTTGGAGTCAAAACCGACACTTTGAGTGGAACTGCTTGTAAAGTTGTAATTGTGAGCACTAGACACACACAGATACAAAACTTAAATTGAAAACACTATAGACCAGTGGTTCTCAAACTTTTAATACTGCGTACCACCTGAGAAACTGTTCAGCTCTCTGAGTTCCACCATGATGACCAGTTTTAAAAAATAGCCATATATGCCTTCTTAATTAGCTTTAAACACACAGGAGCGATTGTTTATTACCTCCGCCAAGGAGGTTATGTTTTTCCTGGTGTTTATCTGTCTGTTTTTTGTTTGTCTCTCTGTGTTCAAGATAACTCAAAAAGTTATGAATGGATTTTGAAGAAATTTTCAGGAGTTGTCGGAAATGTGAAAAGAAAGAACTGATTTCATTTGGCTCATTTTGGTCAATGGGGCCAAAATCTTTGTTTCTTCAATATCTTTGTTAATTATTGCCCAAATCATCAAATTTGACAATGGGAACCTCTATCAAATTTCAAAGGCTGATGCAGATCTGATCCAGAAGGCAGATTTTATCGCAATCTGTAAATCACTATATGGGGGAATTGTTGCACTTGGCGGAGATCTGCGCTCTCCGAGTGCTTTTCTAGTTCCTTATTGTGGTTATTTATTACCTGAATTGTTACTTTACCGAATCAGACATTTACAACTCTGTCCAACAATTCTCACATACTCATAGTCTCATACAGAGGCAAAATAAACACACTCAAAAGTTGTAACATCTGTACTGCAACTGAATATGCAACTAATATTTTTTAAAAGACAATTATAATGATCTCAAGCTACACATTTAGTTTGAAACGTATTTATAATGCATTGTATGTTTCCGATTTTTTTTTTTAAGTAAAAATGCGGAAAGTCATGACGTTCCCCTGCGTACAAGCAGAGGGCGCTCGCGTACCACCGGTGGTACATGTACCACAGTTTGCGCACCACTGCTATAGACAGATACGGAGCCTACCTCCTTTTTAAGACGGAGGTCTTTTCTGCTTCAGAAAATATTTTTCTACACTCATCTGTGTAAAGGGGTGAACAGAAGCAGAGCTGATGTATGTAGGCGACATTACAGCAGCATCTCAACAGGTTCCTATCAGCTAACGTACATTAGCAGCAGGACAACATGTCTCTGGACATGTTGACCATCTAGATTTGATACAGACACGGGCTGGTAGAACATGATGAGTTAGAGTTTTTCTGACCACCTTTGGGCTTATTTTACCACTTTGTTACGGCACCGTCTTACCTTCACATAGACCGTATCTCTGTCGCCACCGCGAGTTCATCTTCTGCGACTTATAAATTAATAGGCGGCGTCCACAATGCATACCGCCACCTGATGCACCAGAACTGAAATGAGAAGCGACATTCACAAAGTACGTAAACACGAGGGCGAGTGAAAAGCTGAAAAATTTAGTTGTGTATGTATAAACACTGCGTCTCTTTGGCCAAATGATGAAAGCTGGCCTTTGCTACCTTAAGATCTGTGTTGCAAATGAGCAAACAAGCCTCGAAGACTCACAGCCTTCTGGGTTTTCAGACGAAGGCATCACTAAACTGCGTCATGAGGAGTTTTAACCGCCGTTTGCGCTGCAGTGGAGTGGAAGGGAAGGATGCTCTGCAGGCTACGACGCTTTGTGTGAGCTCTGCGGGAATAATTTCGACTGCTACAAAAGACTCACTCTATATATGTAAAGTCAGAATTTAAATATGAAAGAAAGTACATGAAGTCCCAGATCTGTCTGAAAGAGTTTCTTTGAGCAAGCCATTGTTGTTTCTCTCTATAACCTATATATTTATATTCATTTATACTCAGATTTAATAACACATGTCTCTCCAATCCTTCAAATATTTTCATCCAAATGGAGTAACAAGTGGAAGAATAAATTAAAGAATTGTAGACGTTGTGGGTTCTACTACAGATTTTTTCCTGAAGGAATAATTTCATTAAAAAAAAAAGGAGAAGCTTCAATTTCTTCCATATCTTTCACAATTTCCCTCTGAGCTTAAAGCTCCAGCTGGCAAACATTTCAGGGAGGAAATGTTTCTATAACTCATAATCAGTGATGTAATCCCACACGGGCTTGAATTACAAATCTAATCTAAGGAAAAAGAAGAAGCGTAATGTGCAGTGGGACCCAAAACACAAACTGAAAGGCTCCATAAGTCAAAAAAAATTAAAAAACATCCCTTCCGTTAATCTTTGAAAACAGAGGATTTATTTCGCTGTGGTTTGGGGTTTACTTCGCTGCAGACGGTTTGGTGGAATAAATGCTATGAGTTCTTAGGGATTGGGAGGGTTTTTTTTTTCAATTTTAATGGTTTAATTTGGACTGAATTAATGCAGAACTGCCTGTTAGAGAAACAATAAAATAATAGAGAACTTTTTACAACATACTGGGCTCGTTTACAGCTAATTAACAGGTCTTACGCTACCAGACATCATGCTTGGAAATTAGCTGCCCGCCACTCACCGAGCACAGCTTTTCTGCTCCAAGAAACCGAGGATATCTTGACATGGAATTTCTTTTGCGCCACAAACAAAAGAGGAAAAAAAAATACAAAAATAAAAAGTTGTGCTGATACATAGCAGAAGCTAAAAGATGTGTGGAGTCAAAGTTTGCCGGACACAACAAGGGACTGAAAATTTAAATCTATCTTAACTTGAATTTACTTTATTTTTTAAAAGGAAAAGCGTCTGTTTCGTACATTTATTGAGAAGTCTTCGGAATCTGGATTCCAAAAAAATTAAATGAATATCAATAAATAAATAACTAGAACATCTTATTTGTTGGGGAAACATTAACTGGAGGCGATTAAAAAATGCAAGCCGCTAATACATCAGCAGTGTTTCCCACATGTTCATTTGTTGTGGCGGCCCCCTACGAATAAATTTTTCAGCTTTTAAATCGCCCTCGCCTCCAGACTGTTTACGTTGTGAATATCGCACGTCTTTTTAAAATTCTGGCACATTGGGTGGGGGTATGTATATTGACTAGAGCTGAGCGATTTTATGGATTCTGCGATATATATCGATATCTTATCAAGTATCGATTTTTCAGCCGTGAGTATTGATATTCTAAGCTTCTTCCAAAACCCCCGTGTCCCACCTTTAAAAGCTTGCAAGCAACAATTTGCTCTGATTTAAATACATGAAACTATTTTTCTCAACAAATCTTTTATCCATTTTGTCCAGCATTTGCAAGCTGCCTGTCAGCCATATAATGTGTAATTGATGCTTTCAGTTCAATAAATTCAAACAAAGTCATTGGAACACTCACAAGATGTCACCAAAATCACTTTGTCTCTTTAAAATCTTTTGGAAAATAATGTAAATGTATTGTAAGATGAATATCATTATATACAAGAATAAGAATAAGAATAAGAATCTTTATTGTCATTGTACAAAATATACAACAAAATTCTGTTTGGCAGCATCTCTCTCGCAGAAGCCGGCTCAAGTAGATCTCCTCTAGACGTGGTAGTGGGGAGCCGACGATCCACTGAGCAGTCTTGATGACCCGCTGCAGTTGTTTCTTCTCGGATGCAGTGCAGCTGGCATACCACACCGTACATCCGTAGGTCAGGACACTCTCTATTGTGCAGTGATAAAAGTTTTTCAGCAGGGGTGGAGGGAGTTTGTTCCTCCTCAGCGTTCTCAGGAAAAAGAGACGCTGCTGGGCCTTTTTAATGATGTGGGTGGTGTTCACGGTCCAGCTCAGGTCCCCTGAGATGTGCAGTCCGAGAAACTTGAAGTTTTTGACCCGCTCCACCTCTTCCCCATTGATGCTCAGACCTGAGTGTAGTGTGGTCCTTGTCTTCCGGAAGTCAATGATGAGTTCTTTTGTCTTTCGGGTGTTGAGGTTGAGGTGGTTGTCACTGCACCAGGCCGCCAGTGCTCGGACCTCCTCCCTGTATGGTGCCTCATCATCATTGTTGATCAATCCAACAATGGTTGTATCATCTGCAAATTTGATGAGGGTGTTGGAGCCATGGGTGGCGACGCAGTCGTGGGTGTACAGCGTGTACAAGACTGGACTCAGAACACAGCCCTGAGGCACACCGGTATTGAGGACGATAGTGGAGGATGTGGAGGTGCCCATCCTGATGTGCTGGGGTCTGTTAGTCAGGAAGTCCTTGATCCACAGACAGAGGGAGGTTCCGAGTTGCAGTGTCTGCAGTTTGTTGATCAGTCGGCTGGGGCTGATGGAGTTGAATGCCGAACTGAAGTCAACAAACAACATCCTGATGTATGTTTTGGGACTTTCGATGTGGTTGAGAGCGGTGTGGAGGGCGATGGAGATGGCGTCATCTGTGGATCTGTTGCATCTGTAGGCAAACTGATGTTGGTCGAAGCCAGGTGGGATATGGGCCTTGACATGTTGTAACACCAGTCTCTCCATACATTTCATGATTACCGGTGTCAGGGCCACAGGCCGGCAATCATTCAGTCCTGTGATGGCAGAGGATTTGGGCACGGGGATTATGGTGGCAGTTTTCAGGCAGGTGGGGACTGTGGCTTGCTGCAGCGAACGGTTAAAGATGTTAGTGAATACTGCAGGAAGCTGATGGGCACATGATTTAAGCACCTTCCCTGGTATTCCATCCGGTCCTGGTGCTTTGCTGGTGTCGATGCCTCGCAGGACTCGCAGTACCTGGTGTTGTTGGATGGTGGGGGGCTGGTCATGCTCTGATGGTGTCAGCTGTGTGTCCTCTGCCTGTCTGCTGTCCTCTTCAAAGCGGGAGAAGAAGGCGTTAAGTTGGTCTGGGAGAGAGGTGTCGGTGGGGGAGGGGGGTGTTGTGGCATTGTTTGTAATCTGTGATGTTCTGGATGCCTTTCCACATGGAGCGGGGGTTGTTTTCCCTGAAATTGGCCTCTATCTGCTCTCTGTATTTTGCTTTAGCAGCCTTGATGCCTCTGTTCAGGTCCACAGGTCCATATCGTATCGTGAGCCGAGTATCGTGTATTGTATCGTATCGGGAGATTAGTGTATTGCTACAGCCCTAATTGTGACGCCGCCTATAAATTCATAATTCGCAGCAAGAAGAACACGCGGTGGGCCTATAAATAGAGAAGACGCAGAAGAAGTCGAGGTGGAAAAGGCGTGATTCAAGCGACGGACCACACCACGACAAATAGATCCTTGACCTGTGGGAAACACTGCATCGGCAGTGCTTGAGAATCATTTATTGATTAGACTATTCTTTTCTGCCTTGCATTGTATTTAGGGCTGGGCAAGTTAACGCATTATTATCGCGTTAACGCATTAATTTATTAACGCCGACAATTATTTTATCACACGTTAACGCATGTTGCTCACATGCTTTTGTTTTGAAAAGTCTGTTACTGGCTACTGCAGAACCGGAAGATAATTGGCAGGTAAACATGCGGAAAAACTAAGACAGACATGGAGAACGGTAAAAATCTGTGAACTTTACAGTTCAGGTAGCAACTCAGGTAGCAATATTAACAATTCTGTCTGAAAAAAATAAAATAAAATTCTGGACTGCAAAAAAACTTTCGCATCATTCCTCCATGTTCCATCAGATCTGCTCCATGTGTTCACTGTCCTGCTGTTTACTAGCTGTTTAGCTGGTTACTGCAGTGCGGCTCCATCTAGTGGCACAGATGTGTAATGACAACAGAAAGTCCAGTCCTCCATTTTAAAACAAATTCAGTTCTGTGGCCCGTTTTTTAATTTTGTATTTTTGATCAAAGAAAAAAATTGAAATAATAATATAAAAAAACAGGCATTTTTTTTTTGTTTTTTGTGTCACATTAAAAAATGAAATAAAATGTAACTTTTTAATTTTTTTAATTTTTGATTGACAAAGAACGAATGATACACGGATTGATAAACTTACAGAACTTTAACATGGACATTTTCATTTTAAAGTTCTCCCAGACGGAGGATTCAACAGAAACAAGGTTATTTGTAACAACTGACAAGTTGAACTCCCCGTTAAAAGGTTTCTGCTGTTACCTCAGAAATTACCTGTTTTAATGTTCTGATTGTGACTCAGGATTTTGTTTGTCGAGTTTTTTTTTTTTATTTTTCATAAAAACAGGACAATATTAATGCCCTGGCTGTGGCAATAAGCTTTATTTTACTTGACATTTTTTAAGATGAGATTTACACTAAATATGTGTTACTGACAAGTGCTGATGGTAAAAGTGTTTGAACAACAAATGTTATGACACTTCAGTTCAAATGGCAGCAGAACATTTAAATAAAAGTGCATTTTACACTACTTTTGATTTCCTTATTTGATTTTGCGTATACAACACGATAATCGTGATTAATCAGGAAAATATTGCGATTAATCGTGATTAAAAATTTTAATCACTTCCCAGCCCTAATTGTAATTTAAAAAAAACCCCCAAAAAACGAGGAGCTGTCCAAGATCAGAGCAAAGAATCACTGTAACACCTGTGAGGTTTCTCCTTCACATCCACGTCGTCTTTCCTGAACGCAGCATCTGGCGAATCAACAAGATGTGTTTAAATCGCGGCGGCGGAGGCGTGATTGCTGGTAATACCACAGAATTAGCAAAGAAACCCCCAAAAATATATATTTAGTAGCACAATCACAACTACAGTGAAATGCCAACATACAAACGCTGGCGTGTTGGAGGATGTGGAGAGCCTAATTGTAGCCAGAGGCTTTACACAAAGCTTTGAATATTTCATTATTCTCACTTTGCAGTAGGTGCCTGTTTGATTCTTTTGAGGAACTGGAGCTCTTGCATCATACAGGCTTTTATTAAAAAAATATCAGCGGCTGACTCGAGGCTGGCTCTGGGTTATTACGGTGTAAAACCAGTGCCTCTAATTAACTGCTCACGCCGGGTGCTGCAGGTTTCCTGGATGGATTTCTTTGTCTAACGGAAGTCTGGCGTCTCTGAAGCGCTGCTGGACTCGTCCGCCCTCCAGGAGTTCGGGGAAACTTCTGAGTGCGGTGGAAGCTCGGGGCGGGAAGTTGTCGGACAAAAGGCTAAAACGACCCATCTCCCGTTATCACATTTATTTTTTTTCTTTTAAATCTTTCTCGTGTGACCTTCCTCTCTTGTTTTTCTGCTGCTCTCAGAAGCATCCGGAGAGTTGTGGACTCCTCTTCTCGGCGGGCGACGGGGAGATCTTGTGGCTGAGAGCCTATGAAAGCCCCGTGATTGCAGACCACCCCCGGGGCTAGGTAGTCACCTGACACGGAAACAGTTGCTATGGCAACACTAACGGCTGGCCATCGGTGGCCACGATATAACAGACAGAGAGAGAGAGCATACACAAACATGCCGGAGCTCCATGACTCTCGTGTCTCGCCCCCCCCCCCCCGTACCAGCCCGACTGTGATGGCACCTCAGGGATGCGGGGGGGCAAATGAGCACGGCTTATCGGATTTGTGAAAACGTGTGTGATACCTGGGGGCGTAGCGCGGAACTCATAACAAATGCAAACAAACACATCGATCGGTTTAATTACCTTCGTTGTCCTTCAGGGTGAAGTTGGGGTTCACCGACGGATGGTTCGACAGGGCAAAGGAAAACCGCTGTCCGTTGGCGAAGTCGTCCTTGTCCACCGCCGACACGGTCTGGATCACCTGAACGACAGGAAGCACATTTATAGACTTCGTTATAAGGGGTAAGTATTGGCAAGGACCTCACAATACGATATGTATCATGATACTTGGGTTGTGATACGATATATCCTGATATTGCAATATCACGATATATTGCGATATTCTACCCAGTTAATATCAAAATTAAAAATGATGTAAATGTATTGTAAGCAAGGGTGAGTATTGGCAAGGACCTCGCAATACAATATGTATCATGATACTTGGGTCACGATATATTATCACAATATATTGCGATATTCTACCCAGTTAATATCAAAATTAAAAGTAGAGATGAAAAATCAAGTTGCTGTATATGTTCATTAGATGATATTGATCATTCAGAGGACAAATCAAGTCAAAACTATTTGCTTCAAAAACAACCTATTTATTGTTTATTATTAGTGTTTTTGCACATTTAAATAACCAATAAAAAAATCGATATAAGGAGCTGAAAAATCGATATTATACTGGGCGGTTGAAAATCGCGATAGATTGCCAAATCGATTTCTTTTCTACTACCCCTACTTCGTAAAAACGGAAACTGCTACAACCATTTCCAACCAGGCACAAACTTTTGAACCCCCTCCATCTGCAAAACATAAATCAGGCATTTCATTGTCTTAGATTTAAGCAAGTCCATTTGTGACATTATTCAGTTTTTTAAAAAATTGACCAGTAAAGGCAGAACTTGCTTGACCAGTACTAAGTACCCTGGTGGTTCAGCAGCTTGTAGTTCCACCTTTAGCAGCAGTATCTCTTTATCTGTCTCATTTTGGAGAAATTTTAGCCTCTGAAATGCTTTAGTCTGCAGAGATTTATGGGCGTTCCCCTACGCACAAGTTTCTGGAGTCCCTTCAGACCTGTGCGTATTTAAACTGGGTTGAGGTCTGGACTTTGACTAGGACAAAGATGTTGGAGTAGAGGTCTTCAGAACAACCCGACAACCTGAAAACCCGAGGTTCCGACCCAACCTGAATCGGGTCTCGGGTCCATTCAAAAGTCGTGACTCTGGGTTCCAGGTCAGAATCGGTACAGTTAGTCTCAGGTCCGGTCGGTGCTCTCTGACAGGCTGGGTCCACGTTTACTCAAGCGAGGTAAAGATATTGGTGGTGGCAGCCGATGTCAGGACTCTGGGCAGTTAAATAATTATTAATTAACGTGTTTGTCATGAAACAATCGTGTTGCCGTAGCGTGTTATTAGCGGTTTGCCCGGCAGCTGTAAAGCACAATGGAGGCTGTTTCCTGGCAACCCTTCCAAGCCAGTCCTATTCGCTCAGCCCTTCCTCTAATTTTTGCTGTCATACATGTACATTAACTATGCCCAGTGACCCGTGTAGGGTCCGAGACGCAGCTCTCGGGTTGGTTTTTTTATTGCTGGGAGATTCACAGATGAGGAGACTGGTAACTGTCTTGAATGTTTTCCACTTCCGAAGCACCTTTCTCAGTTTTCTGTGTTGTCTGGAGACGGTTTTATAGACTTTTTTTCAGATTAATGCGCAGCAACAAGGTCTGCTTTCTTTGAGGTTTGCGGCCCTGACAACAATCAATTCATCATTTTTGTTAAATGAACAACGACAAGGTGAAACAGTCTACGTTCGTCTGGCGCTGAGACCCACTGAAATCAGATTATTTCATTATGCCTTATCATAAAAACAGGATTTAAAAAGTGGGTTACTGACTTGCATTTAGTTATATGCTTTTTTTTACCAGATGGGATCAGCGATCTGACCTGACTGCACGCTTCATGCACAGCAGAGAACTGATTGAATCTCTGTTGAGATTTGTTGACCAGACTGTAACTGGACTAAGTGGCTCCTCTGAAGTGCAGCTGAGAGGTTGTGGAACATCTTCCCCTCCACCTGTACGTGGAGTCTGAAGGAGTGTCGGATTTTGACACTTTGGGCTCGTGCTGAGGCGACGCTGGCGTCTAACGATGACAACGGTGCTCTCGGGGCATCCCGGTTGTCGGTTTTCTCAGACTACTACGCTTAATTGGTAAAAGACAGTGTGAGAGTGAGAGCAGAGCCACTGCTTGAGGCGTGGGGTAAAAATCACCTAATAACCCAATGGAAAAGCTCTTATTTTCAGTTCTGCACCTGAAACACTTGTCGCACTAGTTTTTAACACAGCAGTACTAATGCAGAGCACTTCAGGAGAGGCCACGGACCTCTTCATGGACCCGTCGACACAGTTTCTGTTGCTCTGGAAATCCTTCCTCTTGAATAAATAAATCTGTTCTGTGGTCTGTTGTGGACAGAGAGGTGTAAAAACATGTCACGCTCCAAATATTTCCACCAGTGCAGCCACTGTTTAACTCACAGCAGGGCTGTCACCATGCTGTCCACACACTAACTCACAATACAGTCCGGCTTGGTTTTGTCATTTTTGGCGAATATGCACCGGAATAAACCGAGTTCATAGCATATTTACATTTGGAAGTTAATACTCATCTCTTGTGTATAAATTAATACTAAATCAGAGATGATCCCATCCACCCACCCACCGATCCATCCATCCATCCATCCAACCATCCCTAAACCCAAACATCTATCCATCCATCCATCCATCCCTAAACCCATCCATCTATCCATCCATCCATCCATCCAACCATCCCTAAACCCATCCATCCATCCATCCATCCATCCATCCATCCATCCATCCATCCATCCATCCATCCATCCATCCATCCATCCATCCCTAAACACATACATCTATCCATCCATCCATCCAACCATCCCTAAACCCATCCATCCATCCATTGATCCATCCATTGATCCATCCATCCATCCATCCATCCATCCATCCATCCATCCATCCATCCAACCATCCCTAAACACATACATCTATCTATCCATCCTTCCAACCATCCCTAAACCCATCCATTCATCATCCATGCATCCATCTCTAAATCCATCCATCCCTAAATACATCCATCAATCCTTGCATCCATTGATCCATCTAACCATCCATCCACCAATTCATCCATCCATCCATTCATTGATCCACCCGCATCCATCCATCCATATTTCCACCAGTGCAGTCACTGTTTAACTCACAGCATGCTGTCCACATGCAAACTCAGAATCCAGTCCGGCTTGTTTTGTCATTTTTTGGCGGCTATGCACCGGAATAAACCGCTTTCATAGCATATTTAAATTTAGGAGTTAATACTCATCTCTTGTGTATAAATGAATACTAAATCAGAGATGTTTTTGTTGCAGAATGACAGTGTGAAGCATCATTTAGTATGTTAATATCCACCCGTTTATGCGTCTGAGGCCTGCAACCGCTTTCAAAAGACGTTGGCACAGTTAAGATTTCACCGCTTTAAACGGCTGCTTTTCACTCCTCAGAACAGGAAAGACCTTCTGAAGACGCCTGCTGGTGAAGCATCTCGGTTGTTGGATATGCAGACACGTCTTAAGGTGTTCGATGTGCAAACGTCACTGTTTTTCAGCTTTCAGGTCAGGATCTTCAGGCGGGATGGCCAAGCACCTGCACTCATTGTCCGTCTCGGTCATTTGTAACCGGGGCATGGCTGCCAGGGATCAGTGGGTGGAGGTCTCCTGACCTGGAGGTTCCCTGGATGGCCCTCGACATGCCGATCGGGGTGTGATTGCAGGAGCGAAAAATAGGAGGTGCGTTTAGACTGGATATACAGCAGGAGCGCTGTGGTGCACGAACGGACGAATGAGAGACACACATTGAAACGGCGTGGAACCCAGATGAAGTTAAAGACATGAACGACCGTTTAATAGTCGATTTCTGCTTCTATGTTGAACAGACGACGGATGTGGCATAGCTGCAGAGCTTCTGCCGAGCCAGAGATGCAGCGTTGCCAGGTGGGAAATGTAGGATTATCGTACCAGAGACTCAAAATTATCGTATTTTGAGGGAAATTATCGTACATCTGTCATAACCAAAATAACAATGATGCACTCCAGTCAAATTTAATCACTCGTGTTAAATAGCGCGCAAAGCTGACCATTCAGTCTATCAGGCTCGTTGTTCTGAGACAAACATTCGTATCTCCCGCTCAGCAAAGCACGATTGGCTGGAAACATGTCACATGGGAACAGATGCCTTCAGGGTTCAGAAAAAACAAAACAAAAAAAACAGCTCTCCAGCAGGCAATAATTCGAAATAGTCAAATTATTGTACATTTGGAGCTTTTTTTTTTGGATTATTGATCGTACAGAGGGCCAAATTATCGTACAAATACGATAATTATCGTACACATGGCAACGCTGCAGAGATGTAACTGCGTGACGCGGGCTTCAACAGACACGACACGTCCGTATTATTCTCCTTCATCGTCTTCAAACCACTGTAGTAACTTATTCCTGCGCATAGATTGCTTTACATTCATCATCCCCAACTCGTGCTTGATTGGCTCTGTCGCCGTGGCTGAGCTACATGAAGGAAGTGAACGGAAGGAAGCTCTGCGCTGCATGAAGGAACCTGCACTGCTATCCTGCAACGATTCATGCAACTATGAAAACAACAAACGAGCATGAATGTGCATAGGTTTGTGCATCATGTAGTTGTGCACCATCTTGTTGAAAGCCACATGAACGTCCACCGGTCCGTCGTGTCTGGTCGGTGGGCGGTCCCAGGTGCCTCCGAGCCCGGGTGCTGCCATGCGTGTGAGCCTCATCTATTGCACAGCGAAGCTCTAAGTGGAATCTGCGAATGCACTTTCATATCTTATTGATTGACAAAAGTCTCCCGAAGTAATTCCCTCCCCCCCCGCGGTAATAGGCTCTATTGATGAATGATGGTTCCTGATGCAGTCCGGGCTCGGGGATGGGAGATCAGGGGCGCCCGGAGCTCCTTCAGATTCCCGTCAATGATGTCATAATATGATAAACTGATCAGAGAGGAGTTTGAAAAATTCCTCTTTAGGAATATTGACTCCTTTTGGAGCAAATTAATATTACAGTCAGTCTGTTAACTGAGTGAAATAACGTCATTACACTGCAAATTATTTGGGTCTCACCAAGAAAAAAAAAAAACGTACATTTAGAAGCGTTAGATATTTTTTCTTGTTTTAATAATTACTTTCTTATTTCAAGTCTTCAATTTATCAGTATTATCTTATAGCAAGTAAAACTTTACTTTTTTGTCTCAAACAGGCAGGGAATCCTAAAATGAGACAATTAACACTTAAAATAAGATGTATTACATTTTTCCTCCTCCTCATCTCAATAAATTTTGTTTTAAGATTCAATAACAAACTATACCTATCTTAAATCTAGAAATAAGTGTTCCTACAATCTCAATTTAAGAAATCTTACCAAGTGAAATTATCTTGCTGCATTTAAAGATTTTTTTCACTTGTTTTGAGAACATTTTTCCTTCGTTGTATTGTTTTTATCTTGTTTGAAGACCCCCCTTTTTTTTTTTGCAGTGTATCATTATATTTTTCACTTTACTTTTTCAAACCTTTTTCCTAGTCAATATATAGAAATATGAGAATCGCTGCATCTAATTTCCATTGACCAAACTGTTTTAACTTTTGTTTTTTGTGAGTGTAATGAATGTGGCTGGTCAACACATACACCAGTGGATTAATTATCAGCATAAGCCAGTGTTTCTGTGGAGCATCAACCTGAAAGCTAGGTTGTTAGCGCTGAACGACCGCTGGGCGCTGACTCCATAAAATCTCTGGCACCGGCAGATTTTTTTTTCCCTCCCTGGGAATAATTCTGTTGCCATTAGTTTCATTCACTCACACTCGTCCTCCAAGAGACTTATCTTTAGCTCATCAGGTTTAATTAACACTCTTCAACTTTACACAGCTTTTCTACGGGACGTGACTGCGGTGACATTTACCTTCCCGCCACTCTGACGTAACTCCAGGCCGAGAGAACAGCAGCGTTAATGCACTCATCAATAACCGTCGGAGCATTGCAGAAATAATAATGAAAAAACAAGGTTGGATTAGTCAGAGCCACAAAATGAGTGGTGAAACACCGACACGTTCATTTTGCATTACTCTGCTAAAAGTTTCTGTTTCTTTTCTTCTTTTTTCTTTTGAGATGATTTATGACCCGAATGGAAAGGTGTCGGAAATTATGATTAAATTACATATAAACTACAGTTATTGTAGGATCATATAATGTAAACCAACATTCAGGAATATAATACTTGAAAAAATGACAGTACAGTAGGAGGGCCGTGAATATTATTAATAAACTATGTCGATGTTTCTGCAACACACATCAAATCCGATACATTTGATTGACTCTTGTGTCAATAAAGTGTCATAAAGCTCCATGCGTCAAATATGACGGGGCTTAGTCCCACCATCCATCCATCCATCCTTCCCTAAATACATCCATCCGTCCATCCACTCATCATCTGATGAATACTGTTATTATTGTAAACCCTAATGTGTACTATTTTTGTTTGTCAAGGACTACAGATGGAAATTAGCTTGTGGCTAACTCTGGTGCAGCCATCTTGTACCTGCACATTGTCCTTAAAATAAATAAATAAATAAATAAATAAATAAATAAATAAATAAATAAATAAATCTAAAACTGCTTCTTCCAGTTGATGTGAAGGACTTACTTTTTATAATCACCATCACAAGTAATTGTAACACTGATATTCCATATACACTTTACACACGCTATTTATTGTTAAATGTACTATGAGCAGCAGTACCGCGGGAAGTGGGGGTGTTGCAGCTCCTGGAAGTGTAGGCGGTAAGACACTTTTCTCTTCAAAGGCTGCCGCTGTGCATTGCACCTTTACACACGATGTTCAGCACCGCAGTTCCATGGACAGCTCAGCTGTGTCAAACTAATGTCAGATGAGTACCATGGACAGCTACACTGACTCTGTGGCACATTCTTTGTTCCTATGTTCCGACCCCCGTGGCTTCAAATACAGATACTGGACAATCGCCCCTTGTCTCTTCTCCCATCAGCTGTCACGCTGATGGGACAACTGGAAATTTCAGTGGTATGTATGAGAGGATTTCACATGTATGTATGAGAGGTTTTCACATGTATGTATGAGAGGGTTTCCAGTTGTATGTATGAGAGGATTTCACATGTATGTGTGTAAGGTTTCACATGTATGTATGAGAGGATTTCATATGTATGTGTGTAAGGTTTCACATGTATGTGTGAGAGGATTTAACATGTATGTATGAGAGGGTTTCCAGTTGTATGTATGAGAGGATTTCACATGTATGTGTGTAAGGTTTCACATGTAAGGTTTCACATATATACATGTGAAACCTTACACACATGTATGTGTTTAAGGTTTCACATGTATATATGAGAGGATTTCACATGTATGTGTGTCAGGTTTTCAGTATAATATGTGAGAGTTCAGTTTCATATGTGTGTGTAAACGCTATTTCAGAATAATGTCCCTCACGGCACCTCATAGTATAACGCATATGTGGCATCTATTATTGTTGAGGTTGTGTAGTTGCATTTTTGCAGACCATGTAGCCGGTTCATTGTTATTAAATCAGCAGTAATTTAAAGTTGACTTCGGTTTTTATACTATATATTTGACAACCATATAGTTGATACAGTAGACACATGCACACACACACACACACACATATATATATATATATATATATATATATATATATATATATATATATATATACTGTCTATATAGCGCAGAGCTGTTTCAGACTCCCAGCACCCCTTGCTGTGTTATATGTTCCCGCGGCTCTGATGAGCAGTTATTAAAAGCGTTACTTTTTAATCAGAACGGTTTTCTGATTAATTTTTGAGCTCTCAAAAATGTCCCGTTGCAGTGATTTATTTGAAAAAGGTGCAGTTTCTGAATCCTTAGTGAGCAGCTGAGCTCCTCCACATACATGCTCTGCTGGCTGGTGGTGTCTCACGTCCTCTTTCAACACATTATAATTCTCTCCACTTTATTCCCTGAGCGAACAACCCCAGGGCTACAGTGGAACCTTAATTCAAATTAAAACAAACTTTAATTCAAACTTTTCTTCCACCAGCTTTACACTATTAAAAACGTATTTAGTTGTGTCTTTCCAGTCTTTACTCCGTCATCCGTTGCAGAACTACGCTTTCAGCCATTTCCATGCTGTTGATTACTCTATATCTCCAAAAAACTTCTTAATTTGAATGAATCAAAGACTACTGAGCGCAAATTGGAATGAGCTTCGATTTAGAGCTGTCATGGTTTGCCGCCGAGATATTCATTTTGAATAAGGGATGATTAAACAGCTCTCTGCAGCGCCTTCACAGTCATTACAGCTCCGGTCTGCTGAGCAGCCCGAAATGCTGAGGGAAACAAAAGTTCAGCAGTGAGCGCGTGCAGTCGGGGAAATGACTGCCGTTAATGGACGGCTCTCCACGCTCTATTTTTTTTTTGAATGTCATTTGATTACTTGGAAGCTTTGAATAACTGAGGACGGAGATAAAGACAGGAAGCACAAATTCCCAGAAAACTCACCTGCCCGGGCTTTGAGCTCTCACACACGATCACCTCCCCGTCGGTTTGAATCTCTGGGGGGTTGTCATTCATGTCGAGGACCTGGATGGTGACGGGAACAGACGGCGACGAGGCCGGGGTTGTCTGTGGCAGCGGGAGAAAAACGGACACGGAGAGTTTTTAATACGAAATTAAACATTCATTTCAGAGCAGTTACAGACGGAGGTGTCTTCGTCAGATCACCCCTGGTCATGATGCTCCCTCCACCATGCTTTATCATTGGGATTAGTGCTGGGCAATATGACGATACATATCGTGAGGACGATAGAAAAGTGTGTATCGTGCCATTTCTCTTCTATCGTTTCTATCGTTTCTAACCTAATTTTATTAATTATTACAGCCAATATGTAATTAAATAACCTGCAATGATAAATTTGATAGAAACATATCTACTTCTACAAAGTAGCCTTTTATGTTTGCACTTTTATTCATGGTTAATGCCTTAAACAGAGTTCTCTTCAACCCTGATGTTTACTTTAGACACTTTATATTGGTTTGCAAACTTTGCACTACAAGGTTACAATATAAAAATAAAGTTGAAACATAAGCAATGAAATTTTTGTCAAACTTTTTAGAGAATAACAGAAAACATACTTTATTATGGATATATCGTGATATATATCGTTATCGTGATATAAAATAGTCCATATCGTGATATATAATTTTTTCCATATCGCCCAGCACTAATTGGGATGACGTTTAGATGCTGGTCAGCTGCACATTTTTTTTGCACCACACACAGTTCAACTTTACAAATTTCCAAAGTATCTTTGACAAACTTTAGGCATGCAGCAAGGTTTTTTTTTTTTTTTTTGGAGCACCAGCACCTTCCTCCATGGCGGTATTCAGGGATACCTTGCCTGTACAGTGACCTTAGTAGGGTAGTCATCTTTTTTGGTGTTTCTAACCCTCACTGAGGCCTCTGACTTCTTAAGGGCTGTGTAAACTCTCACAGCAATGTGTCGCAGTTAGCTTGTCGGCGGTATGCCGCAGTTATTTTTTTTATTTATGTCCAATTTTGAAGCGCTTCTGCGCTATGTTATTCCACGCCACAACGCAAGAGGGACAATCATGAACTAGCTAAATTGACCAATCAGAGGCCTCGTTTCTCTCCTCACTGAGACACTCTCTGCAACACTGTCTGCGGTCACCTACAGTTTTGGGGAGGTGCACCAAAGTGTCTGCGGCGGGTGGGGGGGGGGGGGTATATCTGCGTTATCTGCGTCACATACTCAGACGACCTGATTTCTGAGCATAAACCAGGCTTAAGTTCTTTGTCTGGGAGGCCACCTGTGCAGTTACAACCCCTTTTTGAGTTCACGAAGGGCAGATGCTTCTTATGAACAGAGAACTCAAAGTGTCTGAACACCTCGAAGGTGTAATTGTGCTTGTGTTGCATTTTGATTGGGTCGAGCAGAAACTGGACTGCTGTCAGAGCTGTCAGAAGTTCTCACCTGACCCTGCTGCTGCTGGTAGGCGATTCGTTTGAGACCGTTTGGCGAGATGAAGTCTGAGCAGCAGCAGCATTGGAATACAGTGATCCCTCGCCAATTCGAGCTTTAAGTTCCGCGGTTTTAGTTATTCGCTGATTTTTCAGAAACATATAATATAATAAAAAAAATCAAGAAAAAAATTGCAGAAACATCACAGGATGTTGTGCGCGTTCTCTCACTCCGAAGAAATGTGATCCAGCCTGGCCCCTTTAAGAAGGTGGCCTTATGGGTAATGGTGTGGCCTTATGGGTAATGTAGTGTGTGTGTCGTGGGACGGCAGAACGAAAACGGGGTTAGATGAAAAGTGTAGTGAGCATCAACAGCAGCCCAGTGTGTATAGATTTACATTCTCTGTTAACCGACAGGAGCCCAACAATACAACCTGTGTGATGTTACAAGTTCCTGCAGTGCCAGAATAAAGTTCCCGTTCCATGCAGAGAAAACCGGACTTTTTCCTTTTGTTGTTGTTAGCGTGTTAGTCGCTAATTACGAGCCAAAAATAGCACAATACCAGCGGTTTCTTTACTACGGTTCAGAGACCAGAGGCTGTGAAAGGTAACAGAAAGACCACAGTTGAGCCTTTGTCTTGTTTCGCTGCAGTGCCTCACTACTTTTTGGGGGTTTTTAAACATATTTTAAACACATTATTTAGGCTCGGGGGCGCCGGTCCCCATTAACCGCGAAAAATAAGGGATCACTGTATTGCAATCATCCACATAAAGACAAGAGACCAGAATATCTGTTATCGTTCTGACTGAGAAGTAGCGATGCAAAACTGCAGCTGACACCCCTCCCACCCACTTATGTCTGAGCACCCCCCCTCCCCCCTCTTTCAGCTACCTTTCTCACAACGCCCTCCAGCATCGCCCAAATGCCCCCCCAGGGTGGCAGTGCCACTCCAAAACCAAACCTCCAGACTTGTTTCATTAATTTAATTGGGAGTCCAGTTGTGCAAACTTCTGGTTCCAATTACATTTCGATGAAGTAATTGGTGTGTGTGTGTGGGTTCACACCACACCTCACACCCCCACCCCCCCAGATATTGTGAATCTTATGAGCGTGCTCAATAAAGACAAAATAAATAATGTGTGCCTGGTATTGTGAACTGCCCTCTGTGCTACATAAGGAACTTGGCCTCATGAGTAAAATACATTGTGATGTGGGGGGGGGGGGCACTTTGTGGACACAAGAACTGTCTGCAGGACCTTACAGTGCGTGGAGTGCAGAAAAGTAAAGACCGAGTACAATGCTGACTAATACGTGCAACTTTACTGCATCGTAATCATTTTTGCACCCTGAGATTTGAATTTCTGTTTAATACTGAGACATGGAAAGGTTTGTGTTGGGACCTAAAACAACTTTGAGGAGGATGGAGATGCCTTCTCTGAATCCATGACAAGAGTCCTCAAACAAAAGCAGTTGACCTCCTACCTGTCGGGCACCTCTGCCCCCTCCCCCCCTCCCCCGATGGAGCGTTTGGGATGTTTCCAGCGATGAGCATGTGTGTGCTCTATGAATGTGGAGCAGAACAATATGAAAAAAAAAAAAAGGGGGGCATGCTTGGTCAGCAAAGTCACGCAGCTGCTCGTGTTATCTGTTAAATTTATGGTTGTAGATTTACTTATTTTACAGGATTCTGTTTTCCTTTTTTTCATCGCTTTCACATCCTACTGTATAATAATGCGGATCTTTTATGCCTTTCAATGTCAAGTACCAAGGTGATCCAATAAAAAAAGCACTCATATTCAATCATTCATTCCTTAATGTTCCCGCTCCCTTTGGATACTCGCCTTTTCAAAAGCCTTCCCCACAAAAGCATCGGATTGTGTTGGGCGCTCAGTCTTTTCACTGTGACACGACAATCTTTGCTAATTCAGAGAGGTAAGAATTCGTCTTTGTCTTTTAACAGCGTCTCGGTGTATGAATGTATCCTTGAATGCTAAATAGAGGTGAGGAGATAAAGAAACATTAGCATGCAGGATCCCTGGATGCTGGCAGGGGGATTCACTAAATGGTGATTAGAAATTACCCAAGTTACCTGATAGGAGTTCTTGGAATTAGCAGGGCCTTTGTTGGTTTAATTAATTTTCAGTTTAAGGTAGGGGAACAACTGGGATTTAGCCTATTTTGAAGTCAACCATAAGGCAGTACACCCTGAGTTGTTTGAATGCGTTCTAATCAAGACAGAAAAGACAACTTTTGTTGTGGTTGCTTGTTAGTTTAATTGAATTTGCTCCGGGGTGCCATTTTTAGTTTGACAGACTTTCCCAACTGGTCCTCTTTGGCACATTAAGGCGCACGTGATCAGTGATTTACACCTCTGCGGAGTCTTCGTAGTCGACAGAATCGAAAGGTCGGTTCACACATCCACGTCACTTCGGGCGTTATCCAATCAAAGCAAAGAAAACAAGACATTGTTTTCAGGAATAGCGACTTCCTATTGGCAGGTTTCATATAACAGAAACAGTCAGAGTTCAAAAATGAGTTACGATTACAGCCCTGACTGCTGTCACGTGACTTGTGGTGTAGAGGTGTGAAAAAAAATCGATTGGCAATATATCGCGATTTTTGGCCGCCCAATATAATGTCGAATTTTTCAGCTCCTAATATCGATTTTTTTGATCAATATGTTGTAATGGTTACTGAAATGTGCAAAAACACTAATAATAAAAAATAAATAGGTTGTTTTGAAGCAAAATAGTTTTGACTCAATTTGTCCTCTGAATGATCAATATCATCTGATGAACATATACAGCAACTTCATTTTTCATCTCTACTTTTAATTTTGATATTTACTGGATAGAATATCACAATATATCGTGGTATTGTGATAATATTGTATCGTGACCCAAGTAAAATCCTATTTATTGTTTATTATTTGAGTGATTTTGCACATTTTAGTATTCGCGATATATTGCCAAATCGATTTTCTTTCACACCCCTAGTCACGGTGGAGTCTTCACACCCAGTTTCAGCACATTCCTTCCAGCCGTGTGCTGCTGAGACGTTATCCTGATATACTGAGTTATTTAAATGTCCGAACCTATGGTCTGCCTCAGATTTTATTCTGTGGGTAACTGCCGCTGTGAGTGCAGATTTGTGTATTCCTTTCTCTTCAAGAAACCTTTCTTTTGCTGATATCGATTCTGTCTCCAATTTTACCCTCTATGAATTTGATCCCGGGTAGCTTTCTGACTATATAAACTTCCTCAGGGTGCCTTGTTATCTGGTGGTTGAGGAGGGAAAAAAAAGTAGAGCCAATATTACATACCTTTTTTTTGTAATTATTTCAGTGTAAATTATGCTGCGGTGACACAGAATTCACCCATGATTTGAATGCAATTCTCTTCTATAATGGGTATTAGCTGGAGGCTAAGTACAGTGGGGGAAAGAAAGATCAATCTCTTAACTGCCTCTTTCAGCCTCGCAGCGTTTCATGCTTTTACTACTGTTCAGCGCCGTGTGAGAAACGCATATCCGCCCCCACCAATATGCTAATTTACCTTGTACAAAGAAATAACATCTACTTTTTTATGCCGGCTGAAGAATGTAGGTCTCAAAGAAAAATAAAACGAAATCAATTAGTTAAAATGGATTTATATTCTGCTCGTTTTATGGCATATTGAGAGCTTGGAAGGAAGAAAATGAAAGCCCTGGAATATCTGAGCCGCCACACTTGTGCCCCCTTGCAGCGTTGCTGGATTGCGTAAGGTGATTTCCGCCCAAGTGTTTTCAAAAACTATGTCAATGAAGTGAGTCTACCTGCGCCAGCGTAGGTAAGCAAACAACCAATGAATGTGCACGTATATACTGAAAAGGCAAGAGTGAAAAACCTAGAGTTAGGTCATTTTCACATATGTTGGTGCGCACCAAATTACATTTGTCTCATTCAGGGGTGCACGATAATTATCAGCCCAATAACAGGAGATTATGACATCATACCGATAAGTCCGATATCATGACGAATAGCCCTGATAACATATATATTTCTGTCAATACGGCAGTGCCTCGCTCCCTCTGAGACCCGGATAATGAATGTTATGTTCAAGTGAACGTTGGCATAATCAGAAAAACGATTACTCAGTAAGGAAAATCAAGAATACCCCCTCATGCCAGAAAACAACTTGTTAACTCGGTCATAATTTTGGTAGTTTCTGACTTGAATTGATATTTGCAGTATTTTCCCTCATGTTACACATAAAAAAATAGAAAAATTAAAAAAGGCTGAAAGAACAACTAGCAAATGAGGGAAGCGGAGGAATTTACATTACACCTTGAATGCAGCCTACAGCACAACGTGCTGATAAAAACAAACATGGTGAGAAAGGAAAATCAAGAATATCATGTACAAACATGGCTTCCATACAATGGCGGCGATTGTATGGAACTTCGTTAAAGTTTCCGAAGAAGATAGTTGGCTGGTTATTTGTGACAAATGCTCCAAGCGAATTCCACGAGGAGGAAAAATAGCACAAGCTTTAATACGTCGAACCCGATCAGCCATCTGAAACATAACTATCGCTTTTGAAAGTTTTGAAATCGCGCTAACATGAGCTAACGCTAACGTTAGCAAGCCAGCAGCAAATAATTCACCGGGACTTACACACATCGGTGAGGTTTTTTCAAAAGTTCAAGAAATTTTCTGAAGATGACCCACGGGCAAAGGTGAAATGGGTAGAAGGTAGAAATGTTTGAATCTAACTTGTGTCAGTGCATTAATTTTCTATGTATATTTACTTTTTGTAAACTTCTGGAATGCACTTTTTCAGTTAGTAATTCTGATGCATGTATTTCCATCAGTTCAAGGAGCCTTTATGTTTTTATATCAGTCAGTAATGAACCTTAATTAAGTTGATGTGAGATATCAAATAGGTTTGCCAATAGTTTTTTATTGGAAAAAATAAATATCTGTTCATTTAAAGAGTCAAAACTGTTTTTGGTTTTGCTTTATATTATTGATTTAATGATCTTAGGTATATGTGTGTGTCATCGGTTATCTGCCTTTAGAAGCTTAAAGTTATCGGTTATCGGTATCGGTTTTAAAAAACCGTTATCGTGCATCCCTAGTATCAGTTGTGTTCAATCAAACACAAAGAGTCAGGGACAGTCTTGGCAAAGTGTCATGTTTCTGTGACAGCCGGCCCTGAAACGAAGACTGTTAAACACCCGGCGACACATAAACTACACGTCGATCCGAGGCTCCAAGGCTTCTTCGGCCGACCTAAATAGCACCAGTGTAGAAGCGACCTCAGAACTTTTTAGTCACACTTGGTGAAACATGTGACTGTTGTGAGAACTGAAGCTGCCCAAGCTCGTTGAAAGCAGCCCAAAGCGATGCTCGCTTGTGAAGGTTACAGGTACGGGTCTTTGCTGATTCTCATTTAAATTAATGGGCGCCATTTAATCGAGTGTGTGGCAGATAACCTGGGTACCTACCAACCTCCGAGGCCATTACAGTTATGTTGTGCCAAGCCATGTGTTCTCTGTCCAGAGGCTGCGTTGTCCGGATGACCCCGGTGCTTTCATCAATTCTGAAGTACCTCACGCCGTCCTCTTTGCTGTCCAAGTGGTATCTGTGAGAAAAGGGAAGTCTAATCTTATTCATGTAACATGGCCGTACTGTTGACAAGACAGACAAGATATACAAGGTATTAATCCCCTAAAAAAAAAAAAAAAACAATTTAAATGGAAATGCATTTTGGATTATCAATGGATAAATGTTTGCCAAGGCTCTCATCTGTTTTGTTAAGGGTCCCTTTTGAATTATTTGAGAAGGTAGTTCCTTGTATTTTCAGGAAAAGACCTTTTGAATGTTGAATAAGATATTTAACAAAAGCCTATACAGATAATTTGAACAAACAAACAGCTGCACCTCCATGAAGCTGGAAGACTCAATTAAATTAATAGAAGAGCTGATGAGCATAAGGCAGGAAAAGAGTCAAAGCCATCTCAAAGTGTTCGGCCATCGATCTGCTCTTAGACAAGTTACCTATGAACAGAGACTGTTTAGTACCGGGGCGACTTTTCTGAGAAGTTGGTGCTGAAGAGAGACGACTCTTTGATGGGGAAGAGTTCTGGATAAGGCGAAGAAGAAGCCACGAGTGACTTCATAAGGTTTGAGCTGGCAAACGTCCCTGTGTGTCAATGACCCTAAACATGAAAGTAAATCCAGCACAGAACGGCTTCAGAAGAAGACCTTAACCCCATTAGAAATGCTGTAGAAAGACCTCAAAAGTGCTGTTCACATTAGAGATCCTATAAATGTGCCTCATCACTGAAGCACTTCTCAGGAATGCTGCACCAGATCCAGAGCTACCAGAACTTCTTGGTTTAAGGCATTGCTGCCTAAGACAGCTTTGACAGCTTTTACCTTCAAGGATTCACTCGCTTTTTCCTCAAGAACAGCCACTGTTGAATGGATTTATTCGGTATTTCATCAGTTCACTCAAAATACTGACCTTCCTGCACCACTGGCCCCATTTTTGAGAACATCTATCAATTAAACCCGAGACAATCATGACTATACATTACCGAACACCTCAGGACAAGCTCACAGGAGGAATGGGACAAAGTAATGTCCAAAATGTCCATTCAGTTGACATCCTGAGTCCCTGAAGGTCTTTCAAGTGTTCTGAAAAGTACAGACGATCTTAAAATGTGGAACCTCATAGAACCCATACATCCATTTTCTGCTTATGCAGTAATTACTTTCACATGCATGATTGCATCTTTGTCCCTCTTAGACTCAATTCAGATTCAGATTCCAATTCAGATCGAGTCAAACAGAGACACCCTCTGATTGTCTCCGTGGCGTGTGACTGGCAGTTGATCATCAGGGTGTTTTTGGAAGGTAACCGAGAACAATTCAACAAGGATCAGAGGGAGGCCTAACAGGGTGCTCACCAGGGCCCACAGGAAACAAAGGATTCAGGCTGCACCAAGTAACAGATTCATCAAGTTTTTGAGTCGCAAACAAGGCAAAACAGCTCTGTTGTGCTACAGTTACTTGAGCCAAGACTAGAGTTGGCTGGTCTGAAACATAGCCTCTTCATAGCTATGCTGCTATAGGCCTACGCTGCAGGGAGACACCAGCATGGTCTGCTGAGTGGCATTGACCTCCACCTGTCTATGTAGACGTCATCCCAGCGTTGACCTCCACCTGTCTATATAGACGTCATCCCAGCGTTTACCTCCACCTGTCTATATAGACGTCATCCCAGCGTTGACCTCCACCTGTCTATATAGACGTCATCCCAGCGTTGACCTCCACCTGTCTATATAGACGTCATCCCAGCGTTGACCTCCACCTGTCTATATAGACGTCATCCCAGCGTTGACCTCCACCTGTCTATATAGACGTCATCCCAGCGTTGACCTCCACCTGTCTATATAGACGTCATCCCAGCGTTGACCTCCACCTGTCTATATAGACGTCATCCCAGCGTTGACCTCCACCTGTCTATATAGACGTCATCCCAGCGTTGACCTCCACCTGTCTATATAGACGTCATCCCAGCGTTGACCTCCACCTGTCTATATAGACGTCATCCCAGCGTTGACCTCCACCTGTCTATATAGACGTCATCCCAGCGTTGACCTCCACCTGTCTATATAGACGTCATCCCAGCGTTGACCTCCACCTGTCTATATAGATGTCATCCCAGCGTTGAACTTTACCTGTATATAGGTGTCTCTGGGATATTAACTAACATGCTGACCTGCAGTCTGATCCTCTGACCACCTCAGTGTTGCTGCCTACATCTGTTTATATAGTCATCTCTGTAGTTCGTGTACTAGCAGTGAACCAGTCTGAATAAAAGTGCATGGAATTCTTAGTTCTCCAGTAAAAGGATAATTATCATTTATACATTTTGTCTAATATAGTCTTGTCAGGATGTATGTGCTCTCCTCTCTCTGTTCTCCATCCTCTCTTAGTCTCCCTCCTCTTATAGGCAGGAAGGTCCCCCCTTATGATCCTGGTCCTGCGTGAGATTTCTTCCTCCTTAAAGTGGAGTTTTTCCTTGCCACTGTTTGGCTGTGGAAGTTTTTTTTTTTTACTTGCCATTTTTCCTTGTTTATGATTTAATGTTATAATTTAAGTTAATGATATTTGCTTTAAGGGTCATGCTCTGGGTCTCTGTTAAGAGCCTAGAGACAACTTGCATTGTAATAGACGTCATACAAATAAAATTGAATTGAATGGAATTGAATTGTGGTGCCTGACAATATATGTGGGAATCAAAACTGAACCTTTAAAGAAGAAAGAGAAGTTGCACAAAGATTTTTACCAGTACAGGTACAACGTGAAAACCAGCTCACATCAGAGACCTTTTTTATCCACACCTACAGAGGATGTGTTGTCTTTAAATCGTTCTTGACCTTTTGTGGGAAACGGGTTGCAAAGACTTCTTCATTCTAATCGGGCCTTCAAAGTCCGTTAGCACCTTTGTTCCCAATATAACCCCGATGAAACACTCTTGGCAACTTAACTCTGAAAAGCTGAGAGCCACAGGTGACGTTACACAACTGTTTGCACAGATTAAGTGATGATGCTCATTAAAGAAAGCTGATCTTTGCGTATAATTAGTGGTGTCATCCGTTAAGCACTTGGTTAAAGAACCGCACGTGTTCTGACCTTGACATCAGGTTCTGCAGAGGTCTGAGGAGACAATTAGCAACTTGATTTATATAAATGTGACATTTGAACAAAACCTATCCAATCAGGAGAACAAAACCTCAGATGAACTAGATTTAATTAACAAAAGCTGCACAGTACGTGCACATTTGAAAGGGGATTTGAATGCACTTGTTACTCTTAAAATAGATGTTTCAAGAGCATTAATTTTCAGCATTTAATGACGTGAAAAAGTGCTGCTCGGTGTTTACGGACTTGTAATTGCAACTGTGTTATCAAACTTCAAGCGAAGTGGCCGAAAGAATACAAAGCAGGAAAAGAGCGGCTGGAAACAAGCATCGACTGTGTATTCCCTAATTCATTTCTTAACGACCTATTTACACCATAAATCCAGCATTTGTTCCCCTGGCGTCATACACTCATAGCCTCAGATGAAAATTGTCTGTACGGGGATATTAAAGTCAGGGCCTAGTGGAAACAGGGAGCCATGTCATTTTTTATTTTCTTTAACTTTGATTATCATTGTCCCCAGCATCCAAAGTAGAAACTCTTTTCATGGGGTATTTAGGAAAGATTTATTGAATGCTCAGGCTCATAAGAGCATGACAGCTTTTTGACAGTGAAAGCGACTGCAGAAAAAAAAAAAAAACATATCATTTTGTGGTTTGTAAAGAAAATCTATTAGAAGTCTGTGAACTACCGTCGTTGGTGATAAATCTGCTGCACTTTGTTTTGTTCCTAATTAAATAGCCAGTATGAGACGTAGCACAATGCTGATGATAATACCCAGCAACATAAAAGCAGAAGACGTCCGTCATTAAAAGTGAATAACTGTGTCACATCCATGCAGTATTATTTTTGCTCAAATGAAATATCTGTTGGCTGATAGAAGCCGATAATGATCTCCCACAGATCGATACTGGCAATATGTGTTGTCCAATATGCGCCGTTATTAATTTTTTCCTCCCCTGCGGAGCACATCGTACAGAAAACTACACCTTGGGGTGATTTATAAGTAGTCTCTTTATTTTTACCCAGCAGAGCGGCTCCGCTGTTTGCATTGCTCTCAGCTCCGGGTGGAGCAACTGTGACAGCCAGACAGAAACTGCAGTGCAAACATGTGCAAAGAAAAAATGTCAAAAAAGGAGGAAAAATAAAAAATAAAGCAGGTGAACAGGTGAGCCTAACAAAGCATGGACTCAAACAGGCAGACAGACGGGGATTACATGATGGTGAGGCAGAGAAACAGAGGGATAACAGAGGGATTGTTCTATAAATGTGTGGAGCTGAAACATATGTAATCCACTGAGTAGGTGTGAACAGCGCGTCTGTCAATATAAGTGAAGAAACGGCGGTTTAAAAATAGTCCGGGCGCCTGTTTAACAGGCTGTAATCGGCCATGTGGAGCTTGAAAAATGAAAATGCCAAACCGGTGAGATTCAGAGATCTAAGAGAGATTATCAAAGCAAACGATTTATCAGAAGTGCAAAATTATATAGAACAGAAAAATAGAAACATATCTGAGCTTCATTAAAGGAATCTGGAGATTCGGATTACTTGTGTGAAAGTGTAGAAATAATATCATGTATGTGGGTTATGTGACTGAAGAGAAACAGCAGAGCTAACATTCAAACAAAATCCATCAGGTTAATCCAGTCCTTCTCAAATAGTGGGGTGCGACCCCTAGGGGGGCACGGTGTGATGCCCCGGGGAACATGCTTTTTTTTGCTATACTGTAATAAAGTGTAATTGCACATATACTCCAGTAGGGGGCAGTGGCGCTCTCACTGTCACAGTGTCTGCAGGGAGTGTTAGCTATATTGTGTCTGGGTTTTTTTTGCACAGACATGCGCGCCCACAATACAGAGCAGCAGATATGAAGTGAACAAACCACGGAAGAGACAACACAGAAAAATATTTAACAGGGATTAAAAGAAAGGAGGAGAGAGACGGAGATAAAGAGACAAACGAAACTCAGCAGGAAGTTCAGATGAGGAAAAATGATGATGCTGATGTAGCGCTTGGCTTCACTGTGACTACTGTGGGATTGATGCACTTTAAATCTTTACAGACTAAAACACAATGTTAATAAAGTTATTCTTTGATATTCTTTGATATATGCTTAATGCATTCCATACTTTCAGCCTCCTCAGACGATGGATGGACACGTCGTTGTATCTTATAAGATCGTTATGAGATCGATCGCCGGGTGAAATTAAATTGTTCAGCTTTGTGAGAAGGCAGAAAGAAACTCAGGGCTCTTGACCACGTCATCTTCGCCGAGTAAGTTACTGTGTAGAGCTGAACGATTTTATCGATTCTGCGATATATTTCGATATTTTATTGAGTATCGAGTATCGATTTTTAGCCGCCGGTATCGATATCCTAAGCTTCTTTCAAAACCCCCGTGTCCCACCTTTAAAAACTTGCAAGCAACAATTTGCATGGTTTAAATAAATAAAACTATTTTTTCTTAACACATCTTTTATTTATTTTGTCCAGCATTTGCAGGCTGCCTGTCAGCCATATAAGGTGTAATTGATGCTTTCAGTTCAATAAATTCAAACAAAGTCATTGGAACACTCACAAGATGTCACCAAAATCACTTTGTCCCTTTAAAATCTTTCGGAAAATGATGTAAATGTATTGTACATCGCAATAGGATGTGTATCGTGATACTTGGGTCACTATACAATATTATCACGATATCACGATATATTGTGATATTCTACCCAGTTAATATCAAAATTAAAAGTAGAGATGAAAAATCAAGTTGCTGTATATGTTAATCAGATGATATTGATCATTCAGAGGACAAATTGAGTCAAAACTATTTGCTTCAAAACAACCTATTTATTGTTTGTTATTAGTGTTTTTGAAAAAATCTAAAAAAAAAAATCGATACTAGGAGCTGAAAAATATATATTATATTGGGCGGCCAAAAACCGCAATATATTGCCAAATCGATGTTTTTTCACACCCCTAATTGTAAGATGAATATTTATATATATCGTATTGTGAGCCGAATATCGTGTATCGTGTCATATTGCGAGATTAGTGTATCGCTACAGCCCTACCAAGGACTCAACCGGCCGGACATGTTGGGTGCAGCAAGCCCCGAAAGCGTGGGGGGGGGGTCTGCCCGACCAGAAGCTCCTCAGAAATATCTGACCCATTTTACACGAGCGCCGCGGCTCTCGTGAACGCTCTGGCGCCATGTCTCTTTCCAGACCAACAAATCAACAGAAAATGCACTTCTGCTGGAGGCTCGTCTGCGTCTGAGGATCACATTTGCATAAGATGTGGCGGCACAAACAGATGCCTCTCAGCGACGGAAAAGCTAAACAAATAAGCCAAATATAACCGGCTGTGGATGCATGTGGATTTTTATATTTTCTCATTAGCCCACTTAGCCCTGCAGATAAAAACACAAAACCAAATTTGCTATTGTTTATCCAGACAATGTTCAGAAGACTTTTAAGGATAACCACCTGAGACAGGAAGGAGACACGACCATCTCAGTTGCAGCTCATGTGTTAGTCTTTCCTTGCATTTCATACTTATCTATTGAAAACTCGCTCCTCTTACTATGATTTTTTTATCACTTCAGTTTTTATCTGAAGGCAGTTACTGAAAAATAAAAAGAGTTGATGAAAACAGAGGATGGCACAGACTTGAATCTATGCAGAGCTCCACAGCAACCAGGTCAAATATTTTACATAAGCGCCGCTGATAATTAGACTGGAGGTAACAACTCGTGAAACCCTCCCCTTTGGTTATTCAGATGCCAATTTCACACCATCTCTCACTGCTTCAAATGCTACTTTCATGACGTCTTTATGGGCAGACATCTGACGATCAAAGGGAGCCGAACACCCGTCCCTGCTGCATTTCAAATCCAGATCCAACGCCATCAGTTTAACTTCCAAGAGGCTCCCGCTGAATCCCTTCACGCCGTCCGCTTGTTATTTGCTTTGCATTAAAGAATGGACGAAGCATCCCCACGAAGACGGAGGGATGCTCTTTCATATGCAGATTGCCTTCTTGTTTACCATCAATCCTTCCCAGTGTGTAAGATTCTGTCATTAATCAGAGAGTCGATCAATATCGTTCATTAAGGACCGCGGAGCTCGACTCATTCGAAACACTGACGGTAATAACCAGCTGTCCTGTGCTGCTGCCGTTACGAATGAACGGGCCAAGAATGTTAGGAGGAAACTATAAACAAAGTGGAACCCGTTTTTTTTTTTAAAGAATTACATACGTTAAAAGACCCTTTATCAGCAGATTTAAGAAGATGTCAATTTTATGTTAACTTGTTAAAAGTTGCTCTGTGTAGCAACGCCACCTGTGACCACATGGGGGCATCATTTCACAGGAAAATTCAAGTTTCAAGCCCCATGGCGTAAGTCACAATGTAAGAGCACCGCTACCTGGGTAAAAAAAAGAAAAAAGTACTACAAGATCAGCAGGGTTGTAGTTTTCTGCATAACGCTCGCTATACTATTTTAATTTCACAAGAAATTAACTTATGGGTCAAGCAGCACTAAGAAAAACATTTCTACAAACCGTCTAACGCACGTGTCAAACACAAGGCCCCCGGCCCAAATGTGGCCCGCCACATTATTTTATGTGGCCCTCGAGAACTTGTGCCTTATTGTCTTACATTTTAAACCGATATTTTAAGACTTAAAATAAGCTTATACCGCTTTAAAGCGCGTATTCACAATAAACTACATCTCCCATAATGCATTTCGTTACCCACAGCGATAACGGTATCTCTCCATGAGCAAGACATCAAGACGATTTTCAGAACTGATAGACTTAAATCTCAACAAACTAAAGCCAAAAAGTCCAAGAAAAGACAAAGTGATGCACAAGGATGGCAGTTTCATGAACGACGAGAAAACGAATACAAGTTTGTATCTCAAGGTGAAAAAACAGTATGTCTTTTGTGTTATGAGGCGTCGTCAGTTGTGAAAGAGTTGACAGCAAACACGGAGCTAAGTATGCTAAATTTAGTCTGCAAGTAAAAAAACAAAGAACCGCAGCAGAATTAAAAAGGCAGGTTTACAACCACAAACCCTGAGTTAAATGTAATAATGACTTAAATATTTAAAACTTGAATACATAATAAGTACAGAAAATAGTTATTTAACAATATAATGAGGTGTAGTTTAATTTATTTTGATTTACATTGCATTTTGTTACATTCATGCTGTCAATCTGGCCCTTCGAGGGCAACCATGATGCTGATGTGGCCCTCAGTGAAAATGAGTCCGACACCACTGGTCTAACGCAACTCAACATGCAACGCTGAGATGAAAATCTGAATGGACTGATTATGGCGCAGGCATGACTTTTCCAAAAATGATCAGATCAAATGATCAGGTAACGGCAGCACGGTGTCTTGGTGGTCAGCACTGTTGTTTCACAGCTAGAAGGTCCCTGGTTTGAAAGCCCAGCAGGTCTTTCTGTGTGGAGTTTGCATGTTCTCTGCTTGCGTGGGTTTCCCCCAGGTTCTCCAGCTTCCTCCCACAGTCCAAAGACAAGCATGTCAGGTTAATTGGTGGTTCTAAATTGCCCGTAGGAGTGATTGGGAGTGTTCATGGTTGTTTGTCTACATGTGGCCCTGTGATGGACTGGAGACCTGTCCAGGTGGACCCCTGCCTTTCACCTGAATAGAGGTGAAACAGATCCAACAGATCCCAGTGACCCTGTAGAGGAATAAACGGGTATGGATGGTAGGGGTGTGAAAAAAAATCGATTTGGCAATATATCGCGATTTTCGGCCGCCCAATATAATATCGATTTTTCAGCTCATAATATCATTTTTTTTAAGGAGAATTCTACAATACTGTCAGTATGTTGTAATGGTTACTTAAATGTGCCAATACTCACCCCTAATGTATGGATGTATGGATGGATGACTAGGGGTGTGAAAAAAAAATCGGTTTGGCAATATATCGCGATTTTCGGCCGCCCAATATAATATCGATTTTTCAGCTCCTAATATCGATTTTTTTAGGAAAATTAATTTATTCACTTAAATGTGCAAAAACATTAATAATAAACAATAAATAGGTTGTTTTGAAGCAAATAGTTTTGACTCAATTTGTCCTCTGAATGATCAATATCATGTGATAAACATATACAGCAACTTGATTTTTCACCTCTACTTTTAATTTTGATATTAACTGGGTAGAATATAGCAATATATCGTGATACCGTGATAATATTGCATCGTGACCCAAGTATCATGATACATATCGTATTGCGAAGGTCCTTGCCAATACTCACCCTTATGGATGATCTAGTACAAGTTTAAGACTGAATCTCCTTTGTGTTGCTTCAAAAAGACGCACAAACACGCAGAGAAGGTTTCAGGAAATCAGCCCCGTTGAAAAAGAGCACTATTTGTGTTTTGACCCTTTACTAAGACTTCCTGCTGTCTTCTCATTTATTAAAACAATATATCAGAAGTGAGAGAACAGGGGTCCAGCAGAGCTCTGCTGCTTCTGAGCAAACAGAGGATCCACCCATCCAGTCCTCCGTTATAAAGCACGACGCTGCCTGCCTACACATGAGCACAGCCTGAGCAGCAGAGCCCATAAACCTCCCAGAAATTTCCCTTTAACTGTTGGACTGGAAACTGCAAACTGATGGCGAGCTTCTAAAGAAGGGTCAGGCAGTTCAGCTGCAGGGAAAAATATCCAAATATGACACATTTCTGCAGGTAATAAGCTCTGTTTGTCCTGCTAACTTCTACAGGCGAGCGCTGACACAGAGGCAAACAGAGGTATTCTACTTTCAAACATGCACTCAAACAAATGTGGATGCTGTGTGAGAAAACGCTGCTCCCCCAACAGCCGTGGAAAAACGACTGGTTCATAAATGCTTTACCCTTCTGAATCAACTCACGAGCTCAGCAAACCAGTCGAGCACCAGTCAGCCTGCCTTGACTAGACTGACGCCGACGCCGGCTGTCTGTCAGCTCCTCGATTAGCAAACGCCGCTTCGAGACAGCCTCTGGGCGTTGGCAGGCCGAGCAGTGGCAAACTTGTTGGCGCCGGCCGGCATATTTTACGACCGCAGCTGCTGGAGATACGTTAAGTTAAATAAACCTTTAGTAATATATAATGTTGAGAAGTTCAGGGGATTTGAACCTATATTGAGGTTATTATTTATCATTTTTTAAATCTCTGACTGAAGAGGAAAAATGTAAAATAACCTGGATGTGACATTTGCGTTACTGGCAGTGAGTCATGTTGTCAGCGTTGGACTCTGACGGGATTGTTCTTGGCCGCCAACATTCAGGACTTTTTTGGATTATAAAATGCGCTCATACCAGAGAACGAAAATGTTTTCCTCTTCCTAAGGGGGGGCGCAGCAGAAAATAATTGAGAAGCATTGCATTAAGCGAAACAAAACAGTCAGTACGTATTACTCTGACTTCGGTAGCCATAATACTCCAACCATCTGCAGAGCAGCTTCATAGCTTCACAAAATCGCACTTAAATACTGACAGATTTTTGAGCGCCGTGTAGCACATAAAATCAGTTCGAGGTCAGTGAGCACAACCAGAACTAGAAAAGCGCTCAGAGAGCGCAGACCTCCGCCAAGCGCAACAATTCCCCCATATAGCGATTTACAGATTGCGATAAAATCTGTCTTCTGGATCAGATCCGGATCAGCCTTTGAAATTTGATAGAGGTTCCCATTGCCAATCCCTGAGTGAAATTTCATAAGTTTTTGGCAATAATTAACGGAGATATTGAGAAACAACATGTTTTGCCCCCATTGACTGCAATGTATCGAAATTTTGAAAGGGATCCAGATCCATGATTTCTTCCGGATCACAGCCAAAATGAATTCAGTTCTTCCTTTTCACATTTCTGACAACTCTATAAAAATCCATCCATAACTTTTTGAGTTATCTTGTACACAGACAGGCAGATGAAACGCAGACAAAAACATAACCTCCTTGGCGGAGGTAATTAACACGATAAGGCGCACTGTCGATTTTTGAGGAAATTTAAGGATTTTTAGTTCGCCATATAGTCAGAAAATTACGGTAAATCCACATCTTTGCGATTTGAGGATGACGTGGTCTTGTTGACTTTTTCAAGAGGAGATCTCCAGCAGTTATTGCAGGTGTCGAAGCAGCTCAGCTAACCCTATCCCTAACCCCTAACCCATCCCAACCAAGTCTCAGTCCAACTCGTCACATCGTAAAGCTAGACGTTTTGAAGGCAGAGGGTTTCCCCAAAACGTCATTTGTGGATGTACTCGTTTCACTTTGCCACAACATCTCTCCTGCCTGACGCCGAGGAGTTCAGGTGTCTTCTTCAAAAGTGGAGGTGCCATCTTCTGGATCTCCACTCAAGCTTACCCCCCCCTGATTGTGATACTTGTTTCATGTTTGCAGACAGCAGAAGACAAGACAAAAGCAGACCGTCCACGTGACGGCACATCAACATTATCACCAGCTGGACTCTTGCACAAAAACGATAACAATAATTGAATGTTCTCGCCAACAGGCCGATAAAACGACATCCACCAACACACTGCACATCCCCCGCTCAGAAAAACTGCAGCGTTCACTGCGGCTGAGAAACTTTCCTTGGCTCTGCAGCCCACGGCGAAACTTTCAAATATGATCCTATTACAGGCAGCAGCAACAGAAGGCTGCTTCTTATTGACATAAGCAGTATTTAATCTCTGGAGGGGTGTCACGTCCTCCAATACTCCATCATCTCGGTCAAGAATATGGAGGGAATTCAAATGAAAACAGGCAGCGCAGTTACCAGACTGTCACGTCATGAAACGAGGCATCTGCTCAAAACACTGCCAGAGGCTGATGTGATTCTTGGTTTTTCTGTTTGTCTCTGAACACATGAGTCTGTGCAGAGCGCATACAAATGCGCTAAACAATTTTAATGCCCTGAGATATTGCAGACATACATAAACCTTTTTCATGATGCCCAAAAAAAAAAAAGAGAAAAAGAAGAAAAGACAGATTCGCTGTGAGCACAGCAGATTTGGAGTCTATGTGAATTTATTTAAGGGCTGTAAGAAACTGAGTAAAACTTTTTCAAGCTTTTTCAATATGTGTAAATTTTACGTTTCGCTTCACCTCGAATTTAAGCGGACCGTATTTAACTGGATTTATACCGAACCCTTTTACTCTTCTCGGAAATTGCCCTGTGAATATTTTTTTAGCCGGTTTTCCAATAAACTGAAATGTTCTGAGCTGAAAGGCTGAATGGACCCACAAAAGGAAAACATTTATAACATTTAATATTTATGATTAATTAATGCATTCACTGAGCTCAGTGTTATCTTATATAAATCACAGATGATTTGCCACTTTACGTGCAAATCTAAAGGCCCTTAGAGCTGTAGGAGACACGGGGCCTGATCTTCCACCAGATCTGCTAATGCCGCTATTTAGAGATAGCGAGGTAGCGGGAGGGGCGTTCCCCCCTTCCACCTTCCTAAACCCGCTATCCCACCTGCGCTACCCGCTTACATTATGCATAGGAGTGGTTATGGCGTTCCACCTGTTAAACCAATCAGTGCGTCAGCAGCCATTGCCTTTAAGAGCAGGTTGCGCTACCCGCTAACCGCTATGTAGCGTCTTTTCATCCAGATCAGAACTGCTCTCGTGTGCAGCTCGTCTGGGACTCTGCTGTAGAGCTTCCTCCTCTTCCTTCCTTCCTCCTTCCTCTGCTCTGATATATACATATTAATATTTTTAACACAGACAATTCCTATCAGGCTACCTGAAAGTCCCAGATAGTCGGTGTCCTCCCAGTAAACACGCTCTGGTCGTCTATGGTTTAACTGGCAAGCAAGCCATTTAAGATGATCTCTGCTATTTTCTCAGGAGTTCAATTGAGGCCAAATCAAGCTTTTTATACAAGAGTTAATTTGAGAGGTAGAGCTGTTTGTGCACATCCACATGTGACCAGGTGGACGCACATTGATGCCATTTGGACGCGTTCTTGTACGCGCCAACATGTGGGTTGCGATTGCAAAATAGTTTGCAGAAAAGGCAAAAGTCATGCCCATTGCCACACCTACAATCTGAGTAAGGGTGTCGACATAATGGGTGGCTGCTTTAGAGCGGAAGATTGCATTAGCAGTTAGCGGAGGTTCCTAAACCCGCAATTTGTGGGTAGCGTCTAGCGGGAGGTGTACGGTTGTGGCCATAGTCTTTATTGTCAGCCAGAAAGTGATTGGAGTCAGATCAATAGATACTTTAAATAATTAAACCAGCCTGCATGGAAAACACTTTTCATCAGCTGGGAAACCCGAACAACAATGACACTCTGGATTTTTAGGAATCCATCCGGCACAGCGGGCTGTTTGGGAAACCAATGAGCTGAAACAGTGACGGCATTTCATCTGCTGCCATTCAGCTCAAAGAGTCCTGAGACCAAAAACCAGCAGCATTGTTCTGATACCAGTATCGGAAATTGCCGGTACTGCCAAAAATGCCGGTATTGGTATCGGCGGGTACGGGAGTCCATGCACCAACAGATACCTAGTAATTTACTTTTAATGATTTATATACTGGTTACTTCTGTTACACTACCAGCAAAAAGAAACTGGGCCGAAACTTGTCGAAAAACCTTCGAAAAATTGCTACCGTTGAATTTTCGGCAAAAATTCTTTTATTATTTTGTTTCAAGCCGTCAAAATTTTGCTGCATTCTTCGATGCCATCATGCGAATTATCGCTCAGTGAATTTTTACAGTGAACGCACCACTGAAGTGTGGAGAAATGTGAGGTGAATAAAGCTGTAACTGACTTTTAAATTTTAATACGTACAAAGAAAATTTATTTTAGTTCAATTGCATTTGCATTTTGCAGTACTGTTTTATACTGTCCTATTTGAAAATAAATATGGACATAAATGGCTTGGATTTGCCTTATCGATTCATGTTTTACAACAATGATAATTATATTACAGTCAGGCATGGTGCAATTTTTTTTATATCATACTCAGATCAGTAGTCGGTATCGGCCGATACCCACAGCTCAAGAATTGATATTGGTATCGGTATCAGGAGGGAAAAAATGGTATTGAAACATCTCTAGCTAACAGCCTCCTTCCTCCTCTGCGTTTTCAGCAGACGCGTCTTCGTACGTCTCATTAGTTTGTGGAGCATTTTAAACGTGTGACGAGATTCAAAAATGTCACTACACTTGAGTGTCTTTGTGTTCAGGGACCCGACGGACGAACAGAAGCAACTTCAGCTTTGTATGTTTTAAAAACGACGGTTGGTGCAGGAATCTGTCCGTTCGCTGCTGTTGTCATGAACGTGAACGCAGAACTGAGTCATCACTTATTTATTTATGATAAAACAGGGAAGCGTTGGACGTAGAGGAACCGTGAATCGTCCTCCTTCCCTGTGTGGCGGCAGTACTTTCAGAAACATCGGTGGTGTCATAGCACACATTCTGTGGCTTCAAATTCATTTTCTTTGCACCACCTTGTGGCGGTTAGTGGTATTAAACAGGTTTGACTGTTAAGTGTTTTCTGAGTGGTCAGTTCAGATCACATGACTCAAAAGCTGGAAGTAGGCCTGAAAAAAGATGAAAACCTCTCCAGTCTGAGAGCTCCTCGCCTACTTTTCTTCTCGTTTTAGCCTTGGAGACTCATTGCTTGTAAGTTCATATTTGTTTTTGTGCAAACATGCATATCTTTTATTTGAAATTCATATGTTTGAGTTAAAAACGAACCACTTGATTATTATTACATGATTACATGATAATTAATTTGTAAAGTTGTTAAGGGTAAAAATGCTGATGGTAGAAATGTTAAGCCAAGCTAAATGTAGCTTCTTGTTGTAGCATGTGCATATAAGCAATGTAAATCCTTTTGTGTATATTTTTGGAACTAAAGCTGTGCAAATTTGTTCATTTCAGTTTTACATAAAGAATGGAAAGAAGAGAAACTGCGTCCGACTTTCTCTAAATCCTGTCTGTTAGCTATCTGTTAGTGATACGTAGATGCTACACGTATCAGGGACAGAATAGGTAGCAAACACAGTTCATGTTGGTTTGGACCTTAACAAAACTCGTCAGCCCTTATTGTTTAGTAACAAACCTACAGTTGCTTCAGTTTGGATTTCTTTTCTTTCAGTAAATAAGCCTGAAGAGTCGCTCCTCTTCTTAAATCATGTCTGTAAACGCATCGGAGGTGGGGACTCAAGCCTGCAGCCCCTACGTTGCACACACCAACAACCAGCTTTTTATTTTCTTCCCTGTCATCACAGGTAACCTCCCCACACCTGTGCACACCGACAGACAGTAGGCACGATGCCCAGTCGGTATTCGGCTGTCGCCGAGGGGGGGAGTTGATGATAAAGCTGTCAGCCATAGAGTCACTCGAGACTTGGCTTGGACTTGGAAATAATTTCACATCTGCACATCTCTGAAGCGTCTTACCTGACAGGACTGTTCTTGCCGTCGGGGTCTCGGGCTTTGACCTCGCCCACGTCCGTGCCACCGGGCGAGTTCTCGTAAACATCCATAATGTAATAATCCATGGAGAAGACGGGGGCTTCGTCCACGTCGCCCACTGTGATTTTGAGCGTGGTGGTGTCTTTGAAGGAGCCAAGGTATGAAAAACGAGTATCCACGTGCGTGTTCGTCCCCTCGATGTGGAGCGTGTACATCTTCTTCCTCTCGTAGTTCAGAGGCTGTTGGGAAAAGACGCCAGTTAATGACACGTCTCTGACACTCAGGTGACATTCGTACTTCCTTTTCCAGTTGTGGAAAACACTGAAGCCCTGCGGTATTTTAAATTTTGACTTGCATTAACTGTTCACATGGCTGCATACGTATGTGTTATTTCCCGCTGGCACTGTATCACGTTTGGACTTTTAGGGAAAAAAAAACGAAAAAATTCCCTTGAGAACTTGTCTTGATCTTGATCTTGGTCTTAGTCTGGCTTTCCAGCCTGCTCTGTACTATATTTGAGTTTAACTTGTTCCTACGCCAACTCCAGGAGCCTTCCATTAGGGCTGTAGCGATAAACTAATCTCGCGATACGATACAATACACTATATTATTCTATATTCTGCTCACAATACGATATATATCAATATTCATATTACAATACATTTACATCATTTTCTGAAAGATTTTAAAGGGACAAAGTGATTTTGGTGACATCTTGTGAGTGTTCCAATGACTTTGTTTGAATTAATTGAACTGAAAGCATCAGTTACACATTATATGGCTGAAAGGCAGCTTGCAAATGCTGGACAAAATGAATAAAAGATTTGTTGAGAAAAATAGTTTTATTTATTTAAACAGTGCAAATTGTTGCTTGCAAGCTTTTAAAGGTGGGACATGGGGTGTTTTGAAAGAAGCTTAGAATATCAATACCCACAGCTGAAAAATCGATACTCGATACAATATCGATATATATCGCAGAATCGATAAAATCGCTCAGCTCTACCTTCCATAGTGTAATTACGAGACAAAGATGCTGCAAAACATAAAACTGAAAGTGACCGTAGCAGGTGAAATGTGACTTCTCTACAATTGTGTGCAAGTGTTTTCCCTGCTTTTAAAACTGCTTCTTTTGTGTGTGTTAAGGCATAATAATGATAATGATAATAATGATAATGTGACAGTGTGTTATGGGGTATTTCTGCTGAAATGCTGTGCTTGGTTTCTGCCATCCATGCTGCCGGGCATTAACGCCAACCTTTGGTCTCATCTGTCCAAAAGGACATTATTCAAGAAGTTGAACTGCTCTGCAGGCGCGTTTGCAGAAAAACTGTGTGGAGGATCGAGGAAGAAGAAACAAAATCCAACTGAAAAAAGACTTTCTGCAGACTGAAAGGGTGACTTTCAAGGTGAAAAGCAGAATAGCTTCCTGGATGAGGAGGAGAACGTGAGTCTCTCGAGTGAAAGCAGATGCTTTTTGTTTGTTTCTGGATAATGGCGGTGTATGTGTCAAAGGATTGAACAAAGAAAAAAGCTAAAATAGCTGCAGAATGCAAACAAAGTCTGAAATAAAAAAATAAAATAAAATGAAAACCATCTGCTGCCAAGAAGAGATCCCCATCTCTGCTTCATCACTAGGGGTGAGTATTGGCAAGGACCATATGATATGTATCATGATACTTGGGTCACGATACGATATTATCGCGATATCATGACATATTGCGATATTCTACCCATTTAATATCAATTATTATTGTTTATTATTAGTGTTTTCGAAAAAATAAAAAAAATCGATATTAGGAGCTGAAAAATTGATATTATATTGGGCGGCCGAAAATCGCGATATATTGACAATTTTTTTTTTTTTTTTCACACCCCTATACTTCACTGAAATGACCTTCAACTTTTGGACTCATCCTGAACTTCACACCGTTTTTAGCCTCAGTCCTTTAACTGGAAGAAGCCCCAGAGACAGTCAACGTTAGGCTTTAGCGATACACCAATCTTGCGATACGATATGATATGATACAATACACGATACATGATTTTTTGGCTCACGATGCGATATGTATATCAATATTCAACTTAAGATACATTTACATCATTTTCTGAAAGATTTTAAAGGGACAAAGTGATTTTGGTGACATCTTGTGAGTGTTCCAATGGACTTTGTTTGAATTATTTGAACTGAAAGCATCAATTACACATTATATGTCTGACAGACAGCTTGCAAATGCTGGACAAAATTAATAAAAGATTTGTTGAGAAAAATAGTTTCATTTATTTAAATAGTGCAAATTGTTACTTGCAAGCTTTTAAAGTTGGGACACGGGGGTTTTGAAAGAAGCTTAGAATATCGATACCCGCGGCAGAAAAATTGATACTCGATAAAATATTGATATATATTGCAGAATCGATAAAATCGCTCAGCTCTAGTCAACGGAGATTTCAGACGCCAGCTCAGTCTCAACGGGAGGATGTGCCTACCTTCTTGAGGCTGATGACTCCCTCCCTCGTGTCCCTGTCCGTGGAGATGGAGAACACGTTGGCCCCCTCTGGGTTGACGATGCCGTACTTGATCTCCGCGTTGACGCCGAGGTCCTCGTCGTTGGCTTTGATCTTCCCGACCGGCTTCCCCACCTGGGCCGACTCGGGGACGTACAGCTGGTAGTTTTCTGTGGGCGGACATCGACACTCAGCGGGACGGCGACGGACTCCTTCAACCCTTTAACCCTCCCCTCAAAAAGGACTTAGCGAAGCAGTTTGACTCCGTCATTAAAAATAGTCTGCGGAGCTTCAACTGACATTAAAAGCTAAACTGCGGCCGACGGCGCCGCAGCGGAGCAGATACGACGCCGAAGGCAGGGAGTGTTGATGTTCTCTCATACTGCTGAACAAATGAAAAAAAGCCCAGAGCCGAGGGGGATTACACTTGATGAGACACTTTCAAAGGCAAAGAATCGTAATTTTATCACTGCTTGAATTTATCATTAAAAATGGGCAAAACCCAGACTGCAAAACAGGGCGTTTTTAATGAACGCCCTTCTGATTGAGCTAATTATGGAAAATCTGTCCACGATATCAGACCGCTGAGCCACACATTAATGCTATATCATAATGAGAAAAATTATAGCAGACATTTTAACCGTAAATGCTAGAATATAAAAAAAAAATCCCAAAAACAACTTGTGCATTTTGCCTCCGCTGTGAGAGTGATTTCCAGACCGACTATCTTTCTCGTTGCCGTACTGGAGGACCCATTACGTAACACTTCTTGTGAATGTTTTTGAGGTTATGTAACCGCCTCAGGCGGCTGTCGCGGAGGTCTCCCACTTCGAAGGTAAAAGTGTCTGAGAGCATGTGATAGCGTTTCCATCCAGCGCGCAAAACAGACAGAGTGCGGTGTTTAACTCGGTGGTGCCAAAAAAATATATATATATATAAAAAAAAAACGCACTGTGCTGATTTACACTCAGGAGCCACTTTATCAGGTCCACCTTGCTAGTACCGGGTTGGACCTCTTTTGCCTACAGAACTGCCTTAATCCTTCATGTCAGGGATTCAACAAGGTTCTGGAAACATTCCTCAGAGAGTTTGGTCCATTTTAAACAGTTGCTGCAGATTTGTCGTCTGCACATCCATGATGAGAATCTCCTGTTAAACCACATCCCCAAGCTGCTCTACTGGACTGAGATCTGGAGACTGTGGAGGACATTTGAATCCAGTGAACTCACTGTCATGTTCAAGAAACCAGTCTGAGATGATTCACGCTGCTGGAAGTATCCATCAGAAGATGGTCCACTGTGGTCATAAAGGGATGAAGATGGTCAGCAACAATACTCAGGTAGGCTGTGGCGTTGATACGATGCTCAGTTGGTACTAATGGACCCAAAGTGTGTCAGGAAATATCCCCCCCACCATTACACCACCAGCAGCAGCCTGAACCGTTGATACCAGGCAGGATGGATCCATGCTTTCATGTTGTTTCCTCCAAATTCTGACCATCTGAATGTCTCAGCAGAAATCCAGACTCATCAGACCAGACAACGTTTCTCCATCTTCTATGGTCCAGTTCTGGTGAGTCTGTGAATTGTAGCCTCAGTTTCCTGATCTTAGCTGACAGCAGTGACACCTGCTGTGGTCTTCTGCTGCTGTAGGTTGGACGTGTTGTGGGTTCAGAGATGCTCTTCTGCAGACCTCGGTTGTAACCAGTGGTTATTTGAGTTACAGTTGTCTTTCTATCAGCTCCAACCAGTCTGGTCATCCTCCTCTGACCTCTGACCTCTGACATCAACAAGACATTTGTTCCCACAGAACTGCAGCTCACTGGATATTTTCTCTTTTCTGGACCATCCTCTGTAAACCCTAGAGATGGTTGTGGTGAAAATCCCAGTAGACCAGCAGTTTCTGAAACACTCAGACCAACAACGATGTGTTCAAAGTCACTTAAACCACCTTTTTTCTCTGTTCTGATGCTGGTTTGAAACTATAGCAGATTGTCTTCACCATGTCTACATGAATAAAGGCAGTGAGTTGCTGCCATGTGATTGGCTGATTAGAAATTTGCGTTAACAAGTAGTTGGACAGGTGGACCTGATAAAGTGGCCTGAGTGTATATTCAAAATGCGATGCACTCTGTTCATTCACATTCACTTGTAGGGCTGTAGCGATACACTAATCTCGCGATACGATACGATGCACGGTACGATGCACGATATTCGGCTCACGATACGATATATATCGATATTTATCTTACAATACATTTACATCATTTTCTGAAAGTTTTAAAAGGACAAAGGGATTTTGGTGACATCTTGTGAGTGTTCCAATGACTTTGTTTGAATTGTGTGAACTGAAAGCATCAATTACACATTAAATGGCTGACAGGCAGCTTGCAAATGCTGGACAAAATGAATAAAAGATTTGTTGAGAAAAATAGTTTCATTTATTTAAACAGTGCAAATTGTTGCTTGCAAGCTTTTAAAGGTGGGACACGGGGGTTTTGAAAGAAGCTTAGAATATCAATACCCACAGCTGAAAAATCGATACTAAAATATCGATATATATCGCAGAATCGATAAAATCGTTCAGCTCTATTCACTTGTTTTCCAATTTCAGATGAATAAACGTCACAATAGTTTCCTGTTCACCCACATGAAGGCTGGTTTTCATGGTGAGGGCTCCGGTTTCCTTGTCAGTACTCACTCTGGGGGAACTTGGGCGGGTTGTCGTTGACGTCCGTCAGCGTGATGTTGATGGTGGTGGAGCCAGAGAGACCTCCGACCTGGCCCGCCATGTCTTTGGCCTGGATGACGACGGTGTAGTGCTCTCTGGCTTCTCGGTCCATGTTCGCCAAGGCAGTCCTGATGATTCCTGCGAGATCGAAAAAGAAACGAGCGTTCGAGATTGAACAATGATTTACTGCGCTGCTTTAAAGGAAATGTAATGTCCCTTTTTACTCCTCTTTTTTTTAAAAGCTGGCACAATTTCCTGAGATTCTGATATGCCGTCTGACATGTGTTGGTCAAAATACCGCAGGGAGATCATATTTCATATCACTCTGTTTCATCAGCTATATTCAGCGCTGGACCGTTTAATCACAGTTCAGATATCACTGTGTGTCACAGGATGTCAAAAACCCTCCTCCTCTGTGGATGACCCTGACAGATGACACAGATATCATCCCAGACATTTTTGCGCATCGGCGCACCACACAGATGTGAGTAAATCATAGTTTTTCACCCATAAAGACAATTTTTACATAAAATAAAATGAAGCCCAGCTGCTGAAGATATGACAGCCCTGCTTATACTCACTTTTTCAGTTACATGTCAGAAGGCTTCAGGTTTGCAGCACGTCGTTTAACAAGCTCTGCATTGCCTTTTGCAGCACTGTTCTCCACAAACTGCTTTTTTTCTGCTCCACATCTGACCCTTTGAACGTGAATGAATCGCCAAGTAATTGCACCGTTGTTTTCCCTCGTCCTGCAGCCTGGTATCTAATGTCTGTGATGGGACCGGGTGCAGAAGCGAGACGCAGCGAGAGGCGGACCGGCGGCTCCATGTGTGTGATGTGAACGCAGCATAAAGCTACATGGCCTGAAGTGATAATGTCTCATCATCTACTCGCTAAACACAAATATGCATTTGGAACCAGAAGTTTGCATGTATAAAATGATGTGCAGTCCTTGCGAAGATGCTGCTGAAGCTGGGAGGAGAACGTCATTGTCCAGAGCGAAGCCAGTCCTGAAACCAACATGGACTGGAAGACCACTCAGCCAGGAAGAAGAGCCACGTCCTGGTCTGATGGACGGCAGAAGATCAGGGCCCGATCTTCTGCCAGATCTCCTAAAGCCGCTGTTAAGGGATAGCGGGTAGCGGGAGGGGCGTTCCCCTGCAAACAACGCAATCTTCCACCCTTGCTAAAATCTGCGCTACCTGCTACATTATCCATAGGAGTGGTTAGAGGCGTTCCACCTGTTAAACCAATCAGTGCATCAGTAGCTATTGCCTTTAAGAGCAGGTTGCTGCTACCCACAAACTGTTATATGGAGCGGTTTGCGGGTAGCAGGGCTCTGGGGCTCTGCTGTAGAGCTTCCTCCTCTTCCTTCCTCCTCCTCCTCTACACTGATATAAATATTTCTACACAGACAATTCCTATCGGCTACATGTGACCAGGGTGGTCTGACCATCCGCTACCCGCAACCCTAAACCCACCATCGCAAGATACCGAGTTTGCGGAAAGGGCAAAAGACACGGCCATTGCCACACCTAAAAAGTGAGTAAGGGAGTCGGCATAATTGCTTAGCGGCTTTAGCGAGCGGAAGATTGCATTAGCGGTTAGCGGAGGTTCCTATACCCGCAATTTGCGGGTATAGGAGGTAGTGGTAGTGGCTGGTGTTAACGGGTAAGGGGAAGTGTATGATCGGGGCCTAAAACTGAACTGTTTGGACATAATGACCATCGTTACATTTGGAGGGAAAAGGGGGAAGCTTGGAAACTGAGAACACCATCCAACTGTGAAGTACGGGGGTGGCAGCATCATGATGTGGGGGTGTTTAGCTGCAGGAGGGACTGGTGGACTTCACTAAAGAGATGACATCATGAGGAAAGAACATTGTGGAGAAATATTGAAGCAACATCTCCAGACATCAGCCAGGAAGTTAAAGGTTGTACACTGCTGGGTCTTCAGATGGACGACGACCCTAAACACACCACCAGATTAGTTACACAGTTTAGTCATGCAGTTTAAAGGCGATGCTGCCAATCGTTAAGTAAATGTATGTCAACTTCTCTCAATATTCTGGCATTAAGCTCACAGATATATGTATAACACACACGTATAAATGTATAAAGACCGTCCAGCTGGATGGCTCCCTGACTAAACGCCTCCTTTTACACCATCTGTTTGCAGCTCTGTTTCTGGAGGAGGAGTTAGCATTTTTACTTCTCTTGAAGTTGGTGTAACAGCTTTTTCACCCGTTTCTGACATGCAGCGAATGCAGGAAGATGTAGAAATGGGTCGGGACAGAGACTATGAAACTGGGCGGTCCTGGGCTTGTGATGTCACAGCACCCTGCAAATCTGAGCCGCTCACTAACGGACCTGTTTCAACTTCCAACCAAACATATGCACTAAAGTTGGTGCTTTAATAATAGACAGATAAATGCTCTATAAGATATATGTCACAATTCTAGTGTTTATTTTATTCTTTTTCCCAGCCAAAGCTCTTTTAGCTGCAGGCCCACTCACACAATCCTCCTGCACCTCTTTCATCTCTGGTTCTCCTGGTCCCCTTGTGCCTTTCCTCCCTTTTCATTACATTTAAAATGACTACGCAACCTTGGGTCAGCCAACAACACAGCAGTACCGAGACAGCCGCTCCGTCACATTTATCCCTGCAGCGCGGCGGCAAACGCAGCCGTGAACCCTCACGATGCTAACTCTGTGATGTACGACCGCCACGGCGAAGCTTCGCCAGCGCACCGTCAGGAGCTGAAGAGACAGGGAACAGCGTGTCCTCTCTGCGTCGCTGAGCGCTGGATGATTTTCCAGCCTCGTCTCCAGAAAGCGTGTAAAAGCTACTGTTGTGCACGAACATCACAACGGGAGTAGTGGGGAGCTGGTGGGTTTCTACTCTGACAGTCATTTTTTTACGAGGCAGCGTTCACACAATGGAACTATGTAATTATTCAACCATTTTGGTTCCTGAAGACGCTGCGACAGACAGCAGAGCTGACAAGTGAATTGTCCTTGGAGAACATTGGGGCTGGAGGAGTTTATTTTTTTGTTTTTGAACATGAAATAGTCATGCAGTATCGCACGTGACACCTTTAAGAGGCCTAGTTTATGTTTTAAAAAGCAGACACAAGTGCAGGAGCAAGAAGAGTTTTTAGGTGTAGTTTAGAGCTAGCTTGATCGGTAAATGACTGCTCATTAGAAGCTGACGTCAACGGCGCCTCGTGATAACAAGATCTCTGAAAGCATGATCAACACAAGCCGATCTGCGTCAGGTATTATCGTGTTTCGGCGTCTAACCACTGTTGTCGTTGGAAAACTTGGCGGTTTATGAAGCTTCCCAGAAGCGGGAGCCCAGTCAAGACGACTCTCAGTGAGGTAAAGAAGAACACATGGGTATCTTAAAGGCTTGAAAATATTGCTGGAACTGGCAAACATCTCCATTCACGAGACGACCGCATGTAGGTCTTGGACCAAAGAGGACCTACGTGCTGGTAAAATTGTTTTGTGGACTGATGAAACAGGAGTTGAGTTGTTTAGAAATAATACTCAATAATAGGGGTGAGTATTGGCAAGAACCTCACAATACGATATGTATCATGATACTTGGGACATGATACGATATTATCACGGTATCGCAATATCGCGATATATTGTGATATTGTACCCAGTTAATATCAAAATTAAAAGTAGAGATGAAAAATCAAGTTGCTGTATATGTTCATCAGATGATATTGATCATTCAGAGGACAAATTGAGGCAAAACTATTTGCTTCAAAACAATTTATTGTTTATTATTAGTGTTTTTGCGCATTTTAATTTTAAACAATTTAAATATGAAAATTAAACAATTTTTCCAAAAAAATCGATATTAGGAGCTGAAAACTCGATATCATATTGCAGCAGCCGAAAATCGTGATATACTGCCAAATCGATTTTTTTTCACACCCTTACTCAATAAGGTTTTGAAACAAATAGGGGTGAAGTACTTCACCAAGTGTTCGCTCGGCAGCCTTTGGTCCTGGTCCACTTGTCGACAGAAGGAAAATTTGATTCTTAAAAGTACAAAAATACTCTGAAGGATGAACAGAACCAGGACGCCTTCATTGCCACTGGGTTAAAAATACAACTAAACTGGAGTGATGCTCTCATAAGGTGTATTTTTTTAAAAACATATTCACTTAGTGAAGAGTTCCACTTAAATTCATTCACTAAATAAAAGTTCAGTTGGCCGTAAGTTGAACACGAAAAACATTTTGTACGATGACAAGGCCCAGGATCGGCTCGGGTCAGGGTGGCCGTCTGCCCTGAGGAACCTCAGCGAAGCAAGAGGACGACACCCCGGAGAACTGATGCAAATTTATCAACACAGAAGCTTCAGAAAGAGAAAATCCATCTCTTGGAGGTCCCAGACGAGCTCGAAGGAGCAGCGCTGGTTGACCACAAGAATGCCAATCACCTGAGACATCTCATCTCTGAGTGGAAGCGGCCGAGGAACGGTGAGATGCCTCTTTAGGACGAGTAGGCCTGAAGTCGTCGCTGCTAACAAAGGTTCACAACACTGAGGGTTGTGAACCTTTGATGGGTGTGTTCGGTGAAGACGTGAGATCATCGTGCCCATCGTTGTGATGAACGTCAAATCAACAGTCAATCCAAATTCGTTCACGTGCTTTGCCTTTGAGACCACGTGCAGCGACTTTGAGGCGGAGTTGCATCATCGCTGGTCCATTTTAGAGCCTCTGATGATGCACTGCGGACCGCCGTTTCTGCAGCCTGAAAAGAATCTACCGAATGTGTCTGACACCGACTACGGATTCATCTTGTGCTCAGGCTGTTGGTTTATATTAGTTTTGTGTGTGTGTCCACCTGTGTTAACAGGTTAATTTGTCATCTTAGCCTCTGCAACCACACCGCTACACGGAGGCTGATTTAATATGTTCCAGCCGTTACATCTGCGCTCATTGTAAATTGTGCTTTTCCCCCCAGAGCAAAGATCCTCCGGCCAACACTGACCTTTCCTTCTTGTGAACTTGTGAACCCCGTAAAAATATACAACGGTTGTCTGGGAGCAGTGGGACCAGCGGGTGGATGGCATGTCGTTGATCACAGGGTGAAATGCTTTATTTTTTGTTGCTGTTGTTTACCCCTGTTGTGAGTGGAAATTACAACGAGCAACACTTCATAAAACAGCCTTGGAGGATTAAAAAAAAAAAAGAATTACAAAAGCCCAGTGAAAATTGATTATTTTCTCAAGTGGTTCATGGCCGAAGGTTCTTGTCACATGTTTCACATGACTCATGATACTTAATTGGATCACATTATATGAAGCTGTTTTTTTGAGCATTTATGTGGCGTCGGGGGTAAAAAAGGCTTGAAGCTAGAGTTTTATGTGACACATTACCCAACCATGAAACTTCTATTCAGCAACATTAACTCAGTTAACCAACATATGCCAACAAAGGCATGTTTGCTTTTCCAGCCAAGAAAAAAAAATTACAGATCAGAAAACCACTGACTGAAATGACTGAATATTGAGTTATCACGATTAGTTATCTCGATTATCACGATTAGTTATCACGATTAGCAAGATAAGTTATCACGATTAGTTATCACAATTATTCGATTAGTTATCACAATTAGTTATCTCGATTATCACGATTAGTTATCACGATTATCATAATTAGCTATCACGATTAGTTATCACAATTACCATGATTAGCTATCACGATTATCACAATTAGTTATCTTGATTATCACAATTAGTTATCACGATCATCACGATTAGTAATTATGATTATCATGGTTAGTTATCACAAATAGTTATCACAATTATCATGATTAGTTATCACCATTAGTTATCACAATTATCATGATTAGCTATCACGATTATCACAATTAGTTATCTCAATTATCACGATTAGTTATCACAATTACCACGATTAGTTATCACGATTATCACAATTAGTTATCACAATTAGTTATCACGATTATCATGATTAGCTATCACGAATATCATGATCAGTTATCACGATTATCACGATTAGTTATCACAATTAGTTATCACAATTATCATGATTAGCTATCACGATTATCACAATTAGTTATCTTGATTATCACAATTAGTTATCACGATCATCACGATTAGTAATTATGATTATCATGGTTAGTTATCACAAATAGTATCACAATTATCATGATTAGTTATCACAATTAGTTATCACAATTATCATGATTAGTTATCACGATTATCACGATTAGTTATCATAATTAGTTATCACGATTATCATCGATTAGCTATCACAATTATCACAATTAGTTATGATTATCACGATCAGTTATTACAATTAGTTATCACAATTATCATGATTAGCTATCATCACAATTAGTTATCTCGATTATCACAAATAGTTATCATGATTATCACTATTAGTTATCGCAATTATCCATGATTATCTATCACGATTATCACGATTAGTTATCACGATTATTATGGTTAGTTATCACAATTAGTTATCATGATTATCATGATTAGCTATCACGATTATCACAATTAGTTATCTTGATTATCACGATTAGTTATCATGATTATCACGATTAGTTATCACGATTAGCTATCACAATTAGTTATCACGATTATCACAATTAGCTATCACGATTATAACTATTAGTTATCACGATTAGTTATCACAATTAGATTGATATCATGAAAGTTAAACTGATACCATAAAGATCAAGTGTTCCTGTTATGTTTTTTGGACTGTGTCTACTTGCTTTAGCAGCACCCTTGAACCTCTCGTGGTTCAGCCCAGCGTCCAGGTAGCTGGTGAAATCACCTCTGCCTGACCTTCACGCACCTTATCCAGGTCATAACTTGTTCAGAAGTCTGTGTGGGCCAGCAGCAGACCGGTGCATCGTTCCTCAAGCCCGGGGTGACCCCGCATTTTGACGTAAACTTGGGTGTGCTGGACTGGTTTTTATCCCCCGCTCCCTCTCCTGATTTTAGCACATGAAGCCCATTTTTGTTCCCCACAGTTTTCCTGAGAGCTGTGGCACAAAAGTGGAATTAAGTAGTTAACAGACATGACACATCCGACCGAGTTCACCCTGGCTCAGCACACGAACGCCCAACCAACTTCACGCCAACTTCGTACGGAGGAGACGACTGACCTCATCATCGACCTCCTTATCAACAGCCGGGTTCGTGGTAGCCTACAGCTTTATGATACACTCCCACGTATATTAAAATCACAAAATGCAGAGGGCACTAAGTTATTTCCAGGAATTATATATGGAGCACTTGAGATAAGAACGAGATCCTCGTGGTTTCATTGCCTTTTGTCTGTGTTTTTTTTCGGTGGTTGTCTCCTTGATTGTTGCCAGCTGTGTCTCATCGGTGCCACTTGTCTGTCCTCAGTCCCTTCTCTCGTCCGCCCCTGCTCCTTGTAGCCAGCTCCTTTTTCGTCCTAACTCTCTCTCCTGTCTCCTCCCTTTACCCCCCCCCCGCCGCCGCCGCCGCCGCTGCCACCGCCGCTGCCACCGCCGCTGCTTTCACACTTGAGGCTTTTTCCTGGTTGTCCTGCTTTGTGTAGCATATTCAGTCAAGAAAAGAATTCTGATCATCACTGCTGCATCTTCCATTAACACCAAACCTGATGAAAACAGATGATTTCGTGTCTGCTGAATGAGTACGGTTTACAATGCCGGACAAAATACTCACAGCTAAAGGCGATCAAAGCTTTCGCATGAATGGTGATGCTACTTAATGCTTTACAATTTCATCAATACAGCTAAAATTTGCTATGAGAGATGAAAACCCCCAGCTATCTACCTCCACATAAGACGTGTCTCACTTCTGAAACAAACTACTCAAGGAAAATGATCAAAGACAGTCGCCTCCAATAATGTTTTCTTCAAGTCGTGCTAATCCTCCTGTTTTTGTTTGTGAGCAGCTGCATTTAGAATATAAAATGATTTTTATCCCCACCGAAAGTGTTTAAAATTGCTTCTGTTTCATAAAATGCATGAAGTACATATTTACGCACCCATGCAGACAACCGATAAACCAAATTACCAGATTTACAGTCCGAGCAGTTTGAATTTCACCAAACTGTGTTTAGTAGTTAATGGAAGCTGCTTTATTATTTCCTTTTATTCTTCCCACAAAAGAGCTCCCAACACCTGCATTATAGAACAGGTCATTTCATTCCTCTTTTTTTCTTCAGGACTCAACAGACAGACACTAATCTTTTCGCCTCGGGCTGAATGAAATAAAAACTGGGTCAAGTAGCGGGGCGGCCGACGGTACGAAGATCCAGGAGATCGTCCGGGGTTACACACTGTCTGTCGCGTCTAACGATGGCCAAGGTCCCTGCAGCTGCTCGTGCACCTGGATTTAACAAGGGTGCATCGACAAATAGGCTAAATATACCCCCGGTGGCAGGAGAGACCTGGGTGGAATAATATCTGCAAATCAAATGGAGCAAAGAATAAGGTCATCGAAGAAGCCAGTCTGCTGAAAACTGCATCCGAGGTTCAACTAATATCAGCCGATTTTTTTTATAATACGAACTTGTCCGGGTGAATGAGCTGTAGGGCTGTAGCGATACACTAATCTCACAATACGATACGATACACGATACTCGGCTCACGATACGATATGCAGTCATGGAAAAAAAATTATTAGACCACCATTTTTTCTTCACTTTCTTGTTCATTTTAATACCTGGTACCACTAAAGGTCATCATGTGACTAAAACAGAAACACTGAATGCATAAAAGCAGTGTTTTTGGCAGTACAACGCCATAGCTATTGATGTAAAAACTTAAGTGATTTAGGTTATAATCAAGAAATCCATGGAAAATGGTAAGATATCAGCTCTTAAATAAAACTCTTATGAGCATTCTTTGTGGTTATCGTTATGTTTGTCCAAACAAATGTACCTTTAGTTGTACCAGGCATTAAAATGAACAAGAAACTGAAGAAAACAAGGGTGGTCTAAGAATTTTTTCCATGACTGTATATCAATATTCATCTTACAATACATTTACATCATTTTCTGAAAGATTTTAAAGGGACAAAGTGATTTTGGTGACATCTTGTGAGTGTTCCAATGACTTTGTTTGAATTAATTGAACTGAAAGCATTAATTACACATTATATGGCTGACAGGCAGCTTGCAAATGCTGGACAAAATGAATAAAAGATTTGTTGAGAAAAATAGTTTCATTTATTTAAACAGTGCAAATTGTTGCTTGCAAGCTTTTAAAGGTGGGACACGGAGGTTTTGGAAGAAGCTTAGAATATCGATACCTACAGCTGAAAAATCGATACTCGATATATATATCAATATATATCGCAGAATCGATAAAATCGCTCAGCTCTACCTTCCATAGTGTAATTACAAGACAAAAATGCTGCAAAACATAAAACTGATTTATTTATTTTTTCTAAACTCAATAAGCCTCGTGGGTGTCCTGTCCAGCCCTGATAGTGCCCCCCCCCCCTGCTTTCACGGTGCCATTCGCCGTGCGTTACCTGTCCTCGCCGAAGAACAGGCGTTAAGTGGGGCAGCGAGCGAGGCCGGGCCTCGTTTCACGTAATGTCAGAGCAAATGAATTTCCTCCGGCTGCCAGGCAGTTCCCACTCTGGCTCCGTTTAAAGTGCTTCGTAACGGCTCCATTTACAGTGAAAATCCCTCCTGCATATTTCATGTTGTTGTCGAACAGTTGTTTTTTTCTGTTCTTCTACTTCTTGATTTAAAAGCAACAATAGTAATATGCATTCATTCTAGTTCCATCCGAATGTTCAGCCGTGTCGAATCAGTTCGCCTAAGTGATGGAAGTCATTTCAGATTTTGCCACCTGAAGACCTGAAGACGGGGACGGTCTGAGCTCTGCTGGAGTCCTGGCTCAGTTGGCTTCATGCAGCCATTTGATGTGCAAGAGATACGAGCAAACTGCACATAAATAATACAAACAACAGTATTTACACATCTGGGATTCACTGGGAACTGAATGGAGGAGAGAAACATCTGAGCGCTGACGCCTGTTGGAGTATTTTTACTTCTGCACAGATTTGTTGTGGATGTTTTCTGCATTCAGGTTTGATCATTTTTAGCTCGAGAACCTCGTCCAAGTCTGATACCGAGTAAGTGATGATGTTTTATTTCTCCTCTATTTTTGTGTCACTGGGTTCAGAAACTTAAAGTGGCGCCAAGATGTGCACATCTACAGCGTTCATGTTGCAGGGGGTAAAAAAAAACAGAAACTGTAAAACTTTTTTAATAACAAGCAGAAATAGGAAGCGGAACTGAGCACGAGTCTGTCTTTCTCCCGCTGCGAAAAGACTTGGATGTTTGTTTAAACGGTGATTCTAAAATTTGGTCACAGACACGAAAGTAAGCAGAGAAATTCAGCGCCTGAATTAGAGCTGGAAAACAGTGAAGGAAACACAGGTTGGAAAAGCACTCTTCTCTCCCCTCCTTTCCTCTCCTTCCTTCAAATCAATCCATAGTTTACTAGGAGCAGCCTCATAAATGTAACTGAGCTCCATTGTTCCTGTAGTTTTTTTGGGTTCTTTTGACCCCTTTCTTCTTCTTCTTTCTTTATTTGTTTTCAGTTCAAAGTTTTCAGAGCTACATACTAACCTTCAGTTCCACCCTCTGACCATCCCATCGTTCACCTCCACCTGTCTTTATTAGGGATGGAACGGTTACCGGTATTACGGTAAAGCGCGGTAAAATTTTACTCGATAACGATTACCGTTTATATTTGACTCCATCTCATTATCGCGGTCGATTACCGGGATATGGAATATCAGCCTCATTCAAGTCTGAGCGACTTGCACCTGTGTCTCGCGTGAATTTGTAGCTTGTAACATCAGGCATCGTAACGTTAGCATGGCAGAAAGTGGTGATAGCACGCAGGACATTTACCAACCCACTAAAAGGAGGTCTGATCATTTTCTTTTTTAAGAATGCAGAGGGACAACTGGTGGAGGACAGTTATCCAGTCTGCAGAGCACTTGTTTACATTGTATTGTAATTTGTAGAAGCAACTTGAAGGAGCTAAGGCTAATGCTTCAAGCTACTGAGATGTTTGACCAAGAGTAACCTGGCTGACGCGCTTCGCTAACTCACATTTCATAAATGTTACCGTTGCGTGTTGATCGAAAAATGACCGGAATAATGTTCTTCTGATGCAGTTTAAAAATGTATTTATTTCCAATAACTGATCCGACAACCATAACGCCAGCCGTTAGCGCCACAGTGGTCAAAAACCTTTTGCCCTTCCGGGTCAAACACCTAACCAATAACAGGCAGCTACCTTTATACCTGACCCTCAGGTAACAACACAGCGACACCCACAGACACACAGAGTGAACTACAATTCAGAACAACATATTTGGCTCCTATACAACTGTTTCTTTATTTGCACATTTATACGTATTTAAGGTTCAGCTTAAAGTCCAAAGTTCATTTCATTTGAACTTGCACTATAATTTTTGTTCCTGATAATTGTTTGCATATTTTGACCTACTATGGTTGCTAAAGTGTTTATCACAACAAAATCACAACATTTTGTGAAATTATTTTAATGTATGTCTTTTTTGGACATTTGTACATCATGAAGAATACCGTGATAATATCGTAAACCGTGATAATTTGGTCGAGATATCACATTTTCCATATCGTTACATCCCTAGTCTAAATAGATGTCATCCCAGCGTTGACCTCCACCTGTCTATATAGACGTCATCCCAGAGTTGACCTCCACCTGTCTATATAGACGTCATCCCAGAGTTGACCTCCACCTGTCTATAACTAACATGCTGACCTGCATCCTCTGGTCTGATCCTCTGACCACCTCAGTGTTGCTGCCTACATCTGTTTATATAGTCATCTCTGTGGTTCATGTACTAACAATGAACCAGTCAGAATAGTTGTTGCTCAGAACTGGAGGTTCAAGCTTTTCGATGCTAACGGCTCAGTCACAGCACTGGCATGCCATGGTAAACCAGGGTTGAGCTGGTACCAGTACCAGAACCTGGTTCAAATGTGTGGCCACATCCTGCCCGATTAAGGCTGGGACAGACAGGAAATGGCCATACAAACTTTACATAAAAGGAGAATTGAAGAAAAACATGTAAGGCATGTAAGTGAAAATCGTCGTTCATCCACAGCCGGTAAATTTTGGTTCTGAGAGTGAAACAAAGTTGTTTCGATGCAGAAAGTTGACCAGTTTTCTTTCTTTTTTTAATGCCAAATCAGTTTCGGTGCCGGAGTGAACCAAAGATGATTTCTTTTTTACCAAGAAGTAAACTGGGATAAGATGAAAAAAATGTCACTGGGCATTCACAAAAATGTCAAACTCTGAGGCAAAAGTCAGGAAGGAAAAAGAAAAAAACCAAAACAAACACCGAGACTGAACTCATGTCCTCCAGAAGAAGGTCAGCACCCTCCTCTTCGCTTCCTCACAGTCAAGTTTGGTAGCTTTAATAACGTCCCCGCCACCGCAGGTGCCACCGTGGCGCCAACGCTCAGGGACGCCACGTGCGTGTTTGACAAAACGGTAGTACATGACACCCCGGCAAGCGAGTTCTTAAAGCCCGGAGTGAAAGTACATATTGAAATAAACACCGTCGGGACGTTCAAACAGTTTTCTTCTCATCAAGGTGTTCCTTTCAAATGTCAGACCTCAGCAGGGAGCTGCTGTTTCCCTTTGTTCCAAACTTATCAAAGAGTTGCTGAACACTTTTTGAGATGATGTGAGCTCTAGAAACAAAAAGATAAATACATTTTTCTTTTAAATATTTAGAAATGCTTTGTGTTTTACTGCAGCCGTTGCACTAGACGGTGAGACACGCTGTACTTTCCGCTAAAACCACACGGAGATGGATGATCTGACCTTTCCGGGTCCATATTAACGATTCGCTCATAACACTGCACGGCTCCTGAGTGTAATACTTCACAACTACATTGGCCATGCTTTAAAAGAATAAGGTTTTCTCTCTTTTTCTTTGACTTTAGGAAGCCCAGAGTTGCTCACAAACAGCGAGAACCTCACGGACGTACAATCACCAGGCTGCATTCAGTCTTCAATGAAATCCTTTAACAACAGAGGAAGAAAGCCGCTGGGCCCATTTTCTGGAAAGTGCAAGAAACCCAAAAAAGGATTGTCGGCACTCTGACACAAAGATCGCGGCCACGAACTCCCTTTTGTGAGCATCTCTGAGGTGGAATACCTCACGCAGTCTCTGCAAAATCTCTACGGAGCTCGTCGGTTAATTCAGAAAATAATTGAGAGAGGCCCGGCTTCCTTAAACCTGGAGCCAATTTGACACAGTGCGCTGGTTAGCCTTTCCCTCAACCTCCCCAGTCTATTAGAGCTGATACCATCGCACCATCCACCTCTTTGTCTGCCTGGAAACTTCTAAAGGAGAACAATCTCCTGGGTGAACAAAAAGGATTATAGGAGATTACTAAAGTGCTCTTCAATCTCCAGCTTCAGGAATCTTTTTGGTTTTTGGGCCCTTCCAATAAAAATGTTCCCCCCTGAGTGTCAGCAATGTTACAGAATGGAAGGCGGAAAAAAGTAGACAACAGCTACGACTGTACATCCCACCATTTCTGTGCAATCATCTGTTTTATTATATAATTGATCATATTGTCTACTGGTGCCCTGCTCAAGGTGGCATCACAAATGACTGGCACGGCTTCTAGATTTAACCAGAGTAGACAGTAACTCTGTTAACTGAGGAGAAAAAAAAAAAAAACAGAAAAATCATCTTCATCTGTGCCAACCCCTTCAATAAACTCAAAACACTCCCAAATCCCAGATCAGCAGAGAAATTAGCCTATTTCAGATTCAAAGGGGACCAAGAGGTTCAGTAGTGAGGTTTGTCTTTGCATGTGTGAGCGTGCATGTGAGAACAAGCACAGATGTGAAATGCGGTTAAGGGGCATTGGCGTGGGGGGACCTTGATGTCTCGGCGAGCAGGTGACAAATGCACAGGAAAGGAGGCGAAGACAGGAGCTATGACCCGACGGTAAGAAGGATAAATGGAACCGCTATCTCAGACGGAGCACCTCTGAAACATACGCGGGCCCCACTGAGTTTGCAGCCTTGCATTTGAGAGAATTTACAGACGTCATAATCAGGAAAGTTCACCGCAGTGAATGCGCTTAACACAGTCTGGACACGTCACGACGACTGCCAGTAGAGGTGTGTCATCATCACCTGTAACGCTGCAGCAGCGTGGAAGCTTCCTCATCTGGAATAGCTTGCAGTCACTTAACCTGTCAGAGACCGGAAACCCTAACCCCTAACCCTAATCCTAACCCCTAACCCTAATCTTAATCCTAACCCTAACCCCTAACCCTAATCTTAACCCTAACCCTAACCCCTAATCCTAAACCCTAACCCTAATCCTAACCCTAACCCATAACCCTAACCCTAACCCCTAACCCCTAACCCTAACCCTTACCCTAACCCTAACCCTAACCCTTACCCCCACCCCTTCACCATTCCCGAGCCGGTCACCCCTAACCCTATATTTCTTTCATTTCCTACACTTAACCCTAACCCTTACCCTTACCCCCACCCTCCCCTTTTCCTAATCCTTCCATTTTCTAACCCTAACACTTAACCACACCCCCACCCCACTCTTCTACTTTTCTTCTCCTTAACCTCACCCTGATCGAAAAAAAAAAACCCTACACCACACCGACACCCAACACACAACCCTAACCCCACTACACAAACCTGATACTCAAGGGGCCACCAAACCCCACTTGCACACACCTTATACCAAACTCACAAATACCCCCCCTCTCTCTTTTTCTCTCTTGATCCCTACTTGCACCCACTAGCCACCTACAAAGACACAGGATTCATCTCGAATCCAACGCACCCACATGGATAACTTCCCAGCGGAGTTGTCCGTACACTACGCAGCACATCTTATACTCACTAGCCTTGACTGGCCCAAGTGCACCTACACCATACACAACACAAAGTGAAACAGTATGGCGAAATGAACCTCGATTGGACTTTGAGTCGTGTGCAAGAAGAAACCTACTCCACATTTCCAGGACGTCATCGGACGGTGGAAGGAGTAGAGTTGGGCTTATCTCGACAAAGCCCATAACCCAAAAACCTAATCTTAACCCTAACCCTAACCCTAACTACAACTGGATGGACTGGGACCTGGTAGGGAGGTGCACATTTTATTTACTTATTTTTGATCCGTTTTTTTTTTTATATATATATATATATATATATATATATATATATATATATATATATATATATATATATATATATATATATATATATATATATATCATATTACAATCCCCCTTCCCCATGTTTTACTAAGGTCTTATCATTTTATAGGTTTCGTATTTTTGTATCTATATCTTTCTTAATATTATTATAAAGCACTTATATGTTTAAGCTTTTGTAGCACTTGTGTTTTTACCTTTATAGGACTTACCTTCCTTGCCCTGCCATATAAGTTTTACTTCTTTTATCCCCTGTGGTTTTAATTATCTTATGTATTTATTGTTTTTAAAACTTTCCTATGCATGTTGATCCGCCTGGTCCAAATCGGGACGGGACCCAGCCTCCCAATAGAATTGATTGTTTTAACTAGTATCTTATGATTTATCTCCCAAGATGAGATTGTGTTTTTTTTTTTTTCTTTTTCTTTTGAAATCGCTGGGCTCGTACCCCTATTTGGCCTACCTTCAACAGATCTTTCTCTTCGCTCTGCCCACTGCTCTGCTTGGGAATCAAACCCGGATCCCTGGTGGGGAAGACCACTGGACCTTCCACTTCACCACCTATCCTGCCAGATCAGTAGGCCAGTGCTACTAATTTTAACCCAAACCCACAACCCTAACCCTAACCCTCGCCAGGAAGAAAATCGCCAACAGAACTAAACGTCAGAAGCAGATGACGGTTTCAAACCTTCTAAAGGAACACCTCGTCAGGATTTATGGCTGCCATCGGCAATCGTGGCTCATTATTTCTGGAAAACAGCTGCAGCAGGTAAACGCTGTGGTCAGCAGTTAGACGGCACTTTTAGACCCAGCCCGGCGCTCGCCGTCTTCCACTGTGACGTTTGGAGAGTCTGGTGTCAAACTGTCAACTGTGCACTTCTGTGCACGACCCAGCCTACGCCGCAGTACCGTTGGAAGTTCGCTCAGTTGACCATGAAACCTGGGAAAACATCGAGCCAGAACATCGAGGAGAATGTCTAAAAACCCCTCAACTAAAAAGGTAAAAATCAGCTCACCGGGATGTCTTAGGTTCAATAATTACCATAGAATATCTCCGCTCAGTCTCATGGTCCAATCAAGGCTCTACAATCAACGACGCCCGCTGCTTCGATGTGCAGTCTCATCTGTTAGTCAAGGTCGCTGTTGCTTCATGAAAACAGTGTGCTGCTCCAGTGGTTCTGCATTTACTTCTTCTACCAGCCAGTATTTCGCCTCTTGACTTTAATGCTATAATAAGTCGGCACCAGGTGCCAGTGCGACATGATCATACCAGGCTCTGCCCATCTGCCCATCACAATATTAGGCAGTTATGATTTTGGAGCCCTGATCTTGGGTTTCTTTTCCGGTTCTAATGTTTAGGTTAGGGTTGCACGGTTTCTGCAGTCATAAAGGATTATAACATCTCACACTCTACGATTTGCATTTTCTCAGTCTCGTCCACCATGTCAAGAACGGTGTGTGCAGACTGTCGATGATGAGCCCCTATGGATCGTAGTCTCGGACTGATGCAGAGATGTAGAACGATGTCATCACTATATGCTGACAGTAAACAAGCCCTTCTCAAAAAGTGGGGCACAACCCTTTGGGGGGTGTGGTGTGATGCCAGGGAACATGTTTTTTTTTTGCTGTACTGGAGTAAAGTGTAATTGCACAAACACTACAGTAGGTGGCAGTGGTGCTCTCATTGTCACAGTGTGCAGCAGGGAGTATTAGCTATATTGTGTGTTGTTGTTGTTTTTTTCAGAGAATAATTGAGGACTGCAGTAAACAAAACATGTGAAAATGAATGGCTCTGTTTTGGCTTTTACGTATGCCGAAGATGCTCGTTGTTGGGGAAATTTCTCTGTAATGGTGCTGGGTCACATTAATCAATACACCGTTTCAAGTTGCATTTTAGTTGACTGGTGAGCAGACCAGAAAGGGATTTAAAAATAGATCACAATGAATAAATAAATGAAAAAAATGTCTGCCATATTTAAAGCTAGATTTAACACACTAACAGACACCCTTTAAGTTTATTAGTGAAATGACTATCCATACATAATGTAACTTTGTTGCGCCAGGCCTCCCACCAGTCTGACTGTCATATGAGCAGTTGACGACTTAAGAGAAGGGCAGATTGTCTCTGAATTGTAAGAAAGGATTCCAGGTGTTATAAAATCTGTTTAAGGATTTACCCCTAGAGTATCTATGTTTTTCCAGGGGTAGAAAAGCAAGGACTTCTCTAACTCCCCGAAGGAAAGAATGAGGGAATGGCAGATTTCCACTGCCGTAAGATAAGCCAAAAGTTGAAGCGAATGCAATGGCATGTGCTTGGGATTCAGAAATCTGAACCTCCCCAACTGTAACCCCAAAGAGAGCAGTGACGGGGTCTGGTGGGACGGCTCTGACACATAAGTGTGTAAAAGCCTCAAACATCTGGGTCCAGAGAATTTGTCAGTGCTGGGCAGGACCAGAACATGTGCCCAACAGTAGCTGTGCCTTGATGGCATCTCAAACAGTGAGGGTCAATGTTTGGATAGATGGCAGCCGACCCTAGAGAAGTGAAGCCTATGTATGATCTTAAATTGTATCAGATTATGTCTGAGGCATAGAGAAGTATGGATGGGGTCTAGGCTACCTTCCCAGGTCTGTGCTGAGAGTTGGTCCTGTTCCCAGGCACAGTTAGGGCCTGATTTACTAAGATCCTAAATAAAGAGTACTAAATTGCGTGTGCACTGAAAAAGTTTGCGCGTGCTGTTGTTGTGTGTTTTGCGGGTGATCAACTAAGAATGCTCGCGCAATTTATAACGGGTGCAAACCGCAGTATTTAAATGAGGTGTTGCGTGTCTTACGGTTTGCGCCATGGAGAGTCTGGATGGAAAGCAGGATAGACGCAAGCGCAAAATGAAATTTGACGAGTTGGAGTTAGAGATATTAGTGGAAGAGGCAAATAAACACATTCATGAACTACAGCAAAGAAATTTAAACATTACCAAAAGAAAAGCAATATGGGAGAAAATCTGCGATAGAATAAATGCAGTTGGTAAGACAAAAAGAACGGCAGATGAGGTTAAAAGAAGGTGGCAAGATATAAGGCGAAGAACTAAAGAAAAAGTGGCCTTTAATAAAACTTCGGCAAACAAGACAGGTGGAGGGCCTGCGGAAGAGATGCCGGAGAGATGCCTCTAACCAGCACTGAGCAGCAGGTGCAGCTCACCTTCTGCGAGGAGCAGATAACTGGGATACTGGGGTCTGACACGCTAGAGCCAACTGCAGAACAAGGTAGGCGCACAATAAGAAACACTTTTTTCTCCATGAAAACACGTGATTTATTTATTATCACAAATAAAAAAATGAATGTGCCTCCTGTGGCAACCTTTTGCTGAATAATACTCGATTTAACATTCAAATAAAATATTTCTCCTTTTGCATGTGCTTGTGACCGGCTCCAAATCAGCCCTTAAGTTTCAACTATCTGGTTTTCATTCATTCCAAACAAATTTACACGAGTCCGAAAGACTCTCTCTCTGCGTATTCTTTGATTTTGGCGATGTCGCCTCCTTGCCACAATAACAGCAGCCATCGGTGCGTAATGCTGGGCAGATTAGCACCTTCCTTTCGAACGTATTAAATACAGACGCAATCACAATCCCCGCAATTACTTTCAGGGTTGGTAAATCTCATTGCGTGTGGTAAATGAACCTATTTGCATTTTCCCCTCCCAGTATTTAGCGCTTTCTGGCGGGTACGCCCCATATTGATTATTCATCAGGCCAAAAGTACTAAATGAACAGCGTGTGCTTTTTTGCTCATTTGAGAGGCGCAGTCCTCTTTGCACGCTGTTAGTAGATCAGCTTGCACATTGGTTTGCGGGTGGTGTCAAGTTTGCACACGTTTTTACGCACTCAAACCTTTAGTAAATCAGGCCCTTAGTCTTCTCTAATGAGGGAATACTGGGATTAAGAACGGTGTTTTATATAAATGAGGTATTGCCCTTAAGGGTTGGATCATTATCAGGTAGGTGTGGGAACAGGTAGTGTTCCCTAGCAAAGCTACAGGCCTGTAGGTACCTGAACCAACTACAAGCTCCTTTGATCATTCTATGGCTCTGATCGCTCAAGGATCTGCGATTGAACAAACCACCTGTGCATATGTGTGCACATACATGCATCAAACGTGTGTCTCCTCTTGTGCATTAAGAGCCCACATCGCAGCCGGGGGAAAGAAAACGACGAGAGCTCGTTAAGTTCGTCTTCTAACGGCACCCAACAAGGTCTCACCCATCTTCACATTTCTCATCATTTCTCAATTTGCTCAGTGCTGCAAACTTTGACCGAAGCTGTTTTCTCAGACTGAATGAACATAATCACCTGGAGGAGGTGAAGAGCACACAAATGTCCAAATTTGCTCTGTAATAACCATAATTGCGCTAATGTCGACGTGAGCCCATGGGAGGATGGAGAAGGTGATTGTCACGGCATTTGCTGCCTGATAATCTTTTCTGTTTTCCATTATTTTATAAACATTGTGTATAGATGTTTGATTCATCCTGTACATTAATCTTGACACCAGTGCAAAATAACACATCCTTGTAGATGAATTAGTAATGTTGTGACAACTGTCGATGTATAGGAGGCGGGAAAATAAAAAATCGATGCCTTGATGAGCATGGGGTTATTTGACATTTCCACAATCTCAAAAACAGAAATTAATCTCGCACTCTTTGGTTTGAGCGCAAAGGATTGTGGGGTAAAAGTGTGTAGCTGTAAGCTGCTTGAGTTTTTGCTTCTGTGCAAAAGAAAGTAACCCTCTTAGGTTGAGCTTCGGGAGTCACAAGTGTGTTTCACACAGATGTCATGCTTTAACGCCAGGGAGACTCTGACGACAATTATCCCTCGTTTCAATGTGGGGGTGCAAAGTTGTGATTGGAGTTGTCCCAAACTTTTCAGCACTGGTAAGTCCAAACGAAGACAGTTCAGTTCAACCCTTTTATTACCTGTGAAATAAATCCACCTGTCTTCAGGGGAGCCTGCATGTATATAAAGGTGAGAGCTGTCCCAATTACCCCTCATCTAGGGATGTTTTTTTAAACCGATACCGATAACCGATAACTTTCAGCTCCTAAAAGCCGATACGATACCGATACGATAACCGATAACACACACATCTACCTAAGATCATTCCATCAATACTATGAACAAAACCAAAAATACTCTTGACTCTTTTAATGAACAGATATTTAACTTTTTACAATGAAAAACTATTGGCAAGCCTCTCAAACATTTTCATAAAGCTATCAAACAAACCTATTTGATATCTCACATTAACTTAAATAAGGTTCATTACTGACTGATATAAAAAAAATAAAGGCTCCTTAAACTGATGGAAATACATGCATCAGAATTACAAACTGAAAAAATACATTCCTAAATGACAATAAAAAATAATGTACAGTGCATAATGTACTGACACAAGTTAGACTTGTCTGTGTAAATAAACTGAAAAAGTGCACTCCATAGTAACAAAAATTACGTTTAAAGGATTTCGGCTTGTTGTTCCATTGAAATTCATTCTTTTAATTAAAGTAAATGAGTTTCGGTAGTTTTGGGGTTTTTTTTTCTTAATCTCATGGAAGCTTTAGATAAGAGAGATGATGGCGAGGAGAGGAGAGGAGAGGAGAGCAGAGGGGAGGGGTTGACTTGCTGCTGGCTTGCTCACGTTAGCTCATGTTAGCTCACGTTAGCGTGATTTCAAAACTTCATGGAAGCGATGGTTATGTTTCAGGTGGCGGATCAGGTTTGACATATTAACGCTTGTGCTATTTTTCCCTCCTTCGCTTGGAGCATTTGTCACAAATAACCAGCGAACTATCTTCCTCTGAAACTTTAACGAAGTTCTCCACCATCGCCGCCATATTTTTTTTAAATCAGCGCACTGCTGCATTCAAGGTGTAACATAAATTCCTCCGTTCCCTCATTTGCTAGTCGTTCTTTTGGCCGTTTCTATTTTGTCTATTTTTTATGTGTAACATGAGGGTAAATATTGCGAATATCAATTCAAGTCAGCAACTACCAAAATTATGACCGAATTAACAAGTTATTTTCTGGCATGAGGGGGTATTCTTGATTTTCCTTACTGAGAAATCTTTTTTCTGATTATGCCGACGTCACTTGAACATAACATTCAAGGCTCAGAGGGAGCGTGTCATGTTAAAAAAAAAAATGTTATCGGGGCTATTCGTCATGATATCGGACTTATCGGGATGACGTCATAATATCCTGTTATCGGCCCGATAGTTATCGGCCCGATAGTTATCGTGCATCCCTACCCTCAACACTGGCTATAAACATCAGAAAGATAAGCCAGCCGTTGTTAACTGCTTGGCCATCAGACTCCTCCAACTTCAACGAGCTAAAAGTGAGATTTAAGGTTATCAAATGCCGACTGCATTAATGGAAGCTAACTGTGCTCGCCTACTCACCTGACGTCGGTTTCCTGTCCTAACGGCGTTCAGCTGAGGGGATCAAACCGCTTGCGGAGCAACGGGTGTCTAAGATAGACGCCAAGTGTCATCTACTGACCCAGAGAATCACGTAATTGACAATTTTCGTACGCCGTCACGCCAGGAGCTAATTTTCTCCCAAAGTGAAACATAAATTCCAAGCTGACGATGTTGAAGTCGAACTACCAACTGTAGTAGAAAGTTCTTTTACAGAGAACGGGGCTTTAATCATCACTTGTGATCTTCATAAGTCGACAGAACTGCATGCATAGCTTGTTCCAGCCATCTGCTCCTGGGGGACAAAACACTGACTTTCTGCAAGGGTTTCTAATATGTGAAACATCAACCCTGGACACCATTTTCCTTCTGGTGTTCTCCTCTCCCCGTGTCCTTCTCCCTCTCGCTTTAATCCATTGTGGTGTGCTATTTTTGGGGACGTTCCCCATGATCTGCAGCTTGCTGCATGACCTCTTTCGTGCAGTCGAATCCAACTTCATGTAAACTTTGAAAGTCTCAAGTCTGTAGAGATGTAGTCAAAGAGACATGGCTAAATATAAAGACTTTTTTTTTGTTTTTCACACCAACTCCCTCCTCTTTTTAGTTCCTACATCATCCTGTTCAGGGTCATGGGAGACTGGAGCATACATCAGCTGTAAGAGGGTGAACTGGGTGGTGCATCCTGGACGACGGAACCAGCGCCTGACTTTCGTTTCACTTTACGTCCGTTCATTTCATCCACACTGTGACTCGTTTTCGTGCTGTCCTCGCTCTGTCCTGCTGTCCCATGTCCAGCCGCTGCACGCTCGCCGATTGCTTGGCCGTTTCTCAATCTACGTACTCGCCTGTACTGGTGAAACGCGTCTAGTGGAGTACGGTCTCAGTCCCCCGGTGTGTTCGTACACCACCCATTTTCTGGAGGATGCATCCAGTGTAGACTCGAGATACCCAAGAATGCATTTTGCATCAACAAGCAGAAGTAACGGCGGATGCACACGAAGACCCTGGCGCAGATACCCTGTCTTGGCTGTTTATTGAGACTAATGGATGCAGAAAGTCTCCATTGGCAGCTCTGTTATGGTCACCTCTCAACACATCACACTAAAAATATGGATTCAGAAAAGAAAACATTTTGGTTGGCAGTCCTCTTCATTAAAGTCCCCTGTTTATCCCACTAGTTATTTCAAACCATCCCAGATGGATCAAGCTTTTTGTATTTGGCACAGTGGAGGCATGAAACAATTTCACAATCTCTACTATAATGGGACATTTGTCACCTTCAAATATCTGTGTGGCAACTTTAATATTCCCAAAACTCACTACTTTCACTTTCTCCCAAGTCCTTGACTTTGCTTGGAGTGTTTCCTCTGTTTTCCCAAACCAACCCTCATTCTCCCCCATGACCATATATTAGACCAACCTTTTATCGTTTAAGGGTATCATATCAGCCAGTTATCGTGCATTGATGGCACTCTGACCTTCTTCCATCTCCATCACAAAATCACAATGGGAAGATGAGTTCGGGAACCTGTTTCTGAGGAATCCTGGGAGTGCCGCCTCCAGCAGACGAGACATGGGTTGTTGCAATTCAAGGTTGTGCATCGCATCCACTGGACAAAACTGAGATTGTCTAAATGCTCCTCTGATGTAGAGCCATTGTGCGACCGCTGTAGGCGTCACCCAGCATCACGTACCCACGTGTTCTGGTACTGCCCAAGAATAGCCCAGTGCTGGACATCCATCTTGTCAGGCTTTCTGGGACAGCCAATATCACCACGCCCTTTGACTGGGCTGGTCGTACACCTGACCAGTTAGGCCTAACTAGGGCAGGGATGCTATCTACTTTCTCAGACTTGAGATATTCTTTGAAAAGAGCAGCAAAAGACTACAAGACCCTTCCTGGACTATGTTAAGGCTCATATTACATTCCCTGTAGATCAAGGGTGGACAATCTCAGTCCTCCAGGGCTGCTGTCCTGCATGTCTGAGATGTTTTCCTGCTGAGATGAATGAATCACCATCAGGTCGTCATCCAGGTCTACACAAGACCGTTAATGACTTATTCATTTGAATCAGGTCTGCTGAAGCAGGGAAACATCTAAGACTTGGAGGACAATCAGGTCCCTCGAGGACTGGATTTGCCCACCCCTGCTGTAGATCAAGTGGAGGCAAGTATTTCTGAACACAGGGGTCTCCAATCTCGGTCCTGCAGGTTTCAGATGTTTCCTTCCTGCTTCACACCCTGATACAAGTGACTGTGTCATTCACAGACATTTCCTGACCTTGATGATGTAATGATGGCAGCCGTTAATTAGGATCAGGTGTGTTAAAGCAGGGAAACATGCAAAACCTGCAGGACACCCTGAAGGACTGAGATTGGAGACCCCTGTCTTAACAGAAGACAGCCATAACAGTGGGATTGCTTGTTAGTGCGTTGTCCTGTTTTTTGTGTCCAGTCTTATAAATAAATACTGTTAAAATGTCTCAGTCATAGTTATGATGTTATGTCCATGAACAAGCTGAAATAAAAATGTTTGGTGTAATAGTGGAGGACAAAGGGGAAAGTTAAAACATGAATAAACAGGGCAAATCCAAGCCATTATTGTGTATATTTATTTCCAAATAGAACAGTATAAAACAGTATTGCAAAATTAAAAAGTATTTCTTTTTGCTAGTAGTGTAACGGAAGTAACCAGTAAATAAATCATTAAATATATCGGTTGGTATCGGTTGGTGCCTGGACTCCCGTACTCACCAATACCGATATCGATATTTTTGGGAATATCGGAGCAATTTTCGATACTGGTATCGGAATCGGAACAACACTATTTTAAACCCAGGTGCACAGGCTCCTTTTGTGAGCTCTGTTTGGACCAATGACCTGTGAACCAAACGGACTTGCACTCCATCTGCCTTTTGAGGTCATGGGCCCAATCTTCTGCCAGACCTGCTAAAGCCGATATTTAGGGATAGAGGGTAGCGGGAGGTGCGTTCCCCCACAATGTGACCAGGTGGATGCGCATTGATGCCATTTGGGCGTGCTCTTGTAAACCCGCCATCGCAAGATAACGAGTTTGCGGAAAGGGCAAAAGACACGCCCGTTGCCACACCTACAAAGTGAGTAAGGGAGTCGGCATAATGGGTAGCGGCTTTAGGGAGCGGAAGATTGCATTAGCGATTAGCGGAGGTTCCTAAACCCGCAATTTGCGGGTAGCGGCTAGTATTAATGGGTAAGGGGAAGTGTACAATTTGGAGCGAATACCGCCACAAAAACACATGCAGGAACAATGGCTGTTCCACGTGGGGATTCAAAGCAGAACCTTTTTGCTGTGATATGACGGCCTCCAAAGAGCCTTGTTTCCTGCAAACTACAGCCATTTCACATCAACACAGCTTTTAAGAATAAAATTATGTCGGTGGTCTTCAAATTTTAATTTCCCATCATGTCCAGACCCATTAAGTTGTACTGTCTGGGATGCATTTTCTTGTTTTTTTCCCATGTTGCCCTTACCGACGAGACAGTGGAAGTGGCTGCTTCTTATATAACCCCAGAGGTCAGGTGGTGTGAACGCAGAGAGGCAGCCATGCTTGCTGCGCCGCTATTACTCACCTATGAGTCTCCACGGAGCCCAAACAGACACATGTGATCGCAGCCCACACGTGCATGAACTTTGACCCTTTATTCTGCCTTAACATCTCCCAGACAGATTTGATGACTAAACACACATTATGAACATTTGAACGGGATGCTGCGTATCGTTACAGATCATTACATTCATTTAGTGTTTTTCTTTTGCTGCAACTGTGTTCATGAGCCCTCTCGTCTCTTAATTAAACGCCGCATTGATTATGTTTTGTTGTAAAAGAACAAAAAAAAGCCATTTAATTTGTCAAGGTATGATATTGTATTTAAAAATAAGTGGAAAGTTTTAATTAAATCAAATTAAGCAAACCGCATTTTGAAATTTAGTGAAAGGCATTCATGAAAGGTGCTCATTTGATCAGGGACAATCATTCCCTTTTTCTTTTTTTTTAAGCAGCTTCAAGCATTAGGAACACTCAATGAGTTAAGAAGTTAATTAGTAGGGGTGTGAAAAAAAATCGATTTGGCAATATATCGCGATTTTGCCCAATATAATATCCATTTTTCAACTCCTAATATCGATTTTTTTTAGGAAAATTTATTGTATTTATTTTGTCTTTATTTATTTATTAAATGTGCAATAACACTAATAATAACCAACAAATAGGTTGTTTTGAAGCAAATAGTTTTGACTCAATTTGTCCTCTGAATGATCAATATCATCTGATGAACATATACAGCAACTTGATTTTTCATCTCTACTTTTAATTTTGATTTTAACTAGGTAGAATATCGCACTATATTGTGATATTGCGATAATATCGCATCGTGACCCAAGTATCAAGATACATATCGTATTGCAAGGTCCTTGCCAATACTCACACCTATTAGAGGTCTTCGGAACAACCCGACAACCCGAAAACCCGAGGTTCCGACCCGACCCGATTCGGGTCTCGGGTCCATTCAAAAGACATGACTCCAGGTTCGGGTCTGAATCGGTACAGTTAGTCTCGGATTTGGTCGGTGCTCTCTGACAGGCTGGGTCTGCGTTAACTCGAGAGAGTTAAAGATATTGGTGGTGGCAGCCAATGTCAGGACTCGGGGCAGTTAAATTAATTATTCATTAACGTGGCGTGTTTGTCATGAAACAATCGTGTTGCCGTAGCGTGTTATTAGCGGTTTGCCCGGCAGCTGTAAAGCACAACGGATCGCCAACATGACAACACTGGATGAGAGAACATATTCACAACACGTCCTGACCGGTGTAGGCTATTAGCGTTAGCAGTTGCTACAAATAGCATCTGTATCCACAAAGAAAATAACGACGTGTATTTATTGTTGTTTACATCACGTAGCCTATGGAGCAACTGAACCGGTAGAAGAAGACAACTTTAGGTAAGAAAATCAAGTTTTATTCAACGCTAGACAACTTTAACATGAGACAACTATAGGCTGTGTTGTCTCGGAAACTAAAGACTCGGGTCGGGTCGGTTCCGGGTCCAAATATTGCGGGTCCATTCGGGTTCGGACTCACGAACTTATGATAGTAGGTCGGGTCGGGTCGGTTTCGGGTCGAATTTTCACGGGTCCATTCGGGTTTGGGTCCATGAAAGTGGACCTGGTAAGGTAAGCCATTCAGGATCGCTTTGCCAAGGCGGAGTCTTATATCGGTCCTTTGTCCTCTTCCAAGGTCAAAAGTACTTTCCACCGAGGTAGGTGCACCTTTTTAATACAATTTCCCTGCAGCCAGAGATGTCTTTCATATCAGTCACCGTCGGTTCAAGATGATGTTATCAAACCGGCTAATCCAGGAAGAAGACACTGGTAAAACTGGGTCAAGTCCTAGACAGTCCTTCTACGCTTCCCTTCACCATATGTGCCTGCCAAATGCCATTAGCTCCTCCTGTCCTGAAATGATCTTTCAGGTCCGACACAATCTGCCACTGCTGCGACAGGCCACCAGGCCGGGGTCAGAGCGGATTTATTCCTGTGTTTCCTGCTTTCTTAATCCTTCTCATGTGTGAGTTTCCCATGCAGTTAAAGCTTAATGGGATCCAGGTACGTGTGGATGCGAGGGGGTGTAAACAAGCTAAAGCACCGCCAGACAGCTGCGGGAGCAGCTTCATCTCCCCGGCGGGGTGCTCCTGCGCGGCAGCGAGCCAGCGAAACTGCCTTATAAAAAAAAAAAAAGAAACCGGCACACAGCCCTCCCTTCATGTGCTTGTTTCCCACTGACCACTGGGGGTCCGCATCCTCGTTTTATGGAAGTGGGTGGTTTTTGCCGGTGGCTAAAAAGAAAAAAAAAAACAACAACAACAGCACACTCGTACGAATTAATATGTGTGGGTGGAGCGGCGCAGCGTGGAGACTGCAGCCGGCTCGGCCTTAGATCACATCCCTATCCTCCGCACGCCAATTACGATGCAGACAAGATGCCGAGTCAGCCCCGGCACGGGGAGCCATCTGATCGGTCCAAGAACCACGCTGCTTATGGGATAATAAAAAGGGAATGACCAGACACTTATCATGATTCGCATAAATAATAAAATATATATATAAAATCTTCATTGTTTCCCACACCAAGGTGAAATTCTCCCATCAATCCCTGACTGCCTTTTTCCCCTGATGTAAATTCAAAAATATTCAGGAATTCACTTGCTGCTCGTTCAACACACACTTCATTTACATGGCTGGTATGATCTCAAAGGGAAGGATGGTTGCTGCAGATGGCAGTGAAGAAGAAGAAGAAGAAGAAGAACACAGCTGCACACACGCAGGTTATATAAAAGTTATAACTCTTGCACTTCAGGTTATTAACATTTAATAGCGTTTAGAAGAAGCCTCGAAAACAAAAGCTAGAAAACAATGACTTTGGGTGAATTCCAATTCCTCCCTTAACCCTCAATCTCAAAAATGTGCGCTCCCGCTAAGTGCTAGTGCTGTCCCGATTCTAAGAACGTCAAATAGATAGGGCCGTAACGCCCTCAAAATTGAGATTCTCCGGCACCACCTTTGGGAGTAAGGGCTACCCAGAAGGCATTGGGTAATTTAGCCAACGACATCTTTGAAAATAATGCAGATAAAAAAAGCTAGCTACAAATGTAAGTATCTTCGTAGTTCTTAAAGATATAAATGTTACGAAACCATCTTATTGTCTTTGTTTGAGACTTTTTTTATGGATTTACATCGTTGTTGCGTAACATTAATTTTTTTTACTTTTACGATGTTTGCTGGCGGACCGGCAATCCCGCCCGACTTCACGTTACTTGTATACCTTGTTGTGTAGCGACAGAGGACTGAATAATGTATCCTCTATTGTGTTATCTGCTAATATTATTTAGAGAATATACGGCACTCTTTTCAATGTTATCCCTGTATCATTTCAGGAAATACAGAGACAACTCTGATACATTTCAGTCTGAAGACGTAACTGCACTCAAGGGGTGTCCCATTTCTAAGTCACGAGATAGCCCTTACACTTACTTTGGAGGGTTACGATTGAGGGCCAAAAATTGAGGGTTAAGGGCGAGGGTTGAGATTGAGGGTTAAGGGAAGCTATTCTATGAATGTCTCAGAGGGTTTTCACTTCCGGTCCAGGAAGGGAGTTGGACCAGTCAACGCCATCGATGTGACGATCAGACAACAACACCAGGAGGCCCGTCATCTTCCCATCCCATTAGGGGTGAGTATTGGCAAGGACCTCGCAATACGATAGGTATCATGATACTTGGGTCATGATACAATATTATCACGATATCGCGAATATATTGCGATATTCTGCCCAGTTAATATCAAAATTAAAAGTAGAGATGAAAAATCAAGTTGCTGTATGTGTTCATCAGATGATATTGATCATTCAGAGGACAAATTGAGTCAAAACTATTTGCTTCAAAACAACCTATTTATTGTTTATTATTAGTGTTTTTGAAAAAATAAGAAAAAAAATCGGTATTAGGAGCTGTGTTTTTGCACATTTAAGTAACCATTGCAACATACTGACAGCATTGTAAAAAAAAATCGATATTAGGAGATGAAAAATCGATATTATATTGGGCAGCCGGAAAATTACGATATATTGCCAAATCGATTTTTCTTAACACCCCTACATCCCATCATTTCAGGATATCAACAAGTCACTCCTCCAGTTCAGGAGCGCACTCGCGCCACCCCCCGAGCGCGAACCGGTACCACACCTGTTTTGGGGTCCACGGAGAAGTACGGCTGTCCTTGCAGGATGCTGTAGACGATCTTGGCGCTGTTCCCGTAGGTGGGGTCGTCTGCATCCGACGCCGTGACCTGCAACACAGAGGTTCCTGGGAAAAAAGAAAAAAGAAAAAAAAATTATTTCCTGATTGCTGCTTTCTCTCTGAGAGGCTTTCAAATTAAACACAAGCACGCTGATGTGCAGCCGCGCAGCGGCTTGGCGCTGGATATCTCCTAGCAACCGTGCCTGGTGCATTTAGATCCAGGGAGAAAAGCTGTGCACAGAATCTCAATGTGAGATCACAGGGACGGTCATGGAGGGAAACTTGAGATGCCGGACGCAGATTTACAACTTTAAGAGTGGCTTCGTTTAAAGGAACGGGGAACTAATTAGCTGATTTAACGCGCTTTGGGATCCAGACAGAATTAGTTTGTCCGTGTTTATAGTTTATGGCTGCAGATGTCATGTTAAGATCTCCCAGTTTGGGGAGTTAATTGCCTTTCTGAAACCCTGTTTCGCCGTCTAGACGGTATTGATCTTGGTTCATTGTCAGGCGTTCTCGTCTTCATTTAGATTTGGTTTTGTAATTTTCTTCAACGCTTCCGGCGCGCTTTAACTTTCTGGATTTAATCGTTGGTGATCCTGGACTGCATCTGTATTTGGGCTCAAACCTTGATGCTCATCCCTAACCCTAACCCTCAGAACAAAAACTGACACATCTGGATATTCATCATTATGTAAACAGAATAGAAATCACATGAGTGGAGAAATAAAAGTACAGTTTAACCTGATTATAGAGAGGAATCAGGCGCTGATGCACTGTGACACGTTTTTTATATCAGCTGGAAAATAATAGTCACTGCACTTTCTTTTTTCTAGTCGCGTAAAACGACAAAGGCAGCTACAAATGATTTGAAAACTTAAGACTAACGCTCACTTTTATTCAGCAATTTAGTGCAAAAGTCAATGTTGTTCAATTTAACACTTCAAGCGTTGCTCAAATGGCATTACAGGCTCCATTGACCCATAATAATTGCGTGATGAGTGCATCATAATTGCACGACGGGATTATTAAATACGCCGGTGTACGTACGAGCGCCGCGGCCTCAGTAGAGATACGGACGTCCTCTGGATATTTGCCTTGTTGTAATCTTTTGGAAATTAAGCAAATTGAAAGAGTCCACCGAATCCCAGCAGTTGTGATTTATTTTCCCTTCAAGAGCCGGTGGGGCAGAGTGTGATGTCAGCCATAATGAGCCGAGCGCCTCGCAGCGTGCTCGTGTAATGCTGTCAGCCTCGCACCGACAAGCTTTGCAGGGATTTATTTATTTATTTTTTTTTATGTTTAGGACTGATTCTGTGAGCTGAGCTGCCACTAATAAACGAAACCTGCCAGCGCCACGTTTGATTTGAATGATGGACCTCGAAATGTCCTTTGCTAATGGCATGTGCAAGAAAATGCTCATCTTTGACCTTGAGTGATAAATATTTCCATTATAGCGTTCAGTGATGACTCTCAGCAGGAGTAACGTTGGTGTGTGCACGTGTAAGAGAGAGAATGTGGTTTAAAGAGTATTATCGTGATGATCCTGCGTACATTTCGAGAGCGCTAATGCACTCATTGTGCACTACTGAAAGACTGCTCAGTGTGCTTGGCTTTGTTTGTGATGCACTTCAGCTTAAGTGTTTAAGTACAATATATGTATTGCATATTAAAAGCTATTAAAGTGATGACTGCTGCATTAAAAGGTCCGACTGCACTCATTAAACTCAAGAACCTGTGTGCCTGCATTAGCCGAAAATCAAATTATGAAAGCAACGCCGTGCTGGGAATCTCCAAAGGTTGTTTTTTTTTGTGCATGTGTTTCCAACATGTTACAGTTTCCCTCGTGACTTATGATGTCATAGATCGACAAGGAAATCAAACCCAATCAACCTCTTTACTGGGTTCAACTGTCTTTGTTGTAGATCTGCAACCACTCCGACCATATTTGGATTGAAGAGACAACTTAACGCTGATTTTAAATGAAGTTAAGGATCGTCTCATTGTTTTTCTGCAGATGATGTGCTTCTGTTAGCTTCACGAACCAGAGCGCTCCAGCAAGCTGGTTTGCAACTGTAGTGAAAATATGTTTCCAGTAAGTGGTACGGCTCGATACGGTACAGTTTGGAACGGGAAACCCTGATCTGGCCTGGGGTTTCCGCTGCTCCGTATGTCGGCCAGATGGCTGTAACTACCTCTGTGACATAACGGCACTGCGACACAATCGAGGACTGGAGTTTAACACCCCTAATCTAAACCATGTGCAGTTACGATATATATGCCGATATATAATCTTTTTTTCTTTTAAAAAAAAGACTAAAAGCTATATTCCAATATTAATGTAAAGGGTCAAAGATAAGGTGACACTTGTCATGTTAAGTTAAGATGACAGTAGAATAACGCTCAATTGGTTTGTTTTATTATTTCTAAATATATTTTTTTAATAATCTAATAAATATTTTACAGTATTTAAAACATATTTGTTTTTTAATTACCTCTCACGGCCCACATGCATTACCCGACGGCCCACCAGGGGGCCACGGCCCACATTTTGGGAATCACTGGGCTAAAGTACTTGCGGCTAGCTAACTTGTAGCGTCCATCAAGTGTCTTTATCATGTTCCTAAAGCCGCTTTTTTCCACTGTAATAAATGGCGCCATGACCTTACACAAGTAAACAGTGATGGGGTTTGTAATATAAATCCACCTCTGATTCTTTTTGTCGTACGAAGTGACTGACGTTGCACCGGTCTTTTTTACTAGCACTTCCGAGGACAGCTTGACATTATCAACTTGTGCAATCACATAGAACTGAGCGATTTTATCGATTCTGCGATTCTGTGATATATATTATATATCTATATATCTATATATATATATCTATATATATATATATATATCGATATTTTATTTCCCCAGAGATTTCCCACCTTTAAAAGCTTGCAAGCAACGATTTGCACTGTTTAAATACATTAAACTATTTTTCTCAACAAATCTTTTATTCATTTTGTCCAGCATTTGCAAGCTGCCTGTCAGCCATATAATGTGTAATTGATGCTTTCAGTTCAATTAATTCAAACAAAGTCATTGGAACACTCACAAGATGTCACTAAAATCACTTTGTCCCTTTAAAATCTTTCGGAAAATGATGTAAATGTATTGTAAGATGATAAATATCGTATCTTGAGCCGAATATCGTGTATGGTGTCATATCGCGAGATTACGAGATTAGTGTATCGCTACAGCCCTAGAATCGCAGTAGGCCAGTATTGTAAAAATCTCTACCGTTAGCTACATTTATATCATTTCTACCGTATACTGTTTAAAATCCCGCCCACTGCTATAGTCAACTGAAGTGCCATGTTTCTATCTCCACCTCGCGTGTACTGCACCCTAACAGAAGGCTGCTGCCATATTTATTACAGTTCAGTTCATGAGTTGTGAAGAAAAATAATTGCGTGTTGTGCTATTTAGTTGAAACAGGATGGTCAAAAAAAAAAGGGCTGGATAACCTGCTCCAGGTTGGGAACGATTTCCTGCCTTGAGCGTGAGAGTTCAGATATGTTGGAGGAGTGGCAGCAGCAGCAGGCAGACCAGGGTGGCGTTCAGAGCGAAGCTAATGTTGTTTTGGTCTGTCGTGTGGAGCCAAACAGGCAAAGCTGTTACTCCACCAGCCAAGCCACGTTCCAACTTTCACTCACGGTCAAAGAGTTGTGTGAAGTGACCGGAAGACGAAGCTTATGGATCCGAGCAGAAGTCGTCCAGCTTAGAGCCTTTACTCAGACTACTGACAGGCCAAGAGACTCCCTGTGCTCAAGGACACATTTGTGTAGCGTAATCCACCTTGTTTAGTATCTTGACTGCATTTGGAACAGAAGTGTTTGCTTTCACTTTCAAAGTGATATTTCATCAATAAGCTGTTCAGATTCAAGAGACTTCCTGGAGTACCAGCGTCCCATGGGGGGCTCTGACTGTGGCTCAGGCGAGAGCGTGATCGTCTTCCAGTCCAAAACCCGTGGTTCGATCCCAAGTTACTCAAAGTATCAGATTGTCCTTCAAGGCAATAAACCCTCACGTTGCTTGTGCAGCACATACAGAGTTAGAGCCGCTTTGGGAAGGATACGCTTGAAATGCATCGCAAAAGTCTTTCTGCAGAACTGAGATGAGGTTAAAGGTGCCGTAAATGTACAGGACGTTTACATCTACCGTGACAGTTGCAGACGGCGCCGGTGTCTTCCTGCAGGTTCAGTCAAACTGATTAAAGTCTACTTAGAAATGACCGCTTCCTTGAAAACTGTTCTGGATTAGATGCAAAAACTTTGCATCTAATCTGCACTTGATTTAGTGTGCAGAGATCATTCTCCGCTTTTATCACCGCCTTTCAGTCCGTCCATCTCCCCCCTACCTCACCAGACTGCAAAGTTCACTTCAAAGAGATCAAGGATGGTCTCTGGAGAAGATTATGGGTACCTCTTCTTCCTCTCTTAGCATGAGTCAAAGCTCTTTTGCCATTTGCTTCAGTTTTTATCTGATTTGACCGAGGAGGGAGAAAGATGTGATTTGAACTGTCAGCGAGACTTCAAGGGTTACCGTGAGATGTCATCTTGATGCGATAAAATATGTCATTACATGGGAAAGACTTCTTTTTTTTCAGAAAGGTCTGCCATCAGTCACGGACGAGACTCTCAAAGTAAATAAATTAAATGTGGGACTGATACGTCTTCTGTGATGAGTAGCGGCTTAATTTTTTTGTGCGAGCCTTGATATTGTCATCGACGTTACTGTGTAATCTCCAGTTTCTGATCTAAACAAGCTTCCACCGGTGATCGATGATTTTTAAAACACTTTTTAGACTGCGGTACGGTTTTTACCCCAGAAGCTAAATGAGTGCTACTTTCTACTTTTAAAGGTAACTCATTTTTGGAAATGTACAGCAGGAAGTTGACGCTCCTTTCATGCTACATCAAAAACATGTGATGGCACCAATGAGAGGGGGGGGGGGGGGGGGGGGCAGATGAAGAACCTGGCTTGTGCCCAGCTAATCAATTAAGACAGGAAAAAGAACATCACAACCAATTAGCAGCCTGACTCGGAGACAGCCCCTTCCTACACTTGGGAGCCCTCGTATTGACAAATGTTGGGGGGGATTAGCGCGCCGGAGTGTGAGGACAGTTGATTGTTACAGCCGATTTGACGCCGCGGATGGCCCGACCGAAGAGGAATTACTTTAATGGGCATGGGAAAAAAGGGGAGGCAGGGGAGGGAAAAAAAAAGAGAAGAGGAAGACGAAGAAGAGGGCGGCTAATCATTTTCCCCTTCACAGTTCTTGATTTCTTCTCTTGGGTCATCAATGGTGATTGATTCCTCTTCGCACAACCTATAATAAAGTTTGCAGCAAAACTTAAACTTAAGCAGTCTCGTTAGGCCAAAACCAAAAATGCCAATACGGAGATTAGTCCAGTAAGAATATTTTCATTAGTCTGTAACGAGCTAAACTATACTTGAAGATGAAAAAAAAGATATAACATTTCCCCCTTTTAGAAAGAACCATTCTTTTATCTACCTGTAAGCTGAAACTAAATTTATGATATTCATCATGTGGCAATTATTCGACATTTACGTGACAAGTTCAAAACAAGTGCACTAACGAGCGAAGTTGCCTGTGTGTCAGCCCTGGCAGCTCATAAATATTCATGAATGCAGCCAGGGAGACGTTAAACTTCAGAGGTTTGCTGAATCTCTTCATTTTCAGCCCGAGATGACTTCTCAGGTGGTTATTTCATAGACGCAGAACTTACCCCTTTAAGCGCCCAAGTCGCAAAATTGCAACAAGCAACATTGCTGACTATAACAGGCTGTATCTATAAATGTGATGCCGAATCTTGACTTTTCACCAGGAGATGGCGGACATGTGCACCTGTAATCTGAAAATAATTTTTGGAGGTGGTGCTATTTAAAGTTTTAGCGTAAAATGAGTTTGGAAAACATCCTCCGGCACAAAGACGCACAGCACAGCAGTGGTAGAGATGCTGAACGTAGCGAGAGCAGAAAAGAAAGAAAGAGTGTTTTTTTCATTTACTCACAATGTCAAGAGGCCGGTTTACTGTCCACAAAGTACTTTGTCAGGTTCTGGCTAACTCCGATTCAAAAGGAGGAAGAGATGCAGTTGTCCAGTAAAGCAGAAACTGACATCAGTAGTGACGGCGAGTCCACGCGCCATAGTCCACAATCAACATATTGAATATCGGATGCTTCACCTCAGTGTGACCGGGGTGGAAGCATTCTGGGATCACCAAGGATGGTCGAGGTGTCAGGGGGGCTCATAACACCACAAATATGGAAAAATTTAGCAGGGATGAAAACAACCACGGTTGTCCTTGCAACGCGGGAGAAGCCACGGGAAAAAAACACACCGCTAATGGTGCACCGGAAATCACGGTGATGATGATGATGATGATGATGACGATGATGATGATGGTGGCACCTGAGAGTTCTTGAAGAAGAGGAAGAGTATCGAAAGTGGAGCCTAAATTTTGATGAGCCTGTAATATTAATAAATTCTGAGCCCATGGATTTCATCCGTTTTCCAAATGATGAATTCTGGAGCCTCATCACCAATCAAACAAACAGATATGGCCACCAGTTCTTTGAAAGGGAAATATTGAAACCAAACTCCAGATTTCATGATTTTATGATGTGATTGTCTCTGAAATGAAAGCTTTCATTGTGCATGGGGCTTGAGGAAAAAAATCTGAAATTGAGGATTACTGGGCAGGTTTGGGCAGGTGATGTCACAATAATCAAATTAGATGACAAATCTACTTCCATTTCAAGTTTTGGTTCATACTGAAGATATTTCTCATTTACAGTATACCTTTATCTCAAACCACTTTAAAGTTACAGCCTTATGAAACCTTGATATGAAAATTGAACATTTTCCAATATGGCCACCACCTTGTGACGTCATAATATGCCAGTTGTATGAATAATTTCACTCCCATCACAGACTTTGAGTCATACTGAACAATTTTGTCATTGACATTGACATTGACCTTTATCTCAAACTGCTTTCAAGTTAGAGTCTTTTGAAATCTTGATATCAAAATTGTATATTTTCTTGAAAAAACTCCGGCGCCTCAAGAGTTAAGGGAGGTCTGAGACGAATCGGTCGCTGGTGCGGGACCGCAAGCTTATAGCACATCTTGAAGGAAAGTCACTCTGACGGCAGCTGGGTCACTGTTGGGACAACCCACGCATCCTTTTAAAGCTATTGTGCCCGTGGGGCTGGACTGACGGTCGGCTGGACCGGGGAAAGCGGGCCTCTTGTTCGTCCGAGCTAAAAGCAGAGCAGGAGAACAAAGAGATAAAGCATAGATGTTTGCAACGTGACGTCGGACGTAGCCGTCCCATAATCCAGATGGCAGGGAATGCTGCGGAGGCACGACTGAGTGTTTTATGAAGGCCTGCCCATCTGGGGAGGAAACCATCACAGCATCCACAGAGGAAAAAAAAACGATGGAAAAAGAGGACTCGGCTGGCTGAAGAAGATCAAACACACCTGAGGACATTATTTCAGAGAGGTCAAACCAGAATACGGCATGGGGTAATAAATTCTTGATTGCAGTTCTTCATACTAATACAGTCTCTTTTGCTGTGGCATTTAGTCACGAGTGTTTTCAGATCACACGCGGAGGGGAAAGTCAAAGGTCTCCCCGTGGTATTTTTTCCTTATTTACCCCAGGCAAAAATGAGATTAGAGCCATGACTATTATAAAAAATAGTCTCCGACTATTCCAGTAAAGCAGGGGTGTCAGACTCATTTTCACTGAGGGCCACATCAGCATCATGGTTTCCCTCGAAGGGCCAGATTGACAGCATGAACGTAACAAAATGCAATGTAAATCAAAATAAATTAAACTACACTTGAATATATTTTTAAATAACGGTTTCTGTATTTATTATGTATTCAAGTTTCAAATATTTAACTCATTATTATATTAAACTCAGGGTTTGTGGTTGTAAACCTGCTCTCGCACAGGTGATGTTTAAAGAGTCCGTTGCCATGGTAATGGACTGAGTATCCATTACCTTGGTTTCAGACGCGGAAGCGATTCTTTGCTTTTCTTGTGGGCTAAATTTAGCATACTTAGCTCAGTGTTTGCTGTCAAAATGCCGACTGACACCGCCTCATAACACAAAAAATACTGTTTTTTCACCTTGAGATACAAACGTTTATGAAACTATCTTCTTTGTGCATCAATTTTTCTTTTCTTGGACATGTTGGGGTTAGTTTGTAGAGGTTTTTCTTAAGTTCATCAGTTATAAAAATCGTCTTGATGTCTTGTTAATGTTGAGATACCGTTATCATTGTGGGTAACGATGAAATACATTATGGGAGATGTAGTTTATTGTCAATATGCGCTTTAAAGCGGTGTAAGCTTATATTAAGTCTTATAATATTGGTTTAATATGTGAGCCAATGATGCACAAACTCTCGAGGGCCACATAAAATGATGTGACGGGCCACATTTGGCCCGTGGGCCTTGTGTTTGAAACATGTGCAGTAAGCCTGACAATCACTTGAAGGTGCAGTTTAAACACCACTCACCCACTTCAGACATCTCAGGCACCGTAGCCACGAAGGGTCCATCTGGAAACTTCGGCGCATTGTCGTTGATGTCTTGCACTTTGATGATGAACTCCGACTCTGGTTCCAGGGCCTCCTTCGTAAAGAAGTCCACGGCCTGCGCGTACAGCACAAACTGCGTCTTCTTTTCCCGGTCCAGTCTCCTGGTGGCGTGAATGTCCCCCGTTACCTCATCGATGATGAATATAGTCCCAGCTCCGTCCCCGTTCAGGAGGTACCTGACAGATCCGTCGCCTTTATCCGAGTTTGAGTGGAGCTGCAAGGGAGAAGATGAATAAATGCTGTCAAACAACCGCAAGAGAAACATTTAAAGACACACCTTGATTGGTATCTCAAAAAATGTCGCGTAATCTTAAAAGTCAGTCTAATAGAATCATAAAAGTAAACCAATAATTACACATGATCTTAAGTATGTGTAAAACTAAACATCAGATGGTAAGAAAGCACTGGTACTTGTAGAGCCTGGATTCAGATGGGCATCACACCATGACGTAAGTGGGTATGGGTAGCCAGGCTGTCTTCTTCTATCACCAGGGACCAGTGTTGCTAGAATGTACGATAATTATCGTATTTGTACGATAATTTAGCCCTTTGTACGATGTACGATCAATAATTGTAAAGAAAACCCAAATGTACGATAATTTCGACTTATCCATGAAACAGCTGTTTAGCTATTTCAAATTAAAAGCTTTTAAGCAACAAAATGACGGGTTGCGTTTATTGTGAAGCGCCCATAGGAAGTGAAATGTGTTCATGTGGTGTCACTCGTGAGCGTGAGTGGAAGGTAGCGATCGAGCGCCAAAACCGGAAGGCCAACTACTGTAATGCTAAAGCGAAAAAGAAGAAGGCTTTAACAACTCCTATCGCTACAATAAAGACCAAACACAGCCAAAGCGCATGTAATCTTAGGTGCGTCATGGTTGGATTTAGTGTACGATAGTTTGGACTAAAATACGATAATTTTGGGGTCTCTGTACGATAATTTCATTTTCAACATCTGGCAACACTGCCAGGGACTGACACATTAGCTTTCTTGTGATATGTTGCCCCCATGTGGTCCGATGTGGTATTGCTACATAGGGCGGCCACATATGACATAAGTGGGTATGGGCAGCCAGGCTATCTTCTTCTATCACCAGGGGCTGACACATTAGCTTTCTTGTGATAGGTTGTCCCCCATGTGGTCTAATGTGGTATTGCTACGTAGGGCGGCTTTCAGCCAACAATCGGCATTTCCACCCGAACAAAACACAGTTCACAACAAAACACAAGACAAAATGCACATGGCACTTAAAGACCAGGATGCAGTTGGCTAATGAACGCCAACACAACAGGCCTTCACAGACTTTACAGATTTGGTAAGAGTGGACGTCTGCTGCATGAGCAGCCAATGAGTGAATTCAGTGTTGTGGGTGGCTGTAGCTCAGTTGGTGATTCGATCCTGGCTTCAACTGTCCACATGCCAAAGTGTTCTTCAAAAAGGCACTGAACCCTAACTTTCCCCCAGTGGGTCTGGCAGCACCTTGCATGGCAGCAGCCACCCATTATTTTTTTATATATATAAGTACAGTCCATTTACCATTTACCTTGGGTGTTCCTCCATGACAAATCATTACGGGTGCACGATAACTATCGGGCCGATAACAGGAAATTATGACGTAATCCCGATAAGTCCGATATCATGACGAATAGCCCCAATAACATATATATTTTTGTCAACACGGCAGTGCCTCACTCCCTCTGAAAGAATACCCCCTCATGCCAGAAAACAACTTGTTAACTCAGTCATAATTTTGGTAGTTGCTAACTTGAATTGATATTCGCAATATTTCCCCACATTACACATGAAAAATAGAAAAAAATAGAAAAGGCTGAAAGAACGACTAGCAAACGAGGGAACGTGGCAAGAACGTGATCAGCACAGCGTGCTGATCACAACAAACATGGCGGCCATTGTATGGAACTTTGTTAAAGTTTCAGAAGAAGATAGTTGGCTGATTATTAGTGATGAATGCTCCAAGCGAATTCCACGAGGGAAGCACAAGCTTTAATACATCAAACCTGATCAGCCACCTAAAACCTAACCATTGCTTCCATGGAGTTTTGAAATTGTGCTAACGTGAGCTAACATTAGCTAACACGAACAAGCCAGCAGCAAGTCTCCTCTCCCCTCATCTCTCTCACCTAAAGCTTCCATGAGATAAAAAAAAAAAAAAACTACTGAACCTCATTTACTTTAATTAAATGTATTAATTCAAATGGAACCACAAGTCAAAATCCTTTAAACGTAAATCTTTTTCAGTTAGTAATTCTGATGCATGTATTTCCATCAGGTCAAGGAGACTTATTTTTTTTATATCAGTCAGTAATGCACCTTATTTAATTTGAGATATCAAATAGGTTTGTTTGATAGCTTTACGAAACTGTTTGAGAGGCTTGCCAATAGTTTTTCATTGGAAAAAAAAAATTTCAGTTCATTTAAAGAGTCAAAACTGTTTTTGGTTTCGTTCATAGTATTGATGTAATGATCTTAGGTATATGTGTGTGTTATCGGTTATTGGTATCGGTCTTTAGGAGCTGAAAGTTATCAGTATCGGTTTTAAAAAAGAGTTATCATGTATTCCTATGAATCATATTCTCATGCACAACTCCACTTAACTGTTTTGACCAAACATAAAATCTCGGCTTCATTCAGACCAGTCTGCAGCAGATAGTATCTGAACGGTCTGTCACATGCTGTTTCTCAAACAGCCTTCAAGGGGGGGGGGGGCTGTTGGCTTCACCTGCCTCCCGTTTCTGGTGACATGGCCATGCTCAGTGAGCTGTGCGACGCTCGTCAGCTCTTTAGTATGTGTAACTGATAGAAACAGTCCATAACGATGGAAAAAAAAACAGAAAAAAGAAATGTCACTGAATGGATTTGTGGAAGTCGAAACATCTTCAAAAACCTTTACTCTGGACGGTCAATATGTATGCTTCACTTCTGATGTAATCTCACATGAGATATCTTTATTCTGAGAGCAAATTTATTCAGTTACATATGCAGTTGCTGAGATATGCTCATTTTAGATGAGGCACGTCAGTTTTGTTGAGGAATCTCAGAAACAGGATCAGTCGGTTGGGGTGGGACCGGTACGAGTCGTAAGCTTGGGGGCACTGCTCCTCTCCACGGTGGTTTCTAAATCAGACTCCTCTCTCAGAAATCTCTAACATCTAACTCAGACATCACATTATTCAATATTCCTCTCGCAGGCTTAACTGTACTCAAGCATCCCCGCAGAAATGCATCTTTAGAGATTAAAGGTTTGGTGGAAATCCTCACTAGATGGTTGGAGATGGAAGGGCTGTGCATTTTTTATTTTTTATTTTTTTATTTTTTCTCATCAGCACTCGGAGGAATGAGCGGGAACCAAACCATTGGTGGAGCCATAATTGATACCAGGAGGATTAAGACTTTCATGCCAGCAGCTCAGCTGGGTTGCAGTTTAAAACTTTAAAAATAAATTTCACTCTGCAGTCGAGTTCATCATTTAAACAATTTCAGTTCCACCCATGAATAAAACATTTTCGGAAACATATTTTTTTGGCGTTTTTTTTTTTAAACTTTCCCAGGGGAAATGTCACAGCTGAGCATAACAGAATAGTCCATTTCTGTAGTTTGTAGCTAAGCATTCACCACACTGCTGGTGTTGGTGGTATTCTCGTATCTCATATTCGGAGACGCACGGCTGCAAGCTATGAACACAACTTTGAATTCCAAAAAGCTCGCTGCAGTCTCGTTTCAAACGAGATTTATTCAAGTCGCTGGAGAACCTAAATTACCCATTTTTGCATTGAATAAATAAATCATACTGAGTATGGAGATAATGATTTTCTCCTTCTCCCTCTTTAGTCTGCACACAGACAGGAAGAAAAAGCATAGATTTTACGATATCCATGTCTGTCCGGGTTCTGAGAGTTTTCACCAAGCGCCTCAGATGTGGAGGTTGAGAGAAAACAACAAAAATTACAGCAATAAAAACAACAACTCCAAATGTTATGCAATGAGTAGAAGTGACTTTTCGCATCTGAGTTAAATGGCTTCAATTCTGAAGTAATAAATCACAGTTACAGCCATAGCCGGCTCATTTACTGAGTCACGGATGACTCTACTGGTGTAACATTTGCAGCGGCGTTAACAGAGACAGCAAAAAAATGACACAACACACTTCTACAAGTGCAACCGTGTATACTTAAGACCACATGTAGCCTTTAGAGGGACTAACTTCTGGCTGAGCGTACTTTAGGTCTGCCAGAAAAGCAGTATATATATATATATATATAATATATATATATTCAGTCATGAAAAAAATTATTAGACCACAATTTTTTCTTCACTTTCTTGTTCATTTTAATACCTGGTACCACTAAACGTCATCATGTGACTAAAACAGACAGAAAAGAAAACACTGAATGCATAAAAGCAGTGTTTTTGGCAGTACAACGCCATAGCTATTGATGTAAAAACTGAAGTGATTTGGTTATAATCAAGAAAACCATGAAAAATGGTAAGATATCAGCTCTTAAATAAAACTCTTATGAGCAATCTTTGTGGTTATCGTTATGTTTGTCCAAACAAATGTACCTTTAGTTGTACCAGGCATTAAAGGAGCAAAAAGCGAAATCATTTCACCGCTAGGTTTGCTGTTGAGCACTGCCTGTAGACCAAAACAAAGTGTGCCATTAGCCACACCTCCCTCTGCCTCTGCTCGCCACCAACCCCCCCCCCTTCCCTCCACACACTCCCCCACTACACCCCCGCTCGCTTCGAAGATCTACCTACACCGAGCAAAACATCAGCATGGCGAGTAACAAAGTAAGTCATTTATAACATTATAATGTTTATACTGGTTTGTCCGTAAATTAATCTTTATGTCACTAATTTAGTGAGTCACCATTAGCATCAAACGTTATCTATTCGCCGCTAATTGCGTTAGCAGACAGTTCAACGTTAGTAACAATATGACGGCAATGAATAGCTTTCCTGCAAATACAATCTACCGGTAAATTAGCCGCTAATTAAATTAGCCGCTACAGTCGGACTCGGAGCCTTTAGCTCTCGTAGCTCCCTCCAACTCGGAAACGCCAGGCCAATGTTAATTCTGGTTTTATCTCTTTCTTTATCGGACAATTTCTTTGCCAATGACCGTTTTTTTTTGTCTGCTCCTGCTCGTCTTCATTGGAAGGTTTTGTTCCGCTGTCTGCCATTTCAGTTCGAAAATGCTGCCGCCGTCACTACTCACTGGCTGTCGCGTTTTGTAGAGAGGGAGGGGGGAGGAGGGAGGAGGCCAAGTTTCACATGAACGCACATGAACGCGCGGCCGGACCGGCTTAAACTTGAGGCTGGAGATCAACACAGAGAGCGGGTGTGTGACGTCATCCTATACTCCAGATGAAATTACACCTCTCGTTCTCCATGTAGCGATTTTTTAATTCCTTCAGTCTTAAATAATGGATTTCCACTTATTGCTCCTTTAAAATGAACAAGAAACTGAAGAAAACAAGGGTGGTCTAATAATTTTTTCCATGACTGTAGATATAGATATATATGTATATTAGAGCTGGGCAATTTTATCGATTCTATGATATATATCGATATTTTAGCCAGTATTGATTTCTCACCCGTGAGTATCGATATTCTAAGCTTCTTTCAAAACCCCCGTGTCTCACCTTTAAAAGCTTACAAGCAACAATTTCCACTGTTTAAATAAATGAAACTATTTTTCTCAACAAATCTTTTATTCATCTTGTCCAGCATTTGCAAGCTGCCTGTCAGCCATATAATGTGTAATTGATGCTTTCAGTTCAATTAATTCAAACAAATTCATTGGAACACTCACAAGATGTCACCAAAATCACTTTGTGCCTTTAAAATCTTTCCAAAAATGATGTAAATGTATTGTAAGATGAATATTGATATATATCGTATTGTGAGCCGAATATCGTGTATCGTATCGTGGGATTAGTGTATCGCTACAGCCCTAATGTATATAACCTACAGAGATGTAAAACACCCACAGATGATGAAGCGCAGAATCTAAATTAGTTTCACCTCGACCCACCAAGTGGAATCCTGCTGCAGCAATGAGGCTCTCAAAGAAACGTTGAAGTTATATGTAGCTGAATTACTGCGAAGGCTGCTATGCTGCTGCTGCTTTTGTGCGGGAAAAAAAAAAAGAAAAAAAAACACTTAAAACTGATGGAACATGACAAGCACCTGATATCAGGTCTGCTGGCCACAACAAGATGAAGTGGGATTCATCAAGGTTCGGATATGAGTTGAATTTATGAACCATAAACATTATGATGTTTTTTCTTTTATTTTTGTTTGTAGTTTGGTGTTTTTCATGAGCTTAATTTTAATAACTCACCTAACAGCTATGATTCTGTGTTTCTTGAATCTATTAAAGCAGCATCAGAACTGGGACACAGAGACAGAGCGGGCGGGAACTGAGGACAAAGTGGTCTCCTTTCACCGAACGCTAAATATAGAGACGATTCATCACTATAGGCGACTATACGACCCACTCAGTGCTACAGTCTACACCCAGTACTGACAAAGCCTCATTATTATCTATCTTTGTTCTACCGTTGTCACATAATTAATATTAATGCTGCTCGTCTAAACCTCTGTTTGATCTGACCTGCTGTTAGATCTGACACTAAGTGGCGGGAAAAGGTATGTGAACCCTCTGGAGTTAGCTGAATCTCAAAGTGTCCAAGCATCCATCAGTTCAGTTAGATGAATCCTGGTCCTCAAGAGCTCCTATCCAGCAGGTTTTAGATGTTTCCCTGCTTTAGCACACCGTGATACAAGTGGCTGTGACATCACCAGACTTGTGTAGACTTTGATGACAACCTGATAACGACCGTTAATTAGAATCAGGTGTGTTGAAGCTGGGAAACCTCTAAAACATGTTGGATAGGGGCTCTCGGAGGAACAGGACTAGACGAACTGTCAATAGATGGAGGCCGTTTAGTAGTGTAGCTACTCATCCTGAAAGTGGGATCCAGGCCACGGCACCCACTTCCCACCCCCAAAGCAGAATCTTCACAAGCCAGGCCGGGCCACGGTTTAAACGCACTCAGGACCCCCGGCCTTGGGTCACATCCAGGAAAACCATTTATGTTCCCAAAGTGGGCTAATAACCCTGCTGTCCTGCCCCTCCGACCTGCTCATGACTTTGCATCGTGGTGGAAAACGCCCATTACTTTCATGAGGTGGGTTATCGGTCGGTGTGTGTGTGGCTCACAAATGGAGTAAAAAATCTTTTAAGTGAATGCAGTGAATCGAATCGCCTCCAGAAAAGATCTGTTCACTGTTCCCACAACAGAGAGAGAGAGAGAGCCCCAGTATCCCTCCGTCCCCTGAGGAAGGGCCAAGGTTGTCGGAAAGGTGGGAGTCAATACTGACCCAGCTGTTTCAACAAACTGTTTTAAAAGTCTCAGCGGCATCAGGATCAGTGCTCCATCCAATAAATGCATTAAAATAGTAGAGAGCAAAGCGTTCTAATAGGCAAAACTGAAAATGGATCTTGAGTGTTAATCAGCGGTTTAAACTAGGGGTGTCACATTATCACGTTAATTGCAATTAATTAATTACAGACATATTTAGCACGTTAAGTTTTTTAATCACGTTAATCTAATTTTTAGTGTCTAATTTTACTGGTCCTGTTTGCAAGTTGCCTTTTTATAAAATCCGTTTGTAGGTCAGTCACCATAGACATATATGTCAGTCACACCCTGAAGTGGACATTGATTGGCTGTCATTGTGTTTGGGCATGTTTAGCATAGGCTGATAGGCTCCTATTGTAGTTGGGAGGGAAAGGTGAGGAGCGGTGAGTAGCGGGTAGGAGACGTGAAAATGGAGGAGCATCTGAAAGTTGTCGGTCCAATGAATGGGAAATTTAAATTTTAAAAAAAACGCCCTGATGGCCACATTGATAGAGGTAGAGTGACATGTCTTCTTTGTAACGAGATTGCTTACCACCGACCCAGTTCAAGTTTAGCCTACCACATCAACGCAAAGCACCCTGTCACGAGTGCAGCCACAGCTAACGTTAGCGGGGAAGACGTTAGCAATTTAGCGTACAATAGCAAAGCAACCAAAGTCTGTTAACCAAAGGTCTGTCAATAAATGACTTTATAAAGCCACTTTTGTGTTATTGTTATATATCAATCTTTTGATCCTGCCACAATAATGAAAAAAATGAATTTAAATGAAAAATACCTCAAATTGAGGGCTTTTCTCAGCATTTTTTAGGTGAGATTAAAAAAGAGATTAATTAGATTAATTAATTACAGATCATAATTAATTAGTCAATTTCTTTAATCGGATGACAGCGCTAGTTTAAACTGCCTGAATTAAGCTCAACAAGTCCAAGAGCAATGCCAGTTAAAAATCATTTTAGACCAGAGGTTATCTCCAACACCCGGTGCGGAAAGATTTTAAATGCCCAAATTCTTAATAGGAGTCTGGTCGCTTGTAGGAGCGACGGCACTGGCAGAAGCTGAGACTCATGAACCGTTCAGCTACGTTTCAGCTCCATGAGTCCGAGTCCAGCTTTTGGCTCGAAGTATGGCGGCAGGAGCATCGTGGTTAGAGCTCGCTTCGCTGCCTGGGGGACCATTGCCTTGGTTTGTCTCCGTCTTCGTCCGTCATTGTGACTTTGATGAAAATCAAATTACATTGACACAAAAAAAAACCCCCCAATAAACTCCAAATGGTTCACACCACTGTAAATTCAGCGGAGCCACAAAGTTAATCGCCTACACATTTCTCATCAGAATCAAGTAAGATTACAGTGATATCAAAATGGCAAAGAATCCACCGATAGTGGTCAAATGTTGTACGACCATTTATATTCACAAACAGCAGATGATTAACATATTGGTTAGTCAAGTTCCTCGGGCCATGGTTAATCGAAACTTGGAGTAGCAAATGCATTCCCAATTAAGCTGCTGTTGGCGGCAGGCCTGACTCCTGATGAGGATGGATGTCCTTTCATTTGTAAATATAAAGCTTATAACTAGTTAAACTGCTGAGTCAGGTAGCTCAATAACTTCTGGATTTCATTTATATAAAACACCATCTAAAAAAAAAAGACATGAGTGGCATCACGCGTGGAGGGTAACATTTTGCTGACATGGTCTGGGCACATGACTCAGTTCTCCGCTTTTAGGTTTAGACTTAAATAATATATCTTTATCAATAAATTCATGATTTAAATGCATAAAATTGGAGTTATTAATCCGATAGCAGTTCACTTCGACATCTTCTTCAAGCATATATCTACTTCTGTCCAGCATCGCTCCACTCCACCTCATGAATGTAATTTTGCCTCCGGTCAAAGAGCTAATTTAGCCATTGACTTCCACTGCGAGAGCCAATAAATCATGCTCTGCGAAAAAAGCGAAGCACCGATGCATCTGGTGACTGTTGGCTTCCAAAATATATGGGTGATAAAAGTGTCAACAGGTTGTGAGCCATTACACAAACATCACAGGCAGTGCAGAGGTTTCAGGTTGCTGCAGCTGAGAGGAAGGACTTCAAGGGTAACGAAGTAGCGAGGGTAGCTGCTTGAAGGCTTTCTAGATGTTTGTAGCATGTTAGCTGTTCTTCGTAGTCATGCTTGAGCCTCCAGAGCACTCGATGAGTGCATTACTTCATGAGAGTAACAAACACAATACAAACAAAATACAGTGGTACCTCTACTTACAAAATTAAATGGTTCTGGAAGTAGTTTCGTAACCTGAAAATTTTGTAAATAGAGACGCGTTTTCCATGTAAATGCCCTAATCTGTTCCAACCCCCCGGAAATTTGAACATAGTTTTTTTTTAAATAAATTATAAATAATACATGAAATGACATAAAAAACCTGTAAGAAATACATGCTAGAACTAGAAAAGCACTCGGAGAGCGCAGACCTCCCTTCAAGGGCAACAATTATCGAAAATTAGAAAGTGATCCAGAATCCAGGATTTCTTCCGGATCACACCCAATATTAAATCAGTTCTTCCTTTTCACATTTCTGACAACTCCTGAAATGTTCATCAAAATCCATCCATAACTTTTTAAAGTTATCTTGAAGACAGAAAGACAACAAGGACGCCGGCAAAAAAATAACCTTAGCGGAGGTAATAATTGTTTGTTTACCTTGGTTGCTGGATTAGCCAAAGATGCTAAGTGATAGCCAATGGCAGAGCAGCTCAGACGCACCGCTTTCAAACCGAGATACAGAGCCGACAAGTATGTTTACGTTCGGTAAACTCTGGGAGCTGTGAGTAGCAGCACTACTGTATTTTTGCCTTTTGTATCCTGAAATTTCTTTCGTAATAAGAGGCAATATTTTCCCGTTGAGGCATTTTGTAACCTGAAAATTTCGTATGTAGAGACGTTTGTAAGTAGAGGTACCACTGTAAATGGTTGACTTTTGCTTGCGTGTTCACTCTCCTGAAGCCCTTCAACTTAGCTAAAGGACTTGGAAGGAGTTTTCTTCAGCTGGTCTAAAGACAAAAAAAAACCCCATCCGGTCGGACAGTCTGACAGTCCAGTCAGAAGGTTTCTGTTTAATATCGTAAAAGTATTTCTAATTTCTAAGCTTCTTTGTGTAACAGCACTCTTTAATGCACAAGCTTGAATTTGCGTCATTGTTATGTAGCTTCTGGAGAATCCCAGATAAAAAACAGACTCATTTACGAGTTACACCTGGTTTATGTTGTGTCTCCTCTCCCCTCGTGAGCCGGGGAGTAACACTAACCATATACTTCACGCCATCAAATACGATTTGTGTGTTCTCATTAACATCCCCTGTTCTTCCTGCCATGGAGGCCAACGTGCATGTAAACTATACCAATAAACCTAAATGGAGGAGGTGGATCAATTTTGCTGCTGTCGGATATGATAATGTGAGCCCATCCATCCATCCATCCATCCATCCACACCTGTGTGGTCCTATCGGGGGTCACGGGGATCTGCTGGAGTCTATCCTAGGTCTCTTCAGGTGAAAAGCAAGGGGTCCACCTGGACAGGTCTCCAGTCCATCACAGGACCACATGTAGACAAACAACCATGCACACTCACAATCACTCCTACGGGCAATTTAGAACCAGCAATTAACCTGACACGCATGTCTTTGGACTGTGGGAGGAAGCTGGAGTACCCGGAGGAAACCCACGCATGGACGAGAATAGGGCTGTAGCAATACACTACTCTCATGATACGATACGATATATGATATTCTGCTCACGATACGATATATATCGTTATTCATCTTACAATACATTTACATCATTTTCCAAAAGATTTTAAAGGGACAAAGTGATTTTGGTGACATCTTGTGAGTGTTCCAATGACTTTGTTTGAATTAATTGAACTGAAAGCATCAATTACACATTATATGGCTGACAGGCAGCTTGCAAATGCTGGACACAATGAATAAAAGATTTGTTGAGAAAAATAGTTTCATTTATTTAAACAGTGCAAACTGTTGCTTGCAAGCTTTTAAAGGTGGGACACAGGGGGCTTGAAAGAAGCTTAGAATATCGATACTCGTGGGTGAAAAATCGATACTCTTCTGGGGAAATAAAATATCAATATTTATCGCAGAATCGATAAAATCGCTCAGCTCTAGACGAGAACATGCAAACCCGTAATGTAGGAGCCACATTGCTAATTTTTCATAAAGAGTCATGAAGTCATAAATAAGCATCAGAGATGCTCCACTCCTCTGAACAAAAAAATTAAAAAGAAAACACAAAGTTTCAGCATGAACTTCATCCCAAACAACTGAAAGACTTGGGTCTGTGAGGAGAGTCAATGACTCTGCAGATTTTATGACTCAGATTTCAGCTTGAACAGTTTCGAGAAAACTATCACTTTAAAATGTTGTTTTCCTCTAAAATGAAACTATAAATCCAAGTGGGACTTTAAGTACAGAAAGGAAATTTAAATGTGATTTTTTTTTTTCTCTTTGTTCAGAATTGTTCAGAAACGGGCAAAAATCGGTTTATTTATGATGTGCACCGAGCCGCTTTTTGTTCACTCTTAAAGGGACCATTTATATTTCACATGACTCCCTTCATAAATGTATTTAAAAAAACAAAAAAAACATCAAGTTACTAACAGTTCCAGAAAAAACAATATGCTTTTTCTGCACAGATGGGGCTGCAATTAGTGTCAGTTTTGTTTAACTGTCAGAACTGCGATCAGGACAGCATGAGAAGAAGATAGAGAGGAAATCATTGCAATTCTGAAGGCATGCAAGCAAATAACAAATGGCAATGCATCTGAATCTTTCACACAAGCTGATCAGAGAAGCCTGGGGTTTTATGACGGCGGTGATATATAACCTCTGAGACTGTGCGCCGTTGCCATTTCTCCACAAAGACTTTGAGAAATCCATTTCATCCACGGGGCATCAAAACGAGGGATTGTGTTTATCTTTCTTTACAAAGGGTGACTTTATTAAAGACTAGTGAAAGGACTAAGATACAGCTGGCAGCTGGAAATGCATTTCTGAGGCATTAAGAGCAACCGGCAGAGTCGGAAAACCCGAACGGCTCGTGGCGAAATGCACTCGAAGCTCCAAGGGAATGCCTCTAAACCTGTCATCACATACCGACCCACATAAAAGGGTGTGTTTGTGCTGTTAGGGCTCCGCGTACGGTTAGCCTCAAATTGTTTGCACTCAGAAGATAATTGGTACATGCAACCAAACATTTGACTTCTCCTACCGCTCATCGACTGTCATAATCCACAAATAATCAAAGGAGGGGGGGCACTGATCCAATATTTGCATTCATGCTTTGCAAACTTCTTGCAGTCTTGCTGAATGAAGCACGTATGTAAAGGAAATGCGCCACTTGTGACTGCAGAATCGTAACGTCTAGTTTTAGTGTCAGAGCTGCTGACAACTGGGGCGTCACAAATGAAGAGCTATTAAAGCGCAGTGTGACACCCAAACCAATCAATAACAGCTCAAAGGAACACTCCAAAGTTAAATCAAACTCGACCTGTTAGCGGATGCTTATGAGCGTCGGCTGTTGTTCCGGAGCAAGACGACGTGAGTCGGAGAAGATTTGAGTTTGAATAAAACGCACATCTGCAGGATGGTAGCGCTAACGCTGGCCCAGAGGGCAAGTGCCGACGTCAAGATAAATTGCTATTTTAATCCTCTGACGAGACTCAGAAATGTCATTCCACTTAAGCGACGGTCGGCTCGTCTGCAGGGAGCCCATCCACGCCGATTCCAGCCTCGTGAGTGCACCGACAGCACCTTCAGGTCACCGCTATCTTAACTCCATATGAGCCAACGACAGAGCTTTGGACTCCTGTCAATACCATTTTTTTTACTGGATAAATCAAAATCTGACCAATGAAAGATTGCGGGCCTGTGGAGTGATAACTGGGTACCTCTAACTAGATCAAAAACAGTGTTACTGACTCTCAGGCTGAATATGAATAATATAAAGACGTGTAACTAACGTAGCATCATTCATCAAGAGTTTAGGTTCAGTTTCTTGCAGTACAAAAGTTCACTTTTCAACCACTTCTCGTAGCGTCTCTCTTCAGTGGGGCGTTGTCTCTTTAGAGATCTGTCCTGCAGCCTTGTGCATGCAAACACACACTTTGGACACAAATTACACTAAATAACTCTTAATATCCCTTATTATTACTGCACGAGAGAGAGAGCACACGGTACAAACCCAAAGAGCTCACACTGAGGTACACAGCAAAAACACTATCCATCAAACACTCAAGTTGATTTTTAACCCTTTAGGCACTGAAGTTTTTTCAAGAAAATATACAATTTTGATGTCAAGATTTCAAAAGGCTAAAACTTGATTACAGTTTGAGATAAAGGTACACTGTCAATGAGAAAATTGTTCAGTATGACTCAAAGTCTGTGATGGGAGTGAAATTATTCATGTAATTTGCATATTATGACGTCACAAGGTGGCGGCCAATATTGGAAAATGTTCAATTTTGATATCAAGGTTTCAAAAGGCTATAACTTTAAAGTTGTTTGAGATAAAGGCATACTGTAAATGAGAAATATCTTCAGTGTGAACCAAAATTTGGAATGTCATCCAGTTTGATTATTGTGACATCACCTGTTCAAACCTGCCCGGTAGTCCTCAATTTCAGATTTTTCTTCAAGCCACATGCACAATGAAAGCTTTCATTTCAGTGACAATCACATCATAAAGTCATGAAATCTGGAGTTTGGCTTCGATATTTCCCTTTAAAAGAACTGGTGGCCATATCTGTTTGTTTCATTGGTGATGAGGCTCCAGAATTCATCATTTGGAAAAGGAATGAAATCAATGGGCTCAGAATTTGTCAGATCGTCTCCACAAAAACCAATAGGCCCATCAAACTTTAGGCTCCACTTTCCATACTCTTCCTCTTCTCTCAAGAACTCTCAGCCGCCACCATCATCATCATCACCGTGATTTCCGGTGCGCCATTAGCGGTGTGTTTTTTCCCGCGGCTTCTCTCGCATTGCCAGGACAACCGCGGTTGTCTTCATCCCCGCTACATTTTTCCATATTTGTGGTGTTATGAGCCCCCCTGACACCTCGACCTGCTTGGCGATCCCAGAATGCTTCCACCCCGACCACGCTGAGGTGAAGCATCCGATATACAATGTGCTGATTGTGGACTATAGTGCGTGGACTCGCTGTCACTACTGATGTCAGTTTCTGCTTCACTGGGCAACTGCATGTCTTCCTCCTCAGAATCAGAGTTAGCCAGAACCTGACAAAGTACTTCGTGGACGGTAAACCGACCTCTCAGCATCGTGAGTAAATGAAAAAACACGCTTTTGCTCTGCTCTGCTCTCGCTACGCTCAGAACTACTACCACTGCCTCGTCCGTCTCAGTGCCGGAGGGTGTTTTTCAAACTCATTTTACGCTAAAACTTTGAACAGCAATACCTCCAAAAATGGTTCTCAGATTACAGGCACACATGTCCGCCATCTCCTGGTGAAAAGTAGTAACAAGATTCAGCTTAACATTTATAGATTCTGCCTGTTTTATTCCGCAATGTTGCTTGTCGCAACTTTGCGACTTAGGCGCTTATAATGGTTAAGAAAAGTTATTCCCAAATAATTGCTCTTTCCTCTACAGCACAGGTGTCAAACTGATCAATGAAAGGGCCATGTAGCTGCAGGTTTTTGTTCCAACCATGCAGAAACACAGCTGACTTGTTTTAGTCAATCAACTAGTTATCTTCACTAAAGTTCTTCACCAGTTAAGTTGATTGAATGAAACAAGTCAGCTGTGTTTCTGCATAGTTGAAACTAAAACCTGCAGCCACACGGCCCTTTCACTGGATCAGTTTGACACCCCTGCTCTACAGCTTGGCAACAGTTGGAACCAATCTCATTTGAGACACAGTGTCATTGCAAGCAATGTGGTGAATTTCCAACCTGTCAAATTGCCCTGGATAGGAAAGCTGAATCAATATAACAGCCTTACATCGTGTCAAAATCACATTTTATTTTCTCCATCGCATATAGGGCCATGTGTATACTCTCGCAGCAATGTGTCACCGTCAGCTTGTCGCAGAGATGCCGCAGCCACTTTTGATTTATACTAGCGCGGTCTCCGCTATATTATTCCACACCACAACGCAAGAGGGACAATCACGAACTAGCTAAACTTACTAAACGGATCTCTTGCGTTTTTCCACATCCTCACCGTCTCGGCCGTATCCGACCCACATTCATCGTTATCTCCCTCCATGAATTACTAGAATATGTGCTGTCTTTGTAGTGTGGAGAACCAGAATCGTACAGATGTGGGTACTTCCTCATTCCTTCAATGACGCGCTCTTTTCTATGCGGATGTAGAATTGACCAATCAGAGCCCTCATTTCTCTCCTCTCTGCAACACTCTGCGTTGACCTACAATTTTGGGGAGGTGCACCGGAGTGTCTGCGTAGGGTGGGGGGGCATCTCTGCGTCGTCTGCGTAGGTGACGCAGAGATGGCTATATGAGCTCAGTGAATACCTGACATCATTGTCGGTACGTTCCAATGATGTTCCTTCCTTCCCTAACCAGGAGATACGACCATACTAGTCCAGTCTTGAGTTGTCTGCACTGGTCCTGACTAGAACCAGGAGATACGACCGTATTATTCCAGTCTTGAGGTATCTGCATTGGTTCTGACTAGAACCAGGAGATACGACCATATTAGTCCAGTTCTGAGGTCTCTGCACTGCTCCTGACTAGAACCAGGAGATACGACCATATTAGTCCAGTCCTGAGGTCTCTGCACTGGTCCTGACTAGAACCAGGAGATACGACCATATTAGTCCAGTCCTGAGGTCTCTGCACTGGTCCTGACTAGAACCAGGAGATACGACCATATTAGTCCAGTCCTGAGGTCTCTGCACTGGTCCTGACTAGAACCAGGATATACGACCATATTAGTCCAGTCCTGAGGTCTCTGCACTGGTCCTCACTAGAACCAGGAGATACGACCATATTAGTCCAGTCCTGAGGTCTCTGCACTGGTCCTGACTAGAACCAGGAGATACGACCATATTAGTCCAGTCCTGAGGTCTCTGCACTGGTCCTGACTAGAACCAGGAGATAAGACCATATTAGTCCAGTCCTGAGGTCTCTGCACTGGTCCTGACTAGAACCAGGAGATAAGACCATATTAGTCCAGTCCTGAAGTCGATGGCGTCAAAAACTAAGGAATTTTCAGCTTTTCAGCAAAGTCTTTCGACAGCTAGAGCCAGCGAAATCGTACACGGAGGCGTAATTCTAAGCACGAGGCTTATTCGTGTAGCGAGCAGGAAGAAAAGAGCACCCGTTCTCTGACACAACACACCCTTGTGAACAGGATAAGTGTCTATTTGGTTTAAGAGTTGTTTGTTTTTTCTTTTTTTCAAATGAATGTCAGCTCCTGATACATCCATGATTATTTTTATAGTTGCCCGCCCGGTTTGGATTTTTAAAGAGGCATCCCTTACAGTACCCACAACTCGAGCAAATCTGATGTTAGTGGTCCATCAGTCCTAAAACATCACTGTAAACCCTTTTGTTGTACCATTTTATTGCTGCGCCTTCATTGAAACCTTTAGCACCAAAAAATACAGTTGTGCATCCTGCTTTATTTAATTTGAAATCCCATCAATGTATAGTTGTGCTTATTAACTGTTTACCCGATCAGTTTTCTCATTATAGTTTCTTTAGTTTTTTTATTTTTATTTTTTAAACCAGGCACTGAATTGCTTTTTTTTTTTTTTTTTTAACAGTGAAATGTCAGAAAAATATTTCTCAAAAAGAAGCACTCTGTCTGATTAAACATTTATCAAAGAACAGACACAAACAGTCATCAGCTGGAGCCAATTAAAAAGCTCTCTATTTTAGGGCCAATAGAACAAGATGTATCTCCGCAGGATTTTAGCGTTTAGATATCAACACAGTGCCATCGATACGATTCCGGCTAATTTGTTTGCTGAACAAACACCGAAGTGAGTGGCCACCTGCCTCTGCAGTAAACGGATAAATAGCCTGGAAGAGGCAGCGATTCAAACAGACATAATTCCCATTTTTGGTCACATCAAGAAAAGCACGTAGTGTGGAAGCGTGGAAAATATCAGCATTCTGGAAACGGCTCTCGTGACATATAACCAATATAACAAAATCCTGGTGCTCATGGAGATGTCCTGTACTCGGCGTCATCCAGATACGTTATTAGTTGTTGTGCAGCTCAACCTTCATGTATTTCACCCCTCTGCTTCCTCTCTCATCTGTGCAGGCTTTGTCCTCTCTCATCGTACAGATCCCTATAATGTATGCTCAATGTTGGATCGCATTATTGGCGAATGTCCTTTTGTAATGACTCGGCTGAATTCAGTTTACAGATCCACGTAATGTATGTACCTGGCTGCGCTTATTCTGCTTAAAAGGCTGCTGCTGTACCTCTCGTGTGACCACTTGTTAGGAATATTGTCGAAAGAGGAGGGGGGGGGAGAGTTAAAAATGAAAACTAGCTTCATGTTCTGTTGCTAGAGACAGAGATTGAATGGGAATTACATAAAAAGGGTAATTAAGTTTGTTCTGCCTTCAATATGTTTAATATGTGTGTTCTGCACTGTGTTAGAAATGTTTAATATGTTATAGACACTTGACATGACATCAGAATGTTGATTTACTGTTTTCTGTCATAATACGTATTAGCGCCCTTATTTTGAAAATCTCCCGAACAAACCAGAAGTAGCAAAGAAGAACATAAACGAGAAAAAAACGTGCGTGCATTGTCTCGCGTCCGCATTAATGCCTTCAATCTGTCAGAAAGCAATATTTGTAAATGTTACACACAGTTCACAGGTTTAATAAGATGTGTGAATGTGCTTTAAGTGTATTTTTGTATGAAGTAACAGTATGCTGTAGTTTGTGTGACACCAGTGTCATGCTAGGTTGCCTTGTTTTCTAGCCTGCCGTACTAACGCCTGTTGAGCAGTCCATACAAACGCTCACTATTGCTAGCGAAGCCGATGCATTTTACATGTGTGCCTGTTCTGTCTGATTTCATCATATTTTTCTGGTGATATCTAAAAGATTTGTGCAGTTTACAATAGGGGGAAAGATGGTGAAGAACTGTTTTGTGTGTCAAGCTGCACCAACAATGTTTCTCCCCAGTCAATTTGTCATTTTATATGATTCCTAGCGAGGCTACTGAGCCTGAAAGAAGAAGAAAATGGCTGCTCGCTATTAACAGAACAGATGAAAATACTCCAGGGAAATTATGGGTGCCCAAATAAGAGTACACGTGTGTGGTTATTATGTTATTATGTGGTTGGCCACTGTCTTGTGCCTGACAGTCTGAACCCACCCCGAAATGAAAAACCGATAGGCTTTGAGAGACCTGTAGTTTTCCATCGACTCTTGGTTGTATACACCTAAAAAAACAAAACAAAACAAAAATAAATAAATAAAATAAAATCAATAGATCTATTTAGACCCTCTATTGTCAGGTTGTATTGCATACCCAAGGGGCCAAGGCCATGGGCGACCAACAGTGACCAAGGCCTAGGCCCTAGCCTGGAGCAATGTAATAAACTCAAATTTACTCCTTTATGTATTGGGGGTTGTGTATTGGTGTATAAATATTTAAAACACTTTCTAAAAACTTATACTAACTAAGAGTTTTTATGAGATAATGGTACACATCTGGGTACACCAAACGAGGCCATTGTTTGGGGTTATTCGTCCAAGAATTGGCTGTGTGCTTGTATGGACACAAATCTATGTCCAATTTTGCTTTATACCTCGCTAAAGCCTCTGGGTTCAACTCAGCCTGATATTGGTAAGCCATGCTCGCCACCACAGGCACCAGTGACGATCGCCAAACAAAGTTAAGATACAATAAAGATGCAAGATGCCTGACGCTTTGAAATCTGCAATTTTGTTTGCCCCCTGACGCTAAAAACCGAAAGTGTAACCATGGCCGATCACATGGTGCGTGACGTCATGCCGATATCGAAAATACACTTATATTTACATGGCTGTTTGTTAAGATGGTTTTGGCTGGCTGTTTATCTGGCTGTTTATCTGTTCACGCAAGAGCGCAACACATAGAGAGAACAGTACAAAGTTTGTAACATTTACTCTGATTGATCCTGTGGTGACTTCAAATGAATTTTCCGGCCGTTAAACCGGCACAGATCCTCCATTATTTTGTGTTTCCTCATGGCCCAAATGGGCGTCTGGTCCACACAGGTGCGGCGGGGCTGCAAGGACGACCGCCGGGCGTAATCTGGGGGTCCTCGTTTTTTGACGCCACGTCTCGCAGTCAGAGGAGTGCCGGTGTTGTGAAATTTCTTCCTACTCATAATATCTTCCTACCCGAGTTGACTGCGCATGCGTGTAGCAGCAACTTCAGAAGTCCATAATATTCTGCTGCCTGACCGTTATCACGGAAGAGAAAAGGTTTCTTGTATTTTTAATACTTTGTATGGACAGCATTTAATGCATATATGTTTGAGGGACAAATCAAATGCTCCGAATGCCTAACATTTAATACTTTGTATGCACAGTATTTATATTGCATAGGTTTGACAGACAAATCAGATGCAAGTCTTTATGATGCATCTGCCTGTGTGTGAGTGAATGTGCTTTTCCAACTGTATTAAACCTTGTTCAGGTTACTTTACAGGATTTGTCGTATATTCGTTGGCAAGACGATAAATCTCAAACATAATTGTAATCCGTTACATTACACGAGAAAAACGTGTAATTAAATTAGTGGCTTGTGATTACTTTTTAAAGTTACATCTGAACATTTTCTGCAAAAACCTTAAGCTAAATATTTCATTTTTGTTGCTTGTAGGATATTGTTACAATGTAGGAAAAAATTACAGATGAAGCTATAATTTTCTGCTACGGTAGGAAAAAATTTTAGGCAGGAAGAAATTTCAGAACACGGGACGGACATCATGACATTTCCTTCCTGTCGCGCCTGAGACGTTGACTCAGACCGCAGCGCTTTGATACTGAAAGCAAAGCTCGCTGATGCTGAAGGTGAGAGTCAGGCTGCGACGCGCCGACTCTCCGGTGGCGTCCACGTCAGCGGAGGAGATGAGACATGAAGGAACCATCCTTCCTTGGTGATATTCAGAGTCTCGGCTTCATATTTTAAGGAGGGGGGCGGGTTCGTGATTGATTAAATCTCAAATCTCTTACTTCACTCACGAGGACTTAATCACTTTTCATGCGAGTGTGCCTGATTGTCTGATTATCACCACGTTCCGGCCGGTCCCCCTCCCAGCCGCCTCCCCCGTTCGCCCGTGATTGATTTGTAACAGTCACAGCCAGCCCTGATGATGGAACGCCCGCCTAATGACCATACATCAGTAGGAAGTGATGAGGGGCGTGCCGGAGACACGCCACAATACTTGTCCTTTATTTTGACATCTGCAGAGAGAAGCAGAATGAGTTGTTGTTGTCTTCCCTCCCAGGATGGTTGGCTTCCTGATGTACGGTAATGAGATTATTAGAGTCCTGGAAGCGACTCTGACATTAATTTAGTGACTCTGCCTCCAACCGCCGCTAAAATTTTAAGATTTGAATGAGACGGTAAGTAAAACTGTCAGCACATCAGCTTTAGGAGTTTTCAACTTAGGCACTGAGGCAAAGAAAATGATCTCGAGAGTCTAAACGGCGGCGATACTGAACATTCCCGGCAGGAAAATGAAACAGGGGAAGCCACTCTGAGAATTATGCATGCCTCGCAGACGGCGAACATGCCATTTTCCGCAGTTTGTCGAATCAGTCGGCGTTAGACTGCCTGGCTTCTTTATTTTCCAGCAGCTGCTGACTGGTGGATGATGCTGCACCGTGACCGTAGGAGGAATATGGCAGAACAAAGCAGATACTGATGAGATTTTTAAATAGCCTCAAACAAAGTTGAGATCGATGTGCTGAACTGAAGCGGAGCTACAAATGCTTTCGACTCTTGCCGGTCATTAATTGTTCACAGGTGGACCAGTCGATACATTCTGGATTTGTGTTATTTATATTTCATTATGGCGCTGCGGGACGTGCACCTCTGCAGCTTCACCGCATCCTTCACCTTGTTGTTTCGGTTTTATATTGACGTAATTTGCAGATGCGGCAAGCTGACTTCAGCAAAAAGAAATGAAGAAGCAGAAGAAGCCCGGGCCACCGTGTAAACAGAACGCATGCAGAGTTAGCGGTGAAGTGAGGCCGGCGTCTGTCGGCTGTTTTCCTTGAACAGATATTTCCCTGAGGAGTTGCAGGACGGTACAGCAAAGAAAAGACTGGAACACCTGTCTCATATCTATCAAGCAGCTCAAGATATGACTCCAGCGCTATGTTCAAATCCAACACTAAGGGCCTGATCTTCCGCCAAACCTCTTAAAGCCGCTATTAAGGGATAGCGGGTAGCGGGAGGGGCGTTCCTCCGCAAAGAACACAATCTTCCACCTCCCTAAACCCGCGATCTTACCTGCGCTAACCGCTATATTATCCATAGAAGTGGTTAGGGCGTTCCACCTGTTAAACCAATCAGTGCGTCAGTAGTCATTGCCTTTAAGAGCAGGTTGCGCTACCCGCTAACCGCTATGGAGCGTCTTTTCATCCAGATCAGAGCAGCTCTGGTGAGCAGCTCATCTGGGACTCTGCTGTAGAGCTTCCTCCTCTTCCTTCCTCCTCCTCCTCCTCTGCACTGATATATACATATAAATATTTTTACACAGACAATTCCTATCAGCTACCTGAAAGTTCCAGATAGTCGGTGCGCTCCCGGTAAACACAGAGCCGCGGGAACATATTCTCAGCAGGGGGTACTGGGAGTCTGGGACAGCTGTGCGTCTTGGCGCAGCTGATGTTCTTTTAAAATACTGCAGAACAAATTGTTGGATGCGCATTTAAAGATCAGGAACAATTAATGTTCCTGTCCCTCCTCAACCACCAACAGTTTCAGACATATCGGAAATAATTTCCCCTTATCCAACCTTTTCCAGCTTGACACCAGAGCCACGGAGATCTGACCTGTTTAAAAACAGAAGTGACTGTGATGTCGGCCATGACGGACTTTGAGGGGAAATGTCCCAAAGATCTCCTTGGTTTCCTCCACAGCAGACATCTGGATGAGATCATGCCACAGCTATACAGACTGACGTGTCTGGCTGTGACTATTCCCACATCCACCACAACTGCTGACCAGACATCCTCTGACCTCAAGAGAATAAAAACGTATGCAAGTAATACGGTGATGCGTAATCGAGAGGTAGAGCCGTTTGTGCTCGTCCACATGTGACCAGGTGGACGCACATTTATGCCATTTGGACGCGCTCTTTTACACGCCGACATGTAGGTTGCGCTTTCTGCAAATTCGGTATCTTGCTACCGTGGGTAGCGGATAGCGGGTGGTCTGTCCACCTGCTACCTGCTATCTTAAACCCGATTGCGAGTAGCGGGTGGTCAGGTCACCCGCTACCCGCTATCCTAAACCCGCAATTGCAAGATACCGAGTTTGCGGAAAGCGCAAAAGACACGCCCATTGCTACACCTACAATGTGAGTAAGGGAGTCGGCATTTAGGGAAGGGGAAGATTGCATTAGTGGTTAGCGGAGTTCCTAAACCCGCAATTTGCGTGGGTAGCGGGTAGCGGCTAGCGGGACGTGTATGATCGGGGCCTAAGTATTTGCTCACAAATTCACACCAAAACATCAATGTTGTCCTGCATTGTTGTCTTTGTAAACTCGTGAATTTAATGTGGTGCATTTCAACTTACAAGTGCATATATTCTTGCATTTTTGAGCTGGACAGAAGCGCAGATGAGCAAGAAAAAAGCTCATCATGCCATGATCAGATAAGGTTGGAGCAACTGCAGGGTGAACGCACCGATCTACTGCCAAGTTCAAGTCCCCAACTAACCTGACAAATGGCTCCGTGTTAGTCTGAACGGTAATTAACGCGCTCGCGTCCTGCAACCTCGTCTTTTCAGACAAAGAAGCTTTGAATATTCGTTGAAATCCAGGCTCCTCTTTGAGCGGAGAGATCTTTGTTGAACTCACCGGAAGGTTTCAAGATCGTGTGTTTCAAAACGTACTTCGCATTACATTTCGTTATATCTGGAATTATACATGTGAAAAGGCAGATTGCTGTCAAATCAAATGTGTTTTCCTACGTAGAGACTGAGCCTTTCCTCCCAGGTGGTTCAGATTTCTCCTAAAACCCTCTGAATTGTCTACACCAGTGGTTCTCAAACTTTTAATCCTGCGTACCACCTGAGAAACTGTTCAGCTCTCTGAGTACCACCATAATGACCAGTTTTAAAATATAGCCATATAAGCCTTCTCAATTAGCTTTAAACGCACAGAGATGTTTATTCATTATTGTGGTTATTTATTACCTGAATTGTTACTTTACTGAATCAGACATTTACAACTCTGTCCAACAATTCTCACATACTCATACTCTCATACAGAGCAAAATAAACACACTCAAAAGTTGTTACATCTGCGCTGCAACTGAATATGCAACAAATATCTTTTTAAAAGACACAATTTTAATAATCTCAAGCTACACATTTTGTTTGAAACGTATTTATAATGCATTGGATGTTTCCAATTTTTCTTTTTTTTTTTTAAAGTGAAAATGTGGAAAAAAATGTGGAAAGTCAGGACGTTCCCCGCGTACCACCAGAGAGTGCCCATGTACCACTGGTGGTACGCATACCACAGTTTGTGCAGCACTGTTTTAGACAAATAAAACCCTTTTGTGGCTCGCTCTTCTAAATCTGGCAGCTTACAAGCTTAGATGAGGAAAACCAACTTCGTTCAGTCATAAAATCCTCCACAACTGTACGCGCGACATATTCGTTCACTTATTTTTCTGATTGTCGTTTTACATATGCCAAAATGCAATACATAAAATGTGCTCCCGTCTAAGAAGAGTCTGGAAACCTAAAATTAAAAAAAAAAAGAAAATGTAAGTGAAATAAATACTGGAATTAGAATGCTGCTATTAACCAAGAACTTTAAAGACTTTAGGTCACATCCACCATGTCCTTTGAAGCGTATCTATTTGGGAAGAAATGTCAATTCACCAAGCATAACAAAAGCCTGCATTATGAAATATTGCTTGTCATTTTATCTGCAAGATACCATAATCAGCATGCACCAAAACAAAGGAAAATGGCCCCGAGGCCATTAAATCATCCCAACTTCCTGTCATAAACTAGCATTAAAGCCTAGTTGGCTTCTATTGTGTGCCAGCGCCTATTAAGGTGCACAGTTTGCACACCACTGGTTTACACAGTCTCCGCTGGTTTACGTGATGTCGATGTTCGAGTCGCAACTTCTCTTTTATTTTGAAATTTCACCGGATTCTCTGTGCCCCACTTCCTGCCAAATCGATGTCCTGTGTCTAAGTTGACTCGGTGTACCAAGCTTTAAAGTAGGCTAGACATATGTTTCTGGCGGAGAAGCACAGACGAGCGTTTGGTGCAACCACCCCCAGCCCAGATGGCCCCGCCCCCCCAGTTTGGGCACCGTTGTTGTAATGTACGACTGACTGTCCAGACCCTGTACGATGGTATTCAGGCCAGCTGTACAGAAATAGTAAAGACAGCAATCTCTGCAAGCTGTAAGATAAAAAATAACTCATGGAGACAACGAACTCAGTCCAGCACTGAAAACATCATCGCCCTGCTGAACATGCTCAGTGTCATGAAGCTAAAGTTGGCTAGGAGGCCAAAAACAAAGCCTGTGGAGCACACGGTCTGCTCAGTGCTGATTAAGTTTGTGTATGCAGCTGATTCAAGTCCCAACCAAGAAAATCAGAATCAGCCATTGTCGGTCAGGTTCATACTTTCTTTCCCAGGACGACATAGAGCATCGTAATCAACCATTACTTGCATTTTTTTAGCGGCTTTTTAGTGGTTTTTTAGCTGATAAGCACTTATTCCTGCTCAGGTTTAGGGCTGCAATGATGAGCCGATTCCATCGATTATGTTGATTGTGGAATCATTAGAGTTGATGTGTAAAACTAGGGGTGAGTATTGGCAAGGACCTCGCAATATGATATGTGTCATGATACTTGGGTCACGATACGATATTATCAAGATATTGCAATATTGATATTTTGATATTCTACCCAGTTAAAATCAAAATTTAAAAGTAGAGTTGAAAAAATCAAGTTTGCTGTATATGTTCATCAGATATATCAATCAGAGAGGACACAAATTGAGTCAAAACTATTTGCTTCAAAACAACCTATTTATTGTTTATTAGTGTTTTTGCACATTTAAGCAACCATTTCAACATACTGACAGGATTGTCAATAAATTAATATTAGGAGCTGAAAAATCGATATATTGGGCAGCTGAAAATCGTGATATATTGCCAAATCAATTTTTTTTCACACCCCTAATGTTGACCTGGCAACAAATAACTGCAACAACGACAAAAGCATTTCAGACGACAAACTTGATCCACCGTTATCACACTCACAAACACTGAAAGGCTAAAACCAAAGCTAGAAAAGCACTCAGCCTGCAGCCTCTGCTATCTCTTATTAATGTTATATTAAGTTATTATTATGAGTGATTATAGTTCTAAGAAAAATAATCTAAAAAAAGAATCTGAATAGGTTGTTTGCTTCAAAACAACCTATTTATTGTTTATTATTAGTGTTTTTGCACATTTAAGTAACCATTACCACATACTGACAGCGTTGTAAAAAAAATGGATATTAGGAGCTGAAAAATCGATATTATATCGGACGGCAGAAAATCACGATATATTGTCAAATCTATTTTTTTTTCACACCCCTATGTAAAACCACATAAATGTTACAGACATACAGACGCTCAGAGGTTCATTTGATATTGCAATGCCCGACAGGAGGTGTAGGAGGCAGTACAGGTTGCACCGTCTGCTCCGATGACTGCGTGTGGCGTTGCAACATGTCAGACGTCTTGTGGCTCTTCAGGTGATTCCACCAAGAGCCTGCGATCCAGCAGTGAGTTTCCCAGGTGGGCTGATTAGTCAATGACTCCAACCGGGCTTTAAACATGCAAAACTTTAATTAGGCATCAATCAAGGGGTCCGACTCCTTGTAAATCTTGAATGCTCTAATAGTGATGATGTTTCCATTTGCAGGGGGTTGTTGGAGAAGTCGCTGAGCTTCTGCAGTACACACAAAAAGATGGTTCTGTGGCAGCATCATCTATTTTTAGATGCATGAATAAAACATTCATGCACCTTTTGTTCAAAGTAGCCCCTTCGGTCTGCAAATGAACACTGGATAAGACGAGGTACGCCACCTGAGCCCGGCTCGTGCACCCATTCTGTCAAATATCGCGCTGCTTGCTGCGTGTTTTCGCGGCGGCCTGATACCTGATGGTAGCGGACGGTTTTCTGACCGAGGGTCCGCTTCTTTTACTCAACCCTTGCCCTCCACTATCCAGCTGAGCAGCTGGTTCACTGCAGCACGTATTTATTCATGGGCATTTGCATCATCTTCTAAAAAAAATCGCTGTCCAATCTGTAACTCGTCCAACAACTTGAAGGCGCCACGCTGAGCCGACTGACGTGAAGACAGGCACACCTCCCCCCGGGAGAACGGGGCGTCTCCTGTCTCGTTTCTGGACAAGCCCCGCCCCCCTCCGAGCATTTGCATCTCAGTCCTGCACGAAGCTGTCATTTCCCGAATGCGTCAGCCCCCCCAGAAAGGTATCACACGGGATTATGGGATACATTGGAGGGATTAAAATGTTCTTGACAGATTGGCTGCTTCTCTTCTTCCAAGAGGTTACTGGTATCGGGAAAAAAGTAAGACAATTTTTGTGACAATTTTTTTGAACCTTTATTTTTTCACCACACGAAGAGAACAACTGACTCTTTTGTGCACATCTGACCATTTTAACTCATCATAGACCATTTCTGACAAGCCAATTACCATCAACTGGACTGTTGGTGAAGGGACTGCTAATTTGCTGCTCCCTAATGTCCAGAGTACTTTAATCATGCAAAGAGAAGAATAAAAAAAAATTAAACAGTACAGCACAGGATGTGCCAAGTGCATTAATCCTCCTTTGCCTCTGCTGTTTTTGTCTAATTAAGGGTCATTCTGTCTCCTGGACACATTAGGACGCCGCTCACTAGTCCCAGCCCACGTAATTAAATGTTTCTTTGTGCTTACCATCTGGAGACCTCATCACTTTAAACATGCATGTCAAATTGATTCCTTAATAATGTTTATGTTTCTTCTCAGTGCTTTATTATCATCCAGGATTAGCTGTTTGTTTTTTGCTTCCATCGGCTGAGCCCGTCACACACACAGACGGGCAGAAAACACAAGCACACACCGGGAGAGACAAAAAAGAAACCCTTGAGGTGGTAGTAGTAGTGAAAAACAGCCGGCACAGCTGACAAATATGAACTTCAAAGCAGGGGAGCAATTTAAATGTAAGGACGTCCACATCTTCATGCAGTCGGAGTTTGAATACGCCCCAAGCCTGACCAGCCGTTTCCACCGGTACAGAACGTACCAAACCAGCTGCAGCAGCAAGCAGAGGCGGGCTTTATGTGGTGACCCTGATAGCAAAAAGACTCAAAAAGACACATATCCGCTGCGGAGTTACCGCAAGATCCGGAATGGACCCCGCGAAACGGACCCGTGTCTTGGTCCACTTGCACTCAGTGACAGATCCCCTTTGGAGGCAGATTGTGGAAAAACCTCACCTCCGCGGCAGCTCCTGAGGATCCCTAAAATCCGCCACGGATCCGCAACGGATGCAGAAAAACCTCTGGCCTGGGTCTATTTTGGACCTGTTCATCTCATTTTAAAAATTCCAATAACATAGCAAACTAAACTAAGGGGCAATTCCAATTCCTCCCTTAACCCTCAATCTCAACCGTTGCCCTTAACCCTCAGTCTTTGGCCCTCAATCTTGGCCCTCCAAAGTAAGTATAAGAGCTATCTTGTGACTTAGAAATGGGACAGCCCTTGAGTGCAGTTATGTCTTCAGACTGTGGGGGGCAGCCTTACGCCAAAACTACGTCCAGTCAAGAAAACGACGACGACGAAGAAGACAGAGAAGAAGATATAGAAGAATAAGATAATATAAATATATATAACGAAGATGATAAGATAGTTTCGTAACATTTATATCTTTATTAACTACAAAAATACTTACATTTGAAGCTCGCTTTTTTTGGCGCCATCCTTTTCGAAGACGTTTTGGCGAAAATACGCAATGCATTCTGGGTAGCCCTTACTTCCAAGGCTGGTGCCAGGAGAATTTCCACATTGAGGGGCGATACAGCCCTCAAACTTGTCACTCAAATTGACTTTCTAAGAATCAGGACAGCACTTGCACTTAGCGGGAGCGTGCATTTTTGAGATTGAGGGTTGAGATTGAGGTTTAAGGGAAGAATTGGAATTCACCCCAAATGTATGCCTAACCTAGACTTCCACACCAATATAGCCACAGCTCAAATCTGCATTGCTTTGTGTTTTTTAACCGAACAGAAAAAGCCAAGAAATCAGTTGCCCTCAAAGCAGTTTACATCAGCCTCTCGTTCACCCATCCATACACCAGTAGGCGGCTCCTACCACGCAAGGCGCTGCCAGACTCACTGGGGGCAAGTTAGGGTTCAGTGTCTTGCCCAAGGACACTCTAGCATGTGGACAGTTGAAGCCAGGATTGAACCGCCAACCTTACAGTGACTGGACGACCCGCTCTACCAACTAAGCTACAGCCACCAACCAAGTAGTTAAAGGTTATTCTGTTTTTGTAAAGTAGCCTATGTTGGCTATGCTAGTCTACATTCAGCATCAATACCTATTATTATTATTATTATTATTATTATTATTATTATTGGGCAAAGTGATTCATCCAGGTGTGTCTGACCATTGTAGCTACTCAGACACACCTGGATTAATCAGTTGTCCAGTCAGTTTGTTGGTTCTGCAGCGGATTTGCGGGTTCTGAGTGGACCCGCCGCGCAAGTAAGGTTTTAACGCGGATGGGGACCGGACAGACCTGCTGGCTTCACGATCCAGCTTCAAAGCAGATCCGTCACTGAGCGCAAGTGGACCCCGATACGGGTCCGTTACGGATGTCTTTGCTGTGTGGTGACTCATTCAGGAGAACAGCCCAGACAGAACAGCCCAGACAGCTCTGAAATCGACCATAACGCCTCGGATCAACAAGTTTTTACTGCAAAACTGACAACAGCCGATCACCTCTGTTCCTATTTTGAATGTTTTTTGACGGCGCTTTTCTGATTGGTCGTACGTCCAAACTCGGTCCTGGAGATGTTTCCCTGACACAACACACCTTGATTCTAACGGGTGGATCACCATCAGCTCCTCATCCAGGTCTGTCAACAACCCATTCATGTGAATCAGGTGGGCTGAAGCAGTGAAACATCTAAGACATCTAAGACCAAGTTTGGACACCCCTGGTCTGGACCACAGCCTCCCAGGGGCAGATTCTCCTCCTGAAACCTGGTGGCGCTGCTCCCTGGAAATCAAAGCTGAACCCAGAGGAACCAGACATCGAGGAGGAAAGGAATTAGGATGGGGGGCTGACGCCTCGTCAACGCGAGGGGTTCATTTCTGCGGCAGACGGGACCGACCGTCCAGGAATCACCTCCCTGCCAGACTCACAACCTAACATGCGAGTAAAAGCGCAGCTTAATTCAATAAGCAGACATTTGGAGTGGAAGGTGGTGTTTGCTGTTGTGTTTTTCCCCCCTCTCTCAACTTTTGTCCAAGCATATCATCCCTCTTTTCTTTCTCTTTCTCCCGTCAAATGCTCGTTGAAATACATACGCGTGTTTGCGGAGGAGCGTTCAGCCTCTCTCATTCTCTTTCTCTGAGTGCGGCTGAGGATTAGTCTTTGCCTGAGTGCCTAGAATAATGATCACTGCAGCAGAGAAACACATTTTCACATTTCAGGAGATAAGGGCAGGCAATCTGCTAGCAGAGGACTTAACCAGCCTCCCCGTGGCTTTTTTTATGGAGCTAAAAGAACAGTCCCCACCAACAAGCCAGGCTGCTGCTGTACCCGCAAACACACCTCTGGACTGCAGGATCTGGGTACTGGTCTCGCTGGGAGAACATGCCTATACTGCATCCAAAGCACTAGGGTGTGAAAAAAAATTGATTTGGCAATATATCGTAATTTTCAGCCGCCCAATATAATATTGATTTTTCAGCTCCTAATAACGATTCTTTAGGAAAATTGTTTAATTTTCACATTTAAATTGTTTAAAATTTAAATATGCAAAAACACTTATAATAAACAAGGTTGTTTTAAAGCAAATAGTTTTGACTCAATTTGTCCTCTGAATGATCACTATCATCTGATAAACATATACAGCAACTTGATTTTTCATCTTTACTTTTTATATTATCTGGGTAGAATATCGCAATATATTGTGATACCGTAATAATATCGTATCGTGACACAAGTATCATGATACATATCGTATTGCGAGGTCCTTGCCAATACTCACCCCTAATGAACATAGACAGCAACTTGATTTTTCATCTCTACTTTAAATTTTGATATTAACTGGGTAGAATATCGCAATATATCGTGATATTGCGATATCATGATATCTTAAAGTGACCCAAGTATCATGATACATATCATATTGCGAGGTCCTTGCCAATACTCACCCCTAGAGAACATGCCTATATTGCATCCAAAGACGGTACAAAGCACTTGGGATGTCAAAAAAAAAATCGATTTAGCAATATATTGCGATTTTCGGCCACCCAATATAATGCCATTTTTTCAGCTCCTAATATCGATTTTTTTACAATGCTGTCAGTATGTTGTAATGGTTGCTTAAATGTGCAAAACACTAATAATAAACAATAAATAGGTTGTTTTGACTCAATTTGTCCTCTGAATGATCAATACCATCTGATGAACATATACAGCAACTTGATTTTTCATCTCTGCTTTTAAATTTTGATTTTAACTGGGAAGAATATCACAATATATCATAATATCATGATAATATCGTATCATGACCCAAGTATCATGATACATATCGTATTGCGAGGTCCTTGCCAATACTCACCCCTAGTTTTACACGACATCAACTCTAATGATTCCACAATCAACATAATTGATGGAATCGGCTCATCGTTGCAGACCTAAATCGGAGCAGGAATAACTGCTTAGCGGCTAAAAAAAATGCTAAAAAGCCATTAAAAAATGCAAGTAATGGTTGATTACAGTGCTCTATGTGATTGATCGTCATCCTGGGAAAGAAAGTATGATTCTGATTTTCTTGGTTGGGACTTGAATCATCGTGATATCATGATAATATCATATCGTGACCCAAGTATCATGATACATATCGTATTCCGAGGTCCTTGCCATTACTCACCCCTAGAGAACATGCCTATATTGCATCCAAAGACGGTACAAAGCACCCTGCCGTTCATGATCCAAAACATATCGGTGTCCAGTTTCTAAATGTGGGGGTTCGTCTCTCTCTAACAGATCAAATCTAATGTTTTTGTTTAAAGAATGCTTGATGGAGGTGGGGGGGGGGGATCCTCATTTTCAGACCTATCTCACTTCCCACAGTGGCAGACACACAGAACAGAAAACATTTTTGGACAACGTCGCATGCACATGTGCATGCACCGCCACAAATGAGATCTGATTTTTCACATCAGAAGATTTTGCGAACAAGCACGTACTCCACGGCAGCAGAACAGCTTGTTCTTTTTTTTTTTTTTTTTTTCAAACACATTTCTCGACAAACAAGAGGAGAGAGGAAAAAAGTGCCAAGTGTGCTGTTGAGAAGCAGACTCCCTGGGATGAAAGGAATCAGTTTTGCAGCTTTAATCAGGTACAACAGACTCCTACCTTCCCCACGTACTGCGCATCCGGTCCCATTTGTTCTTCTAAAACAAAGAATTGGTTCCAGATCCAGCCCCGCTTGGGCCGGTGGTGCACCTCCGTCTCCCCGTTGGCCAGTCGGGTCTGGTTGGTCCTGGAGGGCACCTTGGAGGGGACGTGGTGGCTCGCCCCGGAGCACCTCTGGATGAAGCAGAGGCAGACCAGAAACGGGCAGAGACAAGTGCCGGTGGGTATCCTCATGATGGCGTGCACTTCTGCAAAAGTATCCCCGTGTCGCGAGGCGGCGAGGTCCACCGTCTGCCGCCGCTGCAGCCGCCGCCGCCAAAAGCCACCGCTGCAGACCTGCACGAAGGTCCCAGCGAAACCTCCCCACCCGAAAAAAAAACCCCCCAAAAATAGCTGAATCAAATCCAAACTGCGGTAGTAACGGTCCTGGGAGATCCTTCACGGTCCATGACCCTTAACCCTAAGAAAAAAGGGTTTAAAAAAAAAAAACGATGCATTTACATAATGGAATTTCCCAGACGATGAGATGCTGCTCAGACGGGATGTGAACTTCCGGGTGCTTCTACCGGGAGCAGGGGTTAATCCTGGAAGCCATTCTGGACGTCCTGGAGGAGAGAGCAGAGGGAAACAGTTGGAGATTAATTTGACGGATATTAGAGGCTAAATGTCCGCTAATTCCCTCCAATTAAACAGCAGCTCATAAATCCTGACAGACGAGGACGTGCACTTCAAGCTGCAGCAGGAATGATGATGATGATGATGATGATGATGATGATGATGAGTAGATGTATATTTTAGAGCTGTGGAGCAGCGTTGGTCTGAAAAGGTCATCCGAGCCTCAAAGGTCAGAGACGCTCGGCGACTGACGGCGTCCTTCGAGGTCAGAGGGATGAATCACTTTATCAAAGATAACCCAACGAGCTTTGATTTGGATGCTTCAACGCCGCCGAGGCACGGCGCCGGGCTCAGATCGTGCCTCGTCCGCGGTGAATAATGAGCGCCTGACGACGGGGGGTGCGGGGGTACATTCACTGAGGTAAGGGCAGAGAGCGAGTCCCTCAGATGTTTGGCGGGAGGTGATTTTCAGGAGGCAGCGGAACAGAAAACATGGACCGTTACATGGAAATTTATGTTCTGTACGGCGGCGAAAGTGGAAGCGAAGCACTAACAACTGCTGGGGAGCGCTGTTGAAATTTTAAACCGCTGAGCGTTCAAGTGAAGCTCTTTCAGTCTGTGCACCCCCCACCCCTTTTTTCTTTTTTTTCAGGTGCACCTGAAGGTATTAGTGAGAAAATTGCCTGGTCTAAAGGCGGATTTAAAGGTTTTTTTCAGGTGTTACTGAAGCGTGAAATAAGCGCTCAGTTTTTATTATTCACGTATTTGGAGAAGAGAGAGTTATATTTGTTATTTCAGACGTATTCAAAGCCACCCACACTTTTTGGATGTGCAATTCCAGAAAGGACAAGACGTGCATCTTCAAATGAGCAGACTCCCCGTGCAACTGTCGGATGATCTCGGATTGAAGCCGTAACTCCTCGCGAATCCAGCCGAGCGGGCGGAGCTTTCCCGGCGCTCCGCCCTGAACCGCTGCCGCGGAGGACGGAGTAAAGACTAGGGTTGGGCATCGTTTGGATTTTAACGATTCTGATTCTGATTCCGATTCTCTGTTTCGATTCCTGTTCAAAACGATTCTCGATTCCGATTCTTTGATGTGTAGGTCAACAAACCGCGACTTATTTAACAGAATTTTCTCATTAAAAAAACTGTGACACATTTACACAGGCGACAGACCATTTTTATTCTTACCCATGCTTGCATGCACATATGCAGACACAGAATTCACTTACAGCCTAAATGTTAAACAACTTACAGTTGGCAGTTGGCTTCCAAAATACATTTTGTCCAACAAAAAATGAAATCAAATTTTTTGTTTAGGAAGATGACCATATCTGCTCTTTCAGAATTCAAACGTGAACGTTCGGCACAGATAGTGTTGCCTGCTGTGGAAAACACGTGTTTGCTAGGTGTGGAAGAGGCCTGTACACATATATATGAGAAGGGTTAGTAGCGGGGGGGCAACGCAGTGAATTAAATACGGTACACTTGTTTATTTCTGTGATGCCGGTGTTTTGCCATATTAGTCGTGCACCCTCCTTTGGCAGTAACACGCTTCCCGCAGGTGTTGCATTGCGCCAGGTAGCCGTCATTTCCCGGACTGAAATGCAGCGAAACTCGAGAACGGCGTCTCTTGGGATCCATGTTGTGGCGAGTGAAGTCCCGTTGGTGACGGACGTGACGTCGCCACTAGCGCGGAGTTGAGTACGCCGGGCGGAGTAACATCAACAAACTAGTGCAGTTAATCAAAACAAAACAAACAGCAACAACAACAACAAAAAATAGCGGGGACATTTAGGGACCGAAAAAGGGAATCGAAATTCAAAAATCTTCTAAACGATTCCAGAACCGGACGTTAGGAACCATTTCCTACTTGGAATCGTTTTTCGGTGCCCAACCCTAGTAAAGACGGCGCTTTTCGGGACTCTTTCTGGCTACAAAAGTGACGGCTCACGGCTTGAGATGAGGATGGCTTGAACACAGACATCGTCGGTTGAGCCGGCATGTTTTTCCCGCCGCGCGCCGCGAGGGCAGAGGTTTGCAAACATCCAAGCCATATGGAGGCAGGCATGCCGTGTGAATATAGGATAAATAACAGATGGATATATAGTTTGTTTAATGAAGGATCTGGAGGAAGGATAATCTGAAATGACTGGCACTACACAGAGAATAAAATGAAAAAAAATCAACCCGACCTTCTTGATATAATGGTGTACATTTATATTTAATTCATTGTTGGATTTGTTCTGCTCTTCTAATTATTGGTGTGGATGACTGCAGCCTTTTTCAACCTTAGGCAAAATTTCAGAAGTAAAAGCAGCTATAATTAGCAACAAGGCCACTGACCCGTGATGGACCGGCAGCCTGTACGGAGTTAACCGTAGCCTCCCGCCCAAAGACAGACCCCCGTGGCCCCCAAATAGAAATAAACAGGGACGGATGGATAATGTTCAAGAAAAACAGACTGTTGATATCGTCATTAGCAGTGGTCATCGGGAGGTATTTACTGGAGTCAAGTCAAGTGCACTGAATTTAAAAAAAAAGTGACAGCACATCCAAAGGATTATTAAACAGACAGCAGTCTCTGTGTTGCAGCCAAGCGTTTTCTGGTTTTCCATTCATGATCCAACATAAGAGATAATTTATCTGCAGCTAAAAATACTGCAATAAAGACACGCTATGTAATAATTGGGGCGGGGGTGGCATGGGGAGCAGAGACAGCACTGTGTGGCACATGTTGAGGGGAGCGAGCGCTTGACCCAGAGGACGGTGCATGCACACGTGACCTCAAAATACGATATGTATCATGATACTTGGGTTACGATACGATATTATCACAATATCGGGATATCAGGATATATTGCGATATTCTATTAAGTTATTATCAAAATTAAAAGTAGAGATGAAAAATCAAGTTGCTGTATATGTTCATCAGATATGTTCAAAACAACCTATTTATTGTTTATTAATAGTGTTTTTGCACATTTAAGTTACCATAACAACATACTGACAGCATTGTAGAATTTTTCTAAAAAATAAATTGATATTAGAAGCTGAAAAATCGATATTATATTGGGCGGCCGAAAATCGCAATATATTGCCAAATCAATTTTTTTTTCACACCCCTATTTGGCACATAGCAGCCCTCCGTTAACGGCTAAAATTAAACCGAAGCATCGCTGTGACCTTCACGGCCTCCGCAAGCCACTGAGACGGAGCAGCAAAGGAAAAAAAAGAGATTGAAAACCCAAATTTCCACAAAGCAAACAAATACAGTAAAAAGAAACTGGCTCCTTCATAAAGGAACCTCTGAGTCAATCTGAGTCAACAGTCTGAAAGGAAGCTCGTTCCTCCCGCCATTAGCAGGATGTACCACAGAGCCGCTCCGCCATCCAAGCGCTGCAGCGGAACGGCAGCCTTTCCAGGGATTATCGAGGGGATAAACGCTTGTATATGATTTTTAACAGTATGTGGGAGCCGACAGACTTCAAAGTCCGCCGCTGCCTATCTGTTACAATGAGTGTGACAGCTTAACGCTGAAAGGAGGCAAGAATGCAACTTTTGACTGCCACATACTTTGATGAATAATCACTGACTATTTTTTTAATTTTTAGCCTCCCCCTGGAGAACAACGGTGGTGGTGGCGCTTCAGCTATATTCTTCCTCCCGATTCAGAGTCCTGTTTCTGATTTAGCAACACACAAGTCGGCGTCGGCGAGGAGCGCCTCGCTCCAGAGGACGGGCGAGAGCGGCGGCGCCTCGGCGAGTCAGAATGAAAACATCTTTTCCAGTGGTTTCACTTTTAGCCTCCCCGGGCTCCCTTCAATCAGCTCCCTAATTGTCTTGATTATCTGGCTGATTCGGAGCAAAACACATTTCTGGGAGCCGTGGAATCAACAGCATCTGGCTCTGTCGACGAAAATTATTTCTCGCTTTTTTTACGATGATGATATTGTACCGAGCGGGCCTCTGCCCACGGCTGGGTTGGAAATGTGCACAGTTTAACGCGATGGGTTATGCACAGTGGCAGCAGCAGATTTTTATTTATTAATTTTTTTGGCAGGATGTGTACAAGCGTGAACATTTATGCACTCGTGTCATTTTGATTACAGTATTTTGGCTAATTAATTATTTCATGATGAAAATCCTAATTAAACTGCCATTTTTTTCTTGTTTGTTTGTTTTTTTTATTGACCGAATTCATTTCAGGTTTAAATTTACGTCGGTTTTTGCATTTCAGGCAATTTAGAGCTAACAAAGAGGATTAAAAAAAAGAGATATTTTAAAGTGCTGTTTCAGCAGGTGATTTCATCCTAATTTGGTAGAAAATTTATATCCATTAAAGGCTAGGTCTTTGTGGAGAGGATTGAAATGCTTAAAAAATGTTACTGAAAAAAGACTCGAAGGATCTTGCATGTTTCTTTGATCCACAGTAAAATTTCACCATGTAGAGGGTGAAAGTCAAAAATAGGCACCAATGGCATCCAGTAGATGTCTCTGCAGCAAAGAAGCATCTTTCAAAAAAAAAGCTGATTTGACCACACGTGTGGAGAAAAGCTGTTGGAAACCTTTTATCAAGCAGTACAACAATACTGAATACAATACAATACGATACATGAATACAGTGGTACCTCTACTTACAAACGTCTCTACATACGAAATGTTCAGGTAACAAAATGCCTCAGCGGGAAAATATTGCCTCTTTTTACGAAAGAAATTTCAGGACACGAAAGGCAAAAATACAGTAGCGCTGCTACTCGCTGAGCTCCCAGAGTTTACCGAACGTTAAACATACTTGTCGGCACTGTATCTCCGACAAGTATGTTTACGTACTAGTACAAGTACGTATGCGTCGATTCACTTTCAAACCGACGCATCGGTTTGAAAGCAATGCGTCCGAGCTGCTCTGCCATTGGCTATCGCATAGCATCTTCCTGGCATCCCATTGGTATTGGAACAGATTAGGTCATTTACATGGAAAACACGTCTCTACTTACGAAAGTTTCAGGTTACGAATCTACTTCCAGAACAAATTCATTTCATAAGTAGTGGTACCACTGTATTTGTTGCTGGGTCGACACTAGGAGCTGAACGATTTTATCGATTCTGTGATATATATCGATATTTTATCGAAGTATCAATTTTTCAGCCGTGGGTATCGATATTCTAAGCTTCTTTCAAAACCCCCATGTGTTCCACCTTTAAAAGCTTACAAGCAACAATTTGCACTGTTTAAATAAATGAAACTATTTTTCTCAACAAATCTTTTATTCATTTTGTCCAGCATTTGCAGGCTGCCTGTCAGCCATATAATGTGTAATTGATGCTTTCAGTTCAATAAATTCAAACAAAGTCATTGGAACACTCACAAGATGTCACCAAAATTACTTTGTCCCTTTAAAATCTTTCGGAAAATGAATGTAAATGTATTGTAAGATGAATATCGATATGTATCGTATTGTGAGCCGAATATCGCGTATCATATCGTATCGCGAGATTATTGTATTGCTACAGCCCTAGTCGACACTGTGCAAATGTTTGCAGTCTTGGGTGGATTATTAAGCTTATGGTACATTTCACTGCGCCGCTGAACGTGCACTTGCATTCAGTCGTGACAGAAGTAAACCTGAGTGTATTTACCAGCTCTAGATCCAGTGTCATTGGCGTACGCCGTAGTGGTTTTCATGTGTTTTGGACCCTTTCGATCATTGCTCATACGGGGCGCACTTATTTATGTTAAAACCCACCTTCATTTACATTAATAGTTGGTGCCGTAATTTGGAGAAATCTTCATTTATTTTCCCATCAGATACACAGATACACAATCTGATCTTGCAGCAGAGGTTAGTTTTCCTGTCCGTACGTCCATCACCATGGCTAACTAGATGTTTGATGCAACCCCCCCCCCACCCACCCATCCCCATAAGAGCCTGGGGCCGCCCCCGTATGGGGGGACATTTAAAGTGCAATGCCTGTGCACACTGAAATGATAAAAATCTGATTTGTGGCTGGGTTTAGTGACGAGGACGTACTCTTGATTTCATCCCCCATGTGGCGGTAATATAATCAACATCTGGACCTCGAGGGGACGCTGACATGAATGATGCAGCCGTGTTTCATAGCGGTCCAACACTGTTTAGTGAAAGCTTAACTAAATACATGAGTCTTGAGAGACGTGTCATTTTAATTCTCTCCCAAAAATATTAAAAGTAGCCTTGTAGCCAGGTGGAGCCCCTCCTGGTGGCTATGGGGGCCATATGTATCTGCACAGCCAGTGTAGAGAATTAAATGAGAGTAGCGCTTGTAAGCTGTGCTAACGTTTCTGCAGCGTAGCCGCGAACAAAGAGAAAAATGAGCTCAAACACATGTTTTAGTGACACAAAAGAGCATTTAAAAGCTCCAACTGAAGCATTCCTATGTCCACTGATTTTTTTTTCTTCCCCATTATATTTAGAAAACACAATTTATTCCCGGCCACTGTTGTAAAGGCTGTTCATGTTTTCAGACTGAAATGAAAATGAAATGGGAGAGTCGGTTAATTCATCTAACACCAGCGGTGGCCAAGCCTCCCACAAGCTCGGACTTCGCTATTTTACACTTGCTCTTGAAGTGTTGGCCTCGCGGGAGCCGGAGGCACGAAGGCCCCAGCGGCCCCTTCCTGCAGGGGGGCTCCCCCCCCACCTCCCGCTCCCGCCTCCATCCTCCACAGAGAAAAGGCCGCCGCGGGCGGTGATCGCTCACCGGCGGTCGGTCGTCTCTGTAGCGTTTTCACCTCCGTGCTCAGACGGGATGCTGGGAAAGTGTTTCCAGCTCTGCGGCGAGCGTCCACCTTTGAACCCCGTCCTGCCCACCGACTCTCCAGGATGCTGCAGACGAGTGCGTGGGCCTGGAAGATAAAATGGCCTCACTCCTGGGGAGGAACTCACGAACGAGTCTGAGGATGAAGAAATGATTGCCAGTTCTTTCCAGATTACGCTGCCATGCATTCACTTTAATTTACATTTAATATATTCAAATTTCAAGGTGTTTGTTGCTTTCTTGCATCCTGTCACTCTCTCATTGAGTCTGTTGCCGGTGCAGTAGATTGTGAAGGAACCTTTAAATACTTTGAAGAGATGCAGAAAGGGTCTGCATCCCTTACAATAATGTCAGAACATCGCTTCTAGTCCTGAATGTTGATCACAGTTGTGATTAAAGGTTTCGGTGGGCTGAGGAGATTTTTCACATTTCAAGTTGGGCCTTGGTATCCTGAAGTTTGGGAATGGCTGCCCTTAATCCGTTCCAAGCCCCCCAAAATTCGAACAGAATTTTTAAAAAAATAAATTATAAATAATACATGAAATGACATGAAAAACCTGTAAGAAATACATGTTAGAACTAGAAAAGCACTCGGAGAGCACAGACCTCCACTAAACGCAACAATTATCGAAAATTTGAAAGTGATCCAGAATCCAGGATTTCTTCCGGATCAAAGCCAAAATGAAATCAGTTCTTCCTTTTCACATTTCTGACAACTCCTGAAGATTTAATCAAAATCCATCCATAACTTTTTGAGTTATCTTGAACACAGACAGACAGATAAATGCCGGTAAAAACATAACCTCCTTGGCGGAGGTAAAAATTGTTTGTTTTCCTGGGTTGCTGGGTTACGCTCATACAGACAAGGGGCCCTCCTAGCCAATGGGATGCCAGGAAGATGCTAAGCGATAGCCAATGGCAGAGCAGCTCGGACGCACCGCTTTCAAACCGAGATACAGAGCCGACAGCTATGTTTACATTTAGTAAACTCTGGGAGCTGCGAGTAGCAGCGCTACTGGATTTATGCCTTTCGTATCCTGAAATTTCTTTCGTAACAAGAGGCAATATTTTCCCCATTGAGGCGTTTCGTTTCTTGAAAATTTCGTATGTAGAGGCGTTCGTAAGTAGAGGTACCACTGTAACTGCAACAACAACAAGAGCATTTAAGACGACAAACTTGATCCACCGTTGTCACGCTCACAAACGCTGAAAGGCTAAAACCGAAGCTAAAAAAGCACGCAGCCTGCAGCCTCTGCTATCCCTCATTAATGGTCAAGTTATTATTACGAGTGATTATAGTTCTCAGAAAGAGACTCTGAAAAGGCACAAATCAAAGCTGGCAGGTCAGACCTTGAGAAAAGTGGACGAAAAATCGGCAGAGAAAATTGCAATCAGCGCGTCTCTACTCCAAAAAGAATCTTCAACGGGGGCCCCGGACGTCTGGAAGCGGCCCTGATTACGCTGCATCTGACAGCATTAACGCTGATGTCCACCTGCTTGAAGTCTGCTCTGATTTTCCAAGAAATATCCTCTTCAACATCGCACTTGTACCTCTTTCTTAGACAGGCAGAAGCGGCACCAAACCAACTCCTTATTTATTTATGCAACGGGAATCCTCAACCACAAGGACTCGGCTGGACACGCAAACAACTTCAATTTAATGCAACCTGAGCTGCAGTTGAGGCAACGGTTCTTGGAAATAATCAAAGCCAGTGATGATGCTGCAGGAGCTGAAAGTCTTTAAAAGGATGACAGATGAAGTACAACGGCAGGCAGCGAGAAAGGGAGAGAGATGTTGGGAAAACAGTTCGGTCTGGAGGGGAGAATGAGCTCATGCTGCCCGCTGATAAAACCTAATGTTTTGCTTTCCTGCTGAGAGCTCATCCACCGCCTTCGATTCCACCGTTTCAGCCTTCTGTCGGGTGTCAAAGACCGAAACAGCGGAGGGGCGGGTCGAAACGCCGCTCCATCCTCAGAGCAAAAAAAAATAGAGATCTGCTGGAGAGAGATGAGCGTGGCCGGGGAGGCTCTCGACTTCTTTCAGCAAGAAACAAACAAACACAAAGATTTTCCACCTATTTATGAGGCATTTACGCCGCTGATGGTCTCGGGCGACGTTTCTCTGAGCTCAAGTCAGTAAACAGAGCTGAAGTGAGGACAGGAAAGCTCAAACAGCAGCAAAAGAAAAAAAAAAAAGCTACATAGCAATGTGTGTTTACGTGCAATCAAGCTCAAACGCCGCCGTGAAATGTTCCCACGGCAGGAACATGAATTTATTCAACGTTTCTCTGCCGGAGCAGAAAGCACTCTCCAGGAACAGGTTTTAACGTATGCCATAATGGACGGGAGGTTTTTAAAGGCGTACTCCACACCGACGGATGGAGAGGGGCCTGGTCCGTTACCAAACTCTGCTCCGGAACCATCAGTACGAGATCAGCCTTCCTATCAAAGGACGGGTCACAAACTGGATGTTCTGGGAGAGAAGCCTTTACCTGAAGAGCCTCAGACTCTTCGAGTTTCAACTTCTCTGCAGACCATGTGATCAACGTCAAATATGAACATCAGGAGCTGTAAGTCATGTTTCTGCACTCAGAGAATAAATAAAATCATGCAATCATGAATTAACTGCAAGCTGCATTTACGTTTTTACTCTAATTTAAATCTAGGGTGGTTCGGTTCTTTGCTAGGACAAAGGATTAAGGATTATCACATCACAGTTGTCTTTTAGTTAAAGGATTTAAGTTTAAAACTTTGAAGAGTCGTATGAGAATGATCTGTGACATCTGCAGGCAGGGCCTTTTCACAAGCGTGTAAAGATATATTTTTTTTCCTAAGGGGAAGCAATTCGTCGCCCTTCCTGCCAATCGTCTGGATTCGAAGGGCGAACACCCGGCGACACTGCCTATAGTCAACATTTTGCTTCGAGTACGATTAACAAGCGATTGTTTTAGCTGGGTTTTAGGTTTGGCTTTCTTCTTTTGTTCTTGTGTTCCTTGTGTCCTTTTTGTGCAGATGTGTTCTTGTGTAGAGTGTCGCCTGGCACGGTGACCGGTGATTTAGTCCTCTGACCATCTCACCTCAGTGCTGTTACCTGTATCTGTTTATAAAGTCATTTCATTCAGTCATTTGTGTGTTCTCCTCTCTCTGTCCTCCATCCTCTCTCTGTCCTCCATCCTCTCTTTTTCTTTCTTTATCCAGCTGGTCTTCATCAGGAAGGTCCCCCATATGATCCAGGTCCTGATCAAGGTTTCTTCCTCTTAAAGTGGAGTTTTTTCTTGCCATTGTTTGGCCTAAAGGTTTTTTTCTCCCACTGTGGGAGTTTTTTACCTGCCATTATCCTTGATTAGGATTCAATATCATATTCTTAGTTAATGATATTTGCTCGGGGGTCATGATCTGGGTCTCTGTAGACATTGTAACAGACGCTATACAAATAAAATTGAATTGAACTGAGTTGAATTCTGCTGCTGTCATCATTACTTCCTGTTTCTTCGTGGGTTGAGTTCTGCTGTATGTCCCTGGTCCCGTCTGTCCTCGTCCTTTCCTGCAGTGTCTCGTCAGCCCCTGTGCCCGTGTATCGTCTCATCTTGTCCTTCATCCTGGCTTGTCCGTCTCGTCTTCCGCCCCGTGTTTCCTCTGACTGAAGACTGTTTGTTCTGACAGTTTGTTCTGCACCACTTGGGAAATAAAAGGAGCTTGGCTGGAAAACTCCTTCGTTTGGCTCCACGCCACGAAAACCTTCATCATTGTAGTTTTGTCATGTTGTTCGTCGCGAGGTTTTCGCTGTGTAGGTTCTGAATATCAGATTTGATTAATTTTCGATCGATTGCCCAAACCCTGATGCAGGTCAACAATGTGTAGCTGCTATTTCTTTCTTTTTTTTTTTTTTTTCTGGTGCCTGGTTTTTTTTTATGGTGACTGGAAGGAAATGGCTGAGCATTTTCATTGTATACTTTCATAAATCCATCCATCCATCCATCATCTCTGCTGGCTTCTTCCTGTTCAGGATCTACTGGATTTTCGAAGTTTAGAATTTCATCTGACTGTAGAGGTCTTCACGGGTCCACTTTTATGGATCCGAACCCGAACGGACCAGTGAAAATTCGACCCGAAACCGACCTGACCTGAGCTATTATCATAGGTCCGGGGGTCCGAACCCAAATGGACCCGCAATATTTGGACCCTGAAAACCGACCCAACCCGGGTCTTTAGTTTCCGACCACGAACCGAACCGAATTACCCGAATAGAACCGAGACAATCCAGCCCATAGTTGCTCCTGTTAAAAGTTGTCTAGTGTTGAATAAAACTTGATTTTCTTACCTAAAGTTGTCTTCTTCTACCCGGTTCAGTTGCTACATAGGCTACGTGATGTAAACAACAATAAATCCACATCGTTGTTCTCTTTGTGGATACAGATGCTATTGGTAGCTACTGCTAACACTAATAGCCTACACCTGTCAGGACGTGTCGTGAATATGTTCTCTCATCATGTTGGCGATCCGTTGTGTTTTACAGTTGCCGGGCAAACCGCTAATAACACGCTACGGCAACACGATTGTTTCATGACAAACACGCCACGTTAATGAATAATTAATTTAACTGCCCCGAGTCCTGACATTAGCTGCCACCGCCAATATCTTTAACTTTCTCGAGTAAACGCAGCCTGTCAGAGAGCACCGACCGGACCCGAGACTAACTGTACTGATTCAGACCAGAACCCGGAGTCATGTCTTTTGAATGGACCCGAGACCCTGTTTGGGTCGGGTCGGAACCTCGGGTTGTCGGGTTGTTCCGAAGACCTCTAGTCTGACTGGAATTTTGTCCCTTTAGCATCACAATATAAATCACATTGGCTGCGGTTACATGATGTTTTTTAATACGGAATTAAAATTAGGAATCAAATAATTCCGAATTAAACTATTTTCCTTCGAGTTTACATGGAAATAATAATTCCGAATTAAGGTTTACATGGAAAACACGTTAGTTCGGCTTTATCCAACTCCGCTTTAGGTCTGGGGGTTGGGAAGGGTTCTGATTGGATGGGGGGCGGACGTCTTTACATCTACCGGAAGAAAACAAACTTAGCTAACTGGTTAGCAACAACATTCCACTTATTTTTGACCTGGGTGGCGTCTCTATCTGCGAAACCTCCTTCATTTAACCTGGCCGCTTTGAAAAGCTCACAATTTTTATGTTTCCTGCCACCTGTTCTTTTAATTATTTCCAGTTCCTCCAAGCTATTTATCAAATAAATCATCTCTGCTCTTGAACACCGTTTACTGCGTGCAGCCGGAATATAAGCGTCATCGCGACAGACGGGCAAGAGAACGAGCATGCGCAGAAAGACGGGAATTAATTTAAAGAGGAATGAGTGTTTACATGACCGCAGAATTACTTAATGCGGAATTAAAATGGGAATAAACCAGCCACTTACTTCGGAATTAAGTTAATTCGGAATTGACATTTTCATATGGAATTAAGTGTTTACATGGTAACTTTTATTCGGCTTTAACTTTAATTCTGAATTAAAGAGGAATTAAACTTCCCATGTAAACGCACCCATTGATGATTTGGTTTTTTTTTTTAAGAGCTGGAAAGTTTGATTGATCTGTACCTGTCATGGCGGCACCTCCTACTGTTCCCCCCTTCTTGCTACAGTTTTGCTTGCCCTGCTCTCCCTCTCCTCCACAGCTGCTTTAATCAACCACACCCTTCATAAGCTGTGCCTACCCTTTTGAAATCATACCAACGCTACTCTCTTCTCCAGAACCTCATCACCCTTCCTGCCTCTGGTTAATGTCTCCTGTCCCTGGAACCATCCACCCAAATAGAGTCTTTAACATCCTGAGCCATGACAGTACCTTCTCTGCACGTCAGCAACTGCATCTTTTTAAGAGTTTTAACCCGGCTCTTAGTCTGATCAGCTTCATTCCTCTGAATGTGTGGCACACCCCAGAAGAGACACAAATAAGTTGGCATTTAGCCCAGTAGACTGGAGCGCTTTCACATTGTCATCCTAATAAAATGAGGCTGAATGCTGTTGAACAGATCTGACGTGCGTCTTCCATCCAATTCAACGTAATCTTTGTGAGATATATGCTCTTTTTTTTTTTTTTTTTGGTTTCCAATCGAGTCTCAAAGGGAGCGGGGCTCAGTTCACACCTCGCTTTAACACGTATCGCATGTGATCTGGTCACAAATACACAGCGGTTCACGGCAAACATGAGAACGAGTCTCAAATGACCCGCGCCGATCAGATCTCGCTTCCCGCCAACGGACAGCAGTTTGGGTCATGAAGCAGAGAGTGAAACACTGACAGCTGTGGGGAACAGGCTAAATGCTAATGCTATGTGGCCCTCACCATGTTTCTGCTAAATCCCAAATTGCATTCAGTGACCCACGAGTGGCACCATGACAGATCCAGTCTTTAAACGAATCAGCCTGAGTCATATTAACAGCTGTATTACACATAAGCTTCATGTTCATTTATGTTCAATTCTTCTTCTTTTTTTTGTGACAGTACAAGAGAAGGGAAGCAGAAGGGCAACCCAGCCCTTAAAACTGAGGATAAAGTTAAATATTACTTCAACATCATGAGAGAAGAAGCAGAGGAGTATAAATACGTCAGTGTTCACCTGGACAACAGACTGGGCTGGAGACACAACTCTGACACTGATTATAAGAAGGGACGTAGCAGATTTACATCTGGAGGACGCTGAGGTCCTCCAAGGTTTGCAGCCAGATGTTGCATATCGCCCATCAGTCTGTTGAGGAGAGTTCAGTCCTGTCAGGAGTCTTCACACTCAGGTGACGGGTGATGAACTGGCGTTGGCCCAAAATGGGCGTCTTATTCAGGTTTATCTGAGCCAACCACATAAGCGAACCTGAGAGGGAAGTCCAGATGGGACCAGTGGATGATCCCATGTGGGACAAAGGTTTCTCCGCCCGTATATCTCAAATGGTCCAGCATACAAATGCTGGTTGGGTGAGCGATGAGTTCAGAACAAAAATGTCCAAGAAAAGAAAGTTTTATCCATAGTAAGAATATTAAAAGAGGAATGGGAAGGAGAAAAATGCTGATGACAATACTGATAAAGTGCATCTAGTCATTTTTGTCTGTGGTAGTTTCCTCTGCCCTGGTAATGGATTACACGACACTGCAGCGATGGTGAGAAGGGCTGTGGTGCTGTGAAGGCCCAATGGGGTTTGTTGGTTAATACTGTGTGGAGATATTGTTGGCTGTTTTGTTTTTTGTTTTTGCCCATATGTTCATGGACACTTGCAAAAAAGGGCAATAAACCACTTTCTTTTGATGTCAACTGGACCGTGTGATGCCATCTTTTCCTGACATTTGAAGGTTATTTTACATGTGTTCCAGTCAGTTGTCCGGCCTACCACCCTCATTCAAGGTCTGAGTGTGACATTTGATCCCCCCCCCTCCAGTTGGTATGGTCCAATGCAAAGGGCTGAGCATGCTCCCTGCAGGTCCCTCAGGCAGTATAAAGGACAGCCTGAAACAAGGCTCGGGCCCTTTATCACTGGCCCAACACCCGGGGATAATGTGGTCAGAAAAACAATATAATTTAAATACAAACTTATGATTTCCACCCTTAAATACATAATAAAACTTGAAAAGCACCCGGAGAGCGCAGACCTCCGCCAAGCGCCACAATTTCCCCATATAGCGATTTACACCATAAATATTAGAACTGACGATATGGGAACCACTAAAAAAGTACCATATCTTCCTTTATTTTGTGATGCCCACAAAAATAAATATTAATTCTATAAAGATTTCATGCAATATTTGTTTCCAAAGTCAATATATTGAAATTAAACAATCTCAATGCCTTATAATTAAAAATCTGCCAAGGAGGTAATGTTCTCGGCGGCATTTATCTATATCCTCTATAAAATTCTGATAGAGTTCTGATCTAATTCAAATCAAATTCAAATTCAAATTCCGGATCTGATCCAGAATGCGGATTTTATCGCAATCTGTACATCGCTATATGGGAGAACTGTTGTGCAGAGGTTCTTTTTTCTAGTTTCTATTTATTTACAAAATCCGCCTTCTGGATCAGATCTGGATCAGCCTTTGAAATTTGATAGAGGTTCCCATTGTCAATCCCTGGGTCAAATTTCATGAGTTTTGGGCAATAATTAACGGAGATATTGAGAAACAAAATTTTTGGCCCCATTGACCGCAATGTTATCGAAAATTTTAAAGTGATCCAGAATCCAGGATTTGTTCCGGATCACACCCAAAATGAAATCAGTTCTTCCTTTTCACATTTCTGACAACTCCTTAAAATTTCATCAAAATCCATCAATAACTTTTTGAGTTATCTTGAACACAGACAGACAGATAAACGCCGGCAAAAACATAACCTCCTTGGCGGAGGTAAAAAGATACCCAAAACAATAAATGTGCTTGTGTGTGATTCTTAAATTTTATGGAAATAATTAACACAGGGAACTTGCTAAGATGTTAAGATGTAGCTCAGTGTGTGCACCCACCAAACTACCCATAGCATGCTATCTGGCTAACATGAAGTCTGCGCAACGCAGAATGGGGTGATGTGCTGGTGTGATCCATTACCAGGGGAAGAGGAAACTGCCACATTGTTTGTGGCTCGGGGGCAGATTAGTATGTCTGCCTAAATGGAGATACAGTCCATCCGTCCATCCATTATTCATCCCCTTCAATCCTATGTTGGGTCACGGGGAGCATGTTAGCATAATGCATGTTTAGGTTAATTGGTGGTTCTAAATTGCCTGTAGGAGTGATTGTGAGTGTGCATGTGATGGACCAAGGATAGCTGGGATGGACTCCAGCAGATCCCCGTGGCCTTACATAGGATTAAACGGGTATAGATGATGGATGGATGGAGTTAAATAGCCTTGAAGTTACTTCATAATCAGCCCTTTAATGGAAACCATAATGCTCCTGAGTCCGGCATCCCAGTTCTAGTTCCAGAAGCAAATGATTGACACTTTCCCCTCCAAGTTAACTCGAGTTCATATCCCAGCACCTTCAAGAACACGACTTTAATCACGTTAAACATCCAAACGTCGGCTGACACGAAACATCTTCAAGATCATCTAATAATCATGAGCCGGCTCCGCGCATATCAATCCCCCAGACCTGTCTCCTTATCACATGGAGATCTGAAGATCGGAGAATCATCCCTCCCTTTCTTCTGGGAGTAATTAGTCTTCCAGGCAACAGACATCAAAACAGTCGAACAATTCAAACAAAGACGTGACCCGCGGGAATAAAAAGAATATAAAAACTGCCAGAAACACTTCAGAGTTAAACTACTGCACGTAAACGGCGCCGTAATCACAATGAATCATACATTCGATAGCTTCAGTATCCGTTTCCCTGCCCTCCGCTACGCACGCCAGTCAAGAAACGGCGAATGCTCCAAGGCTGCAGTTCAGGCGTTTGTGAGTCATTTTGAAACAAAAGTAAGCAGCAGGTTTTTAATCACACATTAAGCGTGAAGGTAATTAGAGCCATTGCAGTAATGACTCCCACCGAGTCATGCGAGGACGTCGGCGTCAGTCGTCTCCTCCCTCCAGCTCTCCCAAAGTTAACAGCGACTCGTCCTTCCGGTACACTAGCCTCCCAACGCCATCTGCACCGACCCTGCAGCTTTGATTACCTCAACCCACCACGAGTCACGCAGCTCGACAGCGAGACGGACGACGAAATTAGAGCGGGAAGCTTCTGATGTTTTCATCTCCCTGTGTTTGTGTTCCAGTTTAACAGCTTTAATTACCTCAGCAGAGGATTTTTTTTTTTGTTGTTGCCGTGACTGTTGTTTTCTTCCTCGGTGTCAAATTAGAAAACATGACCGCGCTCCTCAACCCTCCTATATGTTGTTTGGCTGCCTAATGAGAACTTGGTGGAAGACAGAAAACGCCCCATCTGTTGTGTGTTTAATGGCTGGATTCTTGAGATCTCATCATCCAGCGAGAGCGCCGGCACGGAGCAGACAGCGCCCATCTGCTGGCCACGGCAAATTAAAAAAAAGATAACACAGTTCTTCAACTTGCATCGTCTCTTTCTCCCTCCACACTGAGTGCAGCGCTGCTGGCCAACATGGACAACGATGACGCGTCGTGAAGATGGCGCAGGAGACGGAGGTTTGCCAAATGACAATCGGCACTTCGGAAATATAGTTCACATCCCGGCAAAGCTATGGAAGTGGAGAGAAGACGAGTCACGAGACATGAAAATAAATTAATGGATAAAACAATGAGACGGAAAGGAAACAAAGCGTTTAATGGTAGAGTTGAGCGATTTTATCGATTCTGCGATATATATCGATATTTTATTTCCCCAGAGAGTATCGATTATTCTAAGCTTCTTTCAAAACCCCCCATGTCCCACCTTTAAAAGCTTGCAACAGAGGTCTTCACGGGTCTACTTTCATGGATCCGAACCCGAATGGACCGGTGAAAATTTGACCAGAAAACCGACCCGACCGGAGCTATTATCATAAGTCCGGAAGTCTGAACCCAAATGGACCCGCAATATTTGGACCCGGAACCGACCCGAGTCTTTAGTTTCCGACACACCGAGACAATACAACCTATAGTTGCTCATGTTAAAGTTGTCTAACGTTGAATAAAACTTGATTTTCTTACCTAAAGTTGTCTTCTTCTACCCGGTTCAGTTGCTACATAGGCTACGTGATGTAAACAACAATAAATCCACGTCGTTATTTTCTTTGTGGATACAGATGCTATTGGTAGCAACTGCTAACACTGATAGCCTACATCGGTCAGGACGTGTTGTGAACATATTCTCTCATCCAGCGTTGTCATGTTGGCGATCCGTTGTGCTTTACAGCTGCCGGGCAAACCGCTAATAACACGCTACGGCAACACGATTATTTCGTGACAAACACGTCACGTTAATAAATAATTAATTAAACTGCCACCACCAATATCTTTACCTCTCTCGGGTAAACGTGGACCCAGCCTGTCAGAGAGCACCGACCGGACCCGAGACTAACTGTACCGATTCCGGAACCTCGGGTTTTCGGGTTGTCGGGTTGTTCCGAAGACCTCTAGCTTGCCAAGCAGCAATTTGCACTGTTTAAATAAATGAAACTATTTTTCCTCAACAAATCTTTTTTTCATTTTGTCCAGCATTTGCAAGCTGCCTGTCAGCCATATAATGTGTAATTGATGTTTTCAGTTCATTATTTGCACATTTAAATTGTTTAAAATTTAAATGTGCAAAAACACTAACACGAAGCAAATAGTTTTGACTCAATTTGTCCTCTGAATGATCAATATCATCAGATGAACATATACAGCAACATGATTTTTCATCTCTACTTTTAATTTTGATATTAACTGGGTAGAATATCGCCATATATCGTGATATCACGATATCGTGATAATATCATATCATGCCCTAAGAATCACCTAGCTTTCAGTTTAATTAATTCAAACAAAGTCATTGGAACACTCACAAGATGTCACCAAATTCACTTTGTCCTTTTAAAATCTTTGGGAAAATGATGTTAATGTATTGTAAGATGAATATCGATATCGATATATATATATATACACACATATATATATATATATATATATATATATATATATATATATATATATATATCTATATATATATATATATTAGGTTTACCCAGACTGTGCTGGAGCAGCAGACCTCTTTTAATACAACAGTTCAACAACACAGAGCTCCTGTGGCTCATCCATTGTTACAGTGGTATTATGTATATTAACGGGTAAATGGATGTAATTGTTGTAGGTGGAACTCAACATGTCAGGCAGCAATTTGTGCTCGTTATCGTTGATTTGCAGGTTATTTCCTTTTTTCATTGACGTAGGAACTCAAAAAAACACTGGAGCTCAAGGAGCCCCTCCCCCTCCCCCCTCCCCCCCTCCCCCTGCAACCAAACAAAAGCAATGAAAGAAAAGGCAGCAATTTCATGCTTTTTAAGAGATCTAGCGGTTCTGCTAAATGCTGGCATCCATTTATAAAAGTATCAAAGATGGTTTCTCGTGAAGCTGCAACTCAGCGGGCTATTGCACAAGCCTCCTGTATGAAGCACGTCAAAATATTGAAACAGAACAAGGCCAAGGATTCAATGCATTTCTTCTGAAATAAAGTGCAGCTGGAGGACTTATGATAGAGCATCGGTACTTCCATTTGTACTTTTACTTTAGTGCTCCATTCAGCTAAAAAAGATTATTTTCTGCGCTCGCAATTCTGTCCTCCGTCCTCTTCTGCAACCGCCGGGATCCATCCTGTTTGAGAACCTTATTCAGCCGTGCGCATACATCACGTTAATTAGCCAACGATGTCACCGGCATAGCAGCTGTCGCTCGGACCGAGCAGTTTGGTACGTGTGCAGCATTCATAAAGACCTGCTCAGGCCACATTTTGAATCGGCACGGTTTTTAACAAGAAAATAAAAAGAAAATAAAAAAGTTTGACGCTGCACATCACGGGAAAAATACACGTTCAGGACGGCTCCGTCGACTCGTTTCCAGCCCGTTAGTGGAAGCCATGATAGTGATCCCTGTAGGTTGATTAAAGCCCTGGTAGAATCTGCCGTTCCCCTTTTTTTATTATTTAAATGTGACCAAAATGTCCAACAACATCCATCCATCTGTTATCTCCAGACAAATTAAGAACCTCGACAGTTTGATTTTGACCACCTCAGTCTGAAAAGATGTTTTTTTTTTCTTTTTTTTCTGTGGGACACACAGCTGTGCAGGATCCCGTGACATCACAGACCCAGATCAGGACAGAATTACCCAGCATCCCCATGATCGCCTCAACCCAGCTTCCCATCGCGCCGCATTTGCTGTCCTCCATTAGCAGGTAATGTTAAGTCGCAGCGCAAAATCACAAAAGCACATTGCCATCCAGAGGGGACGCCTGGAGCGAGGGGGGAGTGGATTGTCTGGCTCCGCCCACTACAGCTGGCTGTCACGAAGCAAGCTGTAAAGACATGGTTGAAAAGAGAGCTTTGCTACTTTTAGTCTGTGTTTTTTTTACCTCCACCAAGGAGGTTATGTTTTTGCCAGCGTTTATCTGTTTGTCTCTCTGTGTTCAAGATAACTCAAAAAGTTATGGATGGATTTTGATGAAATTTTCAAGACTTGTCAGTAATGTGAAAAGGAAGAACTGATTTCATTTTGGGTGTGATCTGGAAGAAATCCTGGATTCTGGATCACTTTCAAATTTTTGATAACATTGTGGTCAATGGGGCCAAAAATTTTGTTTCTCAGTATCTCTGTTAATTATTGCCCAAAGCTCATGAAATTTGACTCAGGGATTGACAATGGGAACCTCTATCAAATTTCTGTCAGTGCTTTTCTAGCTTTTTCTCTTGCATTTCTTTAATACATCAGGAAACTGACAGCATTTGAAACATAAAAGAACGACGGGTCTCCTTTGACGTAAGTGAAAATGTAACGTCTTTTTATAGCAGAAAATTGCTCCGTGCACAATAAAGGGAAGCTTGGATTCAACACAAACGTGCAACGCAACACGCTTTGATCGAAATATTCATTGGAGACAAACCTTCATTTGTCCCATAAAATGAACCCTAATGCGTTCTCCTCTTGCAGTCCAATGAACGCAGACAGAAAGCAATCAGATTTAAGAACCAGTAAGTCACCGATGGACTACATTCTTCAAGGACCGACTAATTAATCAGTGATATAATAGTGGGCAAATTTTCAATCTATTCACTAATCAGTGCATTACACATTTCACCGCTGCTCGAATGAACGTCACACCGCTGGGATTTGAGTCTGCCTCTGCCAAAGACAACAAAAGACAAAAAAAGGCACAAGGTGGATTGAGGCTGCTAATATATTCGTATCACCTGCAGCACTTGGTTGTCCTCGTGTTCGGGAAGTCTAAATTCAGGCTGAGGCTACTGGGGCTTGGCAGCGTTCGCCGCTTCACACATGCTAAAACACGCAGAGCGGGTGGGTTTTACAACAAGGAGAAAGCCTTTGTGCGCTCATCCGCAAAGTAGGGCCGAGGCTATTCACATTAGCATTTCATACACAGATAAGCTCGCCTTTTTTCTCTGCCAGGTGGATTCCCACATGAGTGGATGAAGTGCTGGAGATTTTTTTAGGGAGGGGTTTACAGATGCTCACTGCACTGCTTTTCAAGAGCCTACAGACTCATGGGGGGGGAGGGGGGGGTTCAGCAATACACAAATATGTACCGTCATCGTCAGGAGAAAGAACAAGCTGGTCATGCAAAACAACAGAGACAACGGGAGAAGGATTAGTGAAGTGAGGTGTAAGCAGTGCAGTTGGCTGCACTTTCTTCCCTGTTGGTTTTAATTTTTTATTTTTTTCCGTTTGTATTTTTTTTTAAAGTTCTGTGATCCAGCACGCACTTCCATTTGGGACTGGCCCGAAAGGTTAGACTTTCAAGAACCTGGAGAGTCCCCCTACAGGCCCTGGGCGTTAAGTAGCGGTGTGTGAAAAAAAATCGATTTGGCAATATATCGTGATTTTCGGCCGCCCGATATATCGATTTTTCAGCTCCTAATATCGATTTTTTTCAAAAACACTAAAAATAAACAATAGGTTGTTTTGAAGCATATAGTTTTGACTCAATTTGTCCTCTGAATGATCAATATCATCTGATGAACATATACAGCAATGTGATTTTTCATCGCTACTGTTAATTTTGATATTAACTGGGTAGAATATCGCAATATATTGTGATATCGTGATATCACAATAATATCATATCGTGACCCAAGTATCACAATAAATATCGTATTGTGTGGTCCTTGCCAATACTCACCCCTAATCAACCATAGGATGTGACCTAACATATACAGCAACTTGATTTTTCATCTCTACTTTTAATTTTGATATTAACTGGGTAGAATATCACAATATATCGTGATATCGTGATAATAACGTATCGTGACCCAAGTATTATGATACATATCGTATGTGAGGTCCTTGCCAATACTCACCCCTAGCGTTATGTCAATTTTATGACGCCGCCCCGAGATTAGTCTCTCCTGCTCACTGCTACAAAAAGCTACACTCAGATTCATGGATCAAGAGATTAACTTCCAGATTAATCAAAGACTTGTGGTCCCTGAATCTGTCAGAGGGCGGCAGGTACAAGAGCTGACGATAACTTCCTTAGATGTCGAACGGCATGTTTCATCATTGTTGCACATTTGATTTGTGAAGTCCAATCAGTTCAATAACCTATTGATTCAGTGTGTTTGGGAAGTTCTCTGAAGTCCAGTGCTTTTGAAAATTGCCGCATGATGCCCTGTGACACGAGGGAAGTACGTTCCATACTGGTGGAAATGGCTGTGAATGGGAGGGACTGGTCCCCCCCCCCTTTACTACCCTAGAAACACTCTCCATCATGAGCAGGAGCATGACTCCCCCCTCCTCCTCTTATGTTTAGGAGATACTCACTGAACGTGACAAAAAGTTTCCCTGGTTGGGAATCACACGGAATCACGTACCCTACCTTTAATGGGAAGGATATTCTCAGGCGTTGGCCCACCCCCGAGAAACTGTTTAACAGGGAATCAGACCACGCCCCCGAGCATGAGATGAGAGCCGTGAATGTTCAAGGTCCTTGTTGGGGTGGTTGGACCTGATCTACAGTTAAAGATGGCGTGAATAAAACGAGACGAAGAACTGAAGGTGATTCCATGGGGACTTTAAAATCAGGTGTTTGAGACGGGGCTTCTGAGGTGTTTCTGATGTCTAACACCTGGGGAGCAACCTCTTTGGAGCCAGATCTGACAGTTGGAAACAGCACCTGGGTGAAGCCTACTGAGTGACGGGGCGTCAAGACACTGCGGAGTCAACGGCCCACAGTGTTTCCCACACATCCATTTATTCATCGCGGCCCGCCACGAATACATTTTTTGGCTTTTGACTCGGCGTCGCCTCCAGACTGTTTACTTTGTGAATGTCGCGTGTCGTTTCAATTCTGGCACATTGGGTGGCGGTATGCATTGTGATGCCGTCTGTAAATTTATAATGGCAGAAGGAGAACTCGCAGTGGGCCTATAAATCCAGAAGACGCAGAAGAAGTCGTGGTGAAAGAGGCGTGGTGAAAGAGGCGTGGTTCAAGCGACAGAGATACGGTCTATGTGAAGGTAAGACGTGCGTTACAAAGTGGTAAAATGAGCCCAAAGATGGTCCAAAAAACTAACTCATTGTGATGTTAGAAATCCATTCTGAGGCCTAAGTTTGCTAAAACTGCTGTGTCATGCTGTGTCATGAGTCAGTCCATGACTTCTGGCCCCGATTCCTGTCGATTTGAGGCTACAGGTTGTTATTGTACCGGCTCCATCAAGTAGCTAAGTTTTGACGTGTAGGCGTCTAGACAATGTTAAGATGAACTGTCCGCCTCTGTCTACGATCCTGCATTCTGTAATGACCTCTCTAAATCTGCATGCAACTTAGAGAATAAACTCGTTTTGCACCTCCATCGTTTGTCAGTGCCTTGTTTAACAACCGAATTGACTGCTTCACCAGTGCACAATAATAATAATTCTTACGAGTGAGAATATATCCAAATTCTCATCTTACACTCACATTGTTATACCAGCCCGTATCTGTATCAAATCTAGATGCTCAACATGTGCAGAGACAGTGGTGACAAAATGTCTATCTGTACTGTATAGTTGTATATTGGGCTGCAATGATTTGTTGACATTGTCATCAAAAATCGATCAAAAATTTCGACATTGTCGCCAGACATGTTTTTCCAATGGAGTGAGGAATCTCACTTCAATGCAATCTCTGCCCAGAGTCACACATGCACAGTAGCGTCTCTGCCTAGCGATAGCGGGTGAACAAAAATGGCCGCGTCCTGTTCAGCAGCTGCGTGTAACTAAACTTCAAAAGTTTGGGAGTCTAGATACGCTGAATAAAAACACTACTAGCAAGGTTTGCAGAGCAGATGTTGCTCTTCAGGGAGCACTTCGGTAACACATGAGCGTTTGAAAAGAAATCACCTCGGACAGTTGGCATTTTTATTTTATTATTTATTTTTTATGTAACACTTTGCTTGTCCTTTAAAAAATGAAAAGAAAATGGAGAGAGGTTGATTTATTTATGGATTTGTCTGTGCTGACTGAACACTGTGCCTGTCCTTGGTTTGAGATGGAACATTTTAGTTACTTTTTGTATGAACAGCAGCAAAGTTGAATAAAATATCTATTTTTCAATGAAGTGCCCATCTTTCTTGCGTTTATTATCATTTGCCACATAATTAAAGCAACCTCGTGCTAAATTTAAGAAAAACGTACTTATTATCCGATTAGTAGATTAATCGTTTCAATAGTTGGTGACTAGTCGATAGGGGTGAGTATTGGCAAGGACCTCGCAATACAATATGTGTCATGATACTTGTGTCACGATGCGATATTATCATGATATATTGCGATATTGTGCCCATTTAATATCAAAATTAAAAGTAGAGATGAAAAATCAAGTTTCTGTATATGTTCATCAGATGATATTGATCATTCAGAGGACAAATTGAGTCAAAACTATTTGCTTCAAAACAACCTATTTATTGTTTATTATTAGTGTTTTTGCAAATTTAAGTATTCACAATGCATCTAATACACATGTGTCAAACACAAGGCCCGCGGGCCAAATGTGGCCCGTCATGTCATTTTATGTGGCCCTCGAGAGCTTGGGCATTATTGGCTTAAATTTTAAACCAATATTTTAAGACTTAAAATAAGCTTACACCGCGTTAAAGCGCATATTAACAATAAACTACATCTCCCATCATGCATTTCATTGTTACCCACAACGATAATGGTAGCTATGAGCGAGACGATTTTTCAGAACTGATGGACTTAAGAAAAACCTCTACAAACTAACTCCAACATGTCCAAGAAAAGTGTCTTTTGTGTTATGAGGCGGGTGTGGTCGTGAAAGAGTTTAATCTACGTCAGCATTTTGACAGCAAACACGGAGCTAAGTATGCTAAATTTAGACTGCAAGAAAAACAAAGAACCGCTTCCGCTTCTGAAACCAAGGTAATGGATACTCTTACAACCACAAATCCTGAGTTTAATATAAAAATGACTTAAATATTTGAAACTTGAATACATAATAATACAGAAACCGTTATTTAACAATATAATAAGGTGAACTTTAATTTATTTTGATTTACATTGCATTTTGTTACATTCATGCCGTCAATCAGGCCCTTCGAGGGAAACTATGATGCTGATGTGGCCCTCAGTGAAAATGAGTCTGACAGCCCTGCTCTAATACATGAATACATGAATTTTCCTAAAAAAAATCGATACTAGGAGCTGAAAAATCAATATTACATTGGATGGCCAAAAATCACGATATATTGCCAAATCGATTTTTTTTTCACAACACTACTAGTCGACTATTAAAATAGTCGTTAGTTGCAGCCCTACTTGTGCATAATTCATTCTATCATCATCATCAGCATCAACATTATCATTTTATTCTATAAATATTTGTAATTGTGTGTGTTGAGTGTATGTATAATCTGTATATAGTGTTTTCAATTTAAGCTTTGTATATGTGTGTATAGTGCTCACAATTACAAATTTGCAACAGTTTCATTCAAAGTGTTGGTTTATTTTGCCCCCCCCCCCCCGCCGACCACACCACCACAAACAGATCCTTGACCCGTGAGAAACACTGCACCAGCACAAACAGCGTAACGGGGTCGGCCCTGCGCTGACTGACTGCTCGAATAAAAGGACATCCCTCCATGGATACAGATTTTGGAAAATCTCAGCATATTTGGGTCAACTTGTACTGGTTTGTAAAAGTCACTGCTGGACTCCTTCCGTCGCTGAAATATTCAAGTGGTATTAAAATTCCATTTGTCGCCTTAACTCCGGCAGACAACCCCCTCGCCGCTCGCCCCTCGTCCACCGCAGATCTGCAAATCAGCATGGAAGTCCCGTCCATCACACCACCCCCCCTCTCACTTTCATTCTCATAAAGCATCGGCACGGTCCAATTAACATCCCCGGCGGTGCGCGTGAAGGGTGAGCTGGCCTGGCAGGCGTGGAGAGCTCTGATGCTTCATCAGTGCCACACAACAGGGTTTCTCTTCGCGCCGCGACGCTGACGACTACCTGACGTGACTCGCCTTTCCACTCCGTCGGGACGCGACACGGCTTTCGACTTAAGGGTCCGTCTTCCACTTCGTTTTTTGTTTTTTTCTGGTGCTGTAAAAATGCGGTGGCCCCCTCAACTGTAGCTGAAATACGGGTGGGGGGGGGGACTTGTGAAAACACATGTCTCACGCCGTGGAAACATTTTCACGCCTTCTGCAATACAGATGTTTCTCGTCACGTTAATCCCAACGTTGTCCATAACATAAATAGCATTTGGGTTTACTCTCCAGGACTCTCTCACGGCACAACACCGAATATCTACCACGAGTACAAAAGAGTAAATGAAATGCCTGAAGCTGGAGAATGTAAATGCAATGGTGGTGGGTTGGTGCAAGTAGCACTCCGGTTAATAAATGACAGCTTCCCAATAGGAGGCGAAAACTCCTGAGAGAGACCAAGTTACACCCATAAAACCAATGCTTTTTTAAAAAGAGAATAAAATAAAATACTTGGAGGCAGCTCTCAGGATCCCAGGCAGAAGGACGCAGTGATCACATAATGACAGTTCATCCTTTAGAGCCATTTAAAAGAAAAAAAAGGGCAAGTCTGTGAGCAAACACTCACTATTAACCATTCATGCTGCATTTCTGCAAACAGTCCTGTAGTCATAATCTGCAAAGTCATTCTCCCAATGAAACACCAGAGGAATGTGAAAACAACACTCTCACGTCCACCTACAAATGTGCTGCTGTTTCCTCCTCACCTGAATGAAACTACTGCTTTCTTAAGACTGCTTCCACTTCTGTATTTCGATGTAACTCCCATCGAGGACGTCTCGAGGACGAAGCGGCCGTTGACGGAAATGCGTTGGTGAAGTTCCTGCGAAAGCAGCTGAAATGCTCAAAGGCTCAAAGACCTGAATCCTCAAGTCTTCCGCCTGAACATAATATCCATTGATGGTAGGGCTGTAGGGATACACTAATTTCATGATACGATACAAGATATTCGGCTCCCGATACGATATATATCGATATTCATCTTACAATACATTTACATAATTTTCTGAAAGATTTTAAAGGGACAAAGTAAGTGTTGAGTTTTGACAAGGACCTGGCAATATGATATGTATCATGATTCTTGGGTCACGATAAGATATTATCACAATATCGCGATATCACGATGTATTGTGATATTGTACCCAGTTAATATCAAAATTAAAAGTAAAGATGAAAAATTAAGTTGCTGTATATGTTCATCAGATGATATTGATCATTCAGAGGACAAATTGAGTCAAAACTATTTGCTTCAAAACAACCCATTTATTGTTTATTGTTTTTGCACATTTGAATTTTTAACAATTTGAATGGGAAAATTAAACAATTTTCCTAAAAAATCGATATTAGGAGCTGAAAAATCGATATTATATTGGGCGGCCGAAAATCGCGATATATTGCAAAATCGATTTTTTTTTTTCACATCCCTAGTATCGATATTATAAGCTTCTTCCAAAACCCCGTGTCCCACATTTAAAAACTTGCAAGCAACAATTTGCACTGTTTAAATAAATGAAACTATTTTTCTCAACAAATCTTTTATTCATGTTGTCCAGCATTTGCAAGCTGCCTGTCAGACCATATAATGTGTAATTGATGCTTTCAGTTCAATAAATTCAAAACGAAGTCATTGGAACACTCACAAGATGTCACCAAAATCACTTTGTCCCTTTAAAATCTTTCGGAAAATGATGTAAATATATCTTAAGATGAATATCGATATATATCTTATTGTGAGCTGAATATCGTTTATCGCAAATCGTATCGCGACATTAGTGTATCGCTACAGCCCTAATTCCAAGTGTCCCCAGACGACTCAAAAGCCTCCAGATCTGCGCTGAACAGAAATAACTCGAAGCGGTTGCAGCTTGTAACGGCTTATGGGGGAACTTTAGCTTCAGTTCACTGATGTCTTTTGGCTTTCACTCAAGCACAGTTTACCCAGGAACCTTTGACGCATTACGTCACCTGATTTTGACCAAGCTTGTACTTGGATCTGCAATACTCTGGCATGCAGAGAAGATTGTGGTCACTGAAAGGTACCCAGGTGCCGTGGTCGCGGAACAACTCCCAATCATGACCCCTCCACCGCCGTGCTTGGACAGCCGGAAATGCTGTGTTTCTGCTGAAACGCGATGCTTCCTATCAAGGCTCAACGACTCCGCTTTAGCCCCGTCTGTCTATCGGACATCGTCCCAGAAATCTACTTTGTTGTAAACCCCAGTCGTGGGTTCCCTCTTATTCTCTGACAGAAGATGCTTCTTTCTTCTTTTAGAAGAGGCAAACTCTCAGCATAAATGATACCCGTCTGGTCTTCTTCTAATTTTGCAACGATTGACTTCGATATTCTCGGCGAAACGCGTCAGTTGTTTTGTCTCTCTGTGAGCAGCTCGTGGTCTGAGATCTGGATGGTCTGGGATCGCACACGATAAAGTGATTAAAAACCTAAAAAACAGAGAAGTGCACGTGCTGCATAAATGATTTTTTTTTCGAGGAAAAACCTCTTCCAACTTTGAAGAAGACAAGGGGTCAATCAGTGCAACAAAGCCACGCTCACTTCGTCAATACCATTAGGAAGAGAAAGCACCCAAACCTCCAGCTATAACTCATTTTCTTCTGGCCTGCTGCCATCCAGCCTCTCTTTTTTTTTCTTTTAGTTCCATTACTTACAGTGGGCCACAGAACAGTATGCAGCACACTGACATTATTGCTCTATGGGTTTCTTGAGTATGGGCGAGAGCAACATTAGAATGATTCATCTCCTGCTCCTTCTGTCAGTGACGAATGGCCGACAGAGCATTTCCTCTAAGAGCCCTCAGCACTATAAAAGGAAGTTTGATCGTGGGCAGGCAACCGCATTAGGCAGCTACGTTATGGCTTTGTGCTCTTGACCTCGAAAAACACACAAACTGTAAACTTCTCAGCGGCGCTTCAGAGGAAACTCTTGAAAACCCTCCTGCCGATCATCTCATCCTCGGTGATCAGACAACCTGCTGCTTCGGGACATTTCCATCAATTAGAGCTGAGCGATTTTATCGATTCTGCGATATATATCGATATTTTATTTCACCAGAGAGTATCGATTTTTCAGCTGCGGGTATCGATTAGGGGTGAGTATTGGCAAGGACCTCGCGATACGATATGTGTCATGATATCGCGATATCATGATATATATTGCTATATTCTACTTGGAATCGTCTAAGTTGTGACGCAAACGTTTGCACGCCACCGTCGTGATTTGCCACATAGTGATCGGTAACCAAGACAGCCACCAAAAAAAAAAAAAAGCAAGGAAAGTAAAACACTGGAAACCTGGACATGTGGAATAAGGAATAAAAACAGCAGAAAGCCCAACATGATTGACAGGAAGTCTTGAGGAGCTCGTGTCGTGGAAGGTTTTACCAATTCATCAATTTCCCAGAGTGAAAACTGTGTGTGTGTGTGTGTATATATATATATATATATATATATATATATATATATATATACAGTCATGGAAAAAATGATTAGACCACCATTTTTTCTTCTTCACTTTTTTTTTTTTTTTTAATACCTTGGTACCACTAAACGTCATCATGTGACTAAAACAGACAGAAAACACTGAATGCATAAAAGCAGTGTTTTTTGGCAGTACAACGTCATAGCTATTGATGTAAAAACTTAAGTGATTTAGGTTATAATCAAGAAAACCATGGAAAATGGTAAGATATCAGCTCTTAAATAAAACTCTTATGAGCAATCTTTGTGGTTATCGTTATGTTTGTCCAAACAAATGTACCTTTAGTTGTACCGGGCATTAAAATGAACAAGAAACTGAAGAAAACAAGGGTGGTCTAATAATTTTTTTCCATGACTGTATACATATATATATATATATATATATATATGTATATAAAATCCTAAATTAAACTCACACTAGCAGCGCCAGACAACAGATGAGAAAGAAATCTGAATATAAAAAGCAATCTAGGGACAGATCGGTTGCCTCTGTTAAGATGTCTCAGCCGTGACCGTTGGAATATAATGCAACTCTTACTAGGTGGTGCTCTCTTTACCCTGCATCAGCTGTTTCCTTTCTGTCGCTATCTGCTTCCTCTCCAGCTAATTCCAAATGAATTACTGCCACTCCCGACCAGGAATCTAAAGCGCCGAGTTTCAGCGCACGTTTCGATGCTCGATTCGAGAACTAATCTTTACACGGGCGCAGCACGGTAAAGGAACGCAGCGCGGCGCGCCCGTGCTAGTTTATCTCCGCGAGCCGCACAATAACATCACGCCGCTGCATTCGAAACGGGGAATTATTTTGCCTTGTCGCACCCTGGATGCAGCGGTGGCATCGCTGACAGAAACCTGTCAACACTTGTCTCGTCACAGATGTAATTCGCACCGGGATGAGGCCTCTATATTTCGAGTCCTGGCCGGCTGACAGAGCCGGTCAATGACCACTTTTAGTTTCCCTGGCGAGAGATGTTTTTGGAGGAAAAGCATGATTCATCTCGTAAAAGGGCTTTTGACTGTGCTGCCTGAGCAGTAATGCGGCGTTTTCATCGTCTGCTGGAGATTTGATTGAAACTATATTGGTCCTACAGTAGCCACCTGGGGTGAGCCATTTCCACACGGACCATGAATCCTGGATGCACCTTGTTTGCTTTTAGATTGTTTGGGCTCAACGTTGAGGACAGCTTATTCAAAAAAGGCATGAATGAGCCTTCGTCCTTGTGAGAGTTTCCTTCCACCTGGTAGTTTTCTCTACAGACAATCCTGGGAAACTGTCGTCTATATAAGATGACTACAATAATCGCAGAATGGATTTCCCTTCAGTAACGCTGAATATAACTATTTTTACCATACCATTATTTAAATAAAGCCACAAAGACAAAAAAAAGTCAAGTAGCCAACCCTGAGTACACCCATGATTCAGTAGTTTCTGGGTCCACCTTTGGAAACAATTGATGGCTGGGTATCAGAAATCGATACCTTTCCCGTATCGATCAGATTGCTTCGACGCCGTTGGAAACAGCCCCTCTGGAGACACGACCATTAGATCCAGTCAAGTCTGGAGTGAAGAGGGTCGATGCTGGGAGCTCTGTCATCACTCAGCTTGTCCCGCCAGCACGATCTGAGCAGCGGCAACGTCAGCGGCAGCGGCAGCAACCGTTGCTTCACGGGTCGGCTGTCAGGTGACCTGTGGAGGTGTCGATCCCATGTATCTGGCTCGTTACCAGTTGGTCCCCTAAGTAGTGACTCTGTAAATTCAGAGTACAGCACGCCAAAGGTGTTGCTTCAATCCGCTGAGTCTTCGGGGCATTCGCTCATGCACAGCTTCTCAGTTGGGTTAAGGTCCGGACGTTGACGTGACCCTTCCACCGTCTTCATTCTTTCACGCTCACGTGGATCTGCTTGCGTATGTCGGACCGCTGTCGTGCTGTAAGACCTCCGTTCCGAACTCAGTTTTTTTGCTGTCCCACAGATGATCTCACCTTTGCCTCCAGAATACTCCGATACGCCAAAGCGGTTTCCGGTCAACGTGACGTCCGCAAGGCGTCCACATCCCGCGCTTGCAGAACAAGCCAAGCCCCTCCACCAACGAGCTCGGCAGCGGGTACGCTGGGTTTCCGACAATCATGTCGCCCTGCATCAAAGCCAAACAGCTCCACTTTGGTCCCGTATATAGGGCCCTATGAAATCCGTTTTATTTTTTCTCAAATTCCGTTTTGATTTTTTTCATTTTCGGTGTTTTTCGGTTTTTAATTTTTGAGAATTTCGTTTTAAGCATTTTATGCAAATTTAACCCCAATACAGTATATAAAATAATGAAATATAGACAATTTATGCAAATATAACTGTAAACGTTACTGTTATCATACTTTTAAAACATATTTGTGTCCAATAAAACATTCATTTTATGACAAAGAAAAAAATTCAAGAAAAAAAAAACTAAAATAGGTCAAATCCATTTAAAGTGAAAAAAAGAAAGGAATTTCAACAGCTGTAAACTAATCATTTTAGCCTGTTTAATTTATTCTGTTATCAGACATAGTTTGTCATGACGTACCTGACATTTTTCAGGTACGTCATGACAAACTATGTGTCTGATAACAGAATAAACTATATTTACTACAGCTGATATAGATGCTATGAATCCAAAGCACTGAACACTGGTTGTGTGTCAGTGTGATTTTTTCTTTAGGTGTTCCAGCTGTTACAGCCTCTTTGTGTTTAGATCAGTGAGGGATTCTCGCCTTTTTATGTTTGTGCTTTTCACTCGTCCAGTGATCCTCGCACGTATATTTTCGTGTCCATTCAATCGTGTCCTGGCTAAACTAGCAGAACACTGAATCACCAGACACATAATAATCTCGGAGAAACTGTTCTGTCCTGTACCTGGGAGTCAGCCGGTAGTTCCTTCGCTTCTTCGCCGGTTTCTCAGATGGCCGCTTCGACGTGTTTTTTTTTTTTTTTTTTTTATTAATGGAGGAAAGCGGGGGCAGGAGGCGGAGAAGCGCGCAGTGTCCCAGCTTTTCGTGACCCCCGTTGGAACATTTTCTTGAAAGAAAAGTTCCTTTCGGGCCGCCCCGGTAGAGCAGTGGTTCGGGCAGGCGGCCCAGGTACAGAGGCTACAGTCCTCGTGCAGCTAATCGCGAGCTCGACTCCCGGCTTGTCGGCTTCTTGCCGCGGGTCTTCCCCGTTCTCTCTGCCCCCCTTCCTGTCTCTCTCCACCATCAATACAAGTCACTAGTGCCAAAAAAATCTTAAAAAAAGAAAAGTCACTTTTAGTCCCGAAGAAAAAAAACAAACTTTTGCGCAAATTGCTGTTCAGTTCTGTTATATTGTGCATTTAAAGTGAATTCCGTTTTTAATCTCCAATTCCGCGATTCCGTCCGTGATTCCGTGATCACGGATTCCATAGGGCTCTACGTATACGTCCACATGGCACTTTCCCAGAAGTCTTGGTGTTTTACTCAAAACCTTAATCAGACTTCCATGTTCATTTGAAGTTGTATTTTCCTAGTTCGAGGACTTGTTTTCAAGTCTCGGTCGTTAATTTGGAGATGTCCTTTGTTGGAATCAGTAAGCCAGCTGGCTACATTTTCTTTTTTTTTCTTTTCTTGGCCTTGAATCAAACATGTGACCTGAAACCACATTTGCTGACAAACAACTATTTTGTGCTGCTGCAAGGTGCCGCCACTTTGAGCTATAAGCACAATTTAAGATGTCTGTGAGCACACCGGAGCGTGTGACTGATACGTGCACGGGTTTGTTCTCACCTCGGCTGGGCGATTATTGCGTCGAGTCGTCGCGCAATAATCAAAAATATCTGCGTCGCGTTTAATTGGACCGCTCAGGTGTGCTTGCGGAATAAACAAATGTCGCGCTGATCTGATGTCTTCAGCGACATTAATAAAGAGCCAATTAACCCTGAAACCCTGTCAAGCAAGAAATCCACGAGGCTACGCAAACACGCGCTGACTCACGCGCTAATGTGCAAAGTACTGTATCAACAAAGGATGTCAGCGGGGTCTCTGTCGGTTCAGGACATCTGCAGTTCACCGTAGCTGCGAAGCAGATGGTAACCTGCGTCTGTGATGGTTTCCTTTTTTTTTTTTTTCGTAAGCGGGAAGTTTCCAAGTCGGCGATGCAAGAAGGAAGAGGTAATTCAAACCTTCCCAGGGTAAACGATTAGTCTGTCAGGTTATTTTAAGTCACGTTTGAGGTTTTGATGTTTAATTCATATGTTTTTTTTTTTTTTGTTTTCATGCAAATAAATTGACATGGACAATCTAGAGCAGGGCCTGCATGTCTGAGATGTTTCCCTGCTTCAGCAACACCTGATTCAAGCGAACGGGTCGGTAACAGACTTGTGCAGACCTGGATGACAAGCAGATGGTGGTCCATCCATCAGAATCAGGTGTGTTGTGTCTAAGACATGCAGGACGGTGGCCCTCCAGGACTGGAGTTGGACACCCCTGATCGAGAGGAAGCAGCGATGGTGGTCGGGATTCGGTGAACAGAGTGATACTTCTGACTTTACTCCGTCAGGTGTTTTCACGACACAGCTCAACACAGATGTTCTAAAGATAAAATATGTGTCTAAAAGATACAGTCATGGAAAAAATTATTAGACCACCCATGTTTTCTTCAGTTTCTTGTTCATTTTAATGCCTGGTACAACTAAAGGTACATTTGTTTGGACAAACATAACGATAACCACAAAGATTGCTCATAAGAGTTTTATTTAAGAGCTGATATCTTACCATTTTCCATGGTTTTCTTGATTATAACCTAAATCACTTAAGTTTTTACATCAATAGCTATGGCGTTGTACTGCCAAAAACACTGCTTTTATGCATTCAGTGTTTTCTTTTCTGTCTGTTTTAGTCACATGATGACGTTTAGTGGTACCAGGTATTAAAATTAACAAGAAAGTGAAGAAAAAATGGTGGTCTAATATTTTTTTCCATGACTGTATATATTTTTGACAACTCTCAATTATTTCTTTGCTACTAAATTCAGGCAAACATCCAATGACCTGGTTTGGACTTGACGCCTACTCTGGTTGACTTCACTTTGACCTCTAGTCCTAATGTGGGTAGTTGTTTCTCAGCAGCATTTTCCCTCCAATTCACACGTTTCTAACGGCCCATTAGCGAGCGGCCAGTGCTGCCTGGAGACCCGCGGTAACTAATGCTAATCAGGTCAAAGCAAGCTTCGTCAGCGACTTGCAAAGCAAAGACTCCAATGGACATTACCTGCCCCGGTTCGGCGAACGCGGAGGTCACGGTGCAGTCCGAATCCCCCGCGAGCGCACGTCTCCGTGTTTCAATGACACGACAGGGACGACGGATGAGACCATCAATGGCATCTCTCTGGATCACGGACCCGTAGCGACCCAACCCAGAAAAAGAGCGACGACGGCAGGTGCTGGTTTCACGACTGCCATCTTTGACTTTTCGCTTGTAAGAATGTGACGTCTTCTCACTGACATCCAACTGTTAGAGTTTGATCAGACATTCCCAATTTGAAATCGGCAGATTTAGATCATTATCAAATGTTACTGTCGAGCTAACGGACCGTTAACTGGCAGTTTTGTCTCTGCCTGCAAACAGGGATCAATGTCAGTGATTTCTGGTAAAACCCAGACTTTCCTCATCCCTCCCTGGTGGCCCATGATGCACCAGGTCTTTCCTCACAACTATCTCTTGATGCTTCTTGCGGACCGTCATAAACCTCTAGTTTGCGTTCGCTGGCGCCCGTGTCCAGCCTCGGCGCATCACCAGCCTCCCTGGGTCTGGTACATTTTTGTGGGTCTCATGCTGTTAAAAAGGGGGGTTCTTCCTCTCCATCGTCACCCGTCTCCCCCCTCTGATGTCCTCGAAACAGAATCAAGCTGAAGATCAGACACCATCCGACGCCAGAAAACCTTTTTTAAAATTGGCATTTTGAAAAATGAACAGGACTGCATTGTAACTGAACTGAAATGACACCGTTAGGGTTAGGACTAAACTAATTAAGTGAATTGGACCATGTTCAGAAGGACTTGGTTTTGGTACGTCTGTCTTATCTACAAAGTGTTGCCACTGACATTTGTTGTGAACTGGCGCTATCACTTTAAAGGTAAGATACTTAGACTACTGTCAAGGCCACTTTCAAGTCTTTCAAGTCCCTTTCTCTTTATTATAGTTTCAGTCATTTTAAAACCCTTGAAGTTGTCAAACTAATACATTAAAAGTTAACAAATATGAAAAACCATCAGTTGCAGTCCCAGTTTATGCATCCATCTCCTTCTTCCCTGAAGCTCCAACTGCATTACCATCACAGTACGTTCCACTGGTCAGACCAAACTGGGCAGCTGACCAGCTCAGCTCTAGATCAGGTACCGAGTTCTTCGACTTCTGCAGAACTAAAAAGTAAGTCAGCTGTCTCATTTAGCTTTGAGCAGCATCCATGGGAGGGATGACGCTCTGATGTGCTCCAGATCATGGTACCGCCGCGTGACCCAGTTCTGACTGAGCTCTAGCCGTCGGGCAGACGGCGCCAGATTTCCCCCGAGGATACGCGGGTTTCGTGGACTTCATGAACGACTGAATGACTGCGAGGCGCCCAGGTCCCCTGGCTAGCAAAAACAACCCCAAATCATCATCCCCCCACCGCTGTGTTTGACAGTGGGCTTATTCTGCTGTAATTAGAGCTGAGCGATTTTATCGATTCTGCGATATATATCGATATATTATGTCCCCGGAGAGTATCCATTTTTCGGCCGCGGGTATCGATATTCATATATATATCAACATATATATATATCGATAATTTATTGAGTATCGAGTATCGAATATCGAGTACCTATACTCAAGTTCAATTAATTCAAACAAAGTCATTGGAACACTCACAAAAGGTCACCAAAATCACTTTGTCCCTATAAAATCTTTCAGAAAATGATGTAAATGTATTGTGAGATGAATATCGATATATATCGTGTCATGAGCCAAATATCATGTATCGATTTAGTGTATCGCTACAGCCCTAGCGGTAATGTTGTCTGAGTTTGTGCCAGGAAGACTGTCAGCTACCTTTAAAACGCCTCCTGTCTGTGATCCAACATAATCACTTCTTTCTAAAAGCCTTTCGTCCAAGACAACAGCTGCTGTCCTTTTCTTTGCGTAACCAGAGAACCACCAGAGCGTCTGCCTTCACAGCTGCTGATGATCCGTTCATTAATGCCTTCATGATTAGCAGCACCTGGCTGCAACTTCAACTGTTAAATCCTCTGGAAGCAGCAAAAGGGGTACTTAGGATTGCTCACAGGTTTGTTTCTTTTCCTTTTGTAGCTCTGTTTTTGCTAAATACATAATAACGTTAGGGGTGACTATTGGCAAGGACCTCGCAATACGATATGTATCATGGTACTTGGGTCACAATACGATATTATCATGACCTCGCAATACGATATGTATCATGGTACTTGGGTCACAATACGATATTATCATGACCTCGCAATACGATATGTATCATGGTACTTGGGTCACAATACGATATTATCATGACCTCGCAATACGATATGTATCATGGTACTTGGGTCACAATACGATATTATCATTATTTCGCAATATCGCTATATATTGCGATATTCTACCAAGTTAAAATCAAAAATTAAAAGTAGAGATGAAAAATCAAGTTGCTGTATATGTTCATCAGATGATATTGATCATTCAGAGGACAAATTGAGTCAAAACTATTTGCTTCGAAACAACCTGTTTATTGTTTTTTAGTAGTGTTTTTGCACATTTAAGTGAATGAATGAATTTTCCTAAAAAATCGATATTAGGAGCTGAAAAATCGATATTATATTGGGCAGCTGAATATCGCGATATATCGCTAAATCGATTTTTTTTCACACCCCTACTTCACAGCTGCTGATGATCAGTTCATCAAGGCCCCCATAGTTAGCAGCACCTGACTGACACACTTCAACTGTTAAATCCTCTGGAAGCAGCAAAGGGGGTACTTGGGATTGCTCACATGTTTGTTTCTTTTCCTTTTGGGGCTTTGTTTTTGTTAAATACATAATGACATGCTGAAAAACCTGTATTAATATTGACCTAATATGTTTTTACATAAACATTCACACGCACAAAAAAAAGAGGAGGTACTAATGCAGACTGACTGAAAGAAGAAAACAGAAAGTACCCAGATGTGAAGCTTTGGTGGGTTCGTTGCCTTTTCTTTACATTTCGCTTTCTCAACATTGGTTTTATATGTTTGACATATGGATGAACTAATTGTCTAATATATAGCCAACAGATGCACTGATAATGAGGATGACGGGCTCATTTGTTGTTACCCTCATCCAGCCCATATGGTCAAGACCATAACTGTAATGCACTGGAATAGGAACTGCTGTAAGTGCCTTAAGGCTCCAATTAAAAAGAGAGAAATGCATCTTCTTCCTAATGTTGTTTCTTCTTCTTCTTCGCAGCGCTGCATGTAAACAGGCTCTGCGTGGTGTCTGTAGTGTTTTACAGTAGCACGAGCATCCTGTCAAATCAGCGACAGCTCGTTACTTCCTTCACTTTGGGACAAACACGTCCGCGTCGCTTCTTTTCCCCGCGAGTCCAGAGAGGTGAGAAGCTCTAAGTATGCGGCTGAAACGAACGATCCGATCAATGCAACGGTACCGGCGCCCGCGGAGGAGGGAAACCGGCACGCACGCACAACTGTCACAGTGTTTGGATGATAATCATTCATTCATTCATTCGTTCATTCATTCATTCTTTCAAGGGGAAAAAAAGTCTTTGTTTGGGCTGTCCGTCCACAGAGAGCAGCAGAGGGAGAAGGACCGATTAACGGAGGCGCTGCGGTCCGTCACCGGACTTCCCGCTCCCTGCACTGCGCGTAAATTTCAGCGTGGCTACACCGGTGCGGCACGCGCATCATGAAAGAGGGGGGGGGGGGGGGGGGGGGGGGGGGGGGCAGCCCTCAAACTCCCACTCTGCCACGCTTGCCGTCCATCCTTCGCAACTCTACCGGGGCGGTGTGTGTGCGTGTGTGTGCGTGTGCGCGCCCCGGGAGAACAGACAGAAGGGCGCGCGAGAGCCAAACGCGCTCATTAAAGCCGGAAACAAAAATGACCGGCGCGCACTCCTCCTCTACCTCTGTCCCCCCCTCCCCCTCCAGGTGTTCAGCGGGACACAGTTAAACTCGCGCGCGTCCTCAGCCCGTGACGGCTCCACTCCAACCTCCAACTCAGCGCGGCGGCACACGCCCGCCTCTGCCCAGCCACGCGCGCGGACGCAAGCGGCAACTTGCAGCGGGTTACGGAGACAGCAGCAAAAATAAAATAAATTTAAAAAAATAAAGAAAAAAGCAGGAGAAACTTGTTTCTGCCTCACCTGAACGCGCGTGACAGCTGATTAACGGCGGTACCGGAGCCGCGGCTCCTTCACTGCTCCTCCCCGGATCCTGCCATCCTCTCCGGGGCAAAGCTGCACAGCTCGGCTTGCGGAGCTCCGACTCTCCCTCCCTCTCTCTCTCCTCTCTCTCTCTCCTCCGCGTGCGCGTATGGGAGCGTGAACGTCGAGACCAACCAGCCCAGCCAGCGCGCGTCTCTCTCCCTCCGACCCCCCCCAATCCCGCCCGGCTGCTGCGGCGGCTCCGGGCGAGGAAGGCGCGGGATTGGTTTGCTTCCAGATCAATCCACGGCCGCGCCGCTCGGACCCTCCTCCTCCTCCTCCTCCTCCCCCTCTTCCTCCACCTCTCTCTCTGCTTATCTCCTGCTCCTGTCTTTCTCTGTTAACACGTGATTAGATGAGATAGTGATCAGGAAGTGATATGTTATCCCGTTCTCATTTTCTTACACACTCACGTACACGCGCGCGCACGCACGCAGCCCTCCGACCCAGCCCACCTCGCCAGAAGTGTCCCGTTGAATACAAAACACCTGCAGAGGAGAAAATAAAGCCTCCAAACGGGGATATAAAGGTAAATTCACACTTTAAAGCTGCTGGATGTAAGAAGTTTAGAAAATAAAACTGGATCTTATCAGAATGACCCAAAGGGCTGGTCCCAGGACTACGATGGTACGATTGATGGTAAAAAAGATGATGGTAAAAAACATTGTTGACAACGATTTTTTTTTTCCATTCCTCACTTAGAGAATAAAGTCAAACTGTCGAGAATAAAGTTGAAACGTCGAGAATAAAATCGAAACAGTTTCCACAATAAAGTTGTACCGTACCGTACCGTCTTCTTCCACTTATCCGAGGTCGGGTCGCGGGGGCATCAGCCGGAGTAAGGAAGCCCAGACCCCCCTCTCCCCGGCCACTTCTTCCAGCTCCTCTGGGGGGATCCCAAGGCGTTCCCAGGCCAGCCGAGAGACATAGTCCCTCCAGCGTGTCCTGGGTCTTCCCCGGGGTCTCCTCCCAGTGGGATGTGCCCGGAACACCTCACCAGGGAGGCGCCCAGGAGGCATCCTAACCAGATGCCCGAGCCTCATCTGGCTCCTCTCGATGCGGAGGAGCAGCGGTTCTACTCTGAGCCCTCCCGGATGACCGAGCTTCTCACCCTATCTCTAAGGGAGAGCCCGGCCACCCTGCGAAGGAAGCTCATTTTCAGCCGCTTGTATCCGCGATCTTGTTCTTTCGGTCACTACCCAAAGCTCATGACCATAGGTGAGGGTGGGAACGTAGATCAACCAGTAAATAGAGAGCTTCGCCTTCCGACTCAGCTCCTCTCTTCACCACAACAGACCGGCGCAGCACCCGCATCACTGCAGATGCCGCACCGATCCGTCTGTCGATCTCCCGCTCCATCCTTCCCTCACTCGTGAACAAGATCCCGAGATACTTAAACTCCTCCACTTGGGGAAGGACCTCATCCCCAACCCGGAGAGGGCACTCCACCCTTTTCCGGCTGAGGACCATGGTCTCGGATTTGGAGGTGCTGATTCTCATCCCAGCCGCTTCACAACCGGCTGCGAATCGCTCCAGCGAGAGTTGTAGATCACGGCTCGATGAAGCCAACAGAACCACATCATCTGCAAATAGCAGAGACCCAATCCTAAGGCCACCGAACCGGATCCCCTCAACACCTCGGCTGCGCCTAGAAATTCTGTCCATAAAAGTAATGAACAGAATCGGTGACAAAGGGCAGCTTTGGCGGAGTCCAACCCTCACTGGAAACGAATTCGACTTACTGCCGGCAATGCGGACCAAACTCTGGCACCGGTCATACAGGGACCGGACAGCCCGTACAAGGGAGTCCGGCACCCCATACTCCCGAAGCACCCCCCACAGGAATCCCCGGGGAACACGGTCGAACGCCTTCTCCAAGTCCACAAAACACATGTAGACTGGTTGGGCGAACTCCCATGCCCCCTCCAAGACCCTGAAGAGGGTGTAGAGCTGGTCCACCGTTCCACGGCCGGGACGAAAACCACACTGCTCCTCCTCAATCCGAGATTCGAACTATCCGACGGACCCTCCTCTCCAGGACCCCTGAATAGACCTTCCCAGGGAGGCTGAGGAGTGTGATCCCCCTGTAGTTGGAACACACCCTCCGGTCCCCCTTTTTAAAGAGGGGGACCACCACCCCAGTCTGCCAATCCAGCGGTACTGTCCCCGATGTCCACGCGATGCTGCAGAGGCGTGTCAACCAAGACAGCCCCTCAGCATCCAGAGCCTTGAGGAACTCCGGGCGGATCTCATCCACACCCGGGGCCCTGCCACCGAGGAGCTTTTTAACCACCTCGGCAACCTCAGCCCCAGAGATAGGAGAGTCCGCCCCTGAGTCCCCAGACTCTGCTTCCTCATTGGAAGACGTGTCGGCGGGATTGAGGAGGTCTTCGAAGTATTCCCTCCACCGATCCACAACGTCCCAAGTCGAGGTCAACAGCTCCCCATCCCCACTGTATACAGTGTTGATGGAGCACTGCTTCCCCCTCCTGAGACGCCGGATGGTGGACCAGAATTTCTTCGAAGCCGTTCGGAAGTCGTCCTCTATGGCTCAATTTAACTTTATTCTAGACATTACGTCTTTATTATCAGTATTTCGACTTTATTCTCAACATTTCGACTTTATTATCAATATTTCAACCTTATTCTCGTAAGTGAGGAATGAAAAAAAAATCATTGCCCACAATTTTTTTTCTCAGTGTGACCCTGATACTCCGTTGTACAAAAGTGAGTTAACGCGGTCAAAAAAAAAAAAAAAACCTCACTGAATTCTTTTAAATCTCACCCGTTGACCAAAGTGTTAATGGTTAATTAGCGACACGGTTTGATGAGTGACAGCTGTGACGTGTTCTCAGGTGTCAAATCAGTCGCCGTACTCACTTCGTCTACTTAACGCTTCCAGCTTGACCCGTGAGCTGCGAATAAAAACGTAAAAACGCTCCGTAAGAGCAAGTCACGGCCCCGCCGGAGATCCAGTCGTCCCCGTCTCACTTTCTGCCAGTCCTTTATTTTAGATGTCATTTCAGTTGCGTCTAACATCACTTCATTGTTCTCTGCTTGGGGGGGACATGATATGCTGCCCCTCCCCCTTTTAGCCTGGAGCAGTATGGTTACATAGCGTGCCTTTAAAGGCTTTAACAGAATCACTGGGCTTTTGCTCTATTTGAAAATATCATTTTGTTTTTACTCTGTTCAGCTGAAAGGCTTTCTCCTGAGTTTTTCCTCGCCAATAATGTTTGCTGGAGGGGGGGGGGGGGTGCTTTTTCTCATCTTGACAATAGCAGATGTGTTTTTGTATCTCTGTGTGTATTGATAATTAAAACAAACAATAAAAAAACTGTTTTTCTGTTAAAGATTTTAGCATTTCTGTACAAAGGAACTGAAACAAATGACGAAGGTGATTATTTGGTGAAACCTTCACAGGAAGCTTCCCATCGTTAGGAAATGATCGTTACATGGGATGTTGTCACCCAAAAAGCCTTTAGGAGCTGAAGGACTCTGCTTTATTATACTTCTTTTCCAGGGGAGGGATGTTCACGCTTGAGTAATTCCATTTTTTAAATAAAAATAATGACTGCGACTGAGCAAAGGAACAGACCAACAGTCATCCTTTGATCCGTGGGCGTCGCCGGCGCCCATCCACGTGGACTCTCAACCAGCTCGGCGCCGTGGCAGCTGAGTTTCTCACGTTTAATGAAGACAGATTAGAGCACACCGTTGGAATTAAAGGGACAGCATCAGGCTGGTTTAAGTCAGACCTATCTGACAGGTTCCACTTCGTCCATGTTAATGACGTTTTTCCTACACGGACTGGGGTCTGCTATGGCGTCCCACAGGGTTCAGTTCTGGGACCAATCCTTTTCACTTTATACATGCTGCCCTTGGGAAAAATTATCCAGAGCCATGGCATAAACTTTCATTGCTACGCTGATGATACGCAGCTGTACTTATCTATGAAACCGGAGGAAACAAAACCCCTTAAAAGGTTTTTATCCTTGTTTAGCATTCAATGTTACACAGAAAAATCAGCATACTCAAATTAACAATCTCAGATTTGACTTTTGAAATGTCTATATGAGTCCACACCACAAAGAGTTAATTTGAATCTTTTTGGAGAGTTAGTACCTTAACACTAACTTAGTGTAATTATTGACTCTTTTTGGAGTTAAAATTGAACACTTCTTAACACTAACTAGTGTTACTTTATTTCAACACTTTTATGTAGTGTTAGACATTAAGGGCCCTATCTTGCGCCAAACCTCCAAAACCTGCTATTAAGGGATATTAGGTATTGGGAGGGGCGTTCCCCCACAAAGAACGCAATCTTCCACCTCCCAAAACCCACGATCTTACCTGCAAAAACCACTATATTATGCACACATTATGCATGGGAGTGGTTAGGGCGTTCCACCTGTTAAACCAATCAGTGCGTCAGTAGCCATTGCCTTTAAGAGCAGGTTGCGGTACCTGCAAACTGCTATGGAGCGTCTTTTCACCCAGATCAGAGCAGCTCTCATAGGCAGCTCGTCTGGGACTCTGCTGTAGAGCTTCCTCCTCTTTTTTCCTCCTCCTCTTCCTCTGCACTGATATATACATAACTAGCTCTAACTAATGTGGAGCAAATGATTTAATCATTTCTTTTGTACTCCAAGAAGTTCCAACAAACTGCTCAGAAAAAAATAGAGCCGGTGAGCTTCCAGGAAAGAATTTCTAAACTAGAAAAGCACTCAGAGAGCACAGACCTCCGCCAAGCACAACAGTTCTCCCATACAGCGATTTACAGATTGCGATAAAATCCGCCTTCTGGATCAGATCCGGATCAGCCTCTGAAATTTTATAGAGGTTTTCAGTGTCAATACCTGAGTGAAATTTAATGAGCTGTGGGCAATAATTAACGGAGATGTTGAGAAACAAAATTTCCGGCCCCATTGAGCACGTGTTACAGTCTCAAGCCGGGTTGTGAACCGCAACCTTCCACCTCTGGGGCTCCTGCACACAACCCACTGCGCCACCTTCAATCCTCTACAGACACACTCAGATCCACCTATGTTTCACCTTCCCATCCGACGAGCAGCCCAGGTGTGGCACTGCACACCTGTACCTGTTCAGTCATCATTCAACCAGACTCGTCTCCAGATCTTCCCATAGAAACGCCTGATCCAGCCATTCGCAGCTCCACCTCCTTGCCTTCGTCGTCCCCTGGATTGTTGGTTTGGCTGCCAACCCTCGAATCCTCCTTTTTTACATCTGAGAGAATTAAACTCTTAAAATTCCAGAACTCCCTTCCTGTCTCCATTGTGGTTGCTTTAGGGTTCAAGAAACAACTAAACAGCGCAATGTTATCGAAAATTTGAAAGTGATCCAGAATCCAGGATTTCTTCCGGATCACACCCAAAATAAAATCAGTTCTTCCTTTTCACATTTCTGACAACTCCTGAAAACATATCCCCTGCGCAAAGACGCACAGCTGCGCCAAGACGCATAGCCGCTGGAAGCGGTGCTTTTTAAAATACTGCAGAACCGATCATTGGATGAGCATTGAGCCAGAGGAACACGTATGATGACATCTACCTTCTACCAGTGAGCTCATCTCGGGTGCTCCAGTGCACAAGGAGGGGGTCAGAGGGATACGAGCACAGTACAAGAAACTCCACAACAGAGTTCTGTGATCTCCTCGTTTCCTCCACAGCAAACATCTGGATGGGATCATGTCACAGCTGTACAGAAATCACCTGCCCTTAAGAGAATAATAACGTATGCAAGTAATACAGTGATGCATAATCGAGAGGTAGAGCCAGTTGTGCAGTCCAAATGTGACTGGGTGGACGCGCAATGACAGGATTTGGACGCGCTCTTTTACGCACCGACATGCCAGTTGCGCTTTCCACAAACTCGGTATCTTGCGGTACTGGTGTCTCGCAGATTTTGGGTATTGGGTAATGGGTGGTCAGACCACCCATTACCCAATACCCAAAATCTGCGAGATACCAGTACCGCAAGATACCGAATTCATGGAAAGCGCAGGAGACACGCCCATTGCCGCGCCCACAATGTGCTTAAGGGAGACGGCAAAATGGGTAACAGGTTTTGGGAGGTGGAAGATTGCATTTCGGTTGGCAGAGGCTCCTAAATCTGAGATTTACAGGTAATGGGTATTGGGTATTGGGTATTGGGAGGTGCAAGATAGGGCCCTAACTCTCTTTCGGGATTGTTGGTTAACTATACAAGTGTTACAGTCATTTTAACACTGTAAGGTGTAAAATTAGCTCTTCTGAGTTGCTAAAAAAAATACTTAAAAAATAAGGTTTTCTAAAAATAATGCCATCATGTTTAGTTGAAACTCATTTATTTCAAACATGCACCACAAATTAACATTTTAAACACTTTATCGGACACAATTCGTCATTAGCTAACTTAATGTTAACACTAACATAATGCTAACAGCCCACAACCGATACACTGCTTATTCAGCGTTAGCTTGCTTAGCCGAGTTAACAACACAACAAAAATACGGTCTAAAACTTTTTACCATAGCAGATACAGTCTTTACCATCAAATTACAAGTTTTAGCGAACCAAATGACGAAACTAAAATCATCACTGCTTAGCGCGGCTAATGTGGCGACATAACTTTACCGTGAGTGTCTCGCCATTGAAGACAGACCAGGTGCCATTCAAAACCTAACCCTAACACGAACATAAAGTTAGCTCATTTTACTTATCAACCAATGTCGACATTAAACCACAGGGAAACGCGCAGCCTGTAGCACAGCTGAACGAGAGGCTCCTCAGTCGGTATTTCGCTCCTGTCACTGTGTAGCACGGTGGGGGCGGAGTCTGATTTACACTTTAAGTGTCACATCCACGTTTGGAGTTAAGAGTTAAATAGTTCAGAGTTGATGTTACAACAATGACACTTACAGATTTGATCTGAAGACACTTTGTTTTGACTCCAACTATTTGTAAATTTAGAGTTATATATAAGTGATTTGACTCTATTCAGAGTGGAATTAACTCTGCTTTTGCTTAGATTTCACCAACACCAGAAATATAACTCTTCTCAATTTGCTGTGTATTTTTTAGTTAATGATATTTGCTCGGGGGTCATGATCTGGGTCTCTGTAAAGGAGACAATTGACATTGTAACAGATGCTATACAAATAAAGTTAAATTGAATTGAATTGATTCGAATTCCTGGGTTCAGCTTTTATGGCTTTTAAAAAAAAGAAAAAAAGGCAGACATGCATTGTGTGAGAGTATAAATGCATTAAGTGTTTTTTGGTTGAGATGTCTGAGCCACGAGGAGCTGACGGGCACTTTTCATCGCCCAGCTGTGCCTTCAGCAGATCACTGCTACCAATTACTGCTAGCGAGTTCAGAAAAACAGTGAGGTCAGCATCTCAGCGGCAAAAAAGAGATTCGTGAAGTTTAATTTGCTTTTTCTGGCCTTTCCCGGGATGAAAACGTTTGAGAATAACTCCTGCACACCTCCTCAGCCCTTTAAGAAGCTCCAAGCGAGGAAAGAGCCTGAATCTATCAGAAGTGATTTGCACAACAAGGCTCGGAGGATGCAGAATACAGGGATCAGGACCGGGACCTGTTTAAAATGAATAGCTCATTAACATGACACAAACAGAAATAAACAGCGCGGTCCAGTCGTTTTGCCTCCATCTCCTCTCATTCAGAGATGCTGCGAGACTGTCAGTCAGCAGAGTCATTTTCTTTTGAACCTCAGGTTTTAATGCTTTTGAAGTTGCTTTATGAAATTCAAAGTTGCATCTGCAAGCGTACGTGCATCTGCAGAGACACTTTCTGCACGTCTCGTCTCCCTGACAGACTGTCACCGGGTCTGATCCCCCCCCCGAGGCTTCTAGATGACGGCTGTCTGGTCATAATCTGACTGAGGACTGAAGATGCACGCTCACATTCAGAAAAGCAACATCCACATATTCTGCATGTACGTATGTGTAACTATTTATGTTAATTTCAATGCCTAGAATTCAATTCAGTTTCACGTGTGGAAATAGAGAGGAAAACAAGCGAATCTCGCGTTTGTCTGGCGTTACTTTGCAGAGACTCTGAGAGGTTGTGAGAGGTGGTATTTTAAGCCAAAACCGTGCTCTTTTCCAGCCTTGAAAGGCAGCTGGATTCTGACAAGATTTACCAGATAAGAAAAAAAGCAAAACAACACAAAGCAAAAGCACAAAAAAACTTCATCTCGCCGAGCTCCGAGTTATCTGTTCAGAAAGTTCAGACCAGAGGGAAGCTGCCAGGGCGTGAACAAACAGTGTTAAAGTCACTGGTGGTTGTGGATCAGCGGTTTAAATGGCTCTCCTGCAACCTCAATGTTGGACGTTCGATCTCCGGATCCTCCACCATAGAGATTGAGAGAGATGTTCTTGAACATCTGTAAGGTTTTACATGTCTGATCGCACGAATAACCAACAGTTTTGTTCCCGTCAAGTCTGAAAAGCAGGCCAGTGTCGATTCTACGGCTGTAGCGATACACGATATAATCGATTAAAGCGATATGCGATATAATCATGTGATTTGATACGATGCACGATATTCGGTTCGTCGATATTCATCTTACAATACATTTACATTATTTTCTGAAAGATTTTAAATGGACAAAGTGATTTTGGTGACATCTTGTGAGTGTTCCAATGACTTTGTTTGAATTAATTGAACTGAAAGCATCAATTACACATTATATGGCTGACAGGCAGCTTGCAAATGCTGGACAAAATGAATAAAAGAGTGGAAAAGTGTAGAAATGAAGGAAGAACGGAGACGGTCGAGTTAAATATGGATCTGTCAGCCCTCCCCCCCTCCCCCCACCTTCCCCTCAGAAACCACAAATGCGTTTGGTGGTTGATAACGAGGCCCCAGAACATGAAATGTGCTGCAACGCTGCTGAGGAGAGTTTCCTGAAAAAAAAACAAAAAAACAATGTAAATGAAAAATCCCAGTGATTCACCAACAGCAGCTTTGACCAGGAAGAAACAGCAGATGTGCAGGAAATAGTATCGAGCTGAACAGCTGCCGCTGATTCCACATGACATCACTGTCAAATAACGAACCTCCGTCCCATCAGAGAAACGGGACATTTTAGGTTTTTAATGGGTGGCCTTCCACAGCGCCGTCCCTCTCTGCAGCCAGGACGTCGCAGCTCCTGCACACTTTTTCTGCTTCTGAAGCCCAATTACACTGTTTTGAAACCCCCTTTCATCACGTTGCCAGGGATTCTTTCATGCATTCATTTCTCCCGTTACATTTTTATTTTTTAATTTTTTTTTTTTTTGCTCCTCTCCAGTCAGTCACTCTCTTTCCGCTCGCCCGAATGCTCATTCCCGTCACACAGGTACCCTTGGGCCGGCCGTCGAGTCTGCTCATGAATTCAGCCATGCCTTTGCTCTCTCTGAATCCAAAAGGGAAAGCAGATGAATAATGAACGCGGCGGCGAAATGGGTGGGCGGAGGTGCGGGATGAACGCAGGAGTGAGGGATTGAGGCCACTTGGGACCGGGACACGACGGAGGGACTGAGGGAGGGCAACTTGTTAGCGCTCGCCCATCAATTAGGCCGCGACGGGGGACACGAAGAGAACGGAGGCCGATGCATCATGGGTACGGGGACGAGGGAGAGGAGGGCTAGGTCTTTAAACCGTTGCTGAGGAGACAGATTAGGCTTCGGAGGCGAGCGGCGAGATGAGAGAGAGTGAGGAGGGAGCGAACATGGAGAGACAAGGGTCTCGGAGGTGTCAGCACGCTGCCTCCAGCCTCGACTCTCATCCCAGTTCCCCCCCCCGACACCGCTACGTCTCTGGTGCACGTCCAGCGCTGGCGTGCAGCATCTACCAGTCCTCTAAAGCCGGTTGTGCTTTGTGTGTTAATCAAAGTAACGACTCTACTCGAAACCGTAGGCAGGTATTTTAACTCTCGGCTCTCAAATGCAAGAATGAAAAGACTTTCTCATACAGTGCGTTTACACAGGAAGTTTAATTCCTCTTTAATTCAGAATTAAAATTAAATCCAATTTGAAATGATTAAAAATGACCATGTAAACACCTAATTCCGAATGAAAATGTCCATTCCGAATTAAACTTAATTGACCTTTCGGTAAGCACCGCCCCCTCCCTTAGTTACTGTTGCTAGGTCGGACATTCTCGCTGCTCCTCCATTAAGGACAATATTATTTTGCCGTTTTTCCGATGCCTATCAACCGTATTTACATTATAGTAGAATAACTCCGTGGTGAAATATTGCTGCTGGGGACCTGCAACAGTGACTCGAGGTGTCCAGAACATTTATTCCCTTTCCCAAACCAAAACAAACGCTGGAGAATGCAGGCTGTAGGTTACTACATTTACTCCAAGGTAAGTTTACTTTGTTTATTAGATGATTGATTTAAGCACTGTTTGTTTTATCTTGATAAAGGGATAAAAATATCCCTCCAAATGTTCTGGACACTTCGAGTTACTGTTGCAGGTCCCCAGTAGCAATATTTAACCACAGGCGTTATTCTAGTGTAATGTAAGTATGGTTGATAGGCATCGGAAAAATGGCAAAATACACTGAGTTTGTTTGCTGTCACAACACAATCCATTACACAACACCCCCCACACCACACCCTCACTGTCCTGTCTCTTTAACTGTCCTGTCTTTAAATGTTTCACTGCTGGTGTTTTTTAGTCCTCTCTGACGAAATCAGGATTTAAGATGTAAATAAAGATGTTAGAATTTACTGCCAGAGAGGACTGGTGAAGGACAAATCACCCTTCACACTCCCACAAGAAAAAAAAATCTGCTATAAGATTAAATTGCATAAACATACTAGATGGTTTTGCTAGACAATAGCACTAATCCATGAATGTAAATCCAGACACACACAAAAAAAAAAGAATAACCAACTATGCTCGACTCGCTTCTGGTGCCAGCTTTTTGTTCTTCTGCGCTGGAAAGTAATACCTTTTCCAAACCTGAAAGCAAATTGGTTGGCAGGATTTTTGGAGAAAATATAAAGCGATGCAGCCTCATGACGGTTTGCAAAACAGTCGGGAAAACAGAGCCAGCCCAAGTACCGTGAAAGTGCTGCTACTTTTTATCTTCTATGTGATGTTTGGGGCATTTTTGTAGACGCGACCGCTTCCGGTAAAGAAAGCAACAAGCCAAAACAAGCGACAGATATAATTCATTTTATGCCGTTTCCTACGCTCAAACAACCACGGCGTATGACTGCGACGCTGCAGAGTGGACATCAAATAGCTCCAAAGCAAAGAAGCTCCACATCTAACCCTTCATGGCTGATCTGACGTGAGTATTGTGAGATCTCTCTCTCTCTCTCTTTGTAGAGAAGATGGAAGGCAATGATTTGGCGAGCGGGGAAGGACAAGATATCAGCACAAGTGGCTACAGAAGTAGTGAGACTGTCGAACTCTGCCTGGAGCAACTGGAGGAAGCCACAAATGCAGAGAAAAACCAGAAATGCTCTTCAAAGCGCCGGATGAGTATGAGTGCTGCCACCTCACAGGTCATGTTCTGCAGTACTCCGTCAGGCTCTATTGACTGGGGTTCTGGTCCTCAACTTTTCTTCAATTATCAGTAACATGACTATTAAAACAAATGCATATCATGATAATAATACAGTCCTACTGCATTTAATAAAATTGATCCTCGATCCTTTCAGCTGTTGTGTCTCAATTACAGTGTTGGACCTGGTGGGATTCACTGAGTCAGCAAGCTAACACCTACTTGGTGACAGTATTGTTACCACTTTTGCCGTTTGGCAAATGGGAATAGGATAAAAGAAGAAAAGGGAGACGAACCGAACAACAAGATCAACATTTAAGCTGCTTCTGTGTTTGCAGAAAATGAGATGGTGGGGATGAAAAGAGAAGATTCAAACTCGACAGGGTCATCGGGAGGGTTGATCAAGGTCATCTCCTGCCTGCAGCATCAGTCACTTGTTTCAACCATCAGCGGTTCCCAGAAGTTCTGGTTGTTCCTGTTTCTCTTTCATGACACAACTTCACTTTCTTTGACATGCACCAGGCCTGAAAATACATCATTTAGTGACCTGTAAAGATCTGCAGGTTACTGTGAAGCCTCAGAACCAAATCAAGCCTCGAAATATGCAGATTTCCCACCTTCATCTCGACCCAACGTCACACACGGTCGTTCTGCATTCGCTGTAGCTATGAAGCGGCTAATGGTGTGAGAACTGGGATTAATGTCCTACCTGAGCTGAACGCGTTCCAGTTGAAAAGTAGGAAAAAAAACCCAAACGTGATCATGCAATGTTTCATAACGTCAGACGAACTGCTGCGCCGCTAGCTGTCGTGGGCGAGTCACAACAACACGACGAGATATTTAGGACACGCAAGCAGCACATTCACTGATTAAAAAGCGAACAGCACTGTGTGTAAACCTGACTTTAAAAAAAAATTAAAACAAGACAGAACTGTCACAAACAGAAAAAAATATCTTTGCCTTTACGTTGTTGACTCAAGTTGCGGTTGAGGTGAGGTTTCTCAGGACCAGGACGTTCCAGTGAAAACCTCCCCAACTAGGAACTCAGGAATTTCTGACTTCAGAGTACAAAAGGGGACACGCATAAAGCCGTTACAGTGATTTCAAAATTAGGGCACATCCTATGGTTGACTAGGGGTGAGTATTGGCAAGGACCACGCAATACGATATGTATCGTTATACTTCGGTCATGATATGATATCATCGTGATATTGCGATAACCTATTTATTGTTTATTATTAGTGTTTTTGCACATTTAAGTGAGTGAATGAATTTTCCTAAAAAATCAATATTAGGAGCTGAAAAATCGATATTATATTGGGTGGCTGAAAATTGCAATATATCATCAAATCTATTTTTTTCACACCCCTACGGTTGACTGTGCTGAAGTTAGCCTGGGCCAGTTTAATCCTTCATTTCGGGACGGCCACGCCTCCCACTCACGGCCAGCTCCGGTACATTACGTACCGAGCCAATGGCAGCTGGGCAGGGGCGGTTTCTTCTGCATACGCTTCCCCTTGGAGTTCAAAGTGGAATCCACGCTACCAGATTAACTCTTTGCACCAAAGAGTGAAATAACAGGGTGGAGCTTCTGTCTCCGCCCCCTGAAAATCAGCTAATGTGAACAGCGCAGCGAAATGTGTTTGTTCAGTGTTATATAAGAATCATCATACTGTCTTAAAGACTCCTAGGGTTAGGGTTAGGGTTATACCGATACTATTAGTGTGGCGTTCTCCCCGCCAGATGCCTGTTCTGACGTAAACATACCGGAAACGATGGATCGACTGGTTTATTTACTCCCTCCGTCAAACGTGAAGGTGGGAGTCCACAGCTCCTTCATTATTCTCTTCACAGCGCGTCAAGGAGATCAAAGGTTCGCCAGATAACACTGAGAGGCGGCGCACAAACAAACGGGTTTGTGTGACGGCGGGAGCACCTCCTGCAGACAGAAGACACGACCTCGCACAAACACCTGACAACCCTCGCGGCGGCGTGACAGCCGGCATCCTGTCAGGCGCCTGACACTGTTGCTGGAAAAAAAAAGGAAGAAGAAGAAGTTTTTATTTTTGCCTCTTTATCATCGGCGGCGGCTTTTAATTTCTGCCTGGATTTGACACCTTCAGCATGAAAGTGTGAAGAATGAACTGATTTTGCGGCGAAACGGGAGCCTGCGAGACACTGATACCGAGCGCACGATTTCACCGACGAGAGCATTGGAGAACTTTCTCGTCTCTGCACGGCGCTTCAGATATCGATCCAGAGGGCCACATCTCTGCACGAGCCCCATTTCCCTGATGGTTTTTCTTTTTTTTAATGACACGTCAGTAAATCATTTCACCAGGGGGTTAATTGGCGAAGAGCCTCTAACGATACTCTGAGATTACAATGTCCTCCTTGGACAAGATTGCAAGCGATTAACTTGTGAGGACATTGTTGTGCACCGGCTTTCTTTCTTTCTCTCTCTCTCTTTTTTTTCCTTTTCTTCTTTTTAATTATGAAAGCGGCTTCTGTAGACCATCCATATATAAGAGATATTTGGTCAATTAATCACAGCGCAGCAGAACTGAAGGATTACGCACTTGAGTGAATCTCATTTCAAGCTGCTGGTGTGCGTGTGCATGCATGTGCGTGACACAGACAAATGGCGGCGGCGGCGGCGGGCTACGCCAGAGGGCCGGGAGACACCCGTCACCGGGGCAGGACCGGGAATTTGTTTGCCTCGTCTAATTCGTCCACGCCTGACGAGCATCAAGGTTGCCCGGCAGCCCGCCATTAAAGCGGCCTCGTGCTGCTCCTCCTCCCTGGCGGCGAACACTCGGACTGCTCCCAGTCAGGAGCTCTTACCTGCTCGAAAAGCAAATTGCTACTGGGGAATCAAACGAATCTTTGCAGCTCTGAAAACACACGGCGTCCTCATCGGGATGCATCGAAAGGTCTCGTGCCGCCTCTCGAAGGCTGCCGTCTAATGCACAGCGGCGCGTTCGCTCGTTAGACGGGAACAATGAGTGCAGTCCGCCGATTAGCTTGTAGGGAAACTTTCCAAAGAGGAGCTGAAGGATTTGCAAAAACCTCCAAAAAGATGCGCGGAGAGATATCACTTTTTAATTCACTGGTGAGGAGTTGCAGGAAGCATGAATGGGAACGGTTCTTTTTTGCGGTAATGAAAGCGCTCAAGGGTTTCCAGGTTCCCGACTCACATTTTCTATGTTCTACTTAATTATGTCAAGAGACTGTTTTCCACATGGCGGAGCTTACAAGCAGCTATTTGCATCCAGCGCATGTGACGGGGAAGTCAAAGCGGCACCAGACCGGTTCTGACATGAAATATTACAGCAGCTGTAACGGAGAAACAGCTGTAACGAGTGGAGGTATTGACAGGATGGACAAACAAATAAAAAACGACAAGAAAACTAATGAACAAATCAATTAGCCTACTCTACGAGCCCAAGATTGAGCTAACTTCCTGTCTTTTTATCGGTATTCAGTCGCTTTAATGCCAAACCGAAGCAGAAACCACAACCATGTGATTGCTAACATGTCAGCCCGAGGATGCACGTCTAACCTCAGCCTGAATCAACCACAGCTGGCAGCACGATGGAGAAGAGAGAAGCAACAGTGTTGGGCCTTGTAGAGCTGAAGCTGGCCGTACGGTTCACAGTGGTTGGCGTGATTTCAACCATTGCCAGAGTGAAAAGGTGCTTCAGTGTGAGCGTTAGCCAGTCAGGATGCACCAGTGTTGTACCTGAACGCGTTCATTGAACGAAAGTTCACGAACTAGCTCGTATTTTGCGCAAACGTGAACTGAACGCGCTCTCTTTCCCCTCGACGAGCGTCGGGTGTTCACTCGTGGTCAAAACCGATCCAGGTTTCCATTGAACCCCATTTAAAATACACCATAAACGAGCCTAATGTGTATCTGAGGAAAGTAATCAAACATGGTAACAGGGCTGTCGTTGCTGTCACGCTAACAATTACGTCATCAAACGTTTAAAACAAGCATGAAGATGGAAGCTGCAGTCGCCCAGAGCTGGAGGCCCCGTTTCCAAAGATTACACTGTAATCTTTGGAAACGGGTCCTGAAATATTGAATTTGGGGAAAAAAAACATTTGCACCTTAAGACTCTGCGGTCAGATGGCGGCGCAGACGTCTGGAATAAAGCCTAGGCGAGGGCGTGTTGCAGTTGCAGATGCAAGCAGCTCCTCGTCCGCATCACTCACGGTTGACGAGCGGATAGCCTTTCTGGAGTTCAGAGGCAAACCGTTTGAGTTGAGCTCTATCACCAGCCTGTTATATAACCCCACCACCACCCCCGCTACCTGTGTTTCAGATGCATAGAACGCCCCCCAAAACTGATACGTAGCATTTCGCACTGATGGCAGCAAATATCTCTGCGAAGCCGCCAGCCGTTACTGCAGAAGGACTGCATGGAAGCGGTGTCAGACCTGGTCAACACCCAGCGTCTCGTTGCACCCGAGAAAGAAAGAAAGGTTATTCGTCGTTTACTGTCGGCGACAGGAGACCCAGGAAAGTAAAAACCTCCAACACAGTAATCATAACGACGTCTCGTCCAAACTGTCCATAAAGGCCACGTGACAGCCAGAATGGCGACAGCCAGAATGGGCGACAGCCCCTCGTCCGATGATGGACAGGAAGAAGGTAGGATAGAAAACAGATGGATGGAAGCGACTGATGCTTGGTTTGACTGCGTCTCGCACAGTTCAGTCCTCTTGTTTCGTCTTCAGTTGAGATCTCCGGCACTCTTTTCTTAATTTTCCTGTTTTACCTCGACCTTCACTCTCTACTCCTTTACCGGTGTGAATTTGATTCTCCGCGCCTGTTTCTCATTCACCCTTGTGAGCTTCTCACCGGTGGCTCAACCCTTGGGTTTCTGGATGTTTCCCCAGCAGCGCTACAGGTTTCACCAGGAAAAACAAAAATGATCACGCCAGGCATCAAGATCGGGTGAATATCCCCCCAGAAGAGGTAAAATAAGAAACCCCACAGTTTATTGGAAATCTTCATGCAACTTTTCAAAACGTTTCAAAAACCTTAACCCCTAACCCTAACCCTTTACCCTAACCCTAACCCTATACCCTAACCCCTAACCCTAACCCTTTACCCTAACCCCTAACCCTAACCCTTTACCCTAACCCTAACCCCTAACCCTAACCCCTAACCCTAACCCTAACCCTAACCCCTAACCCCTAACCCTAAAACCCCTAACCCTGACCCCTAACCCTAACCCTAACCCTAACCCCTAACCCCTAACCCTAACCCCAACCCCTAACCCAAACCCTATTTAATAAAAACCGTGCCGAGATTCAGAAGCGGTGCGTGAAAAATAAAGGACCCGGCGGTTGAGCAGCTTGTAGCATCACATTCAGCAGGAATGACTTGACTCAAATGTTTTCTGTTTGACATTTTTAGTCTCAGATTGCGTCAGATGGTTTTTCTCTTCTTCAGAACATAGCTTCAGTCTATAGGAGCTTTTTTCTTTTTCATGCTCAGCTCTCTGAACATGTGACACATCTACACAGAGATGAAGGACACAATGTCGCGTTCCAGCTTGATTATAGGTTTATTATCTAGATCGAATCAAAGAGATGCTGCTCTGGAGAGCAGAACAAGACAGAAGAAGAAACTGGCAGGAAAGCAAAAGTGCTTGCATGTCAAGCTTATTTATAAAAAAAAAAAAAAAACCACAAACTCTAATAGCAGTTACGGTCTATTTTCTGCATTTCCTTGATGCTACACTGTGAACCGACTTAAAAGTAAATTTACGAGTTGTCGTGAAACGCCGTTACGCTCATCTGAGATCATAAAATGGAGGCAGCAACAAAACAATAGACAGACGACGCAGCTGGTGCACACGCCGTACGTCACCTTATAATGACATCTCCATGGCAGCGGTGTCTTATTCTGTTAAACGCCTGCTGCCTCAACTCATCTTCGTTCATCATCCCCCCCCCCCTCTTTCACTCACACCTCAGGTGGGGGAATATACATGCATTACATCACCCGCTGTGTCTTGTAATGCAAAGCGCCGGGACAGTAAACACCTCGGCGATGCGTTTGCTGTGATATAATTCATCTGTGCTTATCTTTTCTTTTTTTGTGTGTGTGGCAGGTCACTGATGAGATCTGCCACACGTGGCATGAAGCAACACAAGCCGATCGGTTTCAGAGACGTCAGAGAACCAGCTACCAGTTTGGGTTCAGGAGGCTGACACCACCTCCATCTTTAAAACTAAATTGAAAACATTTCTGTTCAGTAAAGCCAACATTTAGTCTAAACTATAGTGTGTAGGGGCTAATAGTTATAGCTATAGTTGTAGTAGCTCAGACTAGAGGAGGCTCGTCTTAATCACAGCTTCATCATAGCTATGCTGCTATAGGCCTACGCTGCAGGGAGACACCAACATGATCTGCTGAGCGGTGTCTCCACTGCTCTTCTCCCTTTCCTTCCCTTTCCTCTTCCTTTCTTCCTCCTCCAGCTCATTCCAATATTTAATTAGGTGCACCTTGTTACTGTAACTGTGCTCAGTGTTGCTACCTGCATCTGTTTTTATAGTCATTTTATTCAGTCATTTGTGTGCTCTCCTCTCTCTGTCCTCCATCCTCTCTCTGTCCTGTCTCTCCCCTCTTTTTCTTTCTTTACCCGGCTGGTCTTCAATCAGGAAGGTCCCCCCATATGATCCAGGTCCTGCTCAAGGTTTCTTCCTTCTTAAAGTGGAGTTTTTCTTTGCCACTGTTTGGCTTAATGTTTTTTTTTTCTCCCGCTGTGAGAATTTTTTACCTGCCATTATCCTTGATTTGGATTTAATATCATAATTTTAGTTAATGATATTTGCTCGGGGGTCATGCTCTGGGTCTCTGTAAAGCGCCTAGAGACAATTGACATTGTAAAAGACGCTATACAAGTAAAATTGGGAAGTGTTTGCACGTTGGGTGGTTTTGAATAAAGCCCCGTTTTACCGACAAAAAAAAAAAATCCTCACTCAAACTGCAAATATTCCTGCAGAGCCGTTTCTGTCCTCCTGTTCCCTTTTCATGTCTCTAATTGAAAGAGGCTTTCAGGTCTCGCCAAACTCAAATTGCCAGACGTCACGGAAAATCTGCATGTTGTGACACTGCCATTGTCTCTGACAATTAGAGGGCTGCTTCTGCTACACATCTGCTCTCTGAGGCTGCCACAAGTCACGTCCAAACTGCGGGAATGGAGGAATTAGAAAGACACACACAGCCATCGTGAAGCTTCTGTTGAGGTGACTTCAGATGCAAGAGCTTTTAGTGCTCGTTCAACACAAAACGAGTTTAAAAACTGCACAGAAACGTCTGAACATCTGCATCCACTTGCTTTTCAGCCACTTAAGCTGAAGTGAAAAAGCTGCAGCATCTGGCGTTTTTTTCTGATGCGGCGCCACGGCTCCATCTGTGGGTCATCTGTGCGTGGACCCTCCTGGAACACGAATCTGCGAGAACGTGCTTTCTCCCCACCGATGGGTAGGGGTGTGTGAAAAAAAATCGATATATCGCAATTTTCGGCTGCCCAATAAAATACAGATTTTTCAGCTCCTAATATCGATTTTTTAGGAAAATTGTTTAATTTTCACATTTGAATTGTTTAATTGCCGTGGCACAAACCCGTTTGTTTATGCGCTGCCTTTCAGTGTTATCTGGCGAACCTTTGATCTCCTTGACGCGCTGTGAAGAGAATAATGAAGGAACCGTGGACTCCCACCTTCACGTTTGACGGAGGGAGTAAATAAACCAGTCGGTCCATCATTTCCAGAATGTTCGCCTCAGAACAGGCATCTGGCGGGGAGAACGCCATGCTAACAGTATCGGGGGGATTTTCTAGGAGTCTTTAAGACAGTATGATGATTCTTATATAACACTGAACAAACACATTTGGCTGCACTGTTCACATTAGCTGGTTTTCAGGGGGCGGAGTCAGAAGCTCCGCCCTGTTATTTCACTCTTCGGTGCAAAGAGTTAATCTGGTTCGTGTGGATTCCACTTTGATCTCCAAGGGGAAGTGTATGGAAGAGAAACTGCCCCTGCCCAGCTGCCGTTGGCTCGGTACGTAATGTACCGGAGCTGGCCGTGAGTGGGAGGCGTGACCATCCCAAAATGAATGATTAAACCAGCCCAGATTAACTTCAGCCCCGTCAACCGTAGGGGTGTGAAAAAAATGGATTTGGCGATATATCGCGATTTTCGGCCGCCCGATATAATATTGATTTTTCAGCTCCTAATATCGATTTTTTAGGAAAATTGATTTATTCACTTAAATGTGCAAAGACACTAATAATAAACAATAAATAGGTTGTTTTGAAGCAAATAGTTTTGACTCAATTTGTCCTCTGAATGATCAATATCATCTGATGAACATATACAGCAACTTGATTTTTCATCCCTACTTTTAATTTTGATATTAACCGGGTAGAATATCGCAATATTGTGAGAATATCATATCGCGACCCAAGTATCATGATACATATCGTATTGCGAGGTTCTTGCCAATACTCAGCCCTACCGATTGGTGCACCTTTTCCCCAGCTTTGCCGTGATGCAAGGCACGGTTTTCAAACTGGCGCGCTTCTTTACGTGCCCGTGCCATATCTGGGTATTTCGTGGGCGAAGTAGGGAGCTGAACAGGAGAGGTTTATCAAAACATGGCAGCATGGTTCGTCCAATCCTTACCATTTATTTCTGGTTTACACAGCGAAACTTACTCAAACAGAAAGTGAAAGTGAAAGCAATGATTGAAAACTCAAGCAGAGTTTCTTGCTAAATCAGATGTAAATAAAGTGCTGCTGTGAACTGGACGCCTCCCAATCCACCTGGTGACGTTTTCACCTTCTAAAAGAGGAAATTTGATTCCCACAAATGAGTAACGAACAAGACTGTTTCACCAACTATCAGGCGGGGTATTTAATTAACATCAGCAGTCAAATCACAGCCGTTCCCACCAGAGTCCAGGTCCTTTTAGCAATGGAGTGATTTGCATTTCCCCATTCACACAGGCAAAACATCCCTCTGTCCCTGTCGCACCTTTGTTCTGCTCCGTTGCAGCATCTCTATTCCGCCTTGCTGCGCCGAAATGGCAGGCAAAATGGTGGGACGTTTTGTTCCGCCGCCGCCGCCTCGCTTCTGTCGCTTGAGAGGTGGCAACGGAGGCGTAGCGGGGATGAAGTCACCACTGCGCGAGGCGGAAATGTAGAAAGGAGTAACAGGGCTGCATCGGTCCGTCAGGGGGAGGCGTCGTGAGACGGTTCGTCTGCCAGCGGCGTTGGCCTCGCCAAGTGACAAGCGAGATAGAGACGCTGTGAGGAAAGAGAGAGAGAAGAAATACCAGCAGGTTTCAACGGCAGTGATCAAAAAAAAAACAGCGACCGGCCGGACCGGGTCAACTCGGGGGGCAGGAGCTACTTATAGGAGCAAAATCTCATATTCAGAACATTTTCCTGCAGTGTTGCAGCCATTAATGTCCAACTCTTAAATGAGGAAGACTAACCATACCCCTCCCGTCAAGTTGAAAGGACTCTATCTCATTTCTGTTTCACCTGAAACTGTGACTCATTGATTTTTTTGTTCTTGTTTTGTTGAAAAACCCCTTTTTCAGCCTCTGTCTGACTGAAAAAAAATAGCTGCCGATGAATTATTTAATATTTCACACAGTGAACTGCACGCCATTAGAAACACGCAGCCCTTTGAAGCAGATCGGTGCGACGCTGCCGGCAGACGGCTTGTTTGCCTTCAGTCGGCATTACGGGGGGAGATACGGGTTATAACAGGCACCGTAAAGCTACAACAATGTGCCGAAACCAACATGTTTCGCAGGTTAAAACTAAAAAAAAAGCGCCGTACGCTCTTGCGCCTGGTGGTGCCCCGAGGGTTTTTCTTTTGTCTTCTCATGCATAGAGAGCTCATCTCTGGTGCCACAATAACTCGTCAGGACTGACTTCATCAGTCCATCTCATATGACAGCCATAAAAGGACGCACAGTTGCATTTAAATAATTAATAATATTGGAAGTTTTAAATTTCTACAAATGTGTATTTGACAAAATGACCTGGATACTTTGTTTGCTTTTCCGTACGATTTCTAGTTACGCTGCTGCGAGACACAGTGAAGACATTGTGCTGCTATTGACATTTCTGACAGTGCAAATGAAAATGAAACGGCTCGCTAAATTTGAATACCAGCGACAGTGCTCTTGTTTAACTCATCAGCCACTTTGACCTTTGACTAAATGATGTGATCAATACCACATCTGATTTCTGCAGATCTGGATGAAATCCAAGGTGGAGCTTCAGCATCCAGGGCAGCCGGACTGACCGCCAGGCATTGACTGAGCCACAGTAGTGGCTGGACGAGAGACGATGCTTAACAACTGGTGCATTAAGAAGGATGCTTCGGACAAAAGCACCCTTTCATTCCGTGTTTCGGGTCAGCGACTTTATGAAACGGCCCGTCTCATCCAGTCCAGCCTCCAGGACATGGCCTCACGTGAGAAACAGCACGCCATCGTACGCTAAAACACGGAGCAGCAGAAGTGAGTCATGGTTTTCTGTTCGACGTGGTGCAGCCTTACGTGCACGACGCCGCTCCCGTCGAGGCCTGCAGGCGTTCATTTATGCAAAAACTCCTACTGAGGCCTGGCAAGAGCATTTCAGTCGTACTGAGATCCGGACTTTGACTGGGTCGCTGCACAGCACCTGGGTTCTTTGATCATCAGCTTTTCTGTTGCAGAGTTTTAGTCACGTTTGTGCTCTTTGGTTCGTGCAGCTTGGTCTCCAGTTGGGCCTCATCAGTTTTTAGGACATCGGAAGTCTTCAAATGCAGTTTTGGACGCCTGAGCTGATGTAATATTAAAAACTGCATTTAGGGGCCTTTGACTGAGCAAGAGGGAAAAGAAATGTTACTATGATATGATTGATGTGCCCCAGTGCACATTAATTGTGCTGTGGGACAACTAAAGTCTAAAGTACAAATTTATAAATTGCTTAGTCTGTAAAATATGCTTTTGAAAATATGCTATTGTGTTTGAGAACTAATAATAACTAAAATGAACTGCCAAAGGTCCATTTCAACTATTAATACTGTTTTGTTTCTCTTTTTGTTGCTGTTATTCCTTTTACTTTTTGGTCATCTGATTATATGCTGTCTTCTGATTTATTTCCAATTATCAAATTCCAATTTCATTTTTCATTTTTTTCATTTTTTTATTTGTTTGAGCAGATAATGTGAAATGCAACAAAAAGCAAGACAATAAATTAAAATTAAATTTAACACAAGTCATTATATCTGCTCAAAAAGGGAGTGGGAGGAAGAAAACTTATTTAATCCCACCTCTTTCTTCCAAGTTAACATAAATTACATAGCTGCTTCCTGCCAATTTGATTTAAGATTGAAAAGAACCAAAGAAACAACCATACCTGGTAACACACCAACAATAGTAATACAGAGCCATTAGTTTAAGATGACTTTACTGTTGAGTCCCTTTCCTCTTTGGTACTACTACTTTGGCACTTTTCCACTACTGCTGCATTTTCTACAGGACCATTAAGGCTCACAAAGTCTGCAATGACATGGCGTAAGTTTGCGATCTGTAAGGACCAGGCGACATCCCGATTACGTAAAAAAACGTAAAGAAACACGCTGAGCTGCACGTGACTGCAGATCACGAGATGAACATGAGGTCACGGGACGAGCAGGAGACAGAATGGAACATTTATGAGTGAATAAACCATTAAACAGTGGCCTTACTCACCAGATGGTTTATTAAACAGACATAACCATCTGGGAAATTGTTACTGAAGTCTGTTTGGGAAAAAAAAAAAAAAAAAGCTACAACTTGGCAGGTGATTGGGTGAACCATCTGCCTTTCACTGTCGATCATGGGTCACTTCCAACTCATCAGACTGACAGCGAGGACACTGTTGCTAAAATCAGATCATGCTAAAAGCATTTGGAAGATATCCCTTACAGCATAACGATGGATGACCGAGCGTTTGGTATCCGCTGCATCGCTGTTGCTGCACATCCATGCACATTTGCAGCACAAGTACCACAGTTGGAAAAAGTCCTTTAAAACTCATTTGTTGGTAAAGTCACACAACTTTCAAAGCTGTTTTTAATCTGATTCCACTGTTGATTCTATACAGCTGATTTGCGTACCTCATTGGCAATTGAAATTGCATTTTATGTTTCTGTCCACATTCATTTATGCAGAGGCGAGGTCTTGTTAAAGCCAACATAACTGCCAGGGGGAGTTTCTAGGCTGCAGAGTGAAAAGATTTTGTGTGTGTGTGTGTGTGTGTGTGTGGTTTTTCTCACACAGACTCTTGTTTTGGAAAAAGTCCTGAAAGTTTATAAGGGTCCATCGGTGGTGCAAGACAGTCAAACATGACTGATGGGTGTCCAGATCCTAAATCCAGTGACAGCTTTGTACCATCATATTTATGTCACTGGGTGTTTTATTTACCGTTATTGTGATTTAAAAGCTTTTTCGTCACCGTTTGTATATATACTTGTCTGTTGTCGTTTGTGTCGTCCAGTAATGATTCTGCCGAACCTCCCTTAGTTTACTTCCTTTACAGGCCTCAGTCACAGCAACCGTCACACGAGCAGGCGCTGATGAGTAAAGGTGGGCGGATCGATCCAAATATCGATAATATCGATACCAACGCTGGTATTGATATTGAATGATACTCATGTACAAAAGATCGATACTCAAGCTTTTTTTTCTCTCCCACAAGCACTGTGTCCTCCTTCCCTCTCGTCTCGTCTTTTGGCGTTGCATCATCACTTGCATCAGCCAAACAAACATGCAGGTAGACTCAGCCTGGCCCCTCCCCCCGATCCCAGCAGACAGTATCCAGGTAGATCAGAGTTGTCATCTTCAGCATCAGTTCATATTAACTTTGAAAGTACATGTTACTTAAGTCAAATGTTACTGGAGACAACTAAAAAAACTATAATCAACACCTTGAAATAACCCAGTACATGTCATGTATCCCATTGAAAGGTGTTATCTAAGATAAAATAACATTAGATAATCCTTTATTTATCCCACAACGGGGAAATTTATAGAGTTAAAGCAACAGGAAAGGCCACAAAGTGCAAACAAAATTACAAAAAAATATTGAAAAATATAATATAACTCCTCAACTCCAAGGAATATTTACACAAATATGTTAATTGTGATAATAAAGTATTTTGCTATTACTTTTAAAGTTTGTCAAAATTCTATTCTAGGTTTTAACAAAATAATCCAAAGACAAAAATCACAAAAACACCAAAAGGTCAGCAGTTTCATGATAGATCAAGCTTAGTATGAAAAAGTATCGGTATCTGTATCCGTTTCTGCGATACTGGCCTTGTATTTACTTGATATCGGCTCAATACCAAAATTCTGAGCGTCGCCCAGCTCTACTGATGAGTGCCGAGCGGCGGTACTTTTTACCGACGTCGCCACAGCATCTTCACGCTCGGCTTGAAAGCGCAGAAGAAGAAGCGACGGCTAGAAATACGTAGCGGGGAAACACCTCGCTGCCGAATCAACCGATCACATTTGTCGGGGTCCGCGTTGACCGCACAGGTGGCAGCGAGGTGCACGTAAGCCCGCGGTGGAGCTTGAGGCGTTCTTAAGTTGAATAACCACAGTAATGACTCAAAGAAATCATTTTACAGTCTTGATTTCCTCTCATGAGTGTTAAAAACTCTTGAAGAGACCGGAGCATGTAGCAGGAAGTTACATGATAAACAGCTGCACATGAGTTAACGGTTCCGGTTTTGCTGTATTTGTGCAGCATGTTTATGTTGCTGAGTCTTTCCCGTCTGACCGTAGGGACGTTTCCACCGTTGTGGTGAAAAAAAAAACGAACTTCCTCATGCAGAAGACCTGCAGCCTGGGTCATTATACTTCAGACAGCTCATAAAGGTTCCTGGAAGTGGGGTGTTGGATGCACATGCAACAACTGCGAAGATTAAGACCCAGTTTGAACAGAAATTATAATAATTTGGATTTTATGCTATAGCTTGGTTTAATTGAGTGAAATATGGTATTATTAAGTATTAAATCAGATTTGTTCTTTTGATTCAAGGGTTAAATAGGTGATTCTAACATTCAATGGACCAACGAGAATAATCCCCTTTTATCCAAAGTCCAAGGGATCATCTTCGGTATCCTTTATACCCTTTCACATGGTTAAACCCACTTGTGTCACTGGCATTCATACAAGACACATTTTTTTTTTTTTTGTAGCAGCTTTAAGAGCTTATCTCTCATTATGCTGAGTCAGAAGCCCTTGATAAGACGCGAAGTGACAAGCGTTTGCTCCAGCAACACCACCTAAGTGTCTGAGAGGGATTTGCAGCAGACGAGAGGAGCTGAAAGGCGCCTGAAGCCTGAACCAAAACTGTCCGGCGCGAATCAGCGCTGTCACATGTCATTCACTTGAAGGAGGAGACACCTGCGCCTCTCAAACCGCCGTGATCTCAGAGACCACAGAGCTGCAGAGACGCTGGCAAACATGCTTTAAAAAGCTGAGAAACTAAACTCAAGAAGCAGAACACGAACAGGGAAATAAGCATAAAAAAAATGTCATCAATCTCACTAGATTTATTGATTTATTTTTATTTAACAAGTGATCGCCATGAGTCATAAAGTAAAAGTCATTCCCAGCTCCATTTTAATTTACAATCTTATGCAGTTTCCTACTTTCAATTTAATGGAAAAAAAAAACCAGGCTCAAGTAATTTGATTATTCACGGCAGCTGAGCAGCTCCGCCACTGCGAAGCTCCATGTTTAATTCAACGCACTTGTACAGGAGCCGTCGCCTGCACGTGAGCGGCGGCGCCGTCTGTGCGGAGCATTCGTGTTCGTGTCGAACGTACCTGCTGGGTCGGAGGGCGTCGCACCCTCAACCCTGAGCAGGAGCGACTGACGAGGGTTTCTCAGGGTGGATATTCTCCATCGCACCACCGTGAGCATTTAAGGGTGTTGGATATGCGGCCGAGCAGCTGGGCATTAGGATCTTAGACCAAAACAAACACACTCTTAATTCCAATCAGCTCAGAGCCGCCTGACAGCTCTGAGGGTTTGACTGCTCTAATCCCTCTCTCCGTTGGAGGACGTGTTCGTCATCATGCATCATCCAAACCATAACCAAGTAGTTTTTTTAATGCTCAAATCTAGGGGTGAGTATTGGCAAGGACCTCGCAATACGATATGTATCGTGATACTTGGGTCACGATACAATATTATCACAATATCACGATATATTGCGATATTCTACCCAGTTAATTTCAAAATTAAAAGTAGAGATGAAAAATCAAGTTGCTGTATATGTTAATCAGATGATATTGATCATTCAGAGGACAAATTGAGTCAAAACTATTTGCTTGAAAACAATCTATATATTGTTTATTATTAGTGTTTTTGCACATTTAAGTGAATGAATGAATTTTCCTAAAAAATTGATATTAGCAGCTGAAAAATCGATATTATATCAGGCGGCCGAAAATCGCGATATATCGCCAAATCGATTTTTTTTTTCACACCCCTACTCAAATCCCCCTGAACGGTGAACCTGACGATTCAGTTTGCAGTTACGTTAAAGTGGTGTTTCTTAACCCTGGTCCTCAAGCCCCGCTGCCCTGCATGTTTTGGGCGTTTCCCGGCACCAGAGACGGCGTCAAAGCATCATTGGTTGGGATGGTCTTCAGCATCTCTGCTCCTTAGCTTTGTGTCCAGCGCCAAAGCGTTGCCACGTCGGACCTCCAGGTGCAGACGATGCACTGTTATGTGAGTCCATCCATGTCGGCTGCATGGACAGATCTTGGGGCTCCATGTTAGTGATCTTCAGTCCGGGTTCTCAGGAGTCCCTGCTCTTCAACGCTCAAACATTTGGATCAGGTGTGTTGGAGCAGAGGTAACATCTAAAATATGCAAGGTCATGCATGGGTCTGGAGGACCTGGAATTATATATTTATATATATATATATACAGTAAACCCTGACAGTTTGCGGTCTCAGTACATCGCGGAGGTTTCAAAAATATTCATTGAAAATAAAATTTAAAAACAATGTGATTGGCTGCTACGACGGGCATTACTGTGCCGTCAGTGGTCTGTACGCTGATTGGCTGACACGCGTCCCTGCATCTCCCATTTCTTTGTGAGACAAAACCAAGTTTAATTCTGATACACTTGGTGTTTCCGTTCATCAGTTCTAAATATCGCTAGCTTATTTCAGTGATTTAGTGCCATCGACGTCTATGGACGTCAGTTGGGTCTAATATGTGTCACTGGGGTTGTTAGGCAGAGCGTCAAAATAAACATCGTAGTTAGCGTTCCGATCCTCCAGATGGCAGCATTGTCACTTTCTATAAAGGCGCCGTTTCACCCCCCCCTCCCCCGCAGGAATTGCGAGTGAAAGAAAAGATGGCGCAGCACATTCTACTGTTGATTACGGAGGAACTGGACGAGGTAGAATCAAAGTTTTTTTTGAAAAAGTGGAACTTCTCGATAAGTTGAGGGGGTACATCCACATCGCGTTTTTTCCTCGTTTCTGATAGCAACTGTACATACAGTTGCTATCAGAAACGACTTATCACCTCAAGCTTTTTCAAAAAGCAAGATTTCTAGAAACAAGATTTAAATGGCTTCTTTATCAGTTGAGTGACAGATTAAATCAACACAGAAAATTCACGGTGTTGTATTTGTGCGAAACAGTATATTTTGTCATGACAGCCATGCCCCAGTTATTCAACCCCAATATGATATTCTTGTTTTTAAGGCTTAAAGAGAAGATGAAACATTATTAAGCCTTTATAAAGCCTTTGAGGAACTCTACAATGGTCTGTCATTTCCTTCGGCTGCTTAGTCAGCGACTTGGTCAAGACAATGAAGCGTGTCGGCGAGACACCTTCAGGACGACCTGATGATGGCCGGTACAACTATAAGATGTTGCACAGAATGAACAAAAGCCTTCATGGACGGACTCTAAGATGGACATCAGTCTTGACCACACAGATGAATACGCCAGGGTGAATCTGGATGAGATGGAAGAGTTCTGGGAGATGGTTCAATGGACTGATGCAAACCAAACTGGAAGCGTTTGGACCAGCGGTATGTCTGGCATGTGAAAGGCCAGGCCTGGTCAGAGAAAGTGAATGCTAATTCATAGCAACCCTAAGTAATAGCAATGCAAAGTCATGGTCAATGATGAACCTCACTAGCACTTTGTGCTAACTGACTGAGCCTCAACTCAGCAGCCTGGATGGGAACAAGCAGACAACGGTGACCCTGCACACTGAAGACAAGGACGGGGACGGATGATCCCGAGGGAGCTGACAAAGTGGCATCTTTGATCTCAGTGGGACTAACCTGGTTAAATAAAGGCTAGGATATAAATAACGCAGTGCCTCGGGATGAAGCTGGACTCCAAGAGGTTGTTCGCTGTCCAACAGTAATAATAAAGAAACGGTGCATTGCATGAATTTTGCCTTAGTGTCACCTGTAGGTTCCTGAGGCAGCCGGGTTCAGATCAGCGTAAAACCTGAGCCAAATAAACCATGCGGATCGTTCCACTGTGGTGACCCTGATAGGGAGCATTTGGAAGGACAAGAAGAAGAAGAAAAACTGTACATTTAAAGTGATACTCAACAAACACAGTAAATGCTCTAAAGATTAAAAACCAAAAACAATGACCTCTGAGATAACTCTGATGTTAGTACGGAGACATTACAGAGGTCATTCAGCGCCGCTGTCACAGAGCCGAGTACTACTTAGTAGAACCAATGTCCTTAACGCACCACACGTAGAGGAATTAAAACCGGAAGATCAATTGGTCAGTGAAGCACGAGCTGACTTCGTTAAGGACACCGTTGTTGCGTAATGTGGGGCCATATGGACAGCAAATTCAGTTCAGGAGGCTACTCAGCGGATCAGACACCAACGTGTTTACAACAAATACAGAGAAAAGAGCATTTTCATGCATTCCTACGATCAAATTGTCGAGGACAGAAAGAAAAAGAAAAACGCTGCCTTTGTGCCTCCGTGACTCTTGAGCAGAAGTATAGATCAAAGCAGACGTGACCCACAAAGACGAGTTTATGTTTTGTTTACATCGGTGCGTGTGAGTGTGTTTGATTCTACAACTATAGAAAATAGCTGTTATGGAGCACATTTTCTCTGAGAATAAGGTCCTGTGATCTTGGAGGAAACAAAGTGCTCTCCTGCTGAGGAGCGATGCTGCTGAGAAACGTTGCAAGCTCCTGCATCTGTATGCAGGTCCGGCTTCATCCCCCGTACTTCCACACAGCAGCCTGCTCAGGAAAAAAACGTGCACCGGCCACGTTTGTCCACATATCCGAAGCATCCGTGAAAGCGCAGAAATGGCGAGGCGCCTCTTGCAAAGGGAAGCATTCCTGTCGTTCGATGCCCCGGCGGAGCCATGTTTTTATTAACATTTCATGAATCCATTAATATTTAACGCTACCCATGTATTGTTAACCACTTACAACCGACATCAAGGTTGAAACGTCCTCGGACAGGATCCAGTGATCCGGTTTCCTGGCTTGACAGGTGTTTTTCAGTAATATCACTTTTCTGACACTATCCATCACATATTAGAGCTTTTGCAAAAAAACATTGGCATGCAAAGATCCGAGGGCCCGTAAAGTCAGGCAACTGCATGTTTCACTCATCGGTGCATCTTTTATAGCATGCATGTTTTATAACACCAAAAAGTCACAAAACTCGAGCTGTTTTCCCATGCACAACTAGTGTGTGCAATCCCGGCGTTTCTAAGAAAATCTAAACAAAGCTAAATATGTGTCATATATAATTTACTGGAACGTTGCAATAATAAATGAGCCATGTGGTTGACTCCTGACTGCTGCTGTGGTGTCGGTGTGGGTGTGTTGGAGCAAAACGCCTCCTCGGGCGCGACTGCAAAACATGCGAACAATACCCATAATCATCTTACTCTCAGGTCAAGAACTTCAAACTCAATTAACATGTTTTATGCACTTGTGATCCAACACTCAGGGTGCTTTCACGCCTTCAGGCTCCAGCCTGCTTAAGACAAACTCAAGTGTCCTCTCCCCTGGTGTGAACGCAGTAATCGCACCTTGGGGCGACCTAAATAGCGCCGGTGTGAAAATGACCCGAGTCCACAGGCACCTTTTGGGGTCACATCTTTTGTACGAAGAAAATCCTGCTTTCGACAATGCCGCCTTGCATCTTCGAGGCCGCAGAAGGATTACCGCAGGTTATGTTTGCGTTACTGCAGGTTATGATTGCGTTTCCGCAGGTGGCGCAAATGTTGCAAAATGTCCTTACAAAACGCTGTTACGGCTGTCGGTCTGCGGCGATCCGGAACGTAAATGCAGCCCCGTCCCTGATCGGGCATCATCCAGACCGAGACCTTTCATCTTCTGGGACCTGAGGATACCAATGAAGTGGCCTCCTTCCAGCCACCTTCTGATTTCCCAGAATTCAAAGTCTACGAAGACCATCCTGCCGTTCAGTGGCGGGCAGTCCGTCAACCCTTTTCCCTGCTACATTCAAACTGTTGTTTGATATCCCACACTTGTGTTTTATGGACTGTACTCGTCTGACCTTTTACGTGAATTATCCACTCATGTTTCTGTGCAGTAGGTTCTTGATTAACATGTACGTGGGTGACTGAATTCTGTGTAGCACTTGTCACTCGTTATTTATGGTTGAATCCATCCAGTTAAAGAGGCTGTGTTGTTATTGATACATGTAATCTTTTTGACTTGCCAACACTGGTACGCCACTCTTGGGGCTTTGCTTTTGTTGTTAGCTCTGGTTGCTTTACTCTGCATTTGATGCCCCTTTTGCATTTGTGTTGCGTTGCTAGTAGACAATGTCAAACGAGACGGATGAACCAATGCAGCCAAGTCTGGAGTTTGCTTTTCCGAAATGGAGAAAACCCCCTACAATGGAAAAGCCAGAGAGCCAAAGCGACGTCACCCAGACTTGCAGTAGCATCTTCAATGGCTTGAAAGACCAGTCCCTGTCAGTCACTTTAAAATCCAAAATATCTGATTTTACTCAGTACAGTTGGCTGGGTTGGAAATACTACAATACTGTGGCCGGACATATCATGTAAGTTAAAAGAAGCGCAGGCCGTTAGCTTTACGATCTGGAGCTCAAACATGGTGTCTGACTGGATCGGTACTCAGCATCAGCGGACACTCTTAGCCCGGGTAAAGTAGAAGTATTTAGAGTGTGTGATGGACAAAGTGACATAAAGATTCAGTCGTATAACAACTAATCTGCGTAGGTTCGCCAGATTAGTTGCAATTATGGCCCCATCAGAACAGATTTCACACTCGATATTCCGGACTTGATTAATCAATGCTGTCTGTGCAGTGAGCTAGCTTTCAACTGGAGATAAAGAGGAAGTAGCGGCGGTTTGGCTGAGCGGCGGTTTGGCTGAGCGTCAGGCCTGGCGTCCTATTGGCTGGGAGAATCTTTGAGAGGAAAAGCTTCGGTCCAAGGAAAAGAGCTCAAATTTTCACTTTTGTGAATCTGAGCGAACAGTTCAGTTTTGAAGGGGAGCAGCACGATTTCTGAAACACGCCCGTCTGAATGTTTTATTCGTGAATGTGCCCGGGAGAGCGTTTTCCCACGCCCTTGACTTTGGACGCGCCATAAAGCAGTCCACTACTATAACAGGGGATCTGTTGTGGAACATAGACATCTGATTAAAAAGCAGTGAAGTTCTTGTGTGGTTTCCTGTCATGCATTTTGGTGTACTTGGTGAAAATAAACCGAATGGAAACTGAAAGTGCCTCATGTTTGCTAAGTTATTAAGTGGTTGGAAGCAGAGGAAATGAACTCAGATGTGAAAGCGTCCAGCCGTTAGGAGCTGCAGAGGGAAAGGTTGTCTTTAGATCTTTGGTCAAAGCTTGAGACGTCTAGCTATTTTGTGATTTGTAACTTAGAATTATAAAACAGGTAAACTTGATAAAGGAAAAGCTGTAAAAATGACATGCATGCCGTGTTTTTTTCGCTCAGATGAAGCCCCACAAACAACTTCCTCCCTCTTATGCTTGTGGGATAAATTATTTTCTAATGAGTCCACTGTTTGGGTAAGCTGGAAATAGCTCAATGAATATTTTAAAGGCCCGAAAGCTCCGGCAGCTATTTACTAAGAGTTAGTTGCAGTGAAGTTTAACAGAAAAACAAACAGCAGGGGTAGGTGGAGGAGGGGCCGCCGTGTGGGCAGTTAAGGCGTGTCACTTGTCAGGCTGGCATGTGGTTGATTTCCTCGGCACTAATCTTTGCGAGGCAGATCTGGGATTAGGGAATCAGGACGGTATCACCAGGTAATCCAGCTTCTGTCTCACTGGTTGAGGTCAAGCGTGTCAGTGTCTGCTGCTAAATACAGCCTTCAGCCAGCGCGCTGCAGAGAGGTGGCGAGAATCCGGTGGGATAAGCTTCTCACCTGTCCTGACGAGCGGTGTTTGTAAGTCAAGTCACTGACACTGGTCTTCTTTTGTTGGACCACCAGTAGATTAACACCCTCTTCCAGTCGTAAAGTTTGATTTATCCGGACATAATGAGGACTTGTCCGGTCCTCACTAGACCTTAAAATTAGAAGACTGCAACCTCAGATGGTTATAATTTAAAACCTGAACCTAAACTGAGCGAAAATGCAAAAGCAGTCAATGGAAAAACTAAGTATATGCTTACCTTTCCGATACAAACTAAGACTATAACTTGGAAGGAGGTATTGGCAATCAAACGCATTTGATTCTTTGATTATCATTTGGTGTGACCACCTCTATAAAAGCAGGAACTGTGACAGAGCTGAGCGATTTTATCAATTCTGCGATATATATCGAAATATTTTATTTCCCCGGAGAGTATCAATTTTTCAGATGAGGGTATCGATATTCTAAGCTTCTTTCAAAACTCCTGTGTCCCACCTTTAAAAGCTTGCAAGTAACAATTTGCACTGTTCAAATAAATGAAACTATTTTCCTCAACACATCTTTTTTTCATTTTGTCCAGCATTTGCAAGCTGCCTGTCAGCCATATAATGTGTAATTGATGCTTTCAGTTCAGTTAATTCAAACAAAGTCATTGGAACACTCACAAGATGTCACCAAAGTCATTTGTCCCTTTAAAATCTTTCGGAAAATGATGTAAATGTATTGTAAGATAAATATCAATATATATCGTATTGTGAGCCGAATATCGTGTATCGTATCGTATCGCGAGATTAGTGTATCGTTACAGCCCTAGTCAGGAGTATTCAGTTTTGTATTGATACAATGCCAGCAATCGTGTAACGTTTAGCAATTACGGTGATCCCGCAAATTTGCGCTTTAAGTTCCGCGGTTTTAGTTATTGGTGGATTTTTTTTCAGAAATATATAATATTAAAAAAAAAATCAAGAAAAAATTGCGGAAACATCACAGGATGTTGTGCGTGTTCTCTCGCAGCAAAGAAATGTTGTGAGCCAGCCTGGCCCCTTTAAGAAGGTGGCCTTATGGGTAATGGTGTGGCCTTATGGGTAATGTAGTGTGTGTGTCGTGGGACGGCAGAATAAAAACGGGATTAGATGAAAGAGCGGTTTCTTTACTACGGTTCAGAGACCAGAGGCTGTGAAGGTAACAGAAAGACCACAGTTGAGCCTTTGTTTTGTTTCGCTGCAGTGCCTCTCGACTGTTTTTGCGGTTTTTAAACATATTTTAAACACATTATTTAGGGTCGGGGGGCTCTGGCTCCAGTTCGCGGATTTTGATTTTCGCGGGGTGGCGCCGGTCCCTATTAACTGCGAAAAATAAGGGATCACTGTAATGTGGGGAGGAAATAGATGCTTCATTCATTCGAGAAGGGTCCATAAGATCGTTAGCAAGCCATCTGGAGTCTCATTCTCCAAAGAGAGAGCGTTCACACGTGGACAACACTCAGTAAGTTCACCACAGGGTCAGACCGGGCCAAACTCAGACCATATGTCCGCGGTAAAACGGTAATCATGTGTGTCCAGATGGATGGCTTTCCTGGTTTCACCTGGTTGAAGAAGAGGTTCTGATCTTGGGTCTCTTCTGTTCCTTTAAAACAGTTTTCTCTACTTCCACTTTTGGTGTGACAGTGACTTTTGTTTGTGTGTCAAGTCCAGTTCCAGCTTTCTTTGCTCTGATCTCGCCTGATTGTTGACACCTGTGTCTCGCCAGCCCTTGAGAGTCTTCATCGTCTTGTCTTTCCCTTCTTCCCTCCCTGCCAGTCCATCTGTTTTGCCGCCTTGTCATGTAACCACTAGCGATATACTTATGTTCCAAATCTGTTTTCTCACGCCCTTCTTCTGTCTCCCTTGTCAGTTTAGTTTTTTGGTCTAGATTTGTGGTTTGTGCAGTGCTTTGCATTTTAATAGGGGGCCATGTTCGTTACTGCGTGTTTGACCTCCTGCATTTGGGTTTTCTACATCAAACGTTCAGCAAATGTAGTGACGGAGGAGAGAAAGGTTTTTCACATCAGATCAGAGACGTCACACAAACTGTCGACTGCAGTGGCTCAAAGGATGATAGTTTGGGCTTGTTTTGTAGTCTGAGGGTTTGAACACCTTGCAGTCAAGGACTCCTCTGTACGCTAGAGTCAAATGTGAAACGATCTGTCCAACAGCTGAAGCTTTGCTGAATTAGAGATATCAGCTGGACAGTGAGCCCAAACACACCACCAACCTATGACAGATTTCAGTGTGTGGCGTCCTTTTTGCCTTCAGGCTTCGACTGGGTCTTTGCACTTTGATTCTTTTGTTTGTTCAGCAGTTCTGTCATGTTATTCATCTGAGGCTTTGTTCATTTATTTACTTTTTATTTTCACATTTTAAATGTAACTCATTTGTATAACCTGGCCAGGACAAAGAATTGAAAGAGTTGAAAGAGTACTTTCTTTTTGACGCGGCAGTATGAAGGTTAGATTCTCAAGAGCTCTTTAAAAGAAAAAGAAGAAAAAGCTAATATTGACACAAAGGCTCATGAGGTCAGATAAATGTCCTTGCTTCTCGATCAGTGCGAACTCTCTTTCAGGTTGGAACGCAGCTACACGGTGTCAGAAAGACCCAGAATCCACATCCTACCTGAGGGTCATGGCCAAAACCGTCCGTACGCCCTGTTTCTGGGAAATTCACACCCCCAGACATCACGCTTACAAACTCCAGGTTGTCTACGGGAGCTGCAGATGAAGATGGAAGACTAGAAGCATCCAGGTTGTTAACACTCCTGTAGCATCGTGTGCAACACACGGATGCTGGACGGCTAGGGTTAGGGTTAAGGGTTAGGGGTTAGGGTTAGACGGAGGTCATCACCTCCCAGGTCGACATGGTCATGGACACAGCTCTGGGAACATGTTATTTCTAGACGCAACACTTGTTCTGTGCGAAGGGCAAATCATGAGGTGACGTGATGCTGTACTTTTTCACGTACGACATACGAGTATAAATCTCAGAATAGAATATCTGAAAATGAAACTGAACATGAAGCACTTCAAGCAGCTTTAAAATGTCTCTGGTTTGGTCAAATCTGAAAATGCTTGATTTTGGCCTTATACCTCTGACTGTGGAATGACGTTTTAGATCAAGCACGTTGTTCATTTAGTGGATAAATATCTGGGAATTTGCACAACAGATACTCTCACTTTCTAACTTGCATGCACAGCTGGAGCAGCTGCTGATACGCATAACATGAGTAAACCTTTTGTTTTTTGGCAAAAACACGATTAACTACAATGTAATCAAACGTTGTGTATAGTTTACGTGGCATTCACAGACTCATTTATTTCAACTTATCCCTCTCAATCGTATCTTGCGTTCCATTAAAGGTGTCGTTTTCTCTTTTTGACAGTGCTGTGGGTGTTCTTGCCTGCAGCCTGAGGGCATTTTTATGAAGACAGCAGCCAATGCCAGCAAACAGATGAGAAGAATTAGAAAAATCTAGTAAATAACGACTGTCCTCGTTATTTGATCAATGCAAACATTCAGACTCTGGCAGCAAAAATGTCCCCTTTCCAAAAATCTGTCAATGCAGGTGGGCTGTGTTTAGTTTTGGCATTTATTTATTTTTGGATTGTTTTTGCCATTGGGACAGTCTCCTGAACGCCGACTCAACTCTGGCTCATCAAGCTGGGATGTGAGGACACGCCTGAATGCTGTATTTGCAGAATTAAACCAAACAATAGCAGCTTCGCCTTTAATTCAGAACTTAGCTAATCATACACAAGCTTAACCTTCCACTGTAATCAGCCGTAGACTGTTTAGAAAGAGTTGGATCAATGCTCTGTAATGTCACCCATTGGTTTCTGAAGAGTGGCCTTTCTGACCTGAGGGGGGCGCTATCCTTGGGGGAACTGACTCCACCCAAAACCACTTGATCTAAAAATACACAACCTGGTGGAGCAAACAGCTGGGACGCTGGGATGACATCTATATCCAGCTTACATCCAAAGTTCACCAAAAGTGCTACGTACTACGTGGCTAAAGTGATGACAGGCAGCAGCCAGACTGCCATGACGTCTCTCACTCAAAAAAAGTGCAAAATTTGTGGCTTTATATTAAATTCCTTGAATAGGTAATTTTAATTAAATTAACAGCAGCTATTAATAGAAAGAAAGATGTGTTTCACTGGAAACAAGTTCAATAGTTTTCCAGGAAATTGTAACCTCTGTTTTTTTTTTTTTTTTAAATACTAGAACATCATCACAGGATAATTACAGCATTAAATACTCTTTGATTTTAATCAAAGGGAAGTCATCCGGCCTGCCAAGGGTAAAAGGCTGCGAGTGCTCTGTCAGCTAAATCTAAATTCCACAGCTAAAAGTGAAATTCAAATACGGACTATTTGAGTCATTGTCCACCAATCCATCACTCTGCCCTGAAACAAGGCCAAGTGAGGTGGCTGAGCAGAGACATTTTAAATCCAGTGCACTAATGCAGCCTGTGCGATACAAGGGCAACATCTTAATCTCTTACCTCATTATGCCGGATAATGTGCAACAATTTTCTCACTCGGAGGACAGAAGCGGACAGTTAAGTCGAGAGTTACGGGCGGTGGCGGTGGTGGCGGCGAAGTCGGAAGCGGCAGGTGCGTTGTGTGACGAGCATAAAGATTCTGCAAGACCGTGCACTTTTAGTCAGTCTCATTATAAACTGACGAATATATCATTGTCCTCAACTGCTGAGGCAGGAATGACATCTGGAAAATCTGCAGGACCTTTCATTCATCATGCTTAAAAAAAAAAACTTAACTCCCAGCAAACTTAGTTTTAAATTGAAGTGCATTATGTCGGCTGCCACAACAATATCTGAATACATTTGATATGTTCTGTAACGGAAAGCACTTTCAAACGCAGAACAATCCATTCTCAGTGAGAGAATCACCTGTCAGGGAGGACGCATGAGGACACAGGCGGTCTCATCGATCTAGTCCCTGGGGCGCTTTAAACTGTTCCACTGCAACTACAACATTATGAAGGAGAATTTGTCTGGCTGAGAGCCTCCCAGCCTCGCAGCCACGCTAGCAAGCTAGATTTTAAATCTGAGAAGCCTTGTTTGGGATGCATCGGACATCTTTAGTTGAGACGCCTCTGATTTTATTTTTTCTCCTCGCTTGCATGGTTAAAATCGTTAATAGGGGATTTGGCCTGCTCCAGAAATTTCAGAAGGAATGGCTAAGATCTTCAGGAGGAATGGCCCCGGAGAGATAAGGCAGCGGGACAATGGGGGTGTCCGAATGTTTGAGGGGGGTGCTCCATCACCGGGCCTTTGGGTTGCTACGGTGCGCTGCCCGGAAACAAAAAGGGCCACGTCTTCAACGGGCAGAGGGCAGACACAGACGTCCTCCTGGCACAGTTATCGCAGCAGAAAGCTCTGACTCTGTATTTTGAAAATACCAAGTCCTGACCTGCCGTTTGTCAAAGTGGTGCTTGCTGTAGGCGGCAAAACTAACAGCAGGACGAAACAGTCAAAAGATTTGTCAGTGGGTTGCATCTACTTGCAGAAAAGTAATTACTTATGCTAATTTGACACTGCGGGAAGAAGTCCTTTTGTGTGGTTGAGGCTTTATATTTCAGAGCTGAATTTGTCTGTGTCATGGTTTACTTTACTGAAAGACTGATAAAAACCAACAACAAAGAAGCATCTCTAATCACAGCTGATCAAAGGGATCGCTGGCATTCGTGTTGTGTCACGATCTTTCATTACAGCCAGCTAAAGCGTTCTGGCTTTAGCCAGACCCTAACCCCTAACCCCTAATCCTAACCCCCCTCCTAACCCCTAACCCCAAACCCTAACCCCTAACCCTAACCCTAACCCTAACCCCTAACCCCTAACCCCTAACCCTAACCCCTAACCCACCTCCTAATCCCAATCCAATTCCCAACCCTAGTCCCTGATCTTAACCCCCAAGTCTGGGTCTAAAAAAGCTTATTGGGCATGTAAATTCATCGATAAAAAATTAAATGAATACATATCTATGAAAAGCACGTATGGTAGATTCTAGATTTGAAATTTCATGTTTTTAGCTAAAATATTACGTGTTCTATAAGATTTTTTCTAAATTTCATAAAAGGCGATTGGAAGCACAAAATTAGAATCGCGTAAAATTATTCGGTTTTAAAAGCCACAGGGGGCGGGTATAAATAGGACTGTGAAATTCTAGTTCATTCATTCTTGCTCAAGCGAGGAAACTTGTTGGAACTCGAAACCTGCAGACCAAGCCATTTTGTTTTGATAATTTAGTGTGCCAGGCCTGAAGAAGACCTTTTTAGGTTGAAACGTTGCTGCGGCACACTTGTTTCTTTAATTTCAGATTAAAAACAAATTCATTTAATTTTTTTATTTCATTTTATTCATTTATTTAATTTTGAAAAATCATTTAATTTGATTTCATTTTTAAAAAAAGGGATAAAACATGCAGGACGGGGGGGGAGGGTTGTCCAATGCGGGAGGCGCGGAGGTCGTCCCCGTGCACCCTGTTATTTTCAGGGTCCACCGCCACCCCAATACACTTTTTCAAACAGGAGGAGGGGAGGACGCTGGAGGACGGACCATACCTGTCCCTCCTCCTGCATGAGGGGAGGTTGGGTTCAGTCTCCTTCCCCTAACCCTAACCCTTTAACCCTAACCCTAACTCTTTAACCCTAACCTTTTAACCCCAACCCTAACCCAGATCTGAATGTTCTCACTCGATCGTCAGTACGTACTAACATGCATCTCCTGGAGAATCCTTCGCATCAAGCTCTCTTTCCTTTTTGCCGCTCAACACCTGCGTCCCCCTCCCAGCAACCATCACCACCGTGCTGAGCACAAAGGCCAAAAATCTGGCGCTTTTTGCTGCATCTGGTGTAAATAATGGTGCAGCCAGCAGTGAAGTGTGTGCTGCAAAGCTCACTTGATTAGTCTGAAGACTCCCCTAAATGAGGTGACCCCCGAGGCATCTCGGGCAGCATTTATGTGCGCCCTCATCCATCTCATCTCCGGGTTCATCCCAATTATAGCGCCCTTATCAAGGAGGAAGAGGCGCTCGTCTCTCAGATACCTTCTCTCGCCTGTCAAGCTTGATACCCCTGACATCTCTGCACGAGCCCGACAAACGGTGATTGTTCTGAGCCTAGGCATCAACACTCAGGTGTGCTTTATTGTTTTTTAAAAAAAGCATTTGAGGTCTTCATTGGACGAGTCGACTCACTGAAAAACAGAGATCCATGTCTGAACACCTTTCCAGATACCAACTGACCACTGCAACTATCAAGTGGTGACCGACGGACCGATGCGAGCTGAAGAGGGGAAGTCAAGGATGTTGAGCAGCTGAAGATGAAGAGCAAGAAGGCAGTTTTTGACCGACTACTTGAACATCTTCTCACCTCATATTTTAATTTTTTTTTAAAATCTTTTTTGCGTACACTGCAGGTATATGGAACAGACTACATCCATCTTACCAGTGACGTGCATTCAGGGGAGGCAGAGCCTCACCTGCCAATCTTGAAAAGAAAAGAAGTTAATTATAAAATAAAATAAATGTTGATATGTGTCAGCTGGTATGTATTATTATAAATAGGGCTGTCAAATTTAACACGCTAATAACACATTAATAATGCATTATTAACACTGTAATAACGCGTTAATGCAAATTCTGTTTAACGCCACTATTTTTTGACGCAAGATTAACGCACACACTTTTCTATAAATATGACCCTCATCCAATAAATGTATTTACAGTTAATGTGTGGGACAGACATGAAGACAGAAAAAGGTCTTATGAATGGCAGGTTTAGCTTTAAGGTGCTGCCAGATGGGTCCGTTGACAAGAAATAAGTTATTAGCATTTGTTGTCGATGTGAATGGAGTTACCACCGCAGGACGGTAAAGTTAGTTTCACATCCGACATTCGCTTGTTTTTTGCCTCTTTAAACTTTAATAGCGTCATGAAAACGGCACCGATTTCATCCAGGTTGGTATCATTTTGTAGATATAAGTATGCCAGACATTTCACAAGTGTCATCAACCCTCCAAGCTCAGTGGGTGTGGCTAAAACTCTCAGGAACAGCGCTGAATGTCCTTCTGAGTACCTGCTGCTGCCGTGGAGTTTAGGGACCGTCAGCAAATTACTGCAGTCAAGCAGCAGCCCCGACAAAACACACTAAGAAGCTGATGGTTTAAACCCCCAAAAAGTACAGCAGCATTGGTGGACTTACGGTTTTTTAAACTAAAGGCTTAAAAAAATAAAAAGCAGATCCCTGTGACCTTCTATAGGACAAAACGGGTATAGATGATGGATGGATGGATGGATGGATAAACAGAACATTAAAAAAATTATTTGAAACCCTCACCAAATGTGTTGGTACGAGATGCTATTAGTGTGTCTGTTTTCCCTCTGTATATCGCAAATAAAATGTTCTTCAAACACTCTGATTATATGCTCTATCTTTCCATAATATGGATAATGCATGAAATGTATTTCTGTAACGTGTTTAAGCTCGGAGATTAATCATAAAAACCGAAAGTCAAATGGACAGTCGGCGAGTAAAACAGGTCTCCTCCCTGATGACAGAGGGCGCTGGTGAGCCCACAGATTCGTACGCTACCTACCAGCTTCTTCGTTCTCATTTATATTTCCTTCACAATCCGCCTGATAAAAATGGAAGACAGCATTTCATAAAATTCACAAATCTGGACTTTGAATCCAAGCAAGAGGTTAAATAACTAAAGTAAGGGCAAAACCGGAGCAAATGAAATATGTGTCATATGTTTGTGTAAAGAATCCTGATATGAGATATAAAACATAACCCACTGTCTGTTGTCAGTCAAATGCTGAATCAGATCCTCTTCGGGGTTTGTTTGTATTTCTAAATCTGACTCTTAAATAGTCGGTGCCTTGCCAGCTGCCTGACCACCTCACTGCACATTACCGCATTGAAATTTGAGGTGCTTTCAGTCCCACTAAAGTCCTGCATATCAGGCTAACCCACACAACCCGAAACAAAACAAAAAAGAAGAAAGAAAGAGATTTCTGCAATACGCTGAACTGCAGTGAGAATTTATTCTGTCCAGAGAGTTACACCAGTGCAACTATTATCTTGTCAAAAGCTGACATTTCTGCTGACATTTAGCTGTTTTTTTCCGATAATGTGAACTGCTTCTCGCTGATTGTTCAGAAAGTGAAAGTAAAGCTGAGGATAGTTATTGTTTCAGACAGGAAGGAGAAATACGATTAGACATCAATGCAAGCCATTCCAGAGTAAACAGTCGTTTGAAATGGATCCACTGTTCTTCCCGTCCCACATCAAACAGCGTAAGGCAGCCGGGGAGAAATTGAGCCCTTGATCAGTACATAAACATGCTGTTTCATTATTCACAACTGTAAGACAGTTCAGATCTTTTCATAAATATGCGTCTCTTATATGACAGCTGAAACAACAATATGAAAATGTACTCCAGCGCAAATGTCATTATTACTTATCCTACCTCAGCCCAATAAAACCTCTCTGCAAAGTGCTATGAAGACATTTCAATGGTCGTGAACAAATTATTTATTTAGGTTCTTGAGATGAGAAGAGTACAGACACTGTAGTAAGGTGACGTTAAAGCATGAGCCGTTCCTCAAATATGATTATGATTATTTCAGCAACTTTGATAACAAGCTGCATAACAACGCAGTGAAACATTCAAAAAGACTTCTTATTGTTAGACTTAAGGTGACTTTAGATGTAAGGCAGTGCTTCTCAATGATTTTCTGCTGCACCGCCCCCATAAAGAAGAAAGCACCCCTCCCCCACCCCCCCCCCCCTCCACTGCGACTATAAATAGTATCATTTATCTATAAAATTGTTACACCTCTGTATAACAATGTATAATGTATCCTTATTAACATTAAGGGAAACAAAAAAGAAAGAAATACAGATCAGCTTATAACAAAGAATAACTTTATTAAAATTGATTTTTAGTCTGTAAAGATTTAAAGTGCATCAATCCCACCGTAGACACAGTGTAGCCAAGCGCTACATCAGCATCGTCATATTTCCTCGTCTTAACTTTCTGCTGACTTTCGTTTGTCTCATTATCTCCATCTCTCTCCATCTTTCTTTTCATCCCTGTTAAATATTTTTATATGGTGTCTCTCGAGGGTTTTTTCTCTTCATATCTCCTGCTCTGGGCTGTGCACGCATGTCTGTGCAAAAAAAAAACCCAACACAATACACTGGTACCTCAACTTACGAATCTAATTCGTTCTGAAAGTCGTTTCGTAAATGGAAAATTTCGTATTTAGAAACGCATTTTACCCTATAAATGGCCTAATCCGTTCCAAGGCGCCCAAAAGTTGGACATAATTTTTTATAAATTAAACATGAAATGACATAAAAACCTGTAAGAAATACATGTTAGAATGATTATTGCACAATTGTACTAATGCAAAGAATAAAGAACAAAGAATAAAGTACATTAAAGAATAAACATTTTTTGTTTACCTGGGTAGCTGGGTTACGCTCATACAGACAAGGGATGCTAGTGAATGGGATGCCAGGAAGATGCTGAGCGATAGCCAATAGCAGAGCAGCTCGGACGCGCTGCTTTCAAACCGAGATACAGAGCTGACAAGTATGTTTACGTTCGGTAAACTCTGAGAGCTTCGAGTAGCAGCGCGTATTTTTAAATTTTTTGCCTTCGTAACCTGTAATTTTTTTCGTATATGGATGCAATATTTTTCCGAAGAGGCCGTTAGCTGGAAATTTCAATAATAGATACGTTCATAATTAGAGGTACCACTGTATAGCTAATACTCCCTGCGCACACTGACAATGGAAGCGCCACTGCCCCCTACTGTAGCATATGTGCAATTACACTTTATTACAGTACAGCAAACCAAGACAAGATCATGAAATATGATTAAAAACTGTCAGCTAATGACAAGCCAAGACAATAATATACTTTTTGAGACTTCAAAGCTTGGCTAACCCACCACAAATGTGAGCTCCTCCAATGATCTACTGGTGATAAGGAAAAAAAAAAAAGATCATTTGTACCTTCTACATCACGGAGATTTGCCTGTAGACAGTTTGGTCCGAACATATTCGATAACAACAGTGCATTATTTTAACACAGTTTTTTTTTTTTATATTTCTGCCTTCATACACCGCAACGCTAGGATGAGTAATAACATAATCAAGATGCAATCAAAGTGTAGAAATTCAGCTGTTTGAAGCAAAGTTCCTCCATCTTCATTTTCAGGGGCTTTAGAAGTATTTGGACAGTTTGCTGAAAGGGTGTTTAATTGCTCAGATGGGAGTCGTTCCCTCGTCACGTCCGAGTCAGATGAAGGAAACAAAAGGCCTGGAGTTGATATCAGGTATTGAGTTGGTATTTGGGAACTAAATACCAATATGCATTTGACTAAGTCCAAGAACAAGTCAGTGGAAGTGAAGGAGGCCATCATGAAGCTGGAAAAAAACAACATGAATCTATGAAAGAGATTAATGGGCAAGCAGATCATTGTCAAACGATACAACCAACCATTTATTAGAATCAGGTGTGCTGAAGTAGGGAAACGTCTAAGACATGCAGGACAGCCGTCCTCGAGGACACTCCTGCTTTAGACCGACTCATCCAAGATAAGCTTGAATCAGAATGATGGGAAGAGGGCAGCTCATGATCAGGATCATACCTCAAACACGGTGGCGGCAGTGTCATGGTATGGGGGTGTATGGCTGCCAGTTATACAGGCTCACTGGTGTTTATTGGAGATGGACAGGGGAGTATTCTGACGCCTCAAACCTGACAGGACGGTACTCGACCCTAAACGTACAGCAGAACCAGGTCAAGATGTTTTGAAGGCAGAGGAATGGAATATTCTTCATATGCTTAATGTCAACCCAACACAGCATGCCTTTTATAGTCACGAAGCAAATCTGAGACAGAAATACTCACAAACAAAGCTCCACGTCAAGTCAGAAAACTTTTGAGAAAAACAAAGAGGCAAAACCAAATGAGTGGATTCAAGAAAGTGTAGCTGTTGTCCCACGGTGGCATTGCATGTACCACGATCTACTGGGACGAGTCGTCAGTGAGAAACATGCAGGACTTGACCGTTTGAAATCTCTGGAAAGATATGAAAAAAAAATTAGCAGTAACAGTACAAGACAACCTGTACTGTCTGCCGACTCACTTAACTGGTCGACCAAACTTGTCCTTTTACCACAATAAAACGTTAATATTTGATATGAGAATATGAAGAAAAGCTACTCTCTTGAGGCCCTAACCCTAAACCAATCAGCTACTGTGTTTACAGCTGCATTAAGCCTGCATTATAAAATCATTACAACATCAACAAACGATGGATTAAAGGACTGATCTGGTGACGAACAGGGTAGATACCCTGGTCACTTCCCATGGAGGAGGGAACTATCAGTTAGGAACATCTACACTCTATATAAAGCTTAGGAAAATATCAGGGCTGGGCAAGTTAACGCGTTATTATCGCGTTAACGCATTAATTTATTAACGCCAACATTTATTTTATCTGCGGAACCGGAATAGAATTGGCAGGTAAACATGTGAAAAGCTAAAACAGACATGGAGAGCAGTTAAATCCGTGTACTTTACAGTTTGGGTAGCAACGCAGGTAGCAATATTAACAATTCTGACTAAAAAACAAAATTCTGGACAACAACAAAACTTTTAAATCCCTTTGTTCAAGACGATCGTGTCATTCCTCCATGTTCCATCAGATCTGCTCCATGTGTTCACTGTCCTGCTGTTCTCTAGCTGGTTACTTCAGTGCGGCTCTATCTAGTGGCACAGATGTGTAATTACAACAGAAAGTCTCATCCTCGATTATAAAACGACACCCATTATTGAGAATATGACTTCTAGATTAAAATATCGTCCCATATTCGAGCCAATACGATAGTTTGATCAAGGACTTATTCAACAGCAGATGGGTGTCCTGCAATGCTGGAAATGAGCATCAGAAGATTCTCTGCTCATCATGATCTGAGGAGAAAAAGACTGATGTCAGACGCAGAGCTGGAGGCTTTGGTTCTATCTACTTATGAGCTGAGTTTTCATTCAGATTTCCACAATATTGCCAATATTATAGTATGTGATTCCAGCGCCGCCATGATACCTGAACTGCTGCACAAACACATTTCTGGGTCACGTAAACCAGAGAATTAAATATTAAAAACAAATTCAGTCACGTGGCCTGTTTTTATTTTGTATTTCTGATCCAGGTCTAAAATTGAACCATAAAAAAAAACAGGCATTTTAAATTTTTTAAATTTTTTGATTGACAATTAAAAATGGAAAGAATGAATGATACACAGATTGGTAAAGTTACTGAACTTTAACATGGACATTTCATTTTAAAGTTCTCCCAGACGGAGGATTCGACAGAAACAAGGTTATTTGTAACAACTGACAAGTTGAACTCATCGTTAAAAGTTTCTGCTGTTACCTCAGAAATTACCTGTTTTAATGTTCTGATTGTGTCTCAGGATTTTGTTTGTAGACTTTTTTTTATTTTTCTTAAAAAAACAGGATGACATTAATGCCCTGGCAGTGGCAATAAGCTTTATTTTATTTTACATTTTTTAAGATGAGATTTACACTAAATATGTGTTACTGACAAGTGCTGATGTTAAAAGTGTTTGAACAAATGTTATGGCACTTTAGTTCAGCAGAACATTTAAATAAAAGTGACCTTTACACTACTTTTGAATTCATTATTTGATTTTCCTTATACAATGGGATTAATCGTGATTAATCAGGGAAATAATGTGATTAATCGCGATTAAAAATTTTAATCGTTGCCCAGCCCTAGAAAATATCAAACCAACAAGCCTTACTTTTACTGACTGACGCGACGAACCCTTCCATCTCCGGTTTTTGGGAGGGCAAGTGTTGGAAAAAAAAAAAAATGTTGCCTGGTACTTAAATCACACCAGATGGCACAAGAAGCAACACAAGAAGTCGCTAATCTGGATTTATAACCTTGGACATATGCTGAGCACGGGGGCATCTGTTGTGACGGGCACGGCAGCTATTTCAATGATGGCAGGAACTCTGCGCTGAGATCTGATGCAGCACGGGGGGTGGGGTGTAAACTTGCAGTGCGTTACGTCAAGGTTGCGCCCCAAGCAACCCCCCCTCTCCCCCCCCATGTTTGGCCTTGCAATCGCAGAGCGGCTTTGAATCACAGCTGAAGAAGGCATCACGCTAAAGCCGCTGCTTCTTTCCAGCCTCTCAAAATGCGGCGAAAAGACCAAGATGTGGACCGTCGCGTCTTCTGTCAGGCACTGTTAAATGAAAGGAGAGAAAGAGATAAATGACAGACCGCGGTATGTTTTGTTGGTGGAAACAAATGTGACGCGCTCAAAAAAAAAAAAGAGTTTAAAACATCATTTTATCTCACGCTGAACCTCGAGGGTGCATTTTTTTGCCACACGTCGTCGCCTTCTTGTCCTTGAAAAGGAACGATGACAACAAAAGCAGATTTACATATTTGTATGAGGTTGTTTTTTGTAGCAATATCTGTTTTCTTCAGATCTTGATGTACTGCTCAGCTGAGTAGAACCAGCTGCTTCAGCAACATTTTCTTGTACAACACTAAGACATCTCCCGCCACCGGAGTGACTGGAAGTGATTTATTTCCCCGCACCGCTTAATGCTCCTTTTCTCTGAAAGAAAAAAAAAAGCATTTTGGTTTGACGGCTACAGCGCGCTACCTCGCTACAGATGTAATGGTGTGAAAGTCAAGTCGTGTCACGATGACTTTGACACAGACGCCTAAACAGAGGTTTACCTGCAGAACCGCCACTTTCAAATGGTTCGAAATGTTATTCTCTAATCTTTTATTTCATTTTGAAGACAAACATGTAAAAGCCGTGTTGGTCCACTGAGCTAATCCCGGTGGTTTCACATTATGGGCCCGATCTTCCTCCAGATTTGCTAAAGCCGCTATTTAGGGATAGCGGGTAGTGGGAGGGGCGTTCCCCGCAAAGAACGCAATCTTCCACCTAGCTAAACTTGCTATCCCACCTGCGCTACCCGCTACATTATGCATAGGAGTGGTTAGGGCGTTCCACCTGTTAAACCAATCAGTGCGTCAGTAGCCATTGCCTTTAAGAGCAGGTTGCGCTACCCGCAAACCGCTATGGAGCGTCTTTTCATCCAAATCACGCTTTTTATACAAGAGTTAATTCGAGAGGTAGAGCCGTTTGTGCACGTCCACATGTGACCAGGCAGACGCACATTGACGCGCTGACTTGCGGGTTGCGCGTTGTTAGTAGCGCTACCCACAACCCTAAAGCTACGATCGCAAGATACCAAAAGACACGCCCATTGCCACACCTACAAAGTGAGTCAGCATAACAGGTAGCGGCTTTAGCAAGTGGAAGATTTCATTAACGGTTAGCGGAGGTTCCTTTACCTGCAATTTGCAGGTAGCAGCTAGTGATAACGGGTAAGGGGAAGTGTACGATCGGGGCCTAAATGCTCAAACACCTAAAATGGCCACGTTTTTTCCGAAGTCCCTTCCTTCCAGAAACACGGTCACGGTCTCGCTACATGGCAGCATACAGGACACAATCAGGTCCGTTGATTTGCTCAAAAACAGTATCACGGAGGAAGAGGTGGATGGTGGGAAGGGGTCACTTCTGCTCAGAGTCAGACATGAACAGAACCTGGTTAGAGTATTTTAGCCTCTACAGTAAATCCCCCACAAAAATAGGAAATGTTTTCAAATTTATTCTCAGCGAGATTAAGGCCATGATACTAGCACCGTTTCATCTAATGTCTTCCCTAATTGAAACGGCCATCAGGGAAGGAAGGAAATTAAAACCCTGATTTTCCAATTTTCCTCAAACAATTCAAAGCTTTTTTTTTCCTTTTTTTTTGTTTTAATTGTCCTCACTGATAATGTAGCACTGTAGCAGTAGCACCTCACATGGGTAGCGCGAGAAACTTCACGTGTCAGCCACTGTAAGACAATAGCACAAAGTGGCGCTACGAATCGTCCCCTCCCATTAGGACTGAATTGTTAATGGCTCTTCTGTCAACACAGCAGGTCCAGATGCCCCCATGTGGTCACAAGCGGAATTGCTACATAGAGGCGCTTTAAGGCGGCGCGACTATTGAGTCCAGATACCAGGAGTTCTTCTCACATCTGGAAACGCTTTCAACTTTCACGATCAAATGCATCACAAGATCTACTGGTGATTTACTTCCACTGAATTTCATCAAACGTGTAAGTAGTCAAACTCGTTCAAAAATATTTTCCAGCCATGTATTTCTCTCTGGAGTCTGATGGTTGACTCTCCCTGGAGGTTTTGATAAAACTTCAGCAATGTCCGTTGTCTTTTGGCTAACGCTTTGATCCCGCTAAAACCGAGTATTACCAGTGTTTTTCTGCTCCACATAACTGGATGTGTTGTTGAATGGTTGTTTGAGGAATTAGAAGCCCTTGACTGGATCAGTTTGGTTTAAATTGCTTGTTTCCAGCTGAAACATTGTAACCTAATTAGTCTTCCCAGTCCTTTTTTTTTGTTGTTGTTTGTTATGAGAGGCTCTTTCCTATTTGCTTTAAACACCAGCGACCCCTTTTTTTCATCCAGGCAGCGTACAAGACAAGGTTCAGATGTGATTAAATATACACTTAGCGGTGGAGTCATCTACATGGCGAGGGCTTAAACTTTCAAATATTAATGTGCCGGCTTTCCCGTCATCTGACACGGACTCTGCACAAAAACAGAGGCCAGGGCTCCTCATTTAGTCCATTTGAACTGTGCTTAAAGCCCGAGCGTTATGACTAATTGCCTGTTAAATGACTCAGTCACAAACAGATTCAATTGTTTTTCCAGCTTCCTCATCAAAGGAGGCAACAGCCGCAAACAACATCATCCATTTGATGTGCAATTGTTTGATTCAGAACGAGGGAACCTCAACCCCAACAAAGCCGAGCCCTCGTCACTGAACTGAGCTGTCAGCCTCAACAAAGTCGTTTCCCACACCGACTTATAAGCGAGCGTGTTAAATCCTGCCTGCTAGGTAAATGGAAAGAAAGATGGCTTTCTTTTTTTTTTTCCTGCCCAAATTCATGCAAGCCAATGTGACACGGGCGTCCCTGTTATAGATTTGCTTCTAAATAAATCATAAACGGCCCCCCCCCCAAGTGAAATGATGCACAAAAATCAAATCATCTCCTGCAAAAATGTGTATTTCCAAGTTCACGCTCAGCCGACACAGAAAATGACCAAAAATAAAATGATGGCGATGATGACGGGAGATGCTGCTGGAGCACCTTAAATGAAAAAAGAAAAAAAAAAAACCATAAAGGTCATTATCAGCACGAAGATGAACAGTGTTTCATTCTGCTTTCGTGTGCGCTCTGTTTTCATTGCAAAAAACTGCCCACATTTATCACTTCATTTCTATTCTCGACCAAGTGCTTCCATGATGACGTCATGTTCACCTCTTCACTCACAAAAGTTTAGCTCCTGAGTTTCCCTGCCTTTTATGGGTGCCAGGGTATGTGGGACCACACGGAAACCGGGGGGAGATTTACGGCACGGCGGGACCGTTTGTAACATTTCTCTTCTGCTGCGCGACGTCTTGATGTAGGGTAAATTAAAGGAGCTGAGTCCGGTCCGAGTGACAACACTTTCATCTCGATAAGTCATCCAAAGATGGCAGGCCGTGAATCTCGACAAATAAACACCCTTGGCTCCATCCGTCCCTCGTCTGCCTCCCGTGGTTATACGGGGGTTTATTTTAGGCAGCCTGAAAAACATATGTTTTCCCCCGACACTCAAAAAGCCGTGTTCCTTTAAAACTACATAACCGAATCATAAAGCTTCTGGATGTTTGTGGAGATTGCTCCGACCACTTCGAGCCTGTCAGATATCTTTTTTTCTTCCTCTCTGAGGTGACGAACACAAGTGAGTGTGAAACTTGATTCCTTCGTCTTCGTCGTTTTGGACGTGTGCCCACTACCCTTGTGGCGAGCTTCACAGCAGCTCCTTCGCACCCTTTGAAGTGCAATTAGAGTTGACGAAGATCCAATACAGGTTGTGTAACTGACAATCAAAGGCAGGACAAAGTCAATTTTAGTTAATTGGTTTAAAAAAAAAAAAAGGAAAATCCATCAGCTCAAGGCACTGAGGCACTAATGGTGAGATATATATAGATATGTATATTATTCCCTTCCAAGAAAGGACAGTTTCATTGACTGTTGACTGCATGTCAATCTGCATCACAAGCCTTCAGGAGACCACTGGGTAAAATAAACAAGAACACAATGTCTTAAATACATATTTAATTCACAACTGAATATAGAAAACAATTTTATGGCATCAAATGCCTCTAAAAAAGCAGATGACTTGTACTATGTAGCGCCCTTTCGGACTCTGTACCGGTCCGTTGTGGTGAAGACAGAGCTGAGCCAAAAGGCAAGACTCTCTGTTTACCGGTCCATCTTTGTTCCAACCCTCACCTATGGTCATGAACTGTGGGTAGTGACCGAAAGAAAACGAGATCACGGATACAAGCGGCAGAAACGGGTTTTCTCCGTAGGGTGGCTGGACTCTCCCTTAGAGATAGGAGGAGAAGTTCAGAGTCTCAGAGTAGAGCTGCTGCTCCTCCACATGGAGAGGAGCCAGCTGAGGTGGTTAATCTGGTTAGGATGCACCCCGGACGCCTCCCTGGAGAGGTGTTTCAGGCACGTCCAACTGGGAGAAGACCATGAGGCAGACCCAGGACACACTGGACAGATTATATCTCTCAGCTGGCCTGGGAACACCTCAGGGTTCTCTCACAGGAGCTGGTGGCAGTGTTGCCAGGTTGGGCGGTTTCCCGCCCAATTGGGCTACTTTTGATTACAGCTGGCGGAGAAAAAATGCATTGGGTGGGTATACACAATTTGGGCTGCTTTTACCAACATTTTGATATTGTGAAAAACAGCACAACAAACTGTTATTTTATAGTTTAAAAACAGTACAAATACAAAATTCAGTATACTTCGCTCACTAGTATTGGGGTCATCCAATTTAGAAAATATTTTATCGCCGTGAGTTATTCAGTCGCTCTAACAACGCGCTATCGTGACGTCACCTCAACAAACCTTAGTGCGCCGATGCAGAAGTCTGAGGCAGACGCCCGCTCTCTCTAAACTCAAAGCGGTAGGCTATCATGCCGAAATGGAGAAAATATAAGAAATGGTGTTTACGTGGATGATGTTACTGCTACTGTGTTAACTTGGGCCTGGCACTGGGATACACAATTTACCATTTTTTCACATTTTCTGTAACATGCACTATGATAAAATACAACTATTTATTTAGGATTAATTGTTTAATACTGTAAATGCATTTAAATCCACGTTTATTCAAATATGAAATTTTTCGTATGAAAACACTTATTGGGCGGTTTTTTTCAGGAAGTGGGCGGGTTTTGGAACGCGATTGGGCGGAAATGGCTCAACCAAATCTGGCAACACTGGCTGGTGGAAGCGACCGAGAGGAGGAAGGTCTGGGCCTCTCTGCTGAAACTGCTGCCCGACTCCAGACCAAGCAGAAGTTAATGGATGGATGGATGGATGGATGGATGGATAGTGCCCTTTCTTCTTTGAACAACAGTTAATGTATGTCTAGACCAGGGTTGTCCAACTCCAGACACCCCTGGATTAGAGGTTTTCCTGCTTCAGAAACACCTGATTCAGATGACCGGGCTCGTCAACAGACTGGTGCAGACCTGGATGACCAGCTGATGGTGATCCGTTCATTAAGATCGATTCATTAGGTTTGGGTGCGCTGTGTCAAGGAAACATCAGATGACACAGGGACCAGTTGTCACAGTTTTGGTCCCGTTCTTGTCTGTTTTGGGAGAGCACATCATCCTGTTCTTAACTGATATAAGATTCATGCTACTCAACAGCTCTGCACCTTCTTCCTTGAATCTTCTCTTGTTTCCTGATCGGCAAACGCTCTGAGCTGGTAAAAAGTCTGGACTGCAGGCAGATCAGTTCGGCGCTCAGACTCTCCTACGACTGAGCCGAGTTTTTGTGACAGATCCAGGATGTGGTTTTGCCAAATGCCTAAATGACTCTCTGTTTTATATTTATTTATTTAGCCTTTATTTAACCAGGTTGATCCTACTGAGACACAAGGACCTCTTTTTCAAGGGAAGCCTGGCCAAGAAGCAGCTTAAAAACATTAAGTTACAAGACAGAGGCAACAATAAAATCAACATAAGTACAATCTCGTCACATCATAGAGGAGAATATGAGGCAGCTTCTCGGTCACTCACAAGGTTTATAAATGTTCCAAGAGGAATCAGTTCCCTCACATTCGAAGGGCTCCGATTGTGGGGTCACGCATGTAAAGAAGGTCGCCGCGATCCACTAGAGGAAGAAAGGTGGCGGCGACTAACTTCTTCCCGGCGTCAATTGTAAATCATGCCCTGTTGCGATAGAAGAACAGAAGTTCTAGCTTGAGCTTTTTGACCAGATTCTCTCTATGAGATTTAAAAGAAAAGTTGATCATGAATCTAAACACCCAGGTACTTGTAGCGGGGCGCTAGCTCATTCGTGTTTCCCTGTAGGAAGAGCATGCTGGGAGGGGGGGGCTCGGGTATCCTCACGCCATTTAAAAAGATCCTGAATTTAGTTTTAGAAACGTCGAGAACAAGTTTCAAGTCTACAAGCGGATTTTCCACGAGGTCAAAGGTGGTCTGCAAACAGCCGACGGGCTCGACATGGGAGGAGCCGCAGCAGTAAATGATAACGTTCTGTTGCAAATAACATAAGAGTTTACGAGATGTAAAATCACTTTACATTTTATTTTATATCCCGGGCTGTATTTGGATAATAACACAGCTGTTTGAGTTTTTCCCAGACTGACTGTGTGAGGGACTGTGTTCCCACACTAATATAAGCAGCGGCGACTACCAGACGGCTAAATTAGCGGTTTACGTGACTGAATCTAACCTCCCTAGAGAGCCCGACTCGGTATTGACCGTTCACTTATCAAATTAGGAGCTGGATTATGAGGTGAACATCTGGTCTTTGTAATATCAGTCATTATTAAGCTCCGCCGTGCATCTGAGGGCAGGCTGTTAAACCACAGCGTACGGGTCACGGCTGGCGTGCACAACATCTGATGTGATCTTTCATCATCTGATGTGAACTTCAAACATACCAAACGCATTTTCATGAAATAAAAAAAAAAACCAATACAATATTTATTTCATTTGATTTGCTCACATCACGGGAGACGGCGCACTTCCACATCACGGCTGCTGAGATGGTTGGAGCTCGTCATCACTGATGGATAAAACTCTGTGTAATTTAATGAGAGTAATTGTTTAATTTCCCCTTCCTTTCCTACTGCGCGGCGCGCAGCTGAAAAGCGTCACGTTCATCTCAATCTCAGGATCACAATTTCCTGCACGCCAGAGGAGAGGAGGCAGGTCCTCATGGGATACCAAATGTTCCCTTTCCTCAAATGGACATCAACCTATTTGTGCATTTATATTAGGGCTGGGCAAGTTAACGCGTTATCATCGCGTTAACACATTAATTTATTAACACCGACATTTATTTTATCGCGCGTTAACGCATGCTGCTCACATGCTTTTGTTTTGAAAAGTCTGTTACTGGCTGCTGCGGAACCGAAAGACAATCGGCAGGTAAACATGGTAAAGCTAGAACAGACATGGAGATGGTAAAAATCCGTGAACTTTACAGTTCAGGTAGCAACTCAGGTAGAAATATTAACAATTCTGTCTAAAAAAAAAAAATTCTGGACTGCAACAAAACTTTGTCGTCATTCCTCCATGTTCCATCAGATCTGCTCCATGTGTTCACTGTCCTGCTGTTCTCTAGCTGGTTACTGCAGTGCGGCTTTATCTAGTGGCACAGATGTGTAATGACAACAGAAAGTCCAGTCCTCCATTATAAAACAAATTCAGTTCTGTGGCCTGTTTTTTATTTTCGTATTTTTGATCCAAGTCTAAAACTGAAATATAAAAAAAAAAAAAACAGGCATTTTTATCGTTTTTTTGTGTTACAATAAAAAACGTAATAAAATGTCACTTTTTAATTTTTTTTTTATTTTTTCAATTGTCAATTGAAAATGGAAAGAATGAATGATACACGGATTGGTAAAGTTACTGAACTTTAACATGGACATTTTCATTTTAAAGTTCTCCCAGACGGAGGATTCAACAGAAACAAGGTTATTTGTAACAACTGACAAGTTGAACTCCCCGTTAAAAGTTTCTGCTGTTACCTCAGAAATTACCTGTTTTAATGTTCTGATTGTGCTGAGACACAATCATTTTGTTGGATTTTGTTTGTAGACTTTAAAAAAAATATATATATAAAAACAAGATCACATTAATACCCTGGCAGTGGCAATAAGCTTTATTTTATTTTACATTTTTTAAGAGATTTACACTAAATATGTGTTACTGACAAGTGCTGATGTTAAAAGTGTTTGAACAACAAATGTTATGGGACTTTAGTTCACATGGCACCAGAACATTTAAATAAAAGAGACCTTTACACTACTTTTGAATTCATTATTTGATTTTGCGTATACAATGTGATTAATCGCGATTAAAAATTTTAATCGTTGCCCATCCCTAATTTATACAAATTTTTAATAATTCCTGCTGCTGTTTATTTATATAAATAACACAGTTCTAGTCACCAGGATGCTCTGCAGCAGTGACTTTATTTTTTTTGTAACACACCTGCTGTAATTGATTATGTTAACAGCAACTCTAAAGCCCTTAAAATTGCACATTATTGGCCCAAAAACCAATCTCCTCAGAGTTGATGCTACATTGCTAATTACCCCCAAACAAAATAAAGATTTGGAGTAATTACATTTTTACCGTTCTCCACTTTTCGCACCATCGGCGCACCGCCGACAGTCGTGAGGGGGCTTACAGCTGAGATTACCGAAGTAAATCAGAAAGCTTCTTAGCCCCGGGACTTCTGCGACAGCTCTGGCGCCGTGCACGCTCATGTCTGCTCCCGCGAGCGTGCATGCGTACGTGCGCGCGGGGCGCGTGGAGGCGTCTGTGCTGCAGAGGCATGGCTGTGAACTCAGCGGGACGGCTTTAAATGAGTGCAGTCGTTCGGCGGGAGCGCTCTATTAATTCATCTCCAACTGATAGATGTCATCTCGCGCCAGAACACAGAAGCCACAAGCTGCTGTGTTTACACTTTGTTAAATCAAGAGGTCTCCTCTCGGTTTGTTTTCATTCAAATGATGGCTCCAGGCTCTAAACCTCCAAATGGTTTTATTCATTCCATTTGTCTAATAATGTGTTTTTCTGCTTGCGAGTCACTCTTTGTTTTCGCTTTAGATTTAAAGGGACAGAGCTGCAACGACATTCAGCGTTTCTTTTGACTGCAGCGGCCGAGCTTTTATTCTGTATGACTTTGACGAGCTTTTATTCTGTATGACTTTGACGAGCTGGTCTTTGTCTGTGGATTCTTCTGGCAATGTTTAGATCTTCCAGGCGGTCTTGGTTTCCTTGTTTTCCTGCTTATTGGCCTCAACTACATGTTTTTTCTTCTTTAAATCAGCTTTTCATTCATGTTTTATTGCAGCTTGGTCAGTTGGACTGGACTGATTGTGTCCTTTTGTTAAAGCAATACAGGAGAGTGTTTTCATGTTGAATCCATCCATTATGTGTAGCTTCTTCTTCCTACTTAGAGTCGCAGGGCTTTGCTGGAGTCTCTCAGCAGGGGTTCACCCTGGACAGGTCAACGCCTTCGATCACATGTGAAGGAAATACTTGATTACTCTCAGCAAGCATCGTCTAACTCTCACGGTGTCCCATCCCGACTACCATCCAGAGTAACTATGAATTAGAGATGGGCGATACTGGGAATTTTGATATCGAGCCGATACCAAGTAAATACAGGGCCAGTACCACCGATACCAATACCGATACCGATGCTGATACCAATACTGATACTGGTACCGATACCGATACTGATACTGATACTGATACCGACACTTTTTCATATTAAGCTCATGAAACTGCTGACCTTTTGGAGTTTTGGTGATTTTTGTCTTTGGATTATTTTGTTAAAACCGAGGATAGAATTTCGGCAAACTTTATAGGTGACAGCAAAATACTTTATTATCACAATTAACATTTTTGTGCAAATATTCCTTGAAGTTGAATTGTTCTGATCATAACAATTGGCTAGTTCAACTATTATATTATATCTTTCAATAGTTGTGTAATTTTGTTTGCACCGTGTGCGCTTTCCTGTTGCTTTAACTAAATTTCCCCGTTGTGGAATAAATAAAGGATCATCTAATGTTATTTTATCTCAGATAACACCTTTCAATGGGATACATGACATGTACTGGGTTATTTCAAGGTCTTAATTATATTTTTTTGAGTTGGCTCCAGTAACATATGACTTCAGTAACATGTACTTTGAAAGTTAATATGAGTTGATGATGAAGATGACCACCCTGATCTACCTGGATACTCTCTGTTGGACTGAAAGGCGTCTGCCAAAGACTTCTGTCTCAGGGTTGAGAGTCTGTCAGGGAAAGGGGGATCCCTCTCCTCCTCTCTCCATTTCTGCAGCTCTTCGTTTTCTTGTGCTTAATTAAATGTGTTGTGTTTCCACTGTATTCTACAGACTTTTTACAATCTGCACAACTTGCCGTTGTTTCGTTTTCAGCATTAAAATACAGCCAAACTGCACTCCTTTTTCTGTTTCTTTCTCTTTCTCTGAGGTGTGTGTCTCGACGAGGAGAGAGAGAGAGCGCTGAGTGGGCGGGCCCGGGGCCAGGGGGAGGGGCCAGGCTGAGTCTACCTGCATGCTTGTTTGGCTGGTGCCACTGAGCCACGTGATGATGCAACGTCAAAAGACGAGACGAGACGAGAGGGGAGGGGGACACAGTGCTTGTGGGAGAGAAAAAAAACTCGAGTATCGATCTTTTTACATTCTAAAACAATACCAGCGTTGGTATCGATATTATCGATATTTGAATCGATCCGCCCACCTCTACTATGAACTCCCCTTACCAGTCATCTCTTGACACAACTGTTCTTCAAGTGGCACATCAACGACGATGCTCACAGAGATACAGTTTACATCATGTGAGAGGCAACAAGGAAACTCAAGAAAGCAATGACAAAAAACAAAAAAAAAACAAGAGAATGACAGAGCCAGAGCTCATACAAGGATAAGTTTTACCCTCAGAGTAGAGCTATTTTTATCCTCTGGGTGTGTCGTGTTACATTTGGGGCTTTTTGACGACACGACCACTCCTGGTAGACAAAGGAACAAGCCAAAACAAGCGATAGATCGTTCATTTTACATCCTTTAAGCAAGTGTAGTGGAGCGTAAATCACATAGCTCTCTACATCCGTCTCCTAATGGCTGATGATGTGGTTAAAGAGGCTGAAAGACCTCTGCTGTCCACTCTGACTGGAATAACCGCAGGAAAAACCAGAAAGGCACATCTGCAAAGCCCCGGATGAGTGTGAGTGCTGCCACCTTACACACCATCTTCCACGGTAGTCTGGTAGCCTCGACTGCCACGATCCAGACACATTGTGGTTTTGCTCCATTGATGGGCGCCGTCTCAGGTCAGATCGTTTCAGAAGGAGAGCACCTCAGCGCCCCGCCTGTTCAGGTGTATTTGTGAGATTAAATTATACCCAAAGTTGAGGATGAGTCATGCTGTTATCTGCTCACTCCGACACGCATTTCTTGCAATGTCTTGTCCTGTATGTAGAAACCGAGGAGGACGAGTGGTGTCACATGAAACGATGAAACGTGCTTTTGGATTCCTGAAATGGTTGAAATGTCTTCTGAAACCTTCTGAATTGTTTCCCCATGGACAGTGGTTCCCAGTGCCACGTGCACATTCAATTCAATTCAATTATATTTGTATAGCGTCTGTTACAATGTCAATTGTCTCTAGGCGCTTTACAGAGACCCAGAGCATGACCCCCGAGCAAATATCATAACTAAAAGTATAATATTGAATCCTAATCAAGGATAATTGCAGGTAAAAAAACTCCCACAGAGGGTGAAAAAAAACCTTTAAGCCAAACAGTGACAAGGAAAAAACTCCACTTTAAGAGGAAGAAACCTTGAGCAGGACCTGGATCATATGGAGGGACCTTCCTGATGAAGACCAGCTGGATAAAGAAAGAAAAAGAAAGGGAGACAGGACAGAGAGAGGAGAGCACACAAATGACTGAATGAAATGACTACATAAACAGATGCAGGTAGCAGCACTGAGGTGAGATGGTCAGAGGACTAGGGTTTTCTTTTTACCACCAGACCCAACCTTAAAGGTCGACACAATCCTTGCACTCTCAGCTGCGTGGCCTCTGCTTTAATATGCTGGAAGAAATAAATTGTGCTGCTGCTTTAATCTGAAATGGACTCCCGACAACGCAAACACGGGGAGAAAATATTTCCCGCCGAAAAGCCCCTGTTGGATTCAGATCAGGAACCTTCTTCTTATCAGGCCAAAGCATTCACCAGCACATTACCACGCTGGTTAGAGATGAAGCAGTGTTCAAGAAAGAAAAAAAAAAGAGTCATAAAAGTGGCACATAGAGATTCAGACAACTTCAGGCCTGATCTTGAGCTCCATTTGCCCCCCGCAGAGTTCATGAGAGTCTGGCCCAAGTTGATGCTTGTTTGCAACCAATTATCTGCTCAAATAATGCTGAAGCGTTTTCTGCTCCCGGCCACGTCAAAGCGTCCCCGGTCTCCAATCGTAACCATGAAACGTGTTTGATACATCAGATGCTCGCTTCCAACACGGTCAACGACTCAATGTCGCATGCTTTTGCAGCTCACAGACAACAAACGAACAAGTCAAACTGAAAATGGGAAACTCTCCTTCTGCCCGGGATCGTTATACCGTTGTGGAACGATGACAGACTCCTGTCCTTTTTGAGTCAAAGGTTTAGGGATGCACGATAACTGTTTTTTAAAACCAATACCGATAACGGAAAACTTTTAGCTCCTAAAGGCCGATACCGATAACCGATAACACACACACATATACCTAAGATCATTACATCAACACTATGAACAAAACCAAAAACAGTTTTGACTCTTTAAATGAACAGATATTTATTTATTTCCAATGAAAAACTATTGAAAAGCCTCTCTAACATTTTCATAAAGCTATCAAACAAACCTATTTGATATCTCACATTAACTAAAATAAGGTTCATTACTGACTGATATAAAAAATAAAGGCTCCTTGAACTGATGGAAATACATGCATCAGAATTACATCAGGGAAGCGGAGGGTTGCTCCTGGCGTGCTCACGTTAGCTCATGTTAGCTCATGTTTCAAAACTCCATGGAAGCGATGGTTATGTTTCAGGTGGCTGATCAGGTTTGTCGTATTAAAGCTTGTGCTATTTTTCTCTCCTTCGTTTGGAGCATTTGTCACAAATAACCAGCAAACTATCTTCTTCTGAAACTTTAACGAAGTTCCAGACAATCGCCGCCATGTTTGTTTGTTTTTATCAGTACGCTGTGCTGCCTGCTGCATTCAAGGTGTAACGTAAATCCCTCCGTTCCCTCTTTTGCTAGTAGTTCTTTCGGCCTTTTCTATTTTTCTATTTTTTTTATGTGTAACATGTGGGAAAATACTGCGAATATCAATTCAAGTCAGCAACTACCAAAATTATGACCGAGTTAACAAGTTGTTTTCTGGCATGAGGGGGTATTCTTGATTTTCCTTATTGAGAAATCGTTTTTCTGATTATGTCGACGTCACTTGAACATAACATTCACTGCCGGTCATTCAAGGCTCAGAGGGAGCGAGGCACTGCCGTGTTGACAAAAATATATACGTTATCGGGGCTATTCGTCATGATATCGGACTTAATGATGTCATAATTTCCTGTTATCGGCCCGATAGTTATCAGGTCGATAATTATCGTGCACCACTACAAATGTTGTATTTATTTCTACATACAGAATAGTTGTAGTATCAGTCGAAAGGACAAAGCCCCTGAGTTACAAGAAACACAACCTTTAATTTACACTTCCTTATCTTGCATCAGTAGGGACCATACGTGATGCTCAACAGCTTTTAACTGTTAGAGATGAATGAACTATGGGGTGTGACGCATGCTAGCTATTGTGCAAGCTGCAGCAGATATTAAAACTATTTCCATATGCAATTATAATAGCAGTTATAGTTGATATAAGGCTAATATATGGCTTGTACATTACAGAGCTGGGGCCACGATCGAGAATGGGAAACGAGTGAAAGCAGAGGTTTTTCTCCTTCAAGACTCAATTTGCTTGCATCCCTGAGTGCCGGCGTCGTTTTGACTGGCAGGCTCTTGACACGTCCATGTTGCTGAAAGCTCCTTCTGTTATCTCCTGCTTGCTTCATTTGTATGTGGTACCCACATGCAAGTGCTGGCCGGGCTGCTGCTGAGGTCGACACAAAGGATGAGTAGGAGGCTTCCTGTGCATCTGAACGCCGCCTCCTGCAGAAGAGACTCTTTTACAACAACATACCAGCTAGAAGAAACAGTTTCAGAAATCTGCACAGTTTCTGTTGAGTGTATGGAGCTTTTAATATTTGGTGTTACACTGTGATCACAATGTGGGGACGGCTGTCCAAGAGACAGTTGTCCGAGGTGACTAATCCTAATGAAGCCTCAGTGTAGTCCCCGGTTGTGTCTTTGGGCTCCCCAAGTCCAAACCTGGCATTCATGGTTGTGAGATATGGCCTCTGTCTGATTTTGTTCACCACTTACCGAATGGACCCTGGCATTGACACGTGTACACAGGGTTTTAATTAGAAGTGGACACATGTAGGGAAATAAGCATGTTTAGTTTAATTGGAGGTATAATAATGCTTTGAGTAATTTCTGCAGGCAGAAAGGAGTCTCTGCTGTGTGATGATGCTGCAGTTCTCGATATTACTTCTAAGTATCAGCTATTACGACAGAGATTTCTTCTTCAGCCTGTTGGGCTCGCCTTGTTCATGTGTTGTTTTTATTTTAATTTACTTCCGAACATAATCATTGCTGAGGAAAATACAATTTGCAGTCTGAGAAATTGCTACACTAAGACCGAGGTCCATTTGCACCCTGGGGAGGCTGCAATCCTACCGCGAGGTGGTTTTATGTTTTCATTATGTATTAACCATATTAATGCAGGATTTACAACCCTTTTTTTTCTCTCTTTTGTGGGTTTTGTTCTACTTCTGGCAGCACGGTGGCTTGGTGGTTAGCACTGTAGCCTCACAGCAAGAAGGTTCCTAGTTCCAATTTGTTGTGCAGAGTTTGCATGTCCAGCTTTGGCTAAAACCCTGTTCTTTTGCTACATGAGCTCAAAATTAGCCCTATGTCACATTAAATTGATGTTACATTCAACTAAACAATGAAGAATTAGTAGGAAGCTTAACCTTGTTTCATTCAGGTTGCAGGAGTTGCAGGAAGGGTTGTTTGTTGTTACTTGCAGATAAAAGTAGGTTCTTAACAACCTGATAAAATGCATAAGATGCACCAGAATGCAGAAAAAGGCATCTGCAGCAAATTAGAAAAGTAGAAAGTAGAAAAATACTGATTTGATTGGCATTAAAGCATTTTTAACTGTAAACATGAATGCAGGCAGCTTGTTGGCAAAGAAATAGTCAAAATGTCAAAGCAACGATTCATCTTCTTCACTCAAAGTATAGGAGTTTTATCATTTAAATGCAGGGTTTTTTACATTTAAATCACTGTTAATTGTTAATTGCAGTCACCTGCTTATTTAATGCTGTTTGCACAGGTTCATCCTATCAGTGCCGAGTGCATCTGTTGATATTTCACGGTTTAATAGTTTTAAAATCTAGGTCGAGCTGTGATCTTTCCATCCTGTCACACAGGTGGAGATACGTTTCATGTCAGTCGGGGATGTTTGGTTTGCCAGAACTAAAGATAGCAAGCAGCAGCAGCAGCAGCAGTGGCAGCGAATGCAGGGTGGTCCACGACAGCAAAAATATATCTCTGGGAGAGGTGAGAATGTATTTCTCCACAACGTTAAGACGTTACTGTACGATGTCGTACTGGGAAGCATGCCCTGGCATTCGTGTGGTAACACCCACTGATCAGTGGCACATCCTGATGGCAGCAGGACAAGTTACCCTGCAAGCAGCAGCTGGACAGAAAGCAACGAGGAGCCCAGGCTCCACTAGATGAGCGTTGACAGGATGCACCAACACAAACCTGCTCCATAGAGGAAACACAAAGGACTCTGCCAACTTACAATTACCGAGACTGGACACCTCCAGAAGTACAAAGTTCTTGCTCTGATGTGTCAGGACATTAATATGGAAATGGTGTTGCAACTGCCAGCACTTGTACCACCTTTGCCCTTTCATGTCTGTAGTCTAGTAACGTTGTGATGTAGAGCACAAGTAGAGGCTGAGTGATTTCATCGATTCTGCGATATATATCGATATTTTATTTCCCCAGAGAGTATCAATTTTTCCGCTTTTATTCATTTTGTCCAGCATTTACAAGCTGCCTGTCAGCCATATAATGTGTAATTGATGCTTTCAGTTCAATTAATTCAAACAAAGTCATTGGAACACTCACAAGATGTCACCAAAATCACTTTGTCCCTTTAAAATCTTTCAGAAAATGATGTAAATGTATTGTAAGATGAATATCGATATATATCGTATTGTGAGCCGAATATCATGTATCGTATCGCGAGATTAGTGTATCGCTACAGCCCTAAGCACAATACTGCCTCAACAAAACCGTATCACCAATGACAGCGATGCGAAGAATTATTTTCCTAAACATAAACAGCCATTAATGGTTCTAAATGATCTCATCTGGTTTCCAATGTCGGTTTCATCTTTCAGTTCTCCGTTTCATAGTGTCGGTAGTCTGGTGGTTATATTAGCTTCACCAGGCTCGCTGTGCAAAAATAGAATATTTAATACTCCTTCAGAACCTGCCACACTGAAGACTTAATGCACCTTCTCCAAACACACGATACGAGATGTGAAGGTCAGCTAAATTACTCTGGGACGCTTGAACTAACACCGCTCCTGACAGATCATGACACTTTTCCTCATATTAAACGGTCAGACATTTCTCAGGCGTAACTTTCATGGGCAGAGTTTTTGGGGAACAGCCGAGGGGTGTAGCGGATCAGGTTCGGTGTCATCAGGACTTCTTGGTGACGGTTTGGTCACGTTGGCGTCATTGAGCCCCGACCTTTCAATTCCCAGTGGAGAGGTACGCTGCCGACTGTCCCAGTTTGAGCATTTGGTTCTGCCTCAGGTGAAGGAGGTGAAGTATTTCGGGGTCTTGCTCACAAGGGAGAAGAGAAAGGAGCCTGAGATTGACAGCTTGAAGAGATTATGTTTCTCAGCTGGCCATGGAGAAGTCTTTGTATCCTGGAGGGGGAGATGGAGACTGTATCCAGAGAGATGGAGGCCTGGGCCTCGCCTTAAATCCTAGGACAAGCCAAGGTTGATGGATGGATGGATCTACATCCCTGATTGTAAAAAAAGCTGGAATGAAATGATTTGCATATCTCAAAAGCTCGTATTTTATTCCCAATAGAACAAAAAGAACACATCAGCTGTTGAAACAGTCGTCTTCCCATTTCATGGAAAACATTAGCTCGTCTCTAAAAAGCTGGAACATTATTAGCGCAATCAAAATACAAATGTAGGAGCACTTGACAGCTAATTAACTGACGACAGGTCTGCAACGTGACCTCTCTGATGGAAAGATGAGCAGAGGGTCATCGATCGGACACGAACAGCGTCGAAAAACAGTTTCAGAAAAAATGTTCCCATCGTCTGCAGTACATAATATCATGGAAAGAGAACCAGCAAGTGCGTCTGTGCACCGGGGACAAGGCTGAAGGTCAAAGCCGGATGTGCACGGTCATGCATTGCATGAAAAACAGGCACGGATCTCTCTAGAAACCACCGAACAACACAGTTCACCTGCAATCCGCAAGTGCCATGAATGCTGTGTTGTGCAGAGCAGGGGAGTTTTCCGGTCTGTTCCCTCCCCTGCTCTTGTGTTTTCTTAAGCAGGTGTGAGGCGTCGTCCATTACAGCTCCAATCCAAACCGCGTCTCCGGCGAAGTCCAGCTGAAACCGCTGGACGCGCTCTTGTTCCACCCGTTTCCTCAAACGAGACCTGAGACTGTCGAGCGTCCCAGGATGCATCAACGGCACGACATCTCTGAGACCCGCGCTGTAGTTCATACTCGTCTGCTGCTGTTTGTGATGTGCTTTACTTAAACCCTAATCCTAACCCTAACCCTACCTTAACCCTACCTTAACCCCTAACTCTAACCCCTAACCCCTAACCCTGACCCTAACCCTGACCCTGAGCAAGAGATGAGTCTTTTAGGTTCTTCTCTGTAGCTCTGTGGCTTGCAGTCCCCATGAAAAAAAGACTCTCCACACCTTTGAATACACGTATTTTAAGCGTAAATGAATTCCCCTTCTTCAAGATTCAGGGGTGGTAACAAAGCCACAACCAGGAAGTACCAGCGTAACGCAAATTACTTGCAGCCCAGTCAAACGTGCGTCAGTGCGTCATAAATCTGAATTGCAATGTGGCTTGTTTATATAAAAAATGCTGAAAATAACCTTTAATTGGTTACAATTGTAAATGTGTGTAAATATGTGAATAGTTTGCTATGTTTTCTGTGTTGTAAAAGGCAGTTATGACTTTTATCCTAGGATTGTGGCCATGTTTATCCAAGTGTCCTTTTGGAGTCTCCAAATGGCCATTTTTGGAAACGCCTAGACATACTCTTCCAAAAACATGTGTAAAATACTAATTTTTAGTGGTATTGTTATCAAGTTTAAACTTGCACTAGGTAAGGCTTCATACTGTGGTCCCATTGTGTTTTCCAGCTAATAAGCCACAGCTGCACTCATCTGCAGACATCTGTTTACAAAAAAAATTCAGGCGGAAATAAAAAACTTATATTTCAGTGTGTTCAAACTTAGATTACTCAATGCTAGTAGCACTTACAGTGATTCTGACAGTTGGAGGGAAAACTTCAGAGTGTTACCTTTCAAAAGAGACCAAAACCATCCATGTGCTACAAACGGTTCAAGAACCGCTTTCAATTTACTTTGGGTATGCCTTGGATAGGCGTTTTAGGCAAATTTTACAGTAGTGTTAACGAGTTAAGCGTAAATGAATTGCCCTTTTTTAAGATAATCACATTTTGTAATGCTTACATCGAGGAAGCCGCAGCTGAAAAGATATTCATATCAACAGACCTTTTTTTTTTTCTCACTTTTGTTCTGAGAAGCTTGTGCTCGATGTGCAGTGGTGACGGGAAGAAATAAATGAAATATTATCCTGTTACTGTCTAACTGTTTCGTGAGGTGAACTCTTAGTTCCTGCTAGCAGACAGAGCGTCATGTCTGACACCTTGGGTTCCCGCCGTCCTCCACAGCTGCAAGGTTGTTTCTTTTTTGCCACATTTATTGTGTCGCGTGCATTTTCTGCTGCAACATTCGTCGTCCTGGTGCTCTTGGTCGTTCTTCATCGATCTGCTGAGGTGTGAGTATGACCCTCGTTTCTGCGACGGACGTCAAAATGGACTGAAATGTCGTCACTGCCAAGTCCTCATTTGAAGTCTTATTTTCAGTCTTACTGCGATATGATAGTCACCAGCTGGTTAATAATAAATGTAGAGTTATATTCTTTTTTTCCACAACGGGAAGCTTATTAGACTCCCAAACAGCTCTTCATACTTGAGCCTAACTTTGCAGAAATTAAAAATGGTGTGTGTGTGTTGATGAGCCCTTTTTTGCACTCTGTGTTTTTATGAGACACCTATTACAGTATAACTGCCATATTTTTAATGGGTTTGTTCTGTTTTTTAAAAGAAAAAGCCTGCTCACTGTAGTTTAACATTTTAATCAAACTTTTAATTACAAACCAATGTAGCCACCGTGCACAGTCTCCGCGCCATCGCCTCCACCAGGCCTTGCCCCCCCCCCCCCCCCTCCCCCCACACACCAGCTCTTTGGATGAGGGCTTCCTCAGCGCAAGATCTCACTTCCATGACGGCATCAGCTGTGGGATTTCTCCTCGCAGCATCTCCTGTAGCTCTTTCAACGAAGAGCTTCCACACATGGTGGAGCTGGATGCTGCTGAGAAGCGAGAGGCTCCGCCTCGATCACAAACTCACGGCGGTTTAGAGCCATTATACGCTGAAAGTGTTATGAAGAGATAAACCCCACATCAGACCGACGGAGGTTTGTTCATTTTCTCTGGACGTGAAGAAACAGGGTCAAAGAGCCGACGCTCAACGGGGCTGCGCCTGAAACTGTTCAACAGTTTTTCCTGCCAGACATCCTCCAAGAACAAGCTCGTTCTCTACCGGTGATAACGAATAGGGGTGTGAAAAAAATCGATTTGGCGATATATATCGCGATTTTCAGCCGCCTGATATAATATCGATTTTTCAGCTTCTAATAACGATTTTTAGGGAAAATTCATTCATTCACTTAAATGTGCAAAAACACTAAAAATAAACAATAAATAGGTTGTTTTGAAGCAAATAGTTTTGACTCAATTTGTCGTCTAAATGATCAATATCATCTGATGAACATATACAGCAACTTGATTTTTCATCTCTACTTTTAATTTTGATATTAACTGGGTGGAATATTGCAATATATCACGATAATATCGTATCGCGACCCAAGTATCATGATACATATCGTATTGCAAGGTCCTTGCCAATACTCACCCCTAACGGATGGATGGATGGATGGATGATTAGGGGTGTGGGAAAAAAAAATCGATTTGGCAATATATCGTGATTTTTGGCCGCCCTATATGATATCGATTTTTCAGCTCCTAATATTGATTTTTTAGGAAAATTCATGTATTAGACGCATTGTGAATACTTAAATGTGCAAATACACTAATAACAAACAATAAATAGGATGTTTTGAAGCAAATAGTTTTGACTCGATTTGTCTGAATGATCAATATCATCTGATAAACATATAGACCGACTTGACTTTTCATTTCTACTTTTAATTTTGATATTAACTGGGTGAAATATCACAATATATCGTGATATCGGGTTATCGTGATCATATTGTATCGTGACCCAAGTATCACGATACATATCGTATTGCGAGGTCCTTGCCAATACTCACCCCTAATTAAGAAACATTCAGAGGAAGGCATGACGCTTTTAGCTCCCTTGAACAAGAACGTCCTCATCACTACGTCTCAGTCATGTGAGTAAAAATACCAAAGAACGACTGGCGGGTTTGCGCGGCGCGGCGGACGACCGTATCGTCAATTATTGTGTTTGGTTCGCTGGAATCTGCGGGAACGTCTCCATTGATCTGCTTCGTTCCGTCTCCGCCACAAACAGACGTGCGAGGCAAACAAGCCGCCGTTACTTCACATCAACAGTCTCCCACTTCTTTACTCATCTCAGTCACCAGCAGTTTGCTGTCATTTTCTTTTTTTCTTTTCTCCAGCAGGTATTGATTCGATTCTGCGGCGTGCAATGAGGATCATTAATGTCGCGCGTCTCTGCGCGTAAACCACACGACCGTGGGGGGGGGGGAGTGGCTGCACTACCTGCTGAGGTTTTTCTCTTCGCCCCCCCCGCTGTGGTCTGATGAGACTCGTGCTCTGACTGGCTGGAGTCTTAAAACTGAGCCGGGGGTCTTATTGACGCCGGGATTGAAGCTTTGTTGTGATCGCCGCAGCGGCGGCCGAGCCGAACTGTCATCCCCGCTGCAAGGACACAGATGCTAATGTTTGAAACACAGCAGGGAACCAACGAGAGAGAGAGAGAGAGAGAGAGGGAGAGAGAAGGAGGATAAACCGGTGGCTCAGAGCAGAAGAGAGAGACGACGCGGGGAGGGAAAACATCTTAATTCCTCCCTCAGATCAAGAGGCTGCTAAAGCTTTAAGAATAAAAAGGCAGTTCTCCCCAAGAAAACCAATCTGACTTATATTGAGACTTATTAACTAGAGGGAAAATAAAAATAGAGGTCACATGCAATCTGGTCTATTTTCTTTTTTTTTTTTTTTTTTTTTCATAGACTGGCTTCTTTGAAACTTTTGCTGTAATTTGAGGTGCAAACACAAAACAAGGGAATCCTGCAGCCTGAACATCAGTATCTCAGTTCTAGACTGCAAGTCGGGCAACAGCGTGCTTCATAAAGGGAGTTCAGCTGACTGTATCAAACCGCACGCTGCAATATATGAAATAAATGCATTCACCATGAAAGGCAGTTATAGAGGGGAGGGTGGTGGTGGTGGTGGTGGTGTGTGGTGGGGGGGGGGGGGGGGGGGGAATGCCAGCACTTAATGCTGGCATGCCTGCGCTGTTCCTCTGCCATCTGGTGTTGATTCTTGTGCCAGTAGATGCAGAGGGTTAGGAACCAATTTTTGGAAACTGCAGTGTAAATACAGTCGCCATCTATCCATCATTTATACTCACTCGTGCCTATTCAGGGTCATGAAGGGATTTGCTGGAGCTAGCTTTAGCTCTCCTTGGGTGAAAGGCCGGGGATACACCCTGGACCCAGTCCATCGCAAAGACAAATGTGATGCACAACCGTGCGCACTCACTTCTACGGATATTTGGAATCCCCAGTTGACCATCCATCCATCCATCCATCCATCCATCATCTTCCGCTCAGTCCGGAGTGGGGTCGCGGGGGCAGCAGCTAAAGCAGAGAGGCCCAGACCTCCCTCCGCCCCCGCTGCCTCCAACCAGCCCCTCTGAGACAACCCTTAGGTGTTCCCAGGCCAGCCAGGAGATTAAGGGTGAATTCAAATTCCTCCCTTAACCCTCAATCCCAACTCTCGATCTCAACCCTCAATCTCAAAAACGTGCGCTCCCGCTAAGTGCAAGTGCTGTCTCCGATTCTAAAAACTGTCAAATTGAGGGACGAGTTTGAGGGATGTATCGCCCTCAATAATGTAGATTCTCCAGGCACCACCCTTGGAAGTAAGGGCTGCCCAAAAGGCATTGGGTAATTTAGCCAAGACAATCTTCGAAAAGGATGGCGACAAAAAAAGCTAGCTACAAATGTAAGTGTCTTCGTAGATCTTAAAGATATAAATGTTACGAAACCATCTTATTGTCTTTGTTTGAGACTTTTTCATGAATTAACATAGTTGTTGCGTAACATTTGTTTTTTTACTTTACGATGTTTGCTGCCGGACCGGCGGTCCCGGCATGCTTCACGTTACTTGTATACCTTGTTGTGTAGTGACGGAGGACTGAATAATGTGTCCTCTATTGTGTTATTAGCTAATATTATTGAGAGAAATATACGGCGCTCTTTTCAATGTTATCCCTGTGTCATTTTAGGGCTCCACGTTTGCAGTACTTTTTGAAGTGGGAAGCACAAAGCTGCAAAGCCACTTTTTAAAAGGTACACACCCCGTGGGGTGGGGTGGTGGGGGGAGTTCTGAAGGGCTGGCTCCACCCCCTAAATCAGGCTGCCAGGAAATGAGCCTGGCAAAGACAGGAAGCTTTTCCTACTGTATCTCTGAGGTATTTTTTTTAGGACATCATGGCACAAACGTTCGATCTAACCTGAAGGAACTGTTTGGAAAAGGGCCACCTATCTTGTCTCCAGCAGCTACGTAAAAACACATCTCTTGCAGCACAAGTCCACAATGAAAGGAAGAATTAATTTCGCCCGCAAACGGTCAGCTTCCTTGATTAATTAATTAATTTGCTTATCTCGAGGCAATTATTGTCACGCGTGTTGTCAGCCGCTGCGTCGGGGATAACGGCGTTAGTGTTGACAGAGGAAGAAAGTCAAGAAAAATCAACATAAAAGTCAACTAATTGTTCTCGCGTCTGGTCTTTGTTTGCGTTTCTTTCTCATGTCAAGAGAGCTGTCACACTTTGAGTGAATATAATTATGTCTTTTGTTGTCAAGAGAAGGAAAAAAAAAAATCAAGAAAAGGCACTTGAGCAGCAGCTACGGACGACGTTGGTGACAAAAGAGCAACCGTGTCTTTGTGCTCACAACTTTCTACAAATTACAATGAGAAAAGCAGCATTTTAAAGAGGCGGAGGTGATGGGGAGACGTCAGAAACGGCATCCAGCGGGTTCCAGAGGTTCCAGAGGTTCCAGAGGTTCCAGAGGATCCAGAGGATGCGATGAACGAAGTCACGGGCGTTCCCGTTGACTGGGATGAAAGCGAAACCCGGTTTGTCCCCGTTGAAGCCTTCATGTTACGCAACGATCACACCATCTCCAAGAGCAGGAAGAATCCACGAGGACGGCGACGCTCCTGCTATAAAAAGCACGTTGTTGCTGTCCATCACAACGAGCCACAGCCATGACTTTGGCTTCAGAAAGACTGAAGTGATCACAGCCTGTCAGGAAAGGCCACGTTCAGCCGCTCTTCTTCGCTTGATTTGATTAAATATGCAGAGGCCCTTGGTGGAGTCAGACAGCCTGCAGGGTTGTTTGCCGTGATAACGCCGCCCTGAACAGAAAGCGTATTTACCCGTCTGTCTTCCCTCCTTGCTTCTTGCCTTCGCTTCTGCGGGATTTTCATAAAAACCGTGACCTGCGGCAGTCGTACCTGGAAGTGCTTTGTTCGCAGGGTGCCACTTTTTAGTCAGCGGTGCTAATTAGCTGCACGTGTGAAGTCAGTCGGGAGGCAGCTCTCATGGCTGCTTGGTGGTGAAAAGATACCGGCGTGTTTCTGGATGTTGCTCTTCGAGCAGCGGTCGTTCTCATTAAATTTCAGATTTAAGTTGCTCAAGGTTTACGAGACTCTGCAGGTGCGAGTGACGCCGCCTCTTATGGTGCAGATAGAATATTTTTCATTAAAGAAAAAGGCTTATGTTTGAGTTTTCTTCACTGATAGATAAGTCACGAGCAAAAGTTAAGACAGAAGTCGTTTATTCCTGTTTTTTTTAACATAATAAAAATCTTATCAACCTAACAAAGTCACATATAGACACATTTAGTGGGTTTATAGACTACAAGGTGCAATTGCAGGTAATTATTGGGTAAATACCTGGTAGTTGTTAGGAAAATATCTAGTAAACACCAGGTAACTTGTTGGTATTTTTCTGGTAAATATCAGGGAAATATTTTTAACTTTAAAATCTACAATATACAATTACTGCGTATCTACCAGGTAATTATTGGGTATTTTGCAGATACTGGCTATTTACATGAGAATAATGGGTAATTAAATGGGGAAAGTACTTGGTAATTAAATTTCATAACTTGTTATTATTTAGTGAATACCGCTTATAACCAGGTTATTACCAGGTAATTACCTGGTAAATACCTGACTATAAAAGGACGTGTTACCAAATCTCACCCTTCTAACTATTTAAAAGAGTTTAAAACGGTTGTCATCATTGATTTCAGATATCTGCAGATAATTTTTCAATGTTTAACTTTAATTAAATGGGAAAAGTACTTGGTGATTACATTTCATTACTTGGTTATTACTTAGTAAATACACTTATTTCCAGGTTATTACAAGGTAATTACCTGGCAAATACCGGACTGTAAAAGAACGCGTTTACCAAATCTCATCTTGTTCTAAGAATAAACACAACAAAAGAAATAGCCAAAAAGGTTAAAAAAAAACAAACAAACAAAACAACAGCAACCAAATAAAAGTGTGGGCAAGTATCTCTGTTTTGCTTCGTTCGGGTTTAATCTGCAGCCAGGTGCTGCTGATCAATACTCCCTGGTGAACTGATCACCAGCAGGTGTGCAGACCAGGAGCAGCTCAGCTGAAAAAAAGCTCACGCCCACCACCGAGGACCTGTGCACGTTGCTGTCGCTGGGCTGGCCGCAAACTGGCACCGAGTAGTGGAGTCATCTGTGGGAGAAATCTGTCTGACGGCTAAAGCCTGGTGGAAAAATGGGTCGTGGAGCAGGACAGCGATCCACGACGCGCCAGGAATAAAAAGGTTCACATGCAAGAGCTCAACCCAGTTTAAATGTGGTGGAGGGACTTTAAGAGAGCCGTTAAAGGGCGAATCCCCCAAAACATCATATCATCCTTCAGCAATAATAAAATCATTTAGCTACATGTGGATCTAAAAGCCACATGAATGAATCAGGGGGGTACTTAGTATTGCCCTTCTGATTTTTTTTTTTAATGTTATTTCTGTTCATCCGAGGTGAAAAAAAACAATGACAAAGAGATGAAGTGAATGTTAGATGAAGTGATTTTCCAGAATCGGCGCTGTTATTGTCACGGTAACAGCAGAATTAATGCAGGAACACACGAAGCGAATCTCAGCACCTTGTCGAACACAACGTGGTCCCGCTCTTTTTAAAACAAGAAGGAAACGAACCGGCGAAGCGTAGAAGCGCAACATGCGTTCTCACAGGGTCGCAGCGTCGCACCATGATCGATGATACGTGGCGGTCAGGTGAGAGGGTCCTTAACCTTCACACCGGTGGAAGATGAACGGCGTCGCGGGAGAAGGTTTAACTCAGCGGGCCGGCGCCGGGGCTGCTGGGAAACTAAGGCAAAAGAAGAAACTCTCCTCCTGCGTACTGGGAGGGAATATGTGATACATGTGAATATTTTAGACAAACAAAGTGGGATAAATAATTAATATATCATCTGTTACACTGTAAGTGCTTTAACCTCATCCAGAAAAAAAGAATAAAAAAGGAAAAGTTTTCCCGTCTGTAACCTATTTTAGTGTGGAAACACCAGTCTGTCGCACCATCGGCTTCCACATGAACTTATTATTATTCTGTTTATATTATATTTCACAGACTTTCTGACTACATGTGCTGAAGAAAAGGGAGATGTATTAAAAGTATTGTGTTAATTAGTTTGGTTCGTGCTTCAACATGCCTGAATGTGGTTTGTTCTGAAATGAGAATTTGTAATTTCTGCATTTGTTTGTATCCTGTAATCCTGTATGCTGTGGTATGTATGTGCATGTAAAGGTTGTTATTTTGTATTTTTACATCTACTTTTTATGTTTTCCATATTTTCATAGCCCTTGAGGGTGCATTTGTTTGGCCTTTATTCATTTCTTCCAGCCCTGCTCTGCTGCTGGCGCATTTACGTTTCCCTCCTGTGGGATCGGTAAAGTCTCGTCGCATCCAGCCTTCTTGTTAGCGTACAGCCGGGTCTGCCCACTGATCCATGGCCCCGGTGCTTTCCTGACTCAACTCCTGAGCTGTGAATGAAGACCTAACTGCGCGTAATCATTCCTGTTGTAAAGATCGGATGTTTTCTTGCGCCAAAGCTGCGGCGGTTGGGCGTCGTTGTCGTTGTCCAGCTGATATTAAAAGATACAGACGAACATGGTGGCAGACCGTACATCGACCTTAAGACAGTCAGAGGGTGAAAACAGGGCTAGAAGGCTGAGGTGTTCCAGTAAACACACAGATGATCTCTGATTAGATACAAAATTGTCACAGCTCTCCCTCCCAGATCGACAGCGACGCCATCTTCTTGTAATTTCATACATTTGACTTGATGCACACACTGGTCAAAACATCCTCGTTTCCCATTAACAAACTCATCTGTGGAACCAAAGACACTTCACACAACAACACTGACAAAAAAAACAACTGAATGAAATAAACTGGGACTGTTGCAAACTTAGCTTGCTTTTCCCCCCTGTGTCTCCACCAAATGAAATGTCATTCGCCATCAGGTCTCTAAAAGCGAACCTGTGAGATTTCAACTGAACTCTAATCGCTTCTTTAATTGTCCGACCTGCGACGGCGCGCCCCCTACGTCCCACGAATCTGAAGGCGGCAAAGCAGCGCAGAGACGTTTTAGGCGGAAAATATGTGAAAATTCTTCCACTCTCTGCGCTAGAGCTGGGCAGATCGATCCAAATATTAATAACATCTATACCAACGCTTGTACTGACATTGAATGATACTAATGTAAAAAAAATTGATAGTCAAGCTTTTATTCTCTCCCACCAGCACTGACTGCTACGAAGTGTGAATTCATTTAAGTCTGGGTCTGACTTGTCTCTTGACTTGTCTTTTGGCGTTGCACCATCACGTGGTTCAGCGGCATCAGCCAAACAAGCATGCAGGTAGACTCACCCTGGCCCCGCCCCCTGATCCCAGCAGAGAGTATCCAGGTAGATCAGAGTGCTCGTCTTCAGCATCAGTTCATATTAACTTTCAATGTACATGTTACTGAAGTCATATGTTACTGGAGCCAACTCAAAAAATACAATTAAGACCTTGAAATAACCCAGTACATGCCATGTATCCCATTCACAGGTGTTATCTAAGATAAAATAACATTAGATAATCTTTAATTTATCTCACAACGGGGAAATTTATAGAGTTAAAGCAACACAAGTATTGAAAGATATAATAGTATTTGCTGTCACTTATAAAGTTTGACAAAATTCTATTCTAGGTTTTAACAAAATAATCCAAAGACAAAAATTACAAAAAAAAAAAACAAAAGGTCAGCACATTCATGAGCTTAATATGAAAAAGTATCGGTATTGGTACTGGTATCGGTATCGGTGATACTGGCCCTGTATTTACTTGGCATCAAATCGATACCAAAATTCCCAGTATCGCCCAGCTCTACTCTGCGCTGCCACTGAAACCTCTAACATGCATCTCTTGGGACGTTTAATTAGTAACGCTTTCTTCTCCCCCTTTTTCCACCACAGTTTGGAGGAGCTTAAGCAGACGAGACACTGTTACATAATCAAAGACAAACTCTAAAACATTAATGGAGGAAATGTGCGGGCCAGGTATTAACTCCAGACGCCAGCTGTAACCTTTTTGAGAGAGAAAATTGCAGCCGCAGTCTCAAACATCGCATAGTGATTTCCAAAAAGAAACTAGAATAATGATAAAAAAAGGAATTCTCTTTTTAATAATGCAACATCTGAGGCTTTTAGGTTGCCTCTCCATTTCATTTAAAACTGACAAACGTGTGAGAATAACGGCAGACAGCGTTATGAGCTCGAGAAGCTGCTTTACAGACGAGTGTGTGTCGAGTGGCTCGACACACATCGTCGTTCTTCCCCCCATAAAGGGCTCTTTCTTTTAAAGCCTCGCCTTTGTTTGCTAATTCATGAAATCTATGCTCCCTCTTTAATAATTAATAGTGATTCTGCTTGCAGGGGGAATATCCGAGGATTTGTTTGCTTAAATGGTCACGTCGCATGTAACGTGATACTCGAACGCATTCTGGCTGAGGGAAAGGCGGCGCGCAGGCAGGCGTGGGCCACACGGGCGAACGGACGCGCCCTCATCACATACGGGTCGCCACCAGCGCGTGGACGGAATATTCACGACAGAGCGCTGCGAGGAAGCTGCAGAGGCATCCTTGATTTAAAAATCCCTACTCTTGCGGTGTTGGTGGGACTATTAGATTCTGGTCTCAACGCGGAGCTCTCCAGGGATCCACTGACAAACGGCGTGCGCACTTACTGCAAGATTGTTTGGGAACACGGCCATTCACATCGATGGAGGAATAAACATTTCCGGAGAGCCCACGCCTGGATCCATAAAGCTGTCAGCGTCTGGCTTTCCAGTGGTTTGTAATGTGCGCCCGCAGCAGTGAAGTAAGGACCGTCTCCCCCCGTCGCAGTGTAGTATCACGAGGCACCTCGGAAGTAACCAAACCAAGCGAGTGGGTCGAGAAGTCAGCCTCGATACACCGAGGCAAGAGCATCTCTCTTATACGCAGTCGCGCTTTCGTATCTCCAACTGCAGCTGATCATTTGTGACAACATCTGTTTGGATCTCATCAGGCCTATAAACCGAACAGCTGGAAGGAGTAAGCAAGGATAGATAAGATTTTTCTGTGTCTTTTCTTTCTTATCTGCCAGAAATTATTCTGTAAATGTCTCTGAATTACATGCAGTCGAAAACTGGACGTGAAGCTCATTGGCCTAAACAGATGCTCATATATGTACAGCCATGTACAGCATATGTACAGCCATGTGAGAAAGAAGCGTACACCCCATTTCAGTTTTTTACGCGATATTATGTGAAATTCTAATTAGTCTCTGATAAGAAACAATTAACCTTGTGGAGTAGAGGTCTTCACAGGTGCACTTTTATGGACCCGAACCCGAGTGGACCTGCAATATTTGGACCTGGAACCGACCCGATACGAGTCTTTAGTTTCCGACCACAAACCGAATCGAGTTACCTGAATAGAACCGAGACAATCCAGCCCATAGTTGCTCATGTTAAAAGTTGTCTAGCGTTGAATAAAACTTGATTTTCTTACCTAAAGTTGTCTTCTTCTACCCGGTTTAGTTGCTACATAGGCTACGTGATGTAAACAACAATAAATCCACATCGTAATTTTCTTTGTGGATACATATGCTAATTGTAGCAACTGCTAACTACAGTGGTCAGGACGTGTTGTGAATATGTTCTCTCATCCAGCGTTGTCATGATGGCGATCTGTTGTGCTTTACAGCTGCCGGGCAAATTGCTAATAACACGCTACGGCAACACAACTGTTTCATGATAAACATGCCACATTAATTAATAATCATTTAACTGCCCCGAGTCCTGACATTGGCTGTCACCGCCAATATCTTTACTTCTCTTGGGCAAACGCGGACCCAGCCTGTCAGAGAGCATGACGAGTGATTCCGACCCGAACCCGGAGTCACGTCTTTTGAATGGACCCGAGACCCAATTCGGGTCGGATCGGAACCTCAGGTTTTCGGGTTGTCGGGTTGTTCAGAAGACCTCTATAGTGGAGCCAACAGATGCACCGGCGGTTTAAGATGACGCAGCATCCCTGATGGTACATTCACACGTACAATTGCAAGGGTCGTCTGTGTCTGTCATCGACTCTGAATGAGGTGATGTCATCCATTGGTGAACTGAACTGTGTCGCGTCAACTGCGTTACCGCCGTCAAAACATTTCAGCTTTTTTCCCACTTCAACGCCTGCGTCAGCCGGCGAGAGCGAGCTAATGAAATCACACACAGTAGTGCAACCATGGGGATGGCTTATTGGTGTAGCAAGCAGGAAGATGCGTTGCCAAAAGGCAGCTGTGTAAATCCAGCGATAGTGTCACTTTCAACTTATATACCACCTCCTCTTCAATTCGTGGAAAGATGCACTGCAGCGGACAGATTGAATCCATAAGTAGACCAACAACCAACGTAGGCTGTACTTGACTGGACAGAAGAGGACCTGGCAACAAGTCAAGGTCAATCACAAGATCATTTTGCAAGCTGGCAAGTGCAGTGACCATTAACCATTTAAAAATGAGACGTGCAGATTCTTTATCTGTCAGTAAAGAATCTCATCTTCTCAATTTTACTCCCTGTCCTGATTTACCTGGCATGAAGTCAGGATGAAGTCTGCAAGTGATTGACTCTGACCCACCTCCAGAGACCGTCCCCTTCATACAAGGCATTACAACTGTCCATATTGTGTAGCGTAGACCCAGACTTCAGTTTGCTTTGCAGTGTCAGGAAATAACATCCTTTTGGAGCCAACCAGAGGATGATCACGTGAGTATTGGTCACAAAAAGCAAAAGCTTCACCTACACCTCCTAATAAATCTGTACTGCATACGGCATGGGGGGAAAGTACATCAGCAGCAGGTCCAGCTGATAAGGAGACAGGTGGCATCCAGAAGGCTCGAGGTATCGTGTCCATCCTTTAAAAGTACTTCATAATGGCATCATGGGTATCAGCTAAAGAAAACCTGCATTATACAGAATTTCTGCCCAGCTAACTGAGCATTTTACAGAACTCACTAAGCTGTCAGACAGAAGTACAGCATTTAAAAACAACAGGTCGAACCGGATGACTCGGAGGCCAAGTGCCATATCAGTTCAGTCCTGGCATGATTGTCAGGCTCCTGCGCAGGCGTTGCAGGGTCTTTAAGGGCCGTGAGGAGGAAGGGATGACAGGCATATCAACCATAACCCAGCAGCACATCAGAGACTTCGCCTGTGCATAATATATCAGCAGAATGACACGAATAGCAGGAGGACTTGACTTGAAGGTTTCAGGTGGGCTGCTTCATTAGAATTTGTGCCATTTACCTTGTGATAGTCTGATAAATCCTATTGACCTCCAAAGGTCCTACAGTCATGAACGGAGCCAGGCAACTTTGCCTCTACGTTGGTGACGATGCGTTCTGCATCACAGATACAGGCTCACAGTCAGATGCCTGAATACGGCCGTTGACGTAATATTTAATTGAGGGCGAATATTACTCGTACCTGAACATTAATGCCGTGGAAGGATTTTCTGTTCACAAAGTCTCCTTCACGGGTTTCTGAGGGACTTTTGTGTGTACAGTCCAGTGGACCGAGGTGTTAGGAAGTGCTGTAATGCACAATGAGTTATTGTCCCGTGACTAACGGACCACGCTTTGGTAAATCTATAGAAGGTGATGAAGATGTGTGCCGCTGACTCTATCGCTAAATACACTGCTGGGATGGTGTAGCAAATTGTGCTTATTTTGTTGTTGAAGTCTCACGCATCTCCAACCAAAGACAACCAACCCAACCAAATTTTTGTTTTGCCGCTTGGAAAAACAAAAATCCAGACCAACGCAGACTGTTTGCAGTACAGCTAGTGCACGTGTACGGTAGAGCTGGGGGATACTGGGAAATTTGGTATCGATCCAATACCAAGTAAATATAGGGCCAGTATCACCAGTACCGATACCAATACCCATACCGATACCAATACCGATACTTTTTCATATTAAGATTAATCTATCATGAACTTTTGAGCCAAGAATAGAATTTCGTCAAACTTTATGTCTTTAGCATTTTTGTTTATATCTTTCAATACTTGTGTATTTTTGTTTGCACTGTGTGCGCTTTCCTGTTGCTTTAACTCTAAAAATCTTCCTGTCGTGGGATAAATAAAGGATTATCTAATGTTATTTTATCTTAGATAACACCATTGACATGTACTGGGTTATTTCAAGGTCTTTACTGTATAAAGCACCTTTACTGTATATACTTTTTTACCTATTTTTTTTAGTGTATATTTTTGTTTCATATTAATATTTTAGTATATATTTTTGTTTATATTCATAATTTATTTTATTTTAATTTATGTTCTCTCCTAATTGCACCACATGTTAAATTTCTTCTGTTTCTTATTTCTTCTATTCTTGTAAGGAGCACCTGCAACAAAAACAATTTCCCCTCTGGGGATCAACAAAGCATTTCTGATTCTGATTAACTTAATTTTTTTGAGTTGGGTCCAGTAACATTTGACTTAAGTAACATGTACTTTAAAAGTTAATATGAGTTGATGCTAAAGATGACCACTTTTATCTACCTGAATACTCTCTTTTGGAAAGAAAAGAAAAAAGCTTGAGTATCGATCTTTTTACATGAGTACATGTTCGATATCAATACCAGCGCGGTATCGATATTATCGATATTTGGATTGATCCGCCCACCTCTAGTGCACGGTTCTGGGAGGTCCAACGCTCACGTTTCAGCCCAGGTGGTTTGCACAGGTAATGGATGATATCACCTGAGAAGTGACTGCCTCTGAACAGGTACTTCTGGGGAAATGCCGAGAGGTCTGTCAGGCCAAGAAGGTCTTCTTACAATGAATGTTTCGTCGTCGTCGACATCTTTTAGGAACGGTTGTGCCATGACAGTCTAAAGAGCCTTTAGACTGTCGCACTTATCACTGACTTTATTAGAGGAACCTTTAAAATCAGCCACTTCTGATTGGTCTATGGGTCTCCAACCTTGGTCCTCGAGAGCTACAGCCCTGCATGTCTTAGATGCTTCCCAGCTTCAGCGCACCTGATTCACATGAATGGATCATCATCAGCTCGTCTGCACAAGTCTGTTAACGACCCATTCATGTGAACCAGGTGCGCTGAAGCAGGGAAGCATCTAAGACATGCAGGACTCAAGGACCAGGGTTGGAGACCACTGGTCGCTGGCGTGCAGTGATGTTGAGGAGGAACATGCGTGAGCTGTTGATCTAAATGTCTGACAGCAGTGAGAAGAGCCTTCACAGGAGTTGATGATTTCAGCCTGAATGGGTTAATCACGTTCATAATCATGACGGCAAATTAACATTTTGACGTTACATTTTTGTGCAAGTTACCGAAGATGAGCTAAAATCAACACTTCCAACCACACATGATGGTTTGATTGAATTTATTTCCACAGGAGTGATGGCTGATTGAAGGGATTCAGAGCAGGATTCAGAAATTCTGATTGTTAGCCTGGTTGGGACCAGGTTAGCTGCAAAGAATAAATCTCCACAAATCCCACTTTTCGTGCAGGAGCAGGGGTCTTCAACCCTGGAGACCAGCAACCCTGCATGTCTTAGATGCTTCCCTGCCACAACACACCTGATTCAAGTGAATGGATCATCATCAGGTTGTTCACCCAGGTCTTCATAGGTCTGTTAACGACCCATTCATGTGAATCAGGTCTCTCCAGGACTAGAGGACTGGAGGATAAATGCAGCCAGGATAAGTGACATATCCCAGCTTAATCCCTCATCTTGGTTTCATGCAACAGCCCTCTGAATAATTACCTCCACCAAGGAGGTTATGTTTTTGCAGGCGTTTATCCGTCTGTCTGTGTACAATATAACTCAAAATGTTATGGATGGATTTTGATTACATTTTCAGGAGTTGTCAGAAATGTAAAAAGGAAGAACCGATTTCATTTTGCCAAAAAGGAAAAAAGAAAATTGAAAATAACTGTAATTCCATACTTGTGAGGTTGTGCTGAAAAAAAAAAGATACCAAACCTGGTTTGAGTAAACTCTTTTTAAGTTGAAATATGAAGGTAAAATCAAAAGTAGTGAAAAACAGCCCATTAAACCCCTGACCCCAGGGGGTTAATTAAATGCCCTCACATCAAAACAAAAAAAAACAAACAAAAAGAAGGACTAAAATCCCCATCAAATCATTGTGAGTGACTCCAGGAAAGTTACTGGACCGTCGGCTCCTCTGTCAAGATTTTTTTTTTCTCCATTCATGGTCATCAGCCCACTGCTCATGTGCTCTGGAGGCTTTAGATGGAGGTCTGAGGAGTTCCCAGCCGTCCCAGTCCAGAAACCTAAATGTTTCTGCTAAGTTATTGTTGGAGGGAAAAGGATTCTCCTGCAACCCTTCGAAACAAGCCATACCCATTTTTGGCACCTGCGACTGCGACCTATCCAGCCTTTTTCCAATCGCACTGTCACGATTTTTCACTTTTAACATTCAAACTGAGGCCTGTAGAGTCTGAGTTGCAATTTTCTTTGAGCAATGCACTTCTGGGAAGATTGGCAGCTGTAATTAATGGCTTCAGTTTGTGAGTAATCTTTATTTTATTTCCCTAAATTTGCCTGGAAACGGCCTTCGCATGCTGATGAGAAGCAACAGATGCTGAGGATTTTTCTCACCGGCATGATGTTTACAAAAACCCGACTGGTCCAGTCCAATAAACTCTAGAAAACTTTTGCTTTTATGGAGCTGCTCATGTTTGTTGATGAGCATTTAATTGCTGCTGCGTCGTGAGACTGACATGTACAAGTGTACATGGCTTTTTGCCCACTTCTGGAATTCAGCTTAGTTACCTCCGCCAAGGAGGTAATGTTTTTCCTGGCGTATATCTGTTTGTTTGTCTGTCTGTGTACAAGATAACTCAAAAAGTTCTGGATGGATTTTGATAAAATTTTCAGGAATTGTCGGAAAATATGAAAAGGAAGAACTGATTTCATTTTGGGTGTGATCCAGAAGAAATTCTGGATTCTGGATCACTTTCAAATTTCCGATAACATCGCGGTCAAGGGGGGCGAAAATTTTATTTCTCAATATCTCCGTTAATTATTGCCCAAAACTCATGAAATTTGACTCAGGGATTGACAATGGGAACCTCTATCAAATTTCAAAGGCTGATCTGGATCTGATCCAGAACGCGGATTTTGTCGCAATCTGTAAATCGCTATATGAGGGAATTGTTGCGCTTGGCGGAGGTCTGCGCTCTCCAAGTGCTTTTCTAGTTTTTAATAGACTTGAAAGAGTCCATCCATCCATCCATCCATCCATCCATCCATCGATCACCGACTCACTTCTTTCTATTCAGGATCGCTGGGTTCTGCTGGAGAATATCCCAGCAGCCTTTGGGCACGCACTCCTCGGGTCAATTTTGAATAATTAATCAGTGCAGAATGCATATTTTTGGACTGTGTGTGGTGGGAAAATTGTGTGAAGAGAAAATCCACACAAGCATCAGAGGGATTATTAAAAGCGCCACGCAGAAGGGCACCAGTCGGGATTTGAACCAGGAACCTTCTAGTGAACCCTCTTTTTCCACGTACTGTACATATAAATTTAAATGGACGCACTAACAGCGTCTTTACTCTTTTCGAGGACTTCACTCGCTGGAAAGCAATTATTCTGTTGAGTTCATTGATTCTTACATGAATACAAATTGCAACATAGATTAGTTACTCACACGGTAGAGGTGGGCGATACTGGGAATTATTGACATCAATCCGATACCAAGTAAATACAGGGCCAGGATCGCCGACACCGATAGTGATACTTTTTCATATTAAGTTTAATCTATCATGAAACTGCTGGCCTTTTGGTGTTTTTGTGACTTTTGGATTAATTTGTCAAAACCCAGGATAGAATTTCGGCCAACTCACAATGGACATTTTTGTGTAAATATTCCTTGGAGCTGAATTGTTCTGTTCATAATGTTTTTTTCTGAGTTGGGCGGGCCTGGGGGGGAGGGGCCAGACTGAGTCTACCTGCATGCTTGTTTGGCCAACGCCGCTTAGCCACGAGAGGGGAGGGGAAGGAGGACACAGAGACACAGACTTCAATGAATTCTTACTCAGTCAGTGTTGTGTATCATTCAATATCAATACCAGAGTTAGTATCAATATTATCGATATTTGGATCGATCTGCCCACCTCTAACACAGGGCTCGGGCTTTGATTTGTTAAACACTTCAACAAAACTTTCTTTCCTCCCAACACTTTTTCCGGGAACATGGTGGCATGCAAATAAAAATTGAAAAAAAAAAAGGCTTTGAAACCTGGCACCAGCCTGTTTAATGAAATATGCTGACGCTGGAAGAGGCAGTCCAGACAAAGTTGCACATGGATATGATTAGCCCTCAGTGATGCCTCTCTCACTTCCCTTTTACTGACAATTTGGGTAAAAATCAAGGCTCGCTTTTGGACCTGGACATCAGTCAGCGCGCAGTGACAGATGGCAAACTCTAGATTTATTTTCATGCTTGAGCTGGTGCTGCTGCTATGTGACTGAGATTTCAAAGAAGTGGCATCAATCTGCCTCCTGTCTCACACTGGGCCAAAAAAACAGTTCAAGGTGGAACCAATATGAGACAAGAGTCCCTGAATTGACGAACCAGAAGAGGACGCATTAGCATTCATCAAAGGGACGACACACACTGGTTCTGTTGGAGGACGAAGCGCACTGAAGGGGCGGGGGGAGGGATTTGGGAGTCGTAGTTTGTTTTTTTTAATGGATCCCCTTTTTCCAGTGACACAAATGTAACCGGACAAATGATCACTATCATTCAGGAAACTTTCATTTTCAACACGTCCTTGAAGAGTCCAAACCCAAGAATGGATTTCCGAGGTTGTAACGCTTTGCCAGTCTATTGCTCTGGAGCCGAGCAGCGATTTTACGGTTTGGCAAGGTTTGGCAAGTCTAACGCCAGGATTCCCTGCCACACGACTCTGGCTGTCTTGAGATAAACCTTGATGTGAGTCTTTGCACAATATTTTCAGAGCCAAAGGAGCTAACAGTCTGCATTTAAATCAGCGAGACCGAGTGTTATTTGGGCCACTATCGTGTTAAATTTTCAGCAGAACTTTGGAAATTACACGTTTCACCGGAGGAGCAGGAGCAGAAAGCCGAAGCTAACAAATGTTAGTTGATGACCCCCTTAGAGTCCCAGTTATCCCTGACATTTCTGAAGCTTTGGAGTACACTCCTTGGCTGTAATCGGCTGTTGTTAGTTTGTGAGGGTTTCTGCTTTTTAGTTTTGTCTTGACACTGAAATGCAGCCGGAAAATGTTGAGATTGCAGAACATTTCTGGGACATTGAGGCTTCGTCTAACCAACTGTGCTGAGGAGGCCTTATATTTAATTCAATTCAATTCAATTTTATTTGTATAGCGTCTGTTACAATGTCAATTGTCTCTAGGCGCTGTACAGAGACCCAGAGCATGACCCCTGAGCAAATATCATTAACTAAAATTATAATATTGAATCCTAATCAAGGATAATGGCAGGTAAAAAACTCCCACAGAGGGAGAGCGTTTACCTCCACACACAGGTGGAGTTAAACGCTGAGATGGACAGAGGATGGAACTGCAAGTCAGCATGAAACTCAAGAGCACCTTGGGCCAGCCCAGAGTTTCCTAATTAACTCTGGAGGAGGAAAGGAAAGGAAAGGGAGAAGAGCAGTGGAGACACCGCTCAGCAGATGTCTTGCGTCTCCCTGCAGCGTAGGCCTATAGCAGCATAGCTATGATGTAGCTGTGATTAAGGCGAGCCTACTCTAGCCTTAGCTCCTACAACTATGGCTATAACTATTAGCCCTTAAACACTATAGTTTAGACTAACTGTAGGCTTTACCGAACAGAAAAGTTTTTAATTTAGTTTTAAAGATGGAGGTGGTGTCAGCTTCCTTAACCCAAATTGGTAGCTGGTTGCTGGTTATCACTATCACTATCACTTCTATTTCACTTTATCATCAATAAACTCTAGTGACACAGTGCCATTGGAAGCCCCCAACAATTTTTTTTTTTTTTTTTTTTTTTTTTATCACAGGTGATTATTTCAGCTTCTGGTCAAATGGGATAATGCAGTGTTCTGACAAATTCCTACTAGGACAGCACCAACTGGTTTGAACACAGTTGGGTAGTTTCTTTCACCGGCTGTCTCATTTAATTTCTTTATTAGTTTCAAAATGAATGACACCTGTTCAATTTACCACAGCATTCAAATTATTCAACCATATGAGGGCTGTAGAAATAGAAACAGTATTTAATTTGCAGGTTTCAGGTAGCTGGGACTTGACTGATTATTTTACCTTTTTGTGGAATCAATAAAATTCAGCAGAGAGAATGATTAGAGGTATTATCAGAGCTCTGTAAAACAGATTTTTTTTTTTTTTTTGCTTTTTTGCTTTTTTTCTGCCATCATTTCAGGAACTATAAGCTACACATTTAAAAAAACAATGTTAGGGATGTTTGATGTTGTATGATGTTTTCTTTAATATTGTGACATTTTTATATTTGTTTTCTGCTGTAAAATTGGACATTTTAACATGGGGCAAACACAGATTGACTCACTTTTGGAGCCACCCCCCAGTGCTCAGTCAAGGAACTGCAACAACACCTATTTCCTGGTCGGAGCCACCCCAGGAGTTAGCTTAGAAATCTAGACATACCGCTCAGAAATTTTCATTTGCTTGGCATGGTTGGTCTAGCTACCAGCTGTCGGAGGTAGGGGGAGGGTAATCACATCCTTGTAGAGAGTCTCTGGGTGGGCTTAACAAGATGACGACGGACCTGCGACGTCGTAGCATGGATGGTAAACAGTGAAGATGGCTGCAGTTGAGAAACAGCGGCCGTTTGAATCAGCTTTGGCATCATCAGTTGAAGAGGACCCCAACAGTCTCATCTGTCTCATCCTCTACCCGTGTCCTAAACAACGGCAAATACAGTCGTGTTAAAAGGGTGACACACTGATGACAAACTCTCCTGGTGTTTGTACTGCTGCCAGTTAGGGGTGTGAAAAAAAAAAATCAATATATCGCAATTTACTGCCGCCCAATATTAATATCGATTTTTCAGCTCCTAAGACTGAATTTTTTAGGAAAATTTCATTCTATTTATTTTATTTTATTTATTTATTAAATGTGCAAAAACACTAATAATAAACAATAAATAGGTTGTTTTTAAGCAAATAGTTTTGATTCAATTTGTCCTCTGAATTATCTACTTTTTATTTTGATATTAACTGGGTAGAATACCGCAATATATCGTGATATTGCGATACCACAATAATGTCGTATTGTGACTCAAGTATCATGATACATATCATATTGCGAGGTCCTTGCCAATACTCACCCCTACCGCCAGTCCAACATGCAGAAGCCTCTCAGAAATACTCATTAAGTTTGTTGCAGTAATCAGTCGATCATTACAGGCAGCAGGCTCTTGAATCATCTCCAATAAATGGCTTCTACCACTCCTTTCTGTACTTTCTTTTTCTTTCTGTCTTTGTTTTGTATCTCTTCTGTTTACTTCCTGTTTACAAAATGAAAGCAGATGAAAAACCTGACTTCGAACAATCTAAATCTAATTAATTTTGTTAAACAGAACTGTAGCATCCAATTCAATGCCGCCCTCATAAATCTAATTCCACAAAACAAAGGCTGTAATTGGGCCATAATGCAGTCTTTCTGTTCCTGATTAGCTGCATTAAGGCAGAGTCACTTTTGTAAATTCAAATAAATAAAACAGCATATACAAGGATCTGCTAAATGGCTGAATGTGGAGCAGTAGCAGTGCGATGGCTGTAATGAGCTCTAATTGACTGATTTGTAAAATTGCCAACCTTCACATGATGAAAGGCAGATGAAAAAAATAAAAAAAAAACCTTTGATGTCCTTTTTTTTGTCTGAGGTGGGAGTGGAAGTTACAGACATCACTCAGTAGCCAAAAGTCTTGTGTGAAATGCCTCACCCGAGCCTTCATCTGATCCTAATGAGCTTCGCTAATGAAATATGATAAAACAGCCTCCCACTGAATACCAAGACGCTTAGCCATTACCCAGTTTAAATGTCAACAGCAATCAAAACACGAACACACCGTCTTCACGGGCCAGTCCAGCTGATATTCCATCATACAGTATATTGATCTCAGACTCCAAAGGTTCTCTTGAAAACTAAAGCATGTGTAAACCTGAAACTTTCCTGTTATTTTTTAAATATATCCGTATCATTGCCGTTCCCAGACTGAAATATGTTCCTCGTTTCCATATGAGCGGAGGCATGTTGTTCCCTGCCACTTCCACTCAGACTTGTCTACTCCTCTCCACAATGATTTGAGACGCCTGAGTGAGATATTCACAATTCGAGCATCCTTTGGCAAAACCTTGGGGCCCGCACTGATGTAGCCTTCGCTGACAATGATGGATGTAGCCATCAAGGAGGCTGACAAGGTAGGCTAAATTACATTACATTCAAACTATTTTTTCAGGCCCTTTCAAGGCTAATGTCGCAATGAAATGAGGCACACGCCATGGGAATAGTCACATCCTGGAGAGGGAAGGTGAACTGATTTATTTAGTAATTGACTCTTAATATCGTTGCGTAAACTTCCTTGCCTAAGCTTATGATGGAACCAAGGGCGTCAATCAACTAATTGCTGATTTTAACGCATGTGTTTAATTCGATTGCATATTTTTAGAATAGAGAAAACTATATAGAAACTCAAATAATCACTCAAAGTCTTCAAATATCAGACTTGTGTGGTTTCTGAAAAAAAAAAAAAATGGCTCAAAACATCCACAATCCCTAAATAATTAAATTCTTCAAGCTCATTAGCTCTGATGAAGCGAAGTGGGGTTTCATGGCACGTTTATGTGCTCGTTGATTCTATTATTCTAACAGAGGAGATTTAGTGATGGATTACCGAGCCAGAGAGGGCCGTGGGACTTGGCTTTAAACTGAGAGGGAGGCCCCCTGGTGGTCAGAAGACCCTGGACATGATGCATCACAGTTCTTGAATCATGCAGACAACTTGATTAAAGTTTCATGAAGTTGCAAATTCAAGTAGCAGTTCACTAAAAGAGCAACCTGCCAACTTGTGTTCCTTCTTGATGTTGCTGTCGCTTAGGATTGCTTCAGCTGCTGCTAGTGCTTTCTTCTGGAGTTTGTCGGCCACCGCGATGCATCGTTGGTTAGCCATGACCAGTTTATCGGTCTTGTTGTGGAAGCCCCAGGATCTTTTGCTCTTTCACTCCAACCCTTATTCAGTACAGAATATTTTGTGGGCGTTCGTATCCAGCTCAGGTGACTCACCAGCAAGAAATATGCATATAGAATGAAGCCACATCAGTACAGATGTTGTGCAGATTAACGAGGTCTGGTTTCACTAATGGGGAACGGGCTACTGGAACAAGATACCTGGACTAGACAGAAGAGGACAGCCTTGAAGTGTTGGGATGATTCTGTGCAGGCAAACTCTGCATAAAGGCTTATATTCAGAGCACATTGGACCTTTGGATACATAAATAATAAATATTCCAACTGGGTTAAAGCAATTAAGCCCCCCCCCCCTTTTTTAAATAAAGAAGTATTCTCTATTCATACATTGCTGAATCAATTAGTCATTTAGGAACTTCTGTGGACTTTTTCTTCCATCTGTGGACTCGTTCCTCCAGCTGAGGCTTCGTTCCTCCATCTGTGGACTCTTTCCTCTAGCTGTGGACTCGTTCCTCCATCTGTGGACTCGTTCCTTCATCTGTGGACTCTTTCCTCCATCTGTGGACTCGTTCCTCCGTCTGTGGACTCGTTCCTCCATCTGTGGACTCGTTCCTCCATCTGTGGACTCGTTCCTGCATCTGTGGACTCCTTCCTACATCTGTGGACTCGTTCCTCCATCTGTGGACTCGTTCCTCCATCTGTGGACTCGTTCCTACATCTGTGGACTCGTTCCTCCAGCTGTGGACTCGTTCCTCCATCTGTGGACTCGTTCCTACATCTGTGGACTCGTTCCTCCATCTGTGGACTCTTTCCTCCAGCTGTGGACTCATTGCGGGTGGGGTTCTGCTCCCCGAACCATAAAAAACTCTGATCAAGGCCAATTAGCAACGATATAGTAGTGTAATGTAGTGAATTGCTTTTTAAATTGACCAATAAGCTTTCGATGCTCCACCACCTTTAATCTCCAATAAAATCTTACATTGTCTTGGAATCAAAACTAACTAGAACTAACTCACAAAACTAAGTTAGCTCGACGGGTGAAAAAGTAATACTGGTCAGATATACCTAATGAACATTCCTGAGGCCTTGAACAGAACCACAGGGCAGAAGTGGCTTCACAACAAGTCTTCTGAAACACATTTGGACCCAATTAAGGGCATTTTGTCGATTTCCCTCTTTCTCTATTCTGAAATTGCATCAACTTCACATGTTCCTGCTGCTTTGCTAAGCTGCTTTTAAGAGCACGAGGAAGCTCATGCTTAATGCCAGAAAGAAAAAAAAAAAGAAAAAACTGATCTAATAAGAGAGGTGAAAAGAGTAACGGTCAATGAGGAGACCACGAGAGTAAGAGCGCGGGGGAGTTCAGTGGGTTATAGTGTTACTAAAAGTACTTCTTTAAAGGAGTAAATGTTTTTAAAGCACTGTTAACGAACCTGGCTAAAGTGGTACCTCTCCTCTCACACTGGCGTAATATTTCACCGTGCTTTATACAGTACAGTATCTGCAATATTCAGGCAGCCTCTATACGTTGACATTTTCCCAGGCGCACCGATTTGTGGGGTCAGTGGCGTGATTCAGGCTCGTATCGGGGAGCAGTGGGCAGGTGTCACAGTCGCTGCTCACTTCCAGGCGAGTCTACAGGATGTTTAACAGGCTGCAGAGTTACGCATGGCCACTACATTTCATTAAACAAGACAAGGTCAGCAGCCCGGGCAGAGGGATGTGTTTTACTGGCATTCGAATAACGCCGCGCCGCTAAACGCCGGTTGACCTTGTTGTTGTTTCTTGACAGGCAGCGGCTCACATTCCCGCCATCCTGCTCCATCCAGGGAGGAGATGACATGCCGCCTGGCCGCGGCGGGAACGTGCTCCCGCCGTGCATGCATAATGTCACGCTCCTCCGGCTTCATTACAGCGTCATTAATTTCTCCTCTCAGGCTCTGTTCTGATCCGAGTCCACGCTTGCTCAGAGGTGTCATTTCCACCACCTGAGACGTCCACGTGGTCATGTCACCGCTGTGCGTGTGGGCGGCTAATAAAGATAAATACGCAAGGTTACACATTGGGGCCATTCGATGATCACGTTGCAGCTGTTTAATGAAGAGACACCTTGGATTTTTACATTTGCAAAGAAGATTATGTTTCCACCTACATTTTTAATCCTCTTTTCTGCAGAATATTAAGTATCGCAACAAAGACTTGGAGTGTAGATGTGTCACCTGTCTATAAAGTGCTTCTTATTTTGGATTTTTAATCCTGAACCACTCAGTCTTGTTGCTGCTCTGTTCATTAAAAATTATCAACAGACAATATACACAATATACACAATATACGTGTACCAGATTCAGTACATAATGACTATTTGATTAAAGGTCCCACATTATGCAGTTTTGATACCTACTCCTCGCAACAATTGAATCATAGGCAACTGGACTTAGATTTGTCTAGAAGACGTTTCGCCTCTTATCCAAGCGGCTTCATCAGTTCTCAAAACTACCTGCAACCCGCGATTGCAAGATACCGAGTTTGCGGAAAGAGCAAAAGACACGCCCATTGCCACACCTACAAAGTGAGTAAGGGAGTCGGCATAATGGGTAGCGGCTTTAGGGAGCGGAATATTGCATTAGCGGTTAGCGGAGGTTTTTTAAACCCGCAGTTTGCGGGTAGCTGCTAGTGGGTAGCGGCTAGCGGGAAGTGTACAATCCGGACCTAAATCTTCTGTTTATCTGTGTGCTCCGGTGGACAGCCTGTTCGGGTTCCCCTCCCCTCTGCTCCCTGCTCACTCTGCAGTTAACAGCCAACCAGGCACATTCTCCACCAAGAACTGAAGTTTGCTTTGGGTGCTCAGCGTGCACGCACACAAGGGAATCTGTACCACGCTCAAGCATGACTGACAACGAAAGTCTGGTGCATACGGGTAGCGCGAGTGCTTCTTTCCGTTCTCGGGCATGGCGCCATTCCTGGTGTCTGCATGTATGACATGAGGGTGTGACAGTTCATCACAACATCCAGAGATGTAGCAGCACAATTCAAAAGTTAACTAGGGTCAATTGTGTCCCTGCATGGCATGGAACAACTTGGCTTGTGTGAGTGCACTAGGGATGTAACAATATGGAAAATTTGATATCTCGATTATAGTGACCAAATTATCACGGTTTATGATATTATCCCGATATTCTTAATTGCTGTACAAATTAGAGATGCGCGGTTGAACCGCGCACCCGCGGGCGGAGCGGATAATCCGCATATCGGGCGGATGACTCGTCAAAAAATAATACTTTAATTAAATTCGGGCGGGTTGCGGTTGAAGCACTCAAATAATAATAATAAGAAAAAATATTTTACATATTATTAAAAAGGATGGCGGGTAGGTTCGGTTTTGAAAATTGGTTCCTGCAAATGGAGAGCGGGCGGATAGAGATTTTAAGAAGCGATTGCGGGTTAAAATATATGTCATCCGCGCATCTCTAGTACAAATGTCTAAAAAACACATACATTTTAATAATTTCACATATTGAAACATCAGAAGCCAAAATCTTATCAAAAAGGAAACTTTTACATTAAAAGGGAAAACAAGTGGCGCAGAAAGAGGTTTTATTTTAAATGAACAAAATAAATAACAGGAACAAAGCTTATTTGTCTGGTGCAAATTTAAATAAACACTTAAACAACTATAGTAGGTCAAAATATGCAAACAATTATCAGGAACAAAAATTATAGTGCAAGTTCAAATGAAAAAACCTTGGACTTTAAGCTGAACCTTAAACATGTACTAATGTGCAAATAAAGAAACAGTTGTATAGGAGCCAAATATGTTGTTCTGAATTGTAGTTCACTCTGTGTGTCTGTGGGTGTTGCTGTGTTGTTACCTGAGGGTCAGGTATAAAGGTAGCTGCCTGTTATTGGTTAGGTGTTTGACCCGGATGGGCAAAAGGTTTTTGACCTCTGTGGTGCTAACTGCCGGCGTTATGGTTGTCGGATCAGTTAATGGAATAAATTAATTTTTTAAATGCATCAGAAGAACATCGTTCCAGTCCTTTTATGATCAACACGCAACAGTAACGTTTACGAAATGCGAGTTAGCAAAGCACGTCGACCAGGCTACTCTTGGTCAAACATCCCAGTAGCTTGAAGCATTAGCCTTAGCTCTTTTAAGTTGCTCATACAAATTACAATAAAATGTAATTTATTGTAATTTGTACCCTAAACCTTAACCCGAAAATATGCCCAGACCTCGGATATCGTCATTTTAGTGGGTTGGTAAATGTCCTGTGTGCTATCACCACTTTCCACCATGCTAACGTTACGATGCCGATATTACAAGCTACATATTCACGCGAGACACAGTCGCGAGTCCCTAGCAGACTTGAATGAGGCTGATATTACATATCCTGGTAATCGACCGCGATAATGAGATGAAGTCAAACATAAACGGTATTACGTTATTGCGTAATACCGGTAACCGTTCCATCCCTAACGTGCGCCCTTTGAAACGGCACGGCATAAGTGTGCATTGCTACAGCTGGAAATCAAAAGAACTGCGTCTATTTCAACCCTGTCATTGCAACACTGAACAACAGCTGTGTTAGTTGCTACAGCGGTTCACAGTATGAAACTGCAACATTTTGTTCTGAACATCACTAGAATAAACTTATCTGGAATCATTCATGCAATGCCAAATCAATATTACAAATGCAATAAATACCATATGTCTGTTTCAGTTTTTTCCCCCAGCTAATTTGTTTGATTTTTTTTCTTCAATAGATTTACAAATATTCAGTTTTCAATGAGTAAAAAAATAAAAACCTAGGTTCTCTTTTTAATGAGCCGATCAGTAAAAGAATAACATTTCAGATGCAGAACGAAAGTGTTTCCAGACGGGCTGATCTACCAGTCATCTATCATCCATCTCACCGCGCTGCCTTTCGTTTCTCCCAGACAGAGCCGTCTCTCCTCCTCTTATCTGCTCTCTCGCTCTGTTCCTCTATTTGACTTCCCCGTTTTGCCAGCAGCACGAGACTTGAGGTTCGTAGCCCGACTCTCCATTTTAATTTGAAAGCAGTACAACTGAACGTTCATTACTTCTGGGTCACATGAGGGGATTAATAACCTTATTACTCATATTGGACATGCATAAAATAAGACGGCTGACCTTCTTTTTTAACCTGCCTTCAGCAATGGATGGACAGTGTCCATTAATTAAATTTCATGGATCTTGAACGCGCTATAGAGAGCTGCATTTACTTTAGCTAACCTGTAAATGTTACTGTTAATCCCCAGAAACAGCGTTTTTTTCATATCTCTTGTATGTTTTTGTTTTTGTAATTATGCGCCTCCAGTAAAAGAAGCACTGTGAGGTTTTTGATGATGAAAGGCGCTGGTTCCTCTCAGCTCAGAGTGTCTCTTTACTATTTAAACCCGCGCCGTTCACGGCTCGGTTCCATTAATGATGAAGCCCTTCTTCAAGAACCGGGGGAATCTCACATTCACAAAGTAACCGCCGGCATAAAAGAGGGACCTCTCTTGTCAAAACCCTCATAACTGGCTTCCATCTACGGTGGCTCTCTGTTTCTGATAAAACACTGTCAGCTTAAATAAAGCATCGGAGGATGGAATATGCTGACAGGAAATGTGATTATATGCAACTCAGCAGGACACTTTTCATCCGCGTACTGACTTTACTTCATGAATAAAATAAAATGTTGATTTAGGATTACTTTGCTTTCTTTTCTCCTCAACTTTACCTCTAAATGTTATGGTTGCTTCCTCCTCTGCGCCCCCCCCCCTTTCAGCAGAGGTTATATTTTATCCACAGGAGAGCCATTATTTAGCGCCTCCATCTCCGCTGCCCTCCTCCCCCCCAGCTTTCTCGACTCAGCGCAGCTCTCCTTTGTCATTCTAATCTTTTCTTCTGGCATTACTACTTTGTTTTGACCTCCGGCCTTCTGAATGTATGTGAGTGAGAGAGTGAGCGCAGGAAAGTTTGGTCTGGAGATTTTGCTTCCGTGACTGTAAGAGACCTTTTCTTCCAGGAGAATTCTTGGCCGTAATATCTGGGTTAATTAACTGCTGTTTTGTCTAAAACGATATGTGCTAATCTCCTGTGGCTTTAGAGGCAGGTCTGAGGGACGAGGTTGCACTTTTAGGTGATGTGTTTTTAAAATTTCAGTGACCCATAGTGGTTTTTCTAAGATTTCCTGCCCATTCTGGATGAGCAGAATAAGGGGAGACAGTCGAGGTGAGAAGGAATTATTTTCTCATTTGTGACTTTTCTCTTTTTTAATCAGTAAAAGATTCAGATTCTTAATAGTTGCTTTTTCAAATGTGAACATCCATCCATCCGTCCATTTATCCATCCATCCATCCATCCATTTATCCATCCATCCATCCATCCATCCATCCATCCCATCTCTCTATCCATCCATCCATCCATCCATCCATCCACCCATTCCCCATGTATCCTTCCATCCATGTATCAGTCCATCCATCCATCCATATATGTATCATCCATCCGTCCATTTATCCATCCATCCATCCGTCCATTTATCCATCCATCCATCCATCCATTTATCCATCCATCCATCCATCCATCCATCCATCCATCCATTCATCTCTCTATCCATCCATGTATCAATCCATCCATCCATCCATATATGTATCATCCATCCATCTATGTATCATCCATTCATCCATCCATCCATGTATCATCCATCCATCATCTATCCATCCATGTATCCATCCATTCATTATCTATTCATCCATCCATCCATCCATTCATTCATTTCTCTATCCATCCATCCATCCATGTATCCCTCCATCCATCCATCCATCCATCCATTCTTCCATGTATCCTTCCATCCATGTATCAATCCATCCATCCATCCATGTATCCATCGATTCAATTCAATTCAATTCAATTTTATTTATATAGCGTCTGTTACAATGACAATTGTCTCTAGGCGCTTTACAGAGACCCAGAGCATGACCCCTGAGCAAATATCATCAACTAAGATTATATCATTAAATCCAATCAATGATAATGGCAGGTAAAAAACTCCCACGTAGGGAGAAAAAAAACCTTTATACCAAACAGTGACAAGAAAAAACTCCACTTTAAGAGGAAGAAACCTTGAGCAGGACCTGGATCATATGGAGGGACCTTCCTGCTGAAGGCCAGCCGGGTAGAGAAAGAAAAGAGGGGAGACAGGACAGAGAGAGGATGGAGGACAGAGAGAAGATGGAGGACAGAAAGAGGATGTAGGACAGAGAGAGGAGAGCACCATCCATCCATCCATGTATCCCTCCATCCATCCATCCATTCTTCCATGTATCCTTCCATCCATGTATCAATCCATCCATCCATCCATCTATCCATCCATTCCTCCATGTATCCTTTCATCCATCCATCCATCCATCCTTCCATCCATGTATCCATTCCTCCATCCATCCATTTATCCATCCAGTCATCTGTCCATCCATCCATCCATCCCTCCATCCATTATCTATCCATTCCTTCATGTATCCTTCCATCCATGTATCAGTCCATCCATTCATGTATTCATCCATCCAGGTATCCAACCATTTATCCATCCATCCATCCATCCATCCATCTATCCATTCCTCCATGTATCCTTCAATCCATGTATTTATCCCTCTATCCATCCATCCATGTATCAATCAATCCATCCATGGATATATAGATATCCCTCTATGGATGCATAGAGTAATATCCACTCCTCTATGTATCCATCCATCCATCCTCCATGTATCCATCAAATCGTTTGTGTATCTATTCAACCATGTATTCATCCAATAATTATCCAATAATAAAAATCTAGTTTGGACATAAAATCAGAATAAAAGCTCTGGTCAGAAATGTGTCGCAGTGCTGATATTAAAAGTCGCTGTAAATAAATAGGTTTTAAGTGCTTCCAAGCGTGAGCTGGGTTCCACTGAAACAAGACAGCTGAAGGACTTTAAAGCGCTTGTGGTGGCGGAGGGTTGGCAGCTGAGAGAGAGGAGGCTGGCGAGGCTACGTAGATCCTTAAAGACAAGCATGAGAACTTTAAAACCAGACCTGAGCTCGACTGGTCGCCGGCGGAGGGACTGAAGGGTCGCCGTCATTAGACCGAGCTGGAAAAAACAGACCTGTACGTCGGAAAAAAACTGACCCAAGAGGCACTGTGGTCCATTGTGGTGTTTTATTGTCATTTCATCACTTGCTTTTGTACAATTAAAGAATGAAATGCTGTTCCTCCAGGACCGACGGGGTGCAAAAAGATAAACAGAAAGAATTCAAGAGAACTTCTGCTTCTCCTCCATGATGGCAGGAGGGAGAACAGGCTGTAGGAGGGCTGGGTGACGTAAGCGGTGGCGTCGCTGGTTCAGGTTTCAGTCTGGTTTCTCAGACAGAGATGCTAATTCAACAACACCGAACAGGAGTTATTGTTGCTCTCTCATTTTTCTAGACTTCCTGCACAGTTAACTCTGATCATATCTGTTTGTGCTTGAAACATCAGTTTGATAAATTGACATGTTCTGTTGGTAGGTCAGACCGACTTTGGATACAAAACCAACTCAGTTTAGAAAGAAACTCCACATCACTAAAGCTGAACATGTCAGAAACAATTCAGATGAACGCTGGTTGAATCACGTGACAGTAAAATAAGAGAGAATCATGAACTTAGAGGCTGTCTCAGTTTCTTTACCACTTTTCCTTAAAATTACCAGTTTATTCAGCCATTACAAAGCAAAATATCAAAAGCACAGAAACAATAAGAACCTCATAAAAAAAAAAAAAACAGATTATATATGCTTATGGATAATAAAAATAACACTAGAATAGTCTCCAGCAGATCCTGTTAGTCTGAACTGGGAGAAGTGGGGATGATGGATGGATGGATGGATGGATGGATAGATGAGCAGATGGATGGATGGATGGATGGATGGATGGACAGATGGATGGATAGATGGATAGATGAGCATATGAATGGATGGATGCATGGATGGATGGATGAATGGATGGATGGATGGGTGGGTGGATGGAGGGATGGATGGACAGATGGATGGATAGATGAATAGATGAGCATATGAATGGATGGATGCATGGATGGATGGATGAATGGATGGGTGGATGGATGGATGGATGGATGGATGGATGGATGGATGGATGGATGGATGGATGGATGGATGGATGAGCGGATGAATGGAAGGGTGGATGGGTGGATGGATGATAGATGGATAGATGAACAGATGGATGGATGAGAGGATTAATGGATGGATGCATGGATGGATGGATGAATGGATGAGCAGATTAGTGGATGGATGCATGGATGGATTGATGGATGGATGGATGGAAGGATGGATGGATGGATGAGCGGATTAATTGGATGGATGGATGAGCGGATGAATCGATGGGTGGATGGATGGATGAGTGGAGGAAGGGATGGGTAGATGGATGGATGGGTGGATGGATGGATGGATGGATGAGTGGATGAAGGGATGGATGGGTAGATGGATGAATGGATGGATGATGGATGGATGGATGGATGGGTGGACGGATGGCTGGATGGATGGATGGATAGATGAGCGGATTAATAGATGGATGCATTGATGGATTGATGGATGGATGGATGGATGGACGACAAGATGATCACATGAAAACCTTAAACATCCAATAAACTAACAGCCACTGCTTCTGAGGGTGCAGCAAAAGTTTATGACACGAACAGCATTTATATAAATATATATATATATATATATATATATATATATATATATATATATATATATATATATATATATATATATATATATATATATATATATATATATATATATATATATATATATAAAATTCCCAGCTTGGGATCAATAAAGTCCAGCAATCTATTAATTAATCTATATGATGAACACATCAATGTTGCACTCAGCTACACCTGAGATTCCCTGTATCACCTGCTGCAGATCAGATCTGTGACAGCTGTTTAAATTAAAGGTTTAAATCAGAAATCAATGTCAGTCTCAATGTCTAACTGGAAGAGACACTTCAGAATAACTGCTGTTGACGCTCCCAAACAACACACGACAGTTAGCTCGTCTTAAATCCAACAGCGGCGGGAACAGGGCCACACATCAGAGTTTATTAAAGAAAATAATAATTAAAAAAAGGGAAGATACGTAGGTGTGACACGTCCCCGTCAGCAGCTCAGACAGGGTGAGCAGAAAACCGCTGCCACCTCAGCGTCTCTCAAATTAGCACTTTAAAACTGGCTCCAGCATGTGATGTAACAAGTCGTTCCCAGACGCCCACCGCCAGCGTGACCACCCATCGGCGGTGGCGGGGGCATGACCCGATGGAGCTCATGAAAAATCACACTGATATAACGCTGACGTTTATCGCAGTTTACTGATAGACGGTTACGTAACATCACTCAGATGCTAACACGATAGCGGTGTGATATGATCACGTTAGCGTGGTCCTTTCTGACAACCCGCAGACTCGCTGAAAGATGAGCTCTGTCACATTCGTCACCATTTAATATCTTTGAGGGTTTCTTTGCTTGTTTCTGATCCTGAAAACTCACGGCCTACAGAGCACGTAAACAGCTGGTAACGTCACATCTGGGGCTCTGACTGATTGTCAGTGTTATAATCACCGGCTTAATGACATGCTTTCTGCCATTATTTACGCCACTGGCATCTACGTGCCGATACGAGGGACGACGTGTAAATTCATGCATGATTCCCGCACATATTTATGCATCGGGCTGGCTTCTTCTTTATTCGCTGGTCAAAATGTGCTCCGTATTTTCCCAGAGAGCTTCAGTGCAGAGGATGACTGGCTGCCACACATCTCATCCTGAGCCCCATCCGTCATGGCGTCTCCAGTGGAATGAATGCACCACCAGTACTGGTTTTTATGCAAATGAATGCACCTTTGTCCCTGCCTATCACACACACACACACACACATGCACTAAGTCCAAGTGACTTCTATTTCTTCAGTTATCTACTGTGTGCATAATGTGTATTATTGATTTTTTTTTTTTTTTTTCTCCCTGGGAAAGGTTTCATATTTAAAGCTGTGCTTGGTCGGTGCAGACGGTTAAATGGCGGCAGAAAAAGAAATGGAAGCGTAACTGTGCTGGATGCAACCTCATCTATGACATACAGTGACCCCTTATTTTTCACGGTTAATGGGGACCCCGCGAAAATCAAATTCCGCGAACTGGAACCGGAGCCCCCCGAGCCTAAATAATGTGTTTAAAATATGTTTAAAAACTGCAAAAAAGTAGGAAGGCACTGCAGCGAAACAAGACAAAGGCTCAACTGTGGTCTTTCTGTTACCTTCACAGGTCTCTAAACCGTAGTAAACAAGCAATTCTTTCATCTAACCTTGTTTTCATTCCGCGTCCCACGACACATACACTACATTACTTATAAGGCCACACCATTACCTATAAGGCCACCTTCTTAAAGGGGCCAGGCTGGCTCACAACATTTCTTTGCTGTGAGACAACGCGCACAACATCCTGTGATGTTTTCGCAAGTTTTTCTTGATGTTTTTTTTAGATTATATATTTCTGAAAAAAATCAGCGAATAACTAAAACCACGGAACTTAACGCGCGAAATTGGCGAGGGATCACTTTATTTCAAAGAGACAATTTAAGTTTTTCCTATTTTTATTGAGTGTCTTCAGCCCCCCCTCAGTGAAGGAATCAGCGTCAAATTTGTATTTGAGTTACGTTAAACCAGTCCTCCTCAAATAGTGAGGCGCAACCCCTTGGGGGGGGCGTGTGGTGCAATGGCAGGGGGGGCGTGTGTGACCCTGGGGAACAAGCCTTTTTTTTTTTTTTTTTTTTCGTACTGGAATAGAGTGTAATTGCACATATACCCCAGTAGGGGGCAGTAGCGCTCTCATTTGTCACAGTGTCTGCAGGGAGTATTAGCTATATTGTCTAGGTTGTTTTTTTTTTTTTGCACTGCACAGAGCAGGAGATATGAAGTGAACAAACCCTCAAGAGACACCACGGAAAAATATTTAACATTTAACAGGAATAAAAAGTAACGACAGAGTGAGACGGAGATAATGAGACAAACGGAAGTCACCAGAAAGTTAAGACGAGGAAATATGGCGATGCTGATGTAGCGCTTGGCTTCACTGTGACTACGGTGGGATGATGCATTTTAAATCTTTACTGACTAAAAAACAATGTTAATAAAGCTGTTCTTAGTTATAGGTTGATTTATATTTCTTTCTTTTTTGTTTCTCCTAATGATAATAAGGATAAAGTGTTATGCAAAGGTGTACCTGTAACAATTTTATAGACAAATGATACTATTTATAGTCATGGTGGAGGGTGGGGGGAGGGGGTAGGCAGCAGAAAATAATTGAGAAACACTGCGTTAAACCATGAGGTTGGTTCTCTCATTTTAAAACATTTTTAAGCGCATAAAATCTGGGGGATGAAGAGAGCGGCCAGAAAAAAGCTGAGGAAGTGATAAGCTTGTTTGTCTTAATATGGAGATTAGCCCGGCCAGCCATCCTGATTCTTTTTGTCTTTGAAATAAAGACTTAAATCAGATTTTTACAGTCAGAGCGGCACCGTAGCTTCGCCGTAGGGGCGGCCCTGAAGGCATAGCCTACGGCGTCCTCATTGTCTTCAGGTCAGGTGGTGCTGTAACGTCCGTATAAATGGCCGATGCTAAACATTTATCAGCGCCAACTCACATAAAATATGCTTTATTTGCTCTGTTGATATGTCTGAACTACATAGAGGAAAGTACACAAAAGGAAACTCCTGCCAATCATTTGTGACGCCACTGTGAGTAAATCAGTCGTACATTAAATGATAAAATATATAATAAGATAATATTGCAAACAAATGTGATGTGCAGTAGCTGTTGTTGTAGCTGCTGCCATCGACTTCTTTGTAACAGCGCCGACACTCCGCGGTTACGTTTTATTTGAATGGTCAAAAAACACTGCTAGCTACTGCCCGCTAGTGGTTGGTGGTGTAATTACAGAGTAATGTAACATAATAACGCACTGTTAAATTAAGCATTGACGTGCATCGCAGCATCGCGGAAACACAAGTCAGCCTTTAGTCCGGTGCCTCTAGGTTCAAGGTTTTGATTTCCGGGCAGCCGTGCTAACAGACCAGTCTAACGCAACTGGTTAGACGTACGAACAATCAGACAAACAAAGAATGTGATGTAGTCGGAGCAACAACCGGACTTGTATCAACAAAAGACATCAACGCTGGTACAAACATGTCAATCCAAGGTGTTACTGGCAGTCATCGTATAGAGCCCACAACCTCCAGCGGCGATCAGTTTGGTAGGTTTTTCACCAGTGGAAATGGATCCCTTCCATTTACAAAAAGAGCTCTCTTATAGCGAGGCAGGCCAGATTCAGCCGAGAGTTCATCGTTGACGCTTACTAATATGTGAAGCACAATCAGACTCAAATGTTCCAACAAAGCAACTAGAAGAAGTTAGCAGGATAGTTTAGAGGCTTGGAGATCAGCCCGTACGACACACAACAGGTCCTGCTGCTTCATTCACATCACTGTAGATAACTCTGATGATTCTTATGTGGAACAACGGAACGCTAACGATACCCGATCACCGTAACATAACCTTAAACATAACTAAGGTCTGAAATCTGAAATGTATCGAATTAAGCAGCCTCAAAGAGACAATCTCAAGTCAGACCAAACGTTCGAGACACCTCCAACTCGTGATTTCAAGCCCTGGTAGCTACATCTGCTTCCTCTGCCTCCGAGACTTCAACCGAGCCATCCCAGGGGATGAACAGTCCAAATACTTTAGTGGTTACTGCCTATATGTTCATCTACACTGAACCTGTGCTTTGAGTGCTTTTCCCATGTTTCCCAGCCAAGGACTAGAGGTAAGTCTTGGCAAGGACCTCACAATACGATATGTATCATGATACTTGGGTCACGATACAATATTATAACGATATATTGCGATATATTGCGATATCCTACCTAGTTAATATAAAAAATAAAAGTAGATATGAAAAATCAAGTTGCTGTATATGTTCATCAGATGATATTGATCATTCAGAGGACAAATTCAGTCAAAACTATTTGCTTCAAAACAAACCTATTTATTGTTTATTATTAATGTTTTTTCACATTTAAATTTTAAAAAACAATTTAAATGTGAAATTTAAACAATTTTCCTAAAAAATTGATATTAGGAGCTGAAAAAATACATATTATATTGAATTGGCCGAAGAATCGTGATATATTGCCAAATCGATTTTTTTCACACCCCTATCCAGTACACTGTTTTTGATGAAGCGAGTCTTTTGCTGTGTGGTGGGTTCGGTCTCACGTTCTCCGTCATCACCATCAGCAAACTGCGCTAACCCTTCGACTTTTCCTCCACAACCAAACGAACCCAGAAAAATAGCAAACAGCTGATTTATATGTGGCTCACAATGGCTGCTCAAGAGAAAAAAACAGAGTACTCTGCTGTATCCTGCTGTAGAAACGATTTTCAATCAGTCCAGAATGATATACTCGTCCCTGTAGCATCTCAAGACCTCACGTGAAGTCGTGAAGGTCAAGCTGCTTCCCCCTCACTTTCCCTGAGTTTCCCCGCATGTAACGGATGCATTCATGGATATAATGTCTAAATTTGGGCTCCCATTTATTTTTGATGGACTCATTTCTCATATCAGCCCCACCTGAATCCCCGAAGCATTTGTTTCTTCAGCGCGGTGTTCTGCATCAGCCGGCTGCTCCCTGCATACGCGGAAATATCTTGTGACTAGCGATCTGACTGCAGGCCTCGCGGACGACCAAAACAGGATTTTGCTGTGAAATGCCACTGCTTTATAAGGTCACGAGTATGAATTATCAGGCTGAGACTCAAAACAAATATGAGGAATGTATGGAGTACCATTGGTACGGAGTACGGAGTGGACTGAGCTGAGGGTCGATACCTGAGTCTACACCGCCATTAGACACTGAGTCTCAGTGTTGCCAGGTGGGAAATGTAGGATTATCATACCAGAGACTCAAAATTATTGTATTTTGAGGGAAATTATCGTACATCTGTCAGAACCAAAATAACAAGCCCAATAATGCGTTATAGTCAACTTTAATCACTCTAGTGTTAAATAGCAGGCGAAGCTGACCATTCCGCCCATTCAGTCTATCATGCTAGTTGTTCTGAGACAAACATTCGTATCTCACGTTCAGCAAAGCACGACTGGCTGGAATCATGTCACATGGGAACAGATGCCTTCTGGATTTACCCAAAAAACCTTTCTGGCAGACAGTTGCGGCAGGAAATAATTGAAATAGTCAAATTATCGTACATTTGGCCTTTTTTTGGGGGGGGATTATTGATCGTACATCGTAGAGAGGGCCAAAGTATCGTACAAATAAGATAATTATCGTACACCCGGCATTGCTAAGAGTCTGGACTAGGGGTGAGTATTGGCAAGGACCTCATAATACGGTATGTATCATGATACTTGGGTCACGATACCACATTAGCATGATATCATGATATCACGATATATTGCGATATTCTACCCAGTTAATATCAAAATTAAAAGTAGAGAATGAAAAATCAAGTTGCTGTATATGTTCATCAGATGATATTGATCATTCAGAGGACAAATTGAGTCAAAACTATTTGCTTCAAAACAACCTATTTATTATTTATTATAAGTGTTTTTGCATATTTAACTAACCATTACAACATACTGATAGCATTGTAAAAAAAAAAAAAAAAATGATATTAGGAGCTTAAAAATCGAAATAGACAGCGTTGACGTCTGAATTGCCACCGTGGGACAGGTGGGATGTTCCAGCATCTGCAACATCTGGTTTTCCACAAGAGACTCTCAAATTCTGCAAGTGGCATTTCTTTTCCTTGATAAAAAGCAATGATTTATTTATTTTTTCCCCTCCCTTTCATTTTCATTATCTGCGGGACAATCTAGAAGCCATTCTTCTCTCAGCTCCTGTGAGGCCACTGAAAGTGAATCAAAGTAAAATATTTTTTGAACCCGGTGAAATAATAAACCGCTGCATGTGCCTCGGAGCGCCGGAAATTATTCACCGTGTTGCTATTTTCCACTTCTGTAATGTTTAAGTGGTGCATGAATCACGCAAATGGAAAAACAAAACGCACTGCATTTTATTCGGGATTATTACATTCCAGGAAGGAATATGAAATCTCATCTAATATATGTCCAATGCTGCAATATCACGGAGAAGGTATTACACAATGAGTTAGATTGCTAAGGAATAATTAATATAGTGTAAGCATGAAGTCTGCTCATTCTGTAATTAGAAAGCCGTTTACTGGAGACGTACGTTCACCCTGTGCTGATGTCTCCGAACTTCAATAACGTTGAATCAACCATTTCCACCGGCTGCCTCCCACTCAGAAGGGTAATTATCGTATTCCAGGCTAATCACATTCAATCGGGGAACCGTAGTGAATTAATCCCATTCGCTGCACGACGTCTGGAGTCGCACAGGATCACAACATCTCAGGCTGTACGACTGGCATTCGCTCAGCTTTGGGTGCGGTGTCCGGATTGGCGTGACTGTACGTGGGTGAGCCCTCTTGAATTGTCGAATCCTAGAAGCGCGTTACATGGGAGCAAGACGTGGAAATAAACCGCTCTGCTGTGGCGTTTTTAATGCTTTTAAAGGGAAGGGCGAAGAAGGTCGCGGTTAGGGAGGAGAGGCCAACTTTGGATTGGATTTTGGAGATGGCGCCAATAATCAACAGGCTGGTGGGTGGACAGAGCCGCTAGATTTCTGACGATGTCAGAAGTTTTATGAGGTTGTCGTTGACCCACTCATACTGTAAGACTAGAGCTGAGTAATTGTTATCGATTCTGCGAAATATATCAATATTTTATCGAGTATCGATTTTTCAGCCGCGAGTATTTATATTCTAAGCTTCTTTCAAAATTCCCGTGTCCCACCTTTAAAAGCTTGTGAGCAACAATTTGCACTGTTTAAACAAATGAAACTATTTTTTTCAACAAATCTTTTATTCATTTTGTCCAACATTTGCAAGCTGCCTGTCAGCCATATAATGTGTAATTGATGCTTTCAGTTTAATTGATTCAAACAATGTCATTGGAAGACTCACAAGATGTTACCAAAATCACTTTGTCCCTTTAAAATCTTTCAGAAAATGATGTAAATGTACTGTATGAATATCAATATATATCGTATCATGAGCCGAATATCGTGTACCATATCGTATCATGAGATTAGTGTATCGCTACAGCCCTATGTAGGACATTGGAAGGTCGATGTAGACCGAAGAGGAAGGATATACCTGTGATTCTTTCACCTTGTTGAGTAGAGCTGAGCGATTTTATTGATTCTGCGATATATATCAATATCTTATTTCCCCAGAGAGTATCGATTTTTCAGCTGCGGGTATCGATATTCTAAGCTTCTTTCAAAACCCCCGTCTCCCACCTTTAAAAGCTTGCGAGCAACAATTTGCACTGTTTTAATAAATGAAACTGCTTTTCTCAACAAATCTTATATTCAATTGTCCAGCATTTACAAGCTGCCTGTCAGCCATATAATGTGTAATTGATTTTTTCAGTTCAATTAATTCAAACAAAGTCATTGGAACACTCACAAGATGTCACCAAAATCACTTTTCCCCTTTAAAATCTTTCAGAAAATGATATAAATGTATTGTAAGATGAATATCGATGTATATCGTATCGTGAGCCGAATATTGCGTACCGTATCATATCGCTAGCCCTAATGTTGAGCCCAAAATTCGAAGCCTTACAGATTGACAGGATCCATGTATATATAGGACATGGAGACCAGCATTCACTCATCCTTCATTTGATTACAAAGGACTCTAATTAGTTCACACATCTGCCAAAGAAAACAATGCCCATTTAATGCTGCAAGTTGTAAGATTCAACCTCCAAAATATTAACGTGTCTTTTGTTTGATCCCACCTTCAGACGCTGGTCTGTTTGGTCAGTAGATCCACCAGAGATCAGTCTTTTTTCTACCAATAACAGCGTGGCTCCTGAGTGAAAGGGTCTGTTTTAATTCCAGTATCGAGACAAATAATGCTAATTTATCACCTATATTAGCTGTAATGAGAGTAAATTTCTCTGTAAAATAGAGCTATTATGCCGATTTAAAGTTGTTCCATGTTTATCAAGTCACAGTTTGAGAGAATCTAAAGTTCTGAGCTCTTGGAAATGTTGGCGTAATGAGTTGAGTAGTTCTAGTACACAAGATGAACTTTTCCTTTCCCGGGGATGGCGCAGTGAATTAAAGCTCTGAGTTATTTGTTGTTGTTTGCAGCAAACGGAAAAGAAAAAGAAGAAGAAGGAAAGAAAAACACGCTCTCATTGTCATTCACTGAACATCCTGCATTAGTGAAGTGAAGCGTTGGCACCTGCGGTTCATTAAGTTCTGATCACAGATACTTTCAGGGCCAAATTCATGAATTAAAGCTTTTATCGAGGAACAATGAGCCTAATCCCTACCAAAAATTACTGAGGGTTTATTTTTCATGAAGTAAAATTTGAGAAACGTGCGCACCTACATTTGCAAGCGTTTCCTGTTTTCTATATCCAGGCCACTGCGTCGAACCCTGACACTCGGTTTAACACACAACCGGACCAATCGAAACCTCTCACTTATCGTTCTGACCACCAACTGCCCCAGAAATGTAATTTATGCAGCTGCATAACTTAGCAGCTCCTCACAACGATCCACATCTGTCGATGTTATTCCAGGTGGTGGGGTCGATCCATGCTGTTTGACTTTTTGTAATACACTGCCTGACCAAAAAAAAGTTGCCACCCAAAAAGAATTGTTTCAATAAGCTTCTGCAATGTCACCAGATTTATTTCCAGTGTGGCATTAATTTTTCACCAAGATCTTCCATTGATGGTGGTAGAGTCTGACCGCTGCTCAAATCCTTCTCCAGCACATCCCAAAGATTCTCAATGGGGTTCAGGTCTGGACTCTGTGGTGGACAATCCATGTGTGAAAATGATGTCTCATGCTCCCTGAACCAGTCTTTTACAATTTGAGCCCGATGAATCCTGGCATTGTCATCTTGGAATATGGCCGTGGCATCAGGGAAGAAAAAAATCCATTGATGTAATAACCTGGTCATTCAGTTTATTCAGGTAGTCAGCTGACCTCATTCTTTGAGCTCATACTGTTGCTGAACCTGGACCTGACCAACTGCAGCAACCCCAGATCAGAACACTGCCCCCACAGACTGGTACAGTAGGCGCTAGGCATGATGGGAGCATCACTTCATCTGCCTCTCTTCTTACCCTGATGCTCCCATCACTCTGGAACAGGGTCAATCTGGACTCATCAGACCACATGACCTTCTTCCATTGATCCAGAGTCCAATCTTTATGCTCCGTAGCAAACTGAAGCCTTTTTTCCCAGTTAGCCTCACTGATTAGTGGTTTTCCTAAGGCTACACAGCTGTTCAGTCCCAATCCCTGGAGTTCCCTTTGCATTGTGGGTGTGGAAATGCTCTTACTTTCACTATTAAACAGCCCTGAGTTCTACTGTAGTTTTTCTTTTATCATTTCGTTTATCATTGAGGATTTTTTTCCGGCCACATTTCCTCCTTGAAGACGATGCGTCCCCACTATCCTTCCAGTTTTTAATAATGCATTGGACAGTTCTTAACCCAGTTTTGGTAGTTTCTACAATCTCCTTAGATGTTTTCTCTGTTTGATGCTAATGATTTGACCCTTCTCAAACAGACTAACATCTTTTCGACGACCACGGGATGCGTCTTTGACATGGTTGTTTTGGAAATTAAAGGCTTATCACACCAGTTGGGGTTAAATAACTTGTTGCTGAAAGATAATCACCCATGCAGTAATTATCCAATAGGAGGCTCGGACCTATTTGCTTAGTTAAATCCAGGTGGTGACTCTCTTTTTGGCCAGGCAGTGTATATCATTAATGACATCATATGAGGATTCAAGCGTGGATCGAATCAGGTTAGTTGTCTGTCCTCCCAGAAGTGAACATCTCAAAAGTTAACCTCCAGGTCAGACAGCAGTGTCATGGTCTTCATCTGTTGGGTTCTGTTGGGTTTGGTTGCTGGTCTGCTGTGTCTTGATCATCTCCACCCGTGTCTCATTATCTTGTCTCTGAGTGTGTGTACAGCATCGTCCTGTGTTTTCTCTGTTCCCTTGTCAGTTCGCTTGTCATTCGACACAGCCATGTTTCTGCCTGTGTGGCTCCTCACGTTGCATCTCAAACGACTCCCCAGTCTCCTGCCTCTCCTCTAAGCCTCAGTTTGTTTGTCTTTTTTTTTCCTTCTTTTTCTCGACATCCTGCTGTGTGCATCGCTGTTTGTTCTGCAGTTTTTTTTTTTTGCTGGAGGAATAAAAAGGCATCACTTCTGCGTTTGGGTCTTGGACTCCTGGAACCTGACATCCGGCGCTCAGACGGAGAGCCTGACACTCTCCAGAAGACTCAGCTAACATGCTAAATACGAAAGTCCATGACAGCACAATCAGAAAAGACCACACGACTGGCTGGGAGACGAGAGTAAAGCCTCATCAGGTGGCTCGTATTTGCACAGTTGCAAGTGAACAATCAACAAGATTCCTGGAATAGTGTTCTCTGTACAAGTGAGACCAAAGCAGATGATGTCAGACAATAATAATAATAATTTAAAAGAAAAGAGCCAGAACAAACACCTCATACTCACTGTCAAGCACGGCGGTGGAGGGTTGATGGTTTGCACTTGTTTTATTAAAGCTGATGTGACTTACTATACAAAACAGGAAATATCTTCTTCATGTTTTCACTCCTGATGTGGTTCTGCTTTCTTCTTAGAGCAGATTAAAGGTGGAGAAACATTTAGTTTTACACATGCTGCTTCTGTTTTTTTAGTTGTGACGTGCTGTTAAAACGCATTTCTGCTCGTCTGAGGTTGCATTTGCCGAATTTAAAAGACCAGGGCCCCGATCGTACACTTCCCCTTACCCGCTTAACACTAGCCGCTACCTTAAAATTGCGGGTATAGGATCCTCCGCTAACCGCTAATGCAATCTCACGCTCGCTAAAAGCCGCTACCCGTTATGCAGACTCCCTTACTCACTTTGTAGGCGTGGAAATGGGCGTGTCTTTTGTCTATTCTGCAAACTGTATCTTGCGATCTAACCACTCCTATGGATAATGTAGCGGGTAGTGCAGGTGGGATAGCGGGTTTAGGAAGGTGGAAGATTAAGTTCTTTGTGGGGGAATGCCCCTCCCGCTACCCGCTATCCCTTAATAGCGGCTTTAGCAGATCTGGTGGAAGATCGGGCCCCAGGTGAGTAATTAGATCTTAATTGTCCCGAATGATACATACAGGGGTGTCCAACTCCAGCTGTCGAGGGCTGCTGTCCTTCACGTCTTCGATATTTTCCAGCTTCAGCACACCTGATCCAAATGAATGGATCACCATCATGTTGTCATCCAGGTCTATTAATGGTCCATTAATTTAAATCAGCTCCGCTGAAGCAGGGAAACATCTAAGACGAGCAGGACAGCGGTCCTCCAGGACTGGAGCTGTAACACCCCTGCCTTAGACGCTTCCTTTTTCACATTATTATAAATATCTAATAAAATATGCGCCAAATGAGGAAGAGGATCTGAACGAAAATGTGCCGCTTTTATGGAATTCAATGAATGTTTGAACACAGACTCTTGCAACGTACAGCTTCAAATGAATCTGCAAACATCTTCATACAAAATATAAAAGATGCAGTTGGAAGAATACATTTTTAAAGTGGATATGAATGTTTAGTTTTTATTGCACGGCATTTTTGAAGCTTGTGATTAAAGTCAACATTGAGTTCATTGTGAAAAGAACAGTATAGTCCCCTGATTCTTTTCCCTTTTGACCCATTTACAGCTTTCAGTGAACATGTAAACTGGAGATCCTGTTGATGTCATCAACCAGGGATAGAATTTCACTTTTAAAGATGGAGAGTTCCTTAAAACAGCTCTGCAAAGGGTTAGGGTTAGGGATTAGGGTTTAGGGTTAGGGTTAGGGTTTAGGGTTAGGGTTAGGGTTAGGGTTAGGGTTAAGGTTAGGGTTAGGGGTTAGGGTTTAGAGGTTAGGGTTAGGGTTTAGGGTTAGGGTTTAGGGTTAGGGATTAGGGTTTAGGGTTTAGGGTTAGGGGTTAGGGGGTGCATTGATTCGACACGAGCAACTCAATCAGCCGGTCGTTCCAGTTTAAGGTGGTGCAGGGTGACGCGCTTGGACCGAAGCGCAGCTTTAGTCTCCTCTCGGTTCCTTTCAGGGACGAGGACAAAGCGCTGCCAGACATCATTGTGCAGCCGGAACTCAAGTACAGGCGAGAAAATCTGTTAGGCTTTAAAACGACATGAAAACCATTTCACTTATCGTTCAAGAAGAATCAGAGCCACAATGGAGGACGAAGTCTCCCAGGACCTGCTGATCAAAGATATCAATGAAGTTCATCTGTGACACACTGGAACAGATGATTAATCCCCTGAGGACGCATTCAATCACCAGGACGACTTTAGTCAGAGTGAGACTGTCATTTTAAAACTTAATTGTAAAATTTCCAGTAATATTCGGTTGGTTTTTACATCTAGAATCGGCTCTTGACTTTTGTCTTATTTTCAGCTCGTTGTTAGCGTGTTTGTGCTCGTTTCACGTCCCGGCTGAGGCGGGGCGTGGCCTAACCCAGCCGAGGTGATCACGCACACGCGAGTGTGCGCGAGCGCGGGAAGCCATGTGTGCAAGCGAGGCTTCCAGACAGCTTTTAAAATGCCAAATATCCGCCTGGCAGTGAAGAGCAGTCTCTGTCCTCGGGGACGTTTAGCATGGCAGCCTCTCAGCCATCTGTGAATGGGAGATCCGCGTCTTTATATATTTATTTGATAATTAGGGCTGTTCTGTCTTTCTCGTCTCTCTCTGCTCCCAGCCAGCAGACATTTAACTATTCAGAATATCCAAACTGCGCATCCTGCCTTTAATTAGTTAAATAAATAAATGAACAACACACGAAATGTTACACCACTTCATTAAATTTCTTTATTTGTGTTGCAGAAATGAAGCTAAAATGCAGCAGATGTGATTCAGTGTTTTTTTTTTTTTTTTTATCAGTAACTGTTTTCTGTATGGCATTTTTAGTCTCTGACATTTCCTGCTTCCTTGCATTGTCTCCTTAGATTGTTGAGCTTAGCTCTCCCTGACTTTGGAGAGTCCAGGAGAGCTGTGCAACAAGTCGATTCCTTCCTTTCTGAGCCATTTTTTTGTGTTTGTATGTTTTTCTGTCCTGCTTGGAGACATTCACATTCATGTCCGTTCACCTAACAGAAGCTGTGAAATGGGTCTGGTACTCCTCCAACTCACGGCCTGCAAACAGTTCTCGTTCTTCGCATCGAGGAGCAAAGATGATGGCTGACGGAGCAACGGGAGAATTTACCATTTTCCTAATTTCAGCAGCTCACCTGACGTTAGTTCACCGCTGAGACAGCGTCAGCAAAAATTCCCAGGTTCTGTACCTGCGTGAGCAGTAGAGCTGGGCGATACTGGGAATTTTGGTATTGATCCGATACCAAGTAAATACAGGGCTAGTATCGCCGATACCAATACCAATAACGATACCGATATCGATACTTTTTCATATTAAGCTTGATCTATCATGGAACTGCTGACCTTTTGGTGTTTTTGTAATTTTTGTCTTTGGATTATTTTGTTAAAACCTAGGATAGGATTTTAGCAAACTTTATAGGTGACAGCAAAATACTTTGTTATCACAATTAACCATTTTTGTGTAAATATTCTTTGGAGTAAATTGTTCTGTTCATAATGTTTTTTCTAGTCCACCTCTTATGAATATTATATCTTTCAATACTTGCATGTAATTTTTTGCTTGCATGTCCACTTTCCTGTTGCTTTAACTCTATAAATTTCTCCATTGTGGGATAAATAAAGGATTATCTAATGGTTATTTTATCTTAGATAACACCTTTCAATGGGATACATGAGATCTACTGGGTTATTTCAAAGTCTTAAATGTATTTTTTTGAGTTGGCTCCAGTAACATATGACTTCAGTAACATGTACTTTAAAAGGTTAATATGAACGTATGCTGAAAGATGACCACTCTGATCTACTGGATACTGTCTGTGTTCCAACGTCAAAAGATGAGATGAGGGGGGAGGGGGAGGAGGATAGCGCAGCGTATCAGACGCAGACCTCAATTAATTAATTAATAATTAATTCACGCAGTAGTCAGTGCTTGTGGGAGAGGAAAAAAAAAGCTTGAGTATCGATCTTTTTACATGAAGTATCGTACGATATCAATACCAGCGTTGGTATTGATATTATCGATATTTGGATCGATCTGCCCAGCTCTAGTGAACAGCTTACATCATCACTGATTCATCAGCGCTCTTGACAGCTGGCGTGAGGTGTTTTATGCTGATTTGCTGTGTTTGGTTCTGGCCAAACGTGTTGCAGATGCAACTTTTATAATCCTCCGGTCTTCTCCGTGTTTTTGCGCCGTCTTCAGCTCATTGTACTGTCATGAGCTTTCAAGTTTATCACGTTCACTGATGACTCTCTGACCGTACATCCTTCCGGGACTTGACGGGCGCCAAAAATGGCTCGTCCTAGATCGCCGCTGATGACTTTCCACCTTTGCGTTCCGTTACCGCACCTTAAAGACCCAGAGCAGCGTGCAACAAAGCGTAAAGTGCTTGGACGTCTCTTTAAACTTTGGCTTCTTCCGACTCATTCCGACCAACATGGCCCGTGACCCGAGGCATTTTCCTGTTCCTTTAATATCCTGTATATTTACCACACAGGTACGCTGTACGCACCACCTCAGTGCTTCACAGCACGTGATCTGAGTCAAATAACCTCAGTGAACCTGTTGGTAGCAGTTCTGATAGAATAAATAAAGACGTATGAGGAATGAAGCGCGCTGAAGGACGGACATTTCCATGTCGCCACCTTCACACTTCATTACAAACACTCAGCTGACAGTCGGTTATCACGCTTGACGCGTCAATACACAAGACCCTGTCAGAGTAATCCATTTAAAACCACACATGACTTTCAGGGATGCCATTTGTGTCAACCACTGGGAACGTAGAGGCCCCAACTTTGGTTTGGGGTGGGGGTCATTACGGGGGGAGCGTAATGCAAATGCCAGAGGCAAGGAGCCAACAATTGATCCTGAAATTGACGTGCTGTCACTGTGACTGCTCTCTTCTCCTCTGAGATAAACAAATGCACTGCTGGAAAAGAAAAAAAAGAAAAAAAACAATCAATTCTGCGTTCTCAGACTTGAAAGTTGGTGAAAATGACAATTTTCCATGAAAGCTTCAGGACCATTCAAGCTACTCATAAACATCAATTGGACTATTAGTCTGCTTTTTTTTTTTCCATGGAAGCAGCTTTTGTTTGAGTGGCTCCAAACTCCTCGACCGGATGAATATAACTCTCATTTCGCTCTCATGTTGAGGTCATATTGCTCGAAAAGCGTCTTGGTTTAGGCTTCCGTCTGGCCGTTGGAGCTTTATGATCCAGTCCAGTGTGGTCGTGCACGTGTGTTGCATGTGTGCCTTCAGGAATTTTGATGACTGCCATTTAAGTGTGTTTTTTTTTTTTTTTATTTTAAGCGTGCTCTGTGATAATCGTAGACACTTTCCTCTAATGCACGTGTCAAACACAAGGCCCGCGGGCCAAATGTGGCCCGTCATGTCATTTTATGTGGCCCTCGAGAGCTTGGGCATTATTGGCTTAAATTTTAAACCAGTATTTTAAGACTTAAAATAAGCTTACGCCGCTTCAAAGCGCATAATGACAATAAACTGCATCTCCCATCATGCATTTCGCTGTTATCCCACAACAATAACGGTAGCTTTGAGCAAAATGAGTTTTCAGAACTGATGGACTTAAGAAAAATGTCCAAGAAAAGACATGTGTTTGGGGCAGGTGTCAGTCGTGAAAGAGTTTAATCTACATCGGTATTTTAACAGCAAACACGAAGCTAAGTATGCTAAATTTAGCCTCATAGAAAAACAAAGAACCGCTTCAGCTTCTGAAACCAAGCTAATGGATACTCTTACAACTATAAACTCCTTAGTTTAATATAATATTGACTTAAATATTTGAAACTTGAATACATAATAAATACAGAAACCATCATTGAACAATATAATAAAGTGTAGTTTAATTAATTTTGATTTACATTGCTTTTTGTTACATTCATGGCCCTCAGTGAAAATGAGTCTGACATCTCTGCTCTAATGTGTCTGGTCTCACAATGCTCCAAGGTCAAAACGACAGAGCTGCAGCCTCCACCGCCGATAAATTCAAAAATTGCAAATTAAATATAAATAGAGAGACCTCCATTAGAATGAAAAACGCTCCTTCATACTTCCTGACGTGAATGAAACCAGATTTTTGCAGGCGGGCGAGAACTGTGCTGAGGATGTTCATGGGTACATCCTCGGCTCGTTGGTGCCACGTTTAAAAGCTTATGAGACCGATGTAAAACAGCCGGGCTTGCGTGCGACATCAGCTTCCCGACAAAGAAATATTTTAAGGAGCCGTGGAATTTACAAATCGGATTTGAATTTGTCGTCTTTTGTGCAAAAAAAAAAAAAAAAAAAACACAGGGAGAGCATTCAGACGTTCAAAGTCCCGATTCATGTGTGAGAAGGATGTTTTATTCACGCGCAAACGCCGCCTGTCAAAGACATCAAGGAGTCGCATCACATGTGCGTAGTTTAGAGATTTATTCAACTGGCTGGAGCTGATCCAAACAAAGCAACCTTCTGGAGGTCAGTGGAGGAGCCGGGGGCTGACGGGTCACGGACTGCTGACTTAATCTCTGCGTCGGTCGTGCTGAATTGTAACTCTCGTTGCAACCGAGTTGCATCATGGCATTGAACAACACTGTCAGGTCACTGCTGTTTCCCTGCTTTGATTTTTGCTTCTGGATTCAGCCATTTGCATTTCACTGATAAACAACGCTCTTTACTAAACCGACTATGACGTCAAACGTCTCGGTGATCAGACGCTTGTTAAGGGAACCGACGAGAGCTGTTTGCTTTAGATCCTCCCTCTCTTTCTGCTAATTAATATGAATGAGAATAAATGACAGCTATTACGGTATGTAATGGTTTCAACCTGCTGTTATCACCTTCCCACCAGAGTTAAGGATCCAGGGGCAGACTGGTAATCTGTGGATTCTGGAAAAGTCCAGAACGGCCATCCGGTCTACGGCCATCGGCCCTGTTCAATAACCAAAATGTTCAGTCTCTCAACTAACAGCAGGGGGCGCTAAGACGATTATATATCAGATATAGGCCTAAAAACCAAGGAAGCAGACTAACGTTAGTGTCTGTCAACAGAAAGATGGCAAGCAGAAAATGCGAAGAGAAAGATGGATGGGAAAAATTAAAACTAAAGAAAGCCAAGTAAGTTTGAGGGGGAAAAGTGTTTTCCATTTTGACACTGTTTATCTTTGTCTTCTCTTTTGTGGTGCGTGGTGGGTCAATGTCTCTGGAATAGGCTACAAATGTTGTTTGAAGGATGATTGGTGGAGCAGCATTGCATGGAGCAATTTAATTTAAAAATCAGTATAATGTCGGGGTTCTACAGTAGTATTTGCTAGATAGTCTAGTGGTTTGTGGGTTCAATTTCCAGAGTTATAATATGTTGTTGTGTCCCATTGCTTTCTCTCTATCCAATAAAGGCCACTAGAAAATATTTTCAAAAGATGCTGATATGACATATAAAACATAACCTGCTACCTACTGCTGATAATAATATTAATAATCTACTCTGTTGGGTTCATAAATGTGTAAACCTGATTCTGATGGAGTCAGTGCCTCACCAGCCATGAATCTCACCACACTGAATGTCACTGGTTATGAGGCATTATTTTTCAAACAGAAAAGGGATGTTTTAAATAAATGTATGGTTTATAAAGCTACTTTGTCATCCTTGACTATCTTTGAGTCTTTTTGCAGTTTCAACAAGAGGCCGGTAGGGGGTTCCCCTTCTTGGGATTTTTCGGTCACCCTAACATAATATTAAAACTATAAAATGTGTATTTCTGACACAGAATAGACCTAAAAGGCTAAAAATGTAATGAGATTCAGGAAAACCAAATCTGTTTTATTCTTCTTGTCTGTAGCCTAGGTATCAAATAATATGTTTATCCAAAGTATTCGAATTTTGGAGGTATAAGTACAATTTTGATGGCTGTCACTCCAAGTAATGCTCATAAATTCAATTCAATTCAATTCAAAATACTTTATTAATCCCCCAAGGGGGAAATTCAAGTTTCAGTACACCAGGAAAAATCTGGTGTACTAGGGGAGCTGCTCGTGTCCAGCGCTCCTTTTCATGCCAGGTCCCGTGGTCCGAGTTGTTAACTCCAGATAACAGCTGTTAGCAGCAGTATATCTCCATAATGATGACAAGTGAGATATCTCCAGGTCAGAGGAGGAATCACCGATGAACCAGACCCTGTCCCGAGCGACGGAGAGCCGACCGTCCCAGAGCCCGGTTCATCATGACGACCGGACCAGGCCGTTGTCATCTCCCCCGGCGGTGCTGGGTCCCACCAGGTCACCAGACGGCCCCTGCCAGGTCAGCTGACCCATCCGGCATGTAGACTGCTGGACGGGGGCAGCATGCCGCCGCTGCTACGTCAGGGGCTCCCGTCTCGGCTCCGTGACGCTGCAGCCCGGACCCAGTGGCGGTGGTTGCCGCGGGTAGCAGTTCAAGGCTACTTAGCTTAGCTTTCCCGAACCGGCCTCCAGCAACACTGTCCATGTCCACGGCGGCAGGTCTCCACCAGCCGCAAGAGGACCGATCCGCCCCCTGCAGACAGTATGTCGACATCCGACCACAGATCACCACAAACCGGGCAAAACTGAAGTGTCCAGCGTCCAGCGTAGCAGAGATAATTCCTGAAGCAGCAGCGAGAAGCGTTCATGCCACCTCCGGGCAACAACAACAAACAAGATGCAAGTAAAGTTTAGTCTTTAATATTAGTGTTCTTAACAAACGATCATAAATTGTTTGTACGTGCACCCCCCCACCCCCACCCCCGGTTATTGGTGGGCCTACATAGGGAGGAAAGTCCAGGGCCGTTCTTTAGTCCCAGTCCGTCCCTGTAAATATCCATCCATCCGTTATCTATACCCGCTTAATCCTCTACAGGGTCACGGGGATCTGCTGGAGTCTATCCCAGCTTTCTGCAGGTGAAAGGCAGGGGTCCACCCTGGACAGGTCTCCAGTCCATCACAGTTAAGTATTCTTTGACATATTTGGTTTGAGTTAAACTAATTTCCGTTGCCTAAAAGGTCAGTCTGCTGTGTTTTCGGAGCATCTTTGAGAAAGCCGCCCTTTCTCATTGGAGCCACGATACTCTGATCAAGTCAATATGCAACGTGGACCGTGATAAGGTCCAGCGATGTGCAGGAGCGTTTGACCTCAGCTCTGAGAGGAGCAGAGATCCAGTAAAGGCAACGTGAAACCGCCCAGGCATGAATGTCGTCTCATCTCATGAAAGGTGAGGGTAAGTCATGCACGTCTGGACGAGATGTCCATCTTCTGAAGGAACGCTTCCTTTACCTGCTCCTGCTACTGGCGTTCACTGGTTTTTATTTGACTGGCGCTCTGGCCTGAATGGACAAATCTGATGGAGGGAGTTCACGTCAGGGAAGGCAGAGAAAATTGAATCCGGTGGGGCAAACTGGATTAGGATTCTGAGGAACATGATAAACAAAATAAATCCATCCACCAGACTGAACTGCTGACCTTGGTGCACTTCCTCCGCTCACATTCCTGCACACCGAAACTATATTTCTGAACCAAGATGATCATTTAAGAGCTGACGTAGTTCTGAAATCTGATCTTCTGCAGGATCCAGCCTGTTTCTCGAGTAAAAGAACAAATCTTATTTTTACCTCCGCCAAGGAGGTTATGTTTTTGCCGGCATTTGTCTGTCTGTCTGTCTGTCTGAGTTCAAGATAACTCAAAAAGTTCTGGATGGATTTTGATTAAATTTTCAGGAGTTGTCAGAAATGTGAAAAGGAAGAACTGATTTCATTTTGGGTGTGATCCGGAAAAAATTCTGGATTCTGGATCACTTTCAAATTTTCGATGACATTGTGGTCAATGGGGCCAAAAATTTTGTTTCTCAATATCTCCGTTAATTATTGCCCAAAACTCATGAAATTTGACTCAGGGATTAACAATGGGAACCTCTATCAAATTTCAAAGGCTGATCTGGATCTGATCCAGAACACGGATTTTATCCCAGTCTGTAAATTGCTATATGGGGGAATTGTTGCGCTTGGCGGAGGTCTGCGCTCTCTGAGTGCTTTTATAGTTTGAGCTTAAGATCACATGTAAGTAAGAATTAACAGTTGCAACACATTAGAGCAGCGGTGCGCAAACTGTGGTACTCGTACCACTGGTGATATGCGGGCGCTCTCTGGTGGTACGCGGGGGAACGTCATGATTTGTCAATGCATGACAATGCCATTATAAATACAACGTTTCAAATGAAATTCAGGTAAACAATAAATAACCACAATAAGGAATAAACGTCTCTCCTGTGTGTTTAAAGCTAATTGAGAAGGCATATATGGCTATATTTTAAAATTGGTCATCATGGTGGTACTCGGAGAGCTGAACAGTTTCTCAGGTGGTACGCAGCATTAAAAGTTTGAGAACCACTGCATTAGAGCGAAGTCCAAAAATATGGAAAAGCATGTGAAGACACTGATCAGACAAAAAAAATCATCACCACAAAAAACTGCAAAAGCCAAACTGATTTGGAGCCAAACATTTTTTTTTTGTTGTTTGTTGTTTTTGGTCAATTGTTTTGATAAAGTAGTCCGCCTTGATGGAACTAAATGGAAAAATCTCCGACATGGATCAAAAACTGCCACCTTTAGGCATTTTATGTTTCTGAATATTTGACTCATTTATTGCCCGTGGCGTGCCTTTTAAGGCGCCACGCAGCACGGGTCCCAGTAAAAATGGAGATTCATTAAAGTTCATCCGAATGCCTCGTGGGAAATCAAAAGTGATAGAGTCAAAGGGCTTTGCCATAATCCAGTCTTCCCAGTTATGAGTAATACAATCAGTGGAGCTTTATGAGTAATACGGTGGGAAATATTTAGGCTGCTCCAAGACTTCAGGGTGCAATCACTGAACAGGAAAATGATTAAAATGGACAAAGGTCCTCTGTCTTGGAGCTGTCACGGACATCACCGAGTGCCCCGAGTGAAAGTCCCACGTGGTTCAGGTGGCTGACTTGGAACGTGAATAATGTCAAAGAAGGGCCATTACTTTTTAAATCAATCCATCAATAATTGCCCATTAACAGTAAAAACTCCCCCTGTGAAATTTCTTTTGATTAGTTAGACATAATTATTGCAACATTCACATAACGCGGGGCGGAGAGGCAACAGCTCATTGTGCCCGAGACCGGCCATTAATTACAGCTAATGTAACCTTGACTTTAACATTAGTATGCTTGTCACAGACATTTCTCTAAGACAGAGACGACTTCTAATGACTCCACTTCATGCCCACATAATTAACGATGAGGTCATCAGATTCATTTTCCGGCCCAGGTCCCGAAACCTTACAAGTATTGTTTCAGAACGGGGGGGAAATGCGCTGTCAGCACTTTAAGGGCGAAGCCCATCATTTATAAAGTGTTGTCAAGACTTTAGTTGGAAAGAAGCCGTCTGCACCGTGTTAAATGACATTGCAGGACTCTTTTTGCATTTGCAACGATTTTTAATCTTGTTTTTTGTTTCTATGTCTGAGTTTATTACAGTAAAGCTTTCAATGTGGGTTTCATAGACAATTATTGATTTAATAAAAGGCCCTTTTCTCTCTTATGCATTATTGTTCCTGTCAAAAAGTCTATTGTCTCGTCAGAGCGAAAGATTTCCTTCCCATTTTAAAAGCTTTTCTGCAGTATTTTATGGGAATGTGTTTGTTCTGTTGCTGCTTTTATTTTTGAATTAACTTTAACTTTAGAGGGAAAGGACTGCTGAACAACTGTCCAGTTCGAATGAGCGTCCTCGCTCTTTCTGCTTTAATATAAAGTAGAGGTGGGCGATACTGGCAATTTTTGGTATCGATTCGATACCAAGTAAATACAGGGCCAGTATCACTGATACCAATACCGATACCGATACCTTTTCATATTAAGCTTGATCTATCAAAAAACTGCTGACCTTTTCGTGTTTTTGTGATTTTTGTCTTTGGATTATTTTGTGAAAACCTAGGATAAAATTTCAGGCAAACATTATAGGTGACAGCAAAATACTTTCTATCACAATTAACATTTTTGTGTAACATTTTGTTTGCAAAGGACCCTCTCGAGTAAGCTGGCGTTTTCTTACCCGTGGGAGGACTTGGGATGGACTAAGATAAGGAGAGTGATGATGGTAATGGTGGTAACAGTTTCCTTGGTACTTGGGTAACTTACATGTGAGTGTATATGAGCACGGACACATTTATGCTTTACACCCCCCTCCCCCATCACCCCCCCCCCCCACACACACACACACACACACACACACACACACCTGTCAACACAATCAGTCAATAATGTTTACATCAATTCTTCCATATTCAGGTCTATAGCCTGAAAGAAGGTGTTCATCCAGTTTTCTTTTTTTTTTTCATTATTTTATTTGTGATTTTTCCATATAACAGATAACAGAAATACAAACATAGGTGCAAAGATACAGAGATAACACCCAGCCCCCCACCCAGAACTTAAAAAAAACAAACAAACAAACAAAAAAAACAAAAACAGACAAAAAAAAACAAAAACCCTGCTCTTAAACAGTTCAAATATGATAGTAACAATAGTACCAGCCACAGAATAAATGCCTATGCCGTTGTCTTACTGATTGAACGTTGCTTATGCACATGGCAAGTGTACAGTACTTATAGAGTGCGTACAGGTATACATTCGAACAGTTATGTCTATAATTATCTAGGTCAAAGTTGAAAGAAATAACAGGAAAGGTTGCCACATTTTGTCAAAGGAAGCAGAGGTTAAAGAAATACTGTGTCGGATCCTCTCCAGATGCAATAAACTGGTCACTTCCGCCAGCCAGGTCTTAAAAGAAGGTGCATCTTCATTTTTCCAAAGGGTAAGAATGTTCCTTTTTGCAATAACCATACAGTATTGTATTGTTTTTTGTTGGGGGTTGGTTAAATTTGGGAGGTGTTTAGACCCGCCTAGTATGGCCATGCATGGATCTGGTGAGATATTGCAGTTATGTATTTTAGAAAGGCACTTAAAGATATCCGTCCAAAATATATGTAGTTTGGGGCAAGACCAGAAAAGATGTCCCAAAGTGCCTTCTGCTGACTTGCATTTTGGGCAAATTGGAGAGACAGAGGGATAAAAAGAATGCAGTTTAGTACAGGAATAATGCAATCTGTGAGTCACTTTGAATTGTATGAGTTGGTGTCTGGAGTTTATAGAGCAACCGTGAATGGCTGTGAGGCAGGTATCCCAATCCTCCTCACTGATTGTAACACCAAGATCTGCCTCCCAGGCTTCCTTTAGATGCTGCGTAGAGACAGCGTCATGTACAGCAAAAAAATTAACAAAGCAAGAAACCAGTCTTCTTGAGTCAGGGGCCCGCCTCATAATAGTGTACAATTCAGAAGGAGTATGAAATGATTCAAAGTTTGGTATGTTAGTACGGATGTAATTTCTAATCTGGAGGAAGCGGAAGTGATGCGAAAGTGGGAGTGTATACTTTTCCTGTAGTTGCGTGAAGCTGGCAAAAGTTTTGTCAATATAAAGATCTGCTATAGTGATGATGCCTTTAGTTCTCCAGAGCACAAAAGTGTTATCAGTGAATGAAGGAGGGAAGTTGTGGTTATAGCAAACAGGTGCGTAAACTGAGGTGGCAGGTAGATGAAAGGTTTTCCTTATTTGATGCCATATTTTCAAAGAACTGGAAACTATGAAACTGTCACCAGTGATAATTTTAGGAGAAGTGGTTGGAGAGAAGAGGAGGGCGGGAAGAGAGGTTTTGGGTAGGTCCTGTTCAATCGCAAGCCAAGCAGGGGTAGAGTCGGAGACTGTATTCGGGTATGCATTTTGCCAGTACATCAGCGCTCTAGTATTTGCGGCCCAGTAATAATGTTGGAAATTGGGCAGACTGAGGCCTCCTGAGGACCTACGCTTGGTGAGATGTTTTTTGGAAATTCGGTGTGCTTTAAAGCCCCACACAAATGCAAGAATGATTGAATCCAATAATTTAAAGAATGACTTGGGTATGAATATAGGTAAGTTCTGAAAAAGGTAAAGAAACCTGGGGAGTGCCATCATTTTAATCGCGTTCACCCGCCCTATCATAGATAGAGGTAACAGTCTCCAGTTCTCAATATTGGATTTCAGTTTTTCCACCATATTCAGAAAGTTCAATTCATAGATCAATTTGGGGTTTCTGGGGATAACCAGGCCTAGATATTTGATATTGTCTGTAACAACATGGAAGGGCAAGTTATTGATAAAGTTTGGATCCAGTTCACCTTCAAGAGGCATAAATTCGCTCTTGTCCCAGTTTATAGTGTAGCCAGATAGTTCACCAAATTTATTTATAAGTTCTAATAAGGGAGGCAAGGATTCTTCGGGGCGGGAGAGAAACAAGACCACGTCATCTGCGTAGAGGGAAATGCGATGGTCAACTTTACCTAAAGTCAGGGGAGCAATGGTGGGATGATTTCTTATGCTGATAGCTAGAGGTTCAATTGCTATTGCAAAAAGTAGTGGGCTCAGAGGGCAACCTTGACGACAAGAGCGTTGTAATGGGAAAGTGGGTGATTTATTATAATTGGTGATAACCGAAGCTGAAGGACAAGAATATAACATTTCAACCCAGGAAGCAAAGTTGTTGCCCAAGCCAAACTCCTTTATTACTTCTAAGATGTACTTCCATTCGACTTGGTCGAAGGCTTTCCTCGCATCAAGAGCTAGAATGGAAATTTTAGAATCTTTATCGTATCTGGAGTACATTATATATATTCATCAGCCGCCTGACATTAAAGAAGGAGAATCTTCCTGGGATAAATCCAGTTTGGTCGTGGTGGATTATGCTGGTTATGCACTTATTCAGTCTATTGGCGAGTATTTTAGTGAACACTTTAAGGTCACAACCGAGGAGAGCAATGGGACGGTATGAGGCTGGGTCAGTCTTGTCTTTGTCTTTTTTCAGTAACAGAGAGATGTTTGCTGAATATAAAGAGTCAGGGAGTCGGCCGGTAGCAATAGAGTGGTTGAACATCCTTAGCATGACAGGAGTGACTTTGTCTATATCGATGGCCAAAGCGCAAAACCTCCTATCTGCAGAATTTTCTGATCTCCAGATTTCACTTTGAAAAAAAAATAACAAAAATACCTAGTCTGTATTGTTAACACATAGTATGGTAATATAGTCCAAAAACAGTGTATTATGTATTGAGTATACTTAAAAAATAGCATTCTGCAAGAAAACAAGAAGTTTTTTAGTTTTCTCAAAAAAGTGAATTTTTCAGATAGGAGGTTTTGCTCTTCGGCCATCGATATATGCTTTGTAAAACTCGATGTTAAAACCGTCCGGGCCAGCAGCTTTCCCGTTCGGGAAGGAACGTATTGCCCTTGCAACTTCCTCTGGCGATATGTTTGCATTCAACTCCGATTGAGCTGAGGGATTCAGTTTGGGGAGGTGAAGAGTGCGGAGGAAATCAGAGATTTGTGCGATATCTGCTGTTGTTTTTGATGTATAAAGATCCTCATAGAATTTGCGAAAACATTCATTAATCTCTTTCGGATCGGTAGAGATGTTGCCTGATTTGGTTCTTATTTTATGAATAACTCTGTTAGCCTGTATGTTTCTGAGCTGACGGGCGAGAAGTTTGTCTGGCTTGTCAGCCAGTTCTAAGTGTTTTTGTTTTACCTTTAATAGCATTGTACTCACTTGGTTGGAAAGAATAGTGTTATATTTGAATTTAAGTTTCATTATATCATTCAGTATAGAGGGCGAAAGAGATGTTCTGTAATCTTTTTCGAGTGATGACAGCTGTGTTGTAATTTCTGACATTTCCTGCTGTCTGTCTTTTTTCAATTTCGATTCGTAAGCTATAATATGGCCGCGCAGTACAGCTTTAAAAGCTTCCCAAAGGGTGGAGTCTGATACATCTTGCGTGTTGTTGAGGGATAGGTAATCTGTGATCCAGTTAGACATTTGTTGCCGGAAATGTAAGTCATTGAGTAATAATGGGTTGAAGCGCCAGTCAAATGTGGGTTTTGTTCTGCCAAAGTCTATAGTTAGTTCAACAGGGCTGTGATCGGAAATTAAAATATTGTGGTATTTGGTGGAGATTATATCAGGGGTCAATTTAGCGTCCGTTAAAAAATAGTCAATTCTTGTGTATGATTTGTGTACATGAGAAAAAAAAGAGAAGTCCCTGTCAGTTGGATGTTGTAGCCTCCAGATATCGACAAGATTCATAGATCCAATTAAATTATTTAGAGTGTTAGTGGAATTAGAAGCAACAGTTGGACGAGAGGAAAGCCTGTCAGTGAAACAGTCGAGTACCGCATTAAAATCTCCCCCAGCAATTAAGTGAGTAGTGGAAAGGTTTGGGATAAGATTGAAAACTTTCCTGAAAAAAGCGGGATCGTCGAAGTTGGGTGCATATATATTTAAAAAAGTTACATGACGTGACAGAATATGGCCTGTAATAATTAGATAGCGACCGTTTGGGTCCGAGATGGTCGAAATATGTTCAAATGGGATATTCCGACGAAATAAAATTGCCACACCTCTGGCTTTAGAAGAAAATGTGGATTGATAAATTTGTGATATCCAGTTGCATTTTAGCCTCCAATGCTCCATGTGTTTTATATGAGTTTCCTGTAAAAAGATAACATCCCCATGTAAAGACTTTAAATGGGAGAATACCTTGCCTCTCTTTAAATTGGTCCTCAGACCTCTGACATTCCAGCTTAGTAAGGTTAAATTGCCGCCTTGTGGCGAAACAGGGGAACAGCTAGCTGCCATGAGAAAACATAATCAAAGTATTGTGACATGCCAGCAGTAATAACGATGCTAGTACTAGATACAAGAGCAGGAAAAAAAGAAAAGAAAAACATAAACAGTAAAAACATATAACATTAATCCCTCCCTCCCTTCTGCTTCCCCAAACGAAGCAGAACGTGAATACCCTCATAACCATTGGGAAACAGCTTAACACTACAAGGAAATGTCTGTACAGACTAACTTTGTAGTTCTGTAAAACGTACATGGCGGAAAGTTACCTTAACGGTGAGCTCACTGAGCGGCCTCATCCACCCTCATACAGAACATCCGTAACATTTGCTCATAAGCAAGCAAAGTCGAGCAGAGTTTTCCATAAACATGGGGAGAAAAAAAAGAGACATACTGAGTTTATGAGCATCAGTGAGGTGACACGGCTCACAGCGGCTCAGGTCGGTCAGGGGCGGTGACGGCAGGTGAGACGAACCTGTCTATGAATGCTTCGGCGTCTGCGGGCTTCTGGAATATTTTCCGATCATTACCAAAGGTGAAGATCAGGCGCGCGGGGAATAGGAGCCCATACTTGATTCCCGCCTCCCTCAATTTCTTCTTCACTCCGTCGTAAGCTCGGCGTTGTTCAGATATCTCCGGGGGGAAGTCAGGGTAGATACTGATGCGGGCTCCGTTGAAGGATAAGGGAGAATGGAGGCGGGCAAGTTGAAGGATCTTCTCCTTCTCAGAGTAGTGATGGATTTTGGCGATCATCGTACGAGGACGAGCCGGTGAGGGTTGCGCGCCTATCCGGTGTGCGCGGTCCACTTTGAGACCGCTGGGAAAACTGTTGGATCCAAGGAGTTGGAGCAGAAATTCGGTTGTAAATTGCGTCGGATTTCCCTTCTCAATATTTTCCGGTAAGCCTGTGATTTTAATGTTTGAGCGTCTTGAGCGGCTCTCGAGGTCAGTCAGCTTGAGCTTCGTAACTTTGTTGGCTTCCATCAGCTCCTCACAGCGCCGCTCTAGGTCCGTGATGCGGGTCTCATAATTGGTCGCGGATTCCTCCAGGTCGGTGATGCGTGTTGCATGGTCGGCCAGTGAGGTCTGGACGAGGTGTAGTTTTGAATCAAGAGTGTTGAATCTGGTGGTCATATCGTCCTTCATATCCCCGATAGCTGCCAGGATGTTGGCCAACGTGGGTTGTGGATTTGGAGCCTCTCTGACGTTAGCGGTGGTGTCTGTGGCTAGCTCAATCTGGTTGCTAGTTTCATCGTCGTCGTCTTCGACAGTGGAGGCAAATTTGCTGTCCTTTTTTGTGGATAATTTTGGGTTCATAGGTCTCCCCTTACTTTGGCTTCTACTGGAGCTGCTCATGGTTCAACTATTGTGATGCAAATGTTGATTTTAAATGTAATTTTAGCGAGGGTGTGGAGGAGCCTCTCAGGAAAGCGTCTGATCCATGCGGTGCTCACTAGCGCCCCCCGTTCATCCAGTTTTCTTGATAGTAGTTTTTGCTTCTTACATATTATCCTCTGAGTTTGTTCGCTGTCACAACACAATCCACTACACAACACCCCTCACACTACACAACCCAGCACACACCACACCCTCACTGTCCTGTCTCTTTAACTGTCTTGTCTTTAAATGTTCCCCTGCTGGTGTTTTTTAGTCTTCTATGTGTGAGGAAATCAGGATTTAAGATGTTAATAAAGACGTTAGAAATTACTGCCAGAGAGGACTGAAGGACACATTTACCCTTCACACTCTCAAAAAAGAAAAGTCTGCTATAAGATTAAATTCCATATACATACTAGATGGTTTGGCTAGACAATGGCACTAACCATGAATGTAAATGCAGACACACAAAAAAACAAAACAAAACAAAAAAAACATCTTTGTGTAAATATTCCTTGGAGTTGAATTGTTTTGTTCATAATGTTTTTTTCTAGTCCACCTTTTATGATATATCTTTCAATACTTGTGTAATTTTGTTTGCACTGTGTCCCCTTTCCTGCTGCTTTAACTCTATAGATTTATCCGTTGTGGGAGAAATAAAGGATTATCTAATGCTATTTTATCTTAGATAACACTTTTCAATGGATACATGACATGTACTGGGTTATTTCAAGGTCTTAATTATAGTTTTTTGAGTTGCCTCCATATGACTTCAGTAACATGTACTTTGAAAGTTAATATGAACTGATGCTGAAGATGACCACTCTGATCTACCTGGATACTCTGTGGGGATCGGGGGGAGGGGCTAGGCTGAGTCTACCTGCACGCTCGTTTGGCTGATGCACGTGATGGTGCATCGCCAAAAGACGAGGGGAGGGGGAGGGGAACACAGCGACACACTTCAATGAATTCGCATTTCATAGCATTCAGTGCTTGCGGCAGTATCGATACATGAGTATCGTTCGATATCAATACCAGTGTTGGTATCGATATTATCGATATTTGGATCGATCTGCCCACCTCTAATATAAAGATTCCTTCACACGATGCAGAATGTCATTTTAAATTACACACAGTGGTGTCTGCATTTATCTTTTTCATTCATTTCCCATTAAAGAGATGTTTTCCCATAAATTAAATCCAGCGTCACCCAGTTTTAACCTGCTGGCTGCCCACCAGCCCCGCCAGTCGTTTCTGTGGTGCAGCGACATCATTGGGGCGCTTCTGTCTGGTAACCAAATCCAAGTTTAATTTTATTTTTCTAGTACTGATTAAATTGAGCCCATTGGAACTGAAACGCTGTCTCTAAATCCCAACAGCAGCTTACTCATCGCAGAGAGAATTGAGCTTAAAGAAAATACACGCCAAAGTGTTTCGCCTCCGAATCGTCTGAAACAATAAACGCGGGTACGTGTGGGTGTCAAATAGAGTTGAAAGACCGTAGTTTCACATTTATGATCACACCAGTCATTGAATTTTTCGTGTGAAGTGAGAGTTTGAGCAACAGATAAATGTACATATCGATGGCCAAAGCGCAAAACCTCCTATCTGCAGAATTTTCTGATCTCCAGATTTCACTTTGAAAAAAAAATAACAAAAATACCTAGTCTGTATTGTTAACACATAGTATGGTAATATAGTCCAAAAACAGTGTATTATGTATTGAGTATACTTAAAAAATAGCATTCTGCAAGAAAACAAGAAGTTTTTTTAGTTTTCTCAAAAAAGTGAATTTTTCAGATAGGAGGTTTTGCTCTTCGGCCATCGATATGTGGAGTAAAAAAGGAAAGAAGCTGCGATCTCATGCCTGAGCCTGCAGCCCTCCTCCAGGCCCCGGTCCTGTTAACCAGCGAGCTTTTAAAGATGAATAATCTGCTTTTGTGTGAAGTTCACTGTTTGAAGGGAGTTACGTAACGTCTCACTTATTTTACCTTAAGAGTCTGTTTCTGAAAAACACTGCGAGGAGAAACGAGCTGAATCGCCCACTCATCAAATCTTCAAGGCCCAATTGAAGTTTACTGTATGTTTTGAAGTTTTTTTTTTCTTTTTTTTTAAGCATATGATCTACTGCACCTCTCTCTCCAATACCACCAGACTCAAAAGATTAAAACAATCGTTTTTTTTTTTTTTTTTTACCTCAGAACAAAAGAGGACCTCAGTCATTGTTGACTTTTTCGGTTGATTTCATTGCTGTTACTGTTTGAGTCTGTGACCCAGATGACTAAAAGACAAAGACGGACCAACATTTATTTAGTTTCTGACCTTATCTCAGCTGGTCAGACAGGCAGGATACATCTCGGACAGGTCAGCACTCCACTTTAGGGGCCCGCAGTTAACCCTTTAGGCGCAGGAGTTTTTTCAAGAAATTATACAATTTTGATATCAAGATTTCAAAAGCCTATAACTTGAAAGCAGTTTGAGATAAAGGTATACTGTCAATGAGAAAATTGTTCAGTATGACTCAAAGTCTGTGATGGGAGTGAAATTGTTCATATAATTTGCATATTGTGACGTCACAAGGTGGCGGTCATATTGGAAAATGTTCAATTTTGATATCAAGGTTTCAAAAGGCTGTAACTTTAAAGTGGTTTGAGATAAAGGCATACTGTAAATGAGAAATATCTTCAGTATGAACCAAAATTTGGAATGGAAGTAGATTTGTCATCTAATTTGATTATTGTGACATCACCTGCCCAAACCTGCCCAGTAGTCCTCAATTTCAGATTTTTCCTCAAGCCCCATGCACAATGAAAGCGTTCATTTCAGGGACAATCACATCATAAAGTCATGAAATCTGGAGTTTGGTTTCAATATTTCCCTTTCAAAGAACTGGTGGCCTTTTCTATTTGTTTGATTGGTGATCTCAGAATAGTGAGTAAATGAAAAAAGACTTTTGCTGTGTTCTGCTCTCCTTACGCTCAACACTACTACCTCAGCTTCACGGTGCGTCTCTGCTCCGGAGGGTGTTTTTCAAACTCTTTTTACGCTAAAACTTTGAATAGCGCCACCACCAAAAATGGCTCTCAGATTACAGGCACACATGTCCCCCATCTCCCGGTGAAAAGTAGTAACAAGATTCAGCAACACATTTATAGATACATTTATATTCAGCAATGCTGCTTGTCGCAATATTGCGACTTTGGCGCTTAAAGGAATCATCAAATTCATAAAGCAGTCGACGCGCCGTTAGAGTCTGGGAGAAAATGAGTGCCTCAACTGAACTGTGACCACACCCTATGAACGTATGGGGATCGGAGGGGTGAAGGGCCAGACTTCACGGTCCACGTGATGCAGCTGAAACAAACAAACCAAGGGACAGATGGACAAGGAGCTCCGGTCCCGTCCAGCAAAATATACATCCTTTTCCCACATGACTGTGCTCACCATCACATATGCTCATCAGCACATGGCAGATTGTAATGACCCTTCAGACGTGAGTGTGGGCAAAGCTTCACCACTTCACTGCAATTCAGGCACATATGACCCACTAAATGGCTACTTTGATTTAAACTTTGCTTAGTTCATTCAGGTAATTTAAGTTTTGTGTGGTCTATGAGTGCAGTCATTGATGCAGCTTTTCCCTAATAAATGACAGTTTATAACAAATATTTTATTTCCAGAATCATTCGTTTTTCTCCTGGGCTCTATGGAGGTAACTGGGCGAACCCTTCTGTGGCGTCGCCTGCTTGTTTCTCACGAGTCGTTTTTGAAGCCCAACCGGGCAGAACTTCGGTATCACCAGCTTGCCAGGAGCTGATTCCATCCAGCCTCAGTTGATCCAGAAATGAATAAACGGCTGGGAAAAAAAACACGACGCAGAGTTGGTTGGAGCAGGACTAACGCCAGTTACAGCAAGCTAGCGAATTTTAGCTAGTTTCCAGGCACTCGTTCCAGATCCGTCCACCCGTCTCAGAAGTCACAACCAAAACGACATCTGAAATGATGCTGAGACGTGGACTTATAGCGGCAGATTATTATACTTCAAACAGGAAAAGGTTGGGACTTAAACGTGTTAACTTTGAGAAGTTAATTACAGACAAAAAAAATAGATCAACAGATTTAATCTGACCTTCTCTCAGTTCCCTAATGTCTGGCCCGTCGGTAACTCTGATGCTCACACTCCAGCCCGGTAGGTGGCGGTAACTGCACTTTAAGTGCGTTTGCCAACCGTGAAGAAGATGCACAGATTCACTGAGTGACAGTGATGGAGACGGGACCCAATTGCTTGCTCATCAGGTGGAAACTTTCTTATCACCGCAGCTGTTCAAGCCTTTTGACTCCTGAAATTCCAAACATTATTCCTACATTCTTGGACTGAGTCACAGGCTTTCTTCTAAACAGTCCAGGCAGTGGAGAGGTGGGTGCTTCTGGCGACTGTCCTGTCCTCTAGTAGCTGGTGCTTGACCCCTCTGGTCTTATTACCAACCCCCTCTGTGTTCTGCTAATGTATTAGCCCATGTTCTTACTCATGTTAGCCACCGTGATGCCTGATAGGAGCTTCCACATGCTGCAGAGGTGCGTTACAGGACAACAGCTGGATGCTTTCGAGTGGTGAGGAAATATATCATATATATGTTTGTAACCAAGATTGCATGAGCGATGGATAGTGAGCATCAAAACAGATGAAAAAGAGCAGGATCTGGAGTGGTCCACAAGTTTCTGTTTTTTTATTTTCTCAGTGTGCAAAAAGGCAAACCATAAAAAAGTGCAACGTGACAAAAAGTGCAAAGTACAATATAGGCTTTGGAAGTCATGGTTTCTCCAGCAGCAGACTCAGTAACTGATGTACCAGGCGCCTTAAATACTGTTCTGCCTATTGGTTCAAACCAGTACAACTTCACAAATAGGCTAACTCAGGCATGTAAAACCCAGTTAAAAAAAATACTCCCACATAAACCATAACCCTAACCCTAAAGAAAATAAATCCATTCCTAAAGAAAAAACCCAAACAAACAAACTAATAACTAAACTAACTTATGCACAACATAAAAACCTCCTTCAACCCCCCCAGCGTCTCCTCCCTCATGGTCCAGGCCCAGAACCTTTTAGGCAGCAGCCGTTCACTGGGGACTCTTTTCAACGGACACCGCCATCCTGGACACATGGAGAAGGTGAGTAAAACATCCCACACAACTACCCGGCCCTTCAAGTAGGTCCCCCGTGCACACCAACACATAAAAAGGAATTACTAAATCTGCTAAACACATATTACACGTGTCAATCTACAATTAATTTTCCTTGCAGGACCAGCGACCGCCGTCACCGTGACATGCCATGACTTTCAATAAATATTTTAAAACAATCGCGTGCAATTTAGTGTTTACTTTTAGCAAACCCATAAAGTGCGGGTAAGCGCTGTGGTACCAGACAGGCTGTTGGTTACAATGTTATTGTATTAGGGTTGCGTGATGATATCGGCACGACATCTGCCAATAAAGATTAAAAACATAGTACCATTGATGGTTCTGTGTTTTTATTTTATTTCATTTTTTTTCCACCTTGAGCATACTGGCAGGACAAGATGAATAAAAGAGAGATGTCATCATGAGCGTAAACCAAAGATGTGGAGATTCTTTTCAAGTGATGACAGAGTCGCTGTTTGCACTGAAAGCTCATCGTCGGTCACGAGAGGAGGAGTCAAACCCTTCAACACCACTGATCTAAAGACTCATCTTCAGAGCTGTCATCCCAGGTGGTTCGAGGAAGAGAGAGAGACTCCGGCAAAACAAAGCTATCAGCGAATGCTTCTCGTTTCTCTTTATCGGACGTGAAAAGCGCTACCGTCGCTCAGAAACTCCTGGAAGCTACATATAAGTTTCATTAAGCTGCCGTAGTTTCTTATTTTGCTATGAGAATGTGCTTGCATCAGTCCCATCAGCATCGCAATCAGAAGCAGATGTTAGGATTAAGATTAATTTAGAGAACTGTTTAACTGTTAAAACTAAACTTTATGGCATGTAAGAATGCAGTCTCTTTATGATGGTGAGTCCTCAGTTTTGCTGTTTTATGACCTAACGACTGGGACCTTCTGACTTCCTGACCTGCTGTCTTCCATGGAAGTTTGCGACGGCATAGATAAAAACATTTAAGGGATATCTCATTTCCTGGGCAAACATAAGAACCACATGTGTCTGGACCTGCAATTCAGAGCTGTTGGCCATCTGGGTTCTGAGACAAAGATCAATAAAACTCAGAAGAGCAAGGATCCACCTATAAGAACTGAGACAATCTGCATTTGTCCATGGCAGCATCTCGGTGGTCTTGTAGACAAGCCGATTGAAATATTCTGCATGGCATATTGAATCTTTGTATTCATGGTTGTATATTTAATTGACCTTTGTTTTTTGTCTCGTCAATGGCACCAGATAAAAGAACACGGAGAATCACTTTCACAGAGGTGGATTATATCATATCGGCAATTGGCGATTCAAAGAACATCAGCATATCAGGTATCAGTAAATGCCCATATCAGTATCATGCATCCCTAATATGTATATATAAATGTTTGCATGAATGTGTGTGTAATTTTTACTGAGCTGTCGCTGCAGCTTTTTTCACAACGCAGATGAATCTCTGTATGAGTTCCAGATAATAATGAGAGCTAAATCAACTCTCAAAGGTGTGGAAATCCTGGCGCGCTCACAGAGCTTTGATTCCGCCTACGCCGTTGCGCCGTGTGGCTTTAAGCAGCTCTTTGGAAACAAATGCCCGAAACATCAATTGAAACCGCTCGATGAGTCGATGCATAACTGATGGGAGCATGTGGCTGTGCTCAAGAATTAGACACCTCAACACAATAATGCCCATCAATCTGATGAGGGCTTGCTGAGCACGCGTTCTTGTTTTCCCCTGCACCCGGTGTTCGATAAAAGCAGTGTTACTTCACTCCTTCCACTGCAAAGATCTAATGAAGGGAATCCTTAAACAACAACCCACTCTCTGCACAGCGCTGCTGACTGGGACTCTAATTTTCAGATTTGTTCAAGGCAATTAAAAAAAATAAAAAAAATTCTGGCACAGGCAGGGGTGAAACCGGTGGGACGTCACAGCAGATGTACGGTGTGGAAACCGACCCGACTACCCCAGCGGTGAACAGCACACAAAGCTGCAGCTGAGCTGCTGCAACGGGCCTCCTGGCAGGGGCGCAGGAGCCACCATTCATTAAAGAAGTGACTGAGCCTGCACAGAAATGACTGGCTTATTCATCCCGCGACGAGAGGGTCCGGAGATGTGGCACATTTTATTCACCCCGTGAATTTAGTTGGAAGTGCTCTGCGTGCACCGCGTGGGTCTGCGTTGATCTCTTAATGAAAAATCCGCTTGATACTAAAAGCTCCCGGTGCGGCTCAGAGAGTATTTATTACGCATCATGCCGTATCATCATATATTCTAATGTGTAAAGCGTGAACCCAGTTGCACAAGCTGCGTGTTTCAGGCAACAGCGTAACCTTATTATTTCTATTTAGCTTGATAAAACATTTAGTGTCCATATCTGGATATAACGCTTTCTTTCTTTCCTGCAATTATTAACTCATAAAATACTAGGGTGAAATTAGATGTCTAAAAATGCAGAGGCGCAGGCTATTTTTCCCACCAACATTTTAATTAACTCTATAATTCATGCTGCCACACGCTCGACCACTGCTTTTAGAGGAAGGCTGACTGTTTGTCCAAATGAATGTTCAGCTTTGTTTTATGTGCATAATCTTGAACTAACAGGTAAAATGGGAGTCCCCGCGCACATTTAAAGGTCTTAAAGGTGCAATAACTAGGGGTGGGAAAAAAAATCAATTTGGCAATATATCGCGATTTTCGGCCGCCCAATATAATATCGACTTTTCAGCTCCTAATATTGATTTTTTTTAGGAAAGTTCATGTATTAGATGCATTGTTAATACTTAAATGTGCAAAAACACTAATAACAAACAATAAACAGGTTGTTTAGAAGCAAATAGTTTTGACTCAATTAGTCCTCTGAATGATCAATATCATCTGATGAACATATACAGCAACTTGATTTTTCATCTCTACTTTTAATTTTGATATTAACAGGATAGAATATCGTGATATATTGTGATATTGCGATATCGTGATAATATCACACCGTGACCCAAGTATCATGATACATATCGTATTGTGACATCCTTGCCAATACTCACTCCTAGAGAACATGCCTATATTGCATCCAAAGATGGTAGAAAGCACTCGGGGTGTGAAAAAAAAAATCGATTGGCAATATATCGCGATTTTCGGCTGCCCAATATAATATTGATTTTTCAGCTCCTAATTTCGATTCTTTTACAATGCTGTCAGTATGTTGTAATGGTTACTTACATGTGCAAAAACATTAAATAGGTTGTTTTGACTCAATTAGTCCTCTGAATGATCAATATCATCTGATGAACATATACAGCAACTGGATTTTTCATCTCTACTTTTAATTTTGATATTAACTGGGTAGAATATCGTGATATATAGTGATATCGCGTCATCGTGATAATACCATATCGTGGTCTAAATGTCATGATATTTATTGTATTGCGAGGTCCTTGCCAATACTCACTCCTAGCAATAATGAAGAGCTTTGGGTTGCACGTTACAAATAAAATGAGCGTGATATATCTGCAGGAATCAACGTGGTTGCTGATCACTCAGCTGCTCCCGAGCCGTGAACTGAGCTTTTTGTTTTTTAACTTTCAAAAATCTCTGCCTGCACATTTGCAACAACCTCAGCAGCTCTCATGTTTTCCGCCGCCTCTGTGATTGATGATGGCGTTTGTGCCGCAAGTAATTTTGGCTCCACGAGCCTAAAAAGCAAATGGAAGATTATTAGAGAAGCGAGGACTTGACGTGTTTTCCTCTCCGTGCGACAGCTCTATTTAACTGGTCTAATTAATGTGACGTTAATAGTTCTGTCAACTGTTGTTGAAATCTGTTCGTGTCTTGCAGGGGTTTGACCAAAGCCATGAATGGCTTCGCTCTTCTGTCAAAAGACACGCTCGTTTGCATTGTTGGCCAATCACAGGTCTGCTTTTCACTTTAATCCGGACAAACTATCTTATTACGGCTTAATGAGCAGGTAACTCCAAGTGGCAACGGCGGCCTGGTTGATATTTATCAAAAACAAAGGGGATGAGTAAGTCATCAAGAGAAATGTCACGGGGAGCGATAACCTTTTAGAGGGGCTAACCTTTGAGGCTTGGCGGGGAGATGGAGTGTCATTTGGAGGAGGTGGCTCAGTGTTCAGTCATAATGAGGATTGCTGTTGTGTTTGTGGCTGAATTAACTGGAGGTTAACGACTGGGGAGGGTCCGTCTGGGAGATCCTTACTGCACTAGCGCTGCATAAAGCAGATGCACGGGCTCCTGCATATGCACGGGCCTGAGTGGCTGTAGGGACTGATGCAGAAGGAAGAAGCCTTGGCACGTCGTTGCAAGTCATAAACGACGGCGAAGGCGGCACCTGGCTCTGAAATCATGTTGATCCACAAATATTTCAGTAATGCCCGAGGCAGCGACCAGGAGCAGCACAGATAAGCATCGCGTCGCGGACAACGACGCGCATGTCCGCGGCACGTTTTCTTGAAAGCTGCAGCGCAGGATGATGTGATATAAATTAGGGATACACGATAACTGTTTTTTAAAAAACTGATACCGATAACTGATAACTTTCAGCTCCTAAAGGCCGATACCGATAACCGATAACACACACAAATACCTAAGATCATTACATCAATACTATAAACAAAATCAAAATTAGTTTGGACTCTTTAAATGAACAGATATTTATTTTTTCCAATGAAAAACTATTGGTAAGCCTCAAACATTTTCAGAAAGCTATCAAACAAACCTATTTGATATCTCACATCAACTTAAATAAGGTTCATTACTGACTGATTTAAAAAAAAATTAAACTGATGGAAATACATGCATCAAAATTACAAACTGAAAAGGATTTACATCTAAAGGATTTTGACTTATGGTTCCATTTAAATTAATACCTTTAATTAAAGTGAATGAGGTTCAGTGATTTTTTTAGATGAGAGAGATGAGGGAGGGGGAGGGAAGACTGCTGCTGGCTTGGGCACGTTAGCATTAGCTCGCATTAGCGCGATTTTAAAACTCCATGGAAGCCATTGTTATGTTGTAGGTGGCTGATCAGGTTTTACGTATTAAAGCTTGTGCTTCCCTCCTCGTAGAATTTTCTTGGAGCACTTGTCACAAATAACCATCAAACTATCTTCTTCTGAAACTTTAACGAAGCTCCATGCCATTGCCTCCATGTTTGTTGTGATCAACGCTGTGCTGCAGGCTGCATTCAAGGTGTAACGTAAATTCCAACGTTTCGTTTGCTAGCCGTTCTTTCAGCCTTTTCTAGTTTTTTTTTCTTTTTTTATGTGTAACATGAGGGGAAATACTGCGAATATCGATTCAAGTTAGCAACTACTAAAATTATGACAGAGTTAACAAGTTGTTTTCTGGCATGAGGGGGTATTCGTGATTTTCCTTATTGAGAAATCGTTTTTCTGATTATGTCGACGTCACTTGAACATAACATTCACTGCCAGTCATTTAAGGCTCAGAGGGAACGAGACACTGCCGTGTTGACAAAAATATATATATGTTATTGAGGCTATTCGTCGTGATATCTGACTTATCGGAATGACGTCATAATTTCCTGTTATCGGCCCGATAGTTATCGTGCATCCCTAATAGATATGCATGAGACTGGAGTTTAGGTGTTTATCGGTTGGGCAAATTATCAGTATATGGAGGTCATACAACAATGGGGAACAATGCAGAACCATCAGTGACGTAAAGGGGAACTCATGAGAAGCAGCTAAATAGATACACTGGTGATCTCCTCTTAATTCTGTCTCAGGTGCAACATCCCGTCCACCCTTTTCCTCTTCTGCTTGGTCCACCGTCAGCTACACTGGCCTCAGTTCACCTGTTTGCTGATGGAGCTTACGAGGTTACCTGGAGATGAAGGAGGGAGCTTCATCCTCTGCAGGAGTCTGCAGCCAACCTCATGTCCAGTAACTGCTGTTACAGCCTCCCAGGACAGCATAGTTACATATCAAGATGTTACGCCAGTATTAAGGAATCTTGAAGGGAAATCGGCGAAGCAAGGGACGATGCTCCACACCACAGCAGGGAAGATACTATTTCATTACAAATTATTTTCTACCCACCTTTAACTCTATAACACAGACAATCTCTGCTACCCAGTTGTGCTAATCCAGTCTTTTACCAAAGATTGTCTCTTCTTTTCCATTTGTGTTCAGAACAAATCATAGCACAAACAGCTGGTTATGTTTTCTTCCTGCTTTGGATCATTTTTAAATCATCAACTTGTGCTTTGTGCATGGTTACAGCTCATTTTCTGTGTAAGTTCTGTTGATAAAATGTGGCTTTAGAGGCAAGTTAAGTGGCCGAGCTACTGCCAGATCATGTAGTTTGTGTCGGCAGCAGTCAATCATGTTGTGTGACCGGCCAAATGACTTCTGGGTTCCTGAGTAGAAAACAGAGAGTCGTGTAATCTGATACAACAGGCAAACTGCAGACTCTGAAAATCAAATAGCCTGAAAGCAGGAAAGGAAAAGGAAAAACTTTTGATTAGCTGAACAATGAACTACAACTACTATCCCCCCTGAGGAATATGGAATCAGCTTTTAATGCAGAAAATGAAGACGTTGCTACGGGACATCAGTGCATCTTCATCAATAGATAACTTTATACTCGGCCTGTCCAGGGAGGACCCCTGCCTTTCACACAAAAAGAGTCGGGACAGACTCCTGCAGATCCCATGATCCTGAAATGGAAATAACGTGATAAAGATAATGGATGGACAGATGGATGGGTGGATGGATCAGTGGATGACTGGATAAATGAGTGGATGGATAGGTGGATGGATGGGTGGATGAATGAGTGGATGAATGAGTGGATGAATAGGTGGATGAATGAGTGGATGAATAGGTGGATGGATGAGTGGATGAATGGATGGGTGGGTGGATGATTAAGTGGATAAATGGGTGGATGGATGAGTGGATGAATGGATGAATGGGTGGATGGATAAATGAATGGATGTATGGATGGATGGATGGATTGATGGGTGGATGAATGGATGGGTGGGTGGATGAATGAGTTGATGACTGGGTGGGTGGAAAAGTGGATGGATGGGTGGATGAATGACTGGATGGATGGATGGATGGGTGGATGAACGAGTAAATGAATGGGTGGGTGGATGAATGAGTTGATGAATGGGTGGATGAATGAATGGGTGGATGAGTGGATGGATGGGTGGATGAATAAGTGGGTGGATGAATGGATGGATGGGTGGATGAATGAGTGTGTGGATGAATGGGTGGATGAGTGGATGAGTGGATGGATGGGTGGATGGATGGATGGGTGGATACTCCTCTGCATTTGGGGACAATGAAAGTGAAATGGACACAATGATGTCCCAATTATTTGGGTCCATTAAATAAAACATAACGAGCCTCACTTAAGTTTGTTACAGCAGGTATTTCCTGTAGTAGCTGCAGATTCCAGGTCATTTCAGATTTCTACCTGTCAATTAACAAAAATAAAGCAATCGCTACATGATAGTTTTAAATCTTTTTGAAATTACAAATAAACTTATATGAATGAGAATTCGGATTTTTCAGATACTTTCATCCTGCCAATGTTGTGAAATAACACTTAGCCACGTCAAGCAAAAAAAAAAATCAATGATATATATTTATTTATTTATTTAAGTAAGTGATGGTGTGAATTGCAAGTGCAGATTTGGTGAATCAATCTGCAGTGCTTCATTTGAATAATCTGTAAAAGCACTGTGAAAGGGGATCTAGCAGATGCAACGGGGTCAAATGAAAAAATATTAGCTGCCTCCACACCTTCCTGCTACTATTATCACTGCAGATTTTTTTTTTTTTTTTTACCCCCTCACCAAAGCAGAGGTTGCAGCAGGTGAAAAGCTGCAGGTTTTGTCTTGAGGCGCAGGTATAAATGAGGAATTTAGATGCGTTTCTAACATCTGCGCGCAGTCCTCCCTAGCTTAGCCCACAACCCCGTCACCCCGTCGTGATCTCAAACACACCCACGAGCATGCAGCGAGATTGAAATTTAGCACCCATCCAAAACTCCCGAGGCCAGTATTGATGGTAAACTTCAGCTTAATTGTCCACACTGCGGTCCACGGGGAAGCTTTCCCTCTCTCCACAAACAGACGACGCTGAACGCTTTATCTGTGATGGGTTTGGTCATCACCTCCGCGCCGTCTGAGTGCAGCTTTGCCTGCATGATAAAACATCTCGCCCCAGGTTTAAGTCATAAAAATGAAGCTGCTGGGCCAGAAAACCACATTTTCTGAGTAGGTAATCATGACCATTAATCATGCTGGCACACCTCTCCTTTCTCATTGGCTGAAAAGAATAGGTCACGGACAAAGACTGTACCCTCGCACCAGCCACTCCCTCCGCTTGCCCGAGTTCGTTTTGACTGATCAGTAGCTGCAGTCCTGTGAAATCATCTGACTCGTGGTTGTCTAAATTAAGACTTAATGACAAACTGATCATGTGTGAGTTTTCCAACATTATTGATGACAAAAAAATACCTCAAAGATACAGTTTTGGGGGAAAAAAAGCATATATTTCAGCATGTTTCTTGATAGGTGGTAGGGCTGTAGGGATACACTAATCCCGCGAATGCGATACTCAATATTCGGCTCATGATACGATATATTTATATATATAGATATTTATCTTACAATACATTTACATCATTTTCTGAAAGATTTTAAAGGGACAAAGTGATTCTGGTGACATCTTGTGAGTGATTTCAATTACTTTATTTAAATTAATTGAACTGAAAGCATCAATTACACATTATATGGCTGACAGGCAGCTTGCAAATGCTGGACAAAATGAATAAAAGATTTGTTGAGAAAAATAATTTCATTTATTTAAACAGTGCAAATTGTTGCTTGCAAGCATTTAAAGGTGGGATATGGGGGTTTTGAAAGAAGCTCAGAATATCGATACCCGCGGCTGAAAAATCGATACTCTCTGGGGAAATAAAGTATCGATATATATCGCAGAATCGATAAAATCGCTCAGCTCTAATAGATGGCTTCTCGTGACTGTTTTAATATTAATCTGAAGGCTGAATCAGCGCTCTGCTGCCACACTGGAGACTGGAATAACCAGTTTAGCTAAAGTCGGGAAACGTTTTTCCCACATTTCTCGCACCCCGCCACCAAGTGGACAGAGGTGGTAATTGCAACCCCTCAGAATGACAGATGACCTTCAGATTTGTCCGTCAAATCTTTAAAAAAATCCATCAATGACAGAGAATTCTGGGTAACGCAACCCCTGTGTGGGGACATCTTTCCTCTCTTGTCAAAATGCTGCTGTCCTACAATGAGAAGATCGACGACCACCAGTCTGGCAACCAAAGACTGCTGGTTCTCCCTGACCATGATCAGGACCAAAGTCTTCTCTTTTTCAGCAAACATAAACGCAGTGACCGCTCTTTGCAGTCAGCGCCTGCTGATGACACACTTCTACATCCACCTGCATCGCCGCATCAGTCGTTGCCTACGATTCTAGAGGTCTCACCAACGTCCAGTCCGCTTGACCAGTGTTGCCAACTTAGCGACTTTGTCGCTATATCTAGCGACTTTCCAGACACCCCTAGTGACTTAATTTGTAAAAAGCGACTAGCGACAAATCTAGCGACTTTTTCTGGTGATTTAGCGACTCACTGGCACTCAAAGCGCTAGGTTTGAAGCCATCACTTGGCTGCTGATGGCTGCTGTCTGCTTCATGAGCCGCGCTTCTCTCTCACTTTCGGGCACAGTGCACAGCCACAAACACCCCGGCCCCCACGCGAGACAACTCGAGCTCCTCTCCACCTCCACCCCCCACCCCCCCCGTCCGACCATCCGACCGTCCGTCCGTGTCCGTCCGTTGCATCTAGCGACTTCTAGCGACTTTTCTCATTGGAGAGTTGGCAACAGTGCGCTTGACGTCGTACCCGGATAGTACAGTTACAGTCTTACATGACTGCAGGAACCATTGCAGTGGATAGGAGCCCTTAAAAAAGCCTTGAAGTGTCTTTTAAGGAGATTAAATCAAAGCATTTAGCTGCAGAGAGCCAAACACGTCGTCTTCTAAAGGAGGAAACGAGCTTTTCGCCTCTATGATGTGGCGATTTGTTTGTCTTCGCCGGTACCTTGAAGTAGCGCGCGCTATTCCTCCAGTTTTAAGACTCTAAAATCAATCAAACTATTTAACACAGAGTCAGTCTGCCTTGGAAACAAATGACATTTAAACACTCACATGCGGGGGATTAATGGAGACAACGGAGGGTGACTTGAGATGAGCGGTTTTGCTTTGAGCTGTGGATGTGGCCGCCGTTCAGTTACCGTGTTCACAAGTGTAGTTATTCCACGGCGCCGTTTGGGAACCGGCTCAGTGCTGGGCAGATTACGATAAAATTAGATCTCACACACACATTACGCAACTGCAGCTGCTTGTGTCACCGCACCGCCACGTCTCCGGGTGCAAACGAGGTCTGGAAATGGCCCCCGCGGGCCCGTTTGTGACGCCGTTAAGGAAGGCTGGTAGGTGACAGGCGCAGATGCTGTCAGAAGACCCGGCGTCTTCGTCGCCGGCCGAAATATCATCTGATAATACGAGATAATGGCTTTCCTCATGTGAAGGAAAAGAAATCACTGGAGAGGTTATTAGATTCAGAGTTCATTTCAATTTGGAACCGGACACTTGATGTCACGAGCGAACACACGATCAGCTCACCGATGCTTTTACCTGTGTGGGTTAACACTAGAACCGCCAAGGGGGTTAATTTTACCCTCTAGCATTTTCAAATGCTTGTATTTCTGTTAAAATAAAACCCCTACATCTGTAAGTTCATGACTTTTCCTAAAATGGATTTATTAATCATTCAGTGGATTTTGGTGAGTGTGTGATCAAAAGAAAAATTAACATGACCATTTATACCTGGAACCGCTGAGGGGGGTCATTTTTACCCCCTCATATGAACAGCTGTCACTTTTTGCACAACGCCCCTCCCGCTTCTCCCTGTTGCTTAGCAACGCTCAAACTTTGTGGCGTGATCACTTTGACAACTATTGTCATCACTAAATCTTTCAAACAAACAGCAAAATTAAAGATATGAGCCCAACAAAAAAACAACAGCTTGGCTGTTTTACCAGGATCTGAGTGAGGGAGAGTCAGAAAGAGCGGAAATAACGGTAGATGTGAGGGGAGAGACCGATGACTCGTCATTTTTACCAGGTTATACGACATCAACTGAGGATGAGGAGCCAAATTTATGAAAAAGGCCCCAGCTTCTATAAGTGAGGGGTCACCTGCCACATATATTCAGTCCTCAGACACAGTGGAGGCTCGTGGAAATACTCTGACAGGTAAATTCAGAAGTCAAGCATTTTAGTTTCCTCTGGTTCTAATCATTTGGTATTTTAGCGAGGCAATGACTCTGACTGATCTAAACATAAATATTTACATTGTTCAGAGTTTAACCTGTATGTCAGCTACATGAGGCGGCCAAGGACGGAACCGTTTGGTGACCCATAATGCTGGGACCGCGGGCCGGGAGAGCCCAGTCCAAAAATGTCCCGGTGGAGAGAGGTGGTCCAACTGCATACGTGTGCTGCAACACTGACGACCCTATGAATGCGTTCATGTACTTGATGGATCAAGTGATGCTACAGCATATCTGTGACTGTACGGTGTGATGCGCCGGTGGAGAGGAGGGTTGGGAATGGAGTCATGTGTGCGTGAGGGGGAGCGCGCAGCGTTAATCTGTTTTTCTAAAACTATTAAAATATCTGTTAAATCTGAAATCTGTTGTTTCGTATTGTAAATAGTCTGTAATTCGATTGCTGTTGTTTTCATGGTTGTGTTAGCATACAGCTCCTACAGTTTGTTGATGAATGTACTGATGTATTTATTTGTGTTGCTGAGAGAGAGAGAGAGAAAGCGCAGCGTTCGGCCATGTAGAAAAAAGCTCGCAAAAATATACATTTTAAACACTTATTTTGACAAGTGTCCATTATTATTTAAAAAAAATTTAGGAATTAGCCATGTCTCAAACCTCTAGAAAGGACATCTAAGGATCACTGACTGTGTTGGAACTGTGTTCATTATATACTTGCAGTTGCATTTTTGAGCCTGTAGATGGTGCATTACGTTTGTTTGTTTATGTTTTGCATCAATGGCTTTGTGTAGGAAGTGACGTAGGCTGCGCAGGATGTCACGCAATATGAGTAAGTGAATTATTATATACTGTTCTTAGCTCTCATATTCTTCTGTAGTATATCTGTGTGTAATTTGTTAAATAAACAAGCGAGACGCGATCGCGGACTTTTACCATAGATCTGTGTATGTTAGATCCGCTAGTAACCTACACATAAACCTGTGTAATTTACCTTGTGTTAATTTATCTTTTCTGTATTTTTTTCAGTTTCACAATTTCTGGCATTAAAGTCAATCCAGCCATAACATTTGCTTGTTCCTTGATGAAAGCTGGCTGTGAATCCCAGTCTACGACATCAGTCACACTGGGTAAAACAGTCACTGACGCTGTTGCAGCAACGGGGGTCAAAATGACCCCCCTCGGCGGTTCAAGGAAGTTTGGGAAGTTGGTGGTTCTAGTGTGAAGAGCTACATGCTCACCGTCTTCCTCATCTCCCTTTCTGAAAACGTGCACACGCTCTTCAATGTGTGCATCCCCCCGGATGATTTGACCTTCCTTTGAGTCATGCCTGCACATTTCAGGAGTCTGTAAGTGATTAGTCCCATTTTCCAGAATGAAGGAGCGACAGAAAGCAGCTCACTCTTCCGTTTTTTTGTTCTCTTGGCTCTTATTCATGATTTGGTGTGATTTGTTTTCACTCTTCCACCGGAGACCCAGAGTTGCTGCCTGTCTCGCCTTCAACTTGCCATCTATCGCACCTGCTGCTCCATCAGCACACCTGTTTCCACTCACCTAATCACAACCTGCAGCACTAAAACTGACAGCATTCACCATCCTTTCAACACGTTTCATTTTAGTTATGCAGTGCTGGTTTCTCTTTCTATCTTTGTCTGTTCATCCTTGGTTTTTTTTTTTTGTCTTTATAGCACATTTTCTTTCTGAAAGTTGTCTGAACTCTGCTTGCATCTGCTGGTATTTTATGTTTTTTGGGGGGGACTTCTGCATTAAAGGCTGACCTTGTTAACATCTGACAATAACTTTCCCAAACATGCTCTGGTGCTTATTTATCTGGGTAAACTAAAAAAGAAAAGTGGATTTCGGCAGCCGCTTTCATACTCTGGTGCGCGACGTTGGCGCTCGTTGTTTTTAGGGATGAGCCCAATCTGTCAATGTTTGAAAGGGTCTTTGTGAGATAATGACATAAACAAACTCTGATCAAACCGATCTGGATCCTGTTATGATGACAGTTGAGATGTTTTTCTCTTTGTCTCCTCCTCTCTATATGCATAAGCTTTTTATTTTGCACTTTTCTTTTTCCTTCATTGTCAAGTTTCTTTTAGAGAATTTCATAAATGTAGAGAAAGGAAAAAAAAAATACTCCTCTGTGTTAAATACTTGATACACTGGATTTCAGGCACAGCTTTGTCAGACCCCAAAGTGCTGGAAGAGGAGAGGAAAAGTCTGAAGATGTCAGAACTCTGATATCTGTGAGGAAAAAGAGGCAGAGAAACCCCCCCGAGCCTGGCAGATCCGTTTCTGCAGCAACGCGTTATCATTTTCAGACCACAGAGGAGATCAGCCCGGACCGGTTTAACCAGGGGAAAGAGATGGCGGCAGACATTTAAATTACCCTTTGGACCCATTGATCAAAGTAAACATGTTCTCAGAAACTCCTCCTGCAGAATAAATCAATTGGTATCAATGCAGCTCCATCATCCAGGCTTCAAACGGCCTGTAAATACCACGGGTTGATTGGCCCGAGCAGAAACTGCTGCACAGACGATGACGACTGATCGATGTGAACTTCATCAGCGAGAGGCTGTTACTCCAAAGACTCTAATAATAAAAAAAAACATCCAAATGCGAAGTTAAAGTGAATAAAAATAGTGTTTTGAGCAGTGTTGAACTCCAGCTGACACATTTCAACTGCCAGGCTGAATCCAATTGAAAACTAGAAAAGCATTCGGAGAGCGCAGACCTCCACCAAGGGCAACAATTCTTCTTCTTCTTTACCTTTTTATTAAAACTCAGAAATACAGACATGGAAAAAATTATTAGACCACCCTTCTCTTCAGTTTCTTGTTCATTTTAATGCCTGGTACAACTAAAGGTACATTTGTTTGGACAAACATAACGATAACCACAAAGATTGCTCATAAGAGTTTTATTTAAGAGCTGATATCTTACCATTTTCCATGGTTTTCTTGATTATAACCTAAATCACTTAAGTTTTTACATCAATAGCTATGGCGTTGTACTGCCAAAAACACTGCTTTTATGCATTCAGTGTTTTCTTTTCTGTCTGTTTTAGTCACATGATGACGTTTAGTGGTACCAGGTATTAAAATGAACAAGAAAGTGAAGAAAAAATGGTGGTCTAATCATTTTTTCCATGACTGTACATTGAGGTAGAGACCTCATTTACAATGCAGCCAAGTGAAGCAACAAAAATAAAAATAAGGGCACTTAGACACAAAAAAAGCCAAAGAGAAACTTGCATAAAAGTGATGATAAGAATTTAAAAAACACAATAACATTACAATTAAAATGTAAAATAAATAAATAAATAAAAACATTAATGATGAATAAATTGATTAAAATGTAGAACAGAATAGTCAGGTAAAACAGGAACAGCTAGAAGTAAAATGTGATACAGTTAAAAATTTAAATTTAAAAATGATGAAAGCTTTAAAAAGTTCTGCATGCTATTCCAAGTTGCAGGTGCACAATATGAAAAACTGGATTTTCCAATTTAAGTAAAAACAGCTGGCACCTGCAGCGTAATCCAATTACTAGACCGAGTTTGATAAGAGCTCTCATTAAAAGAAAGCACTTCATAAATACCCACCCAACTTTGGAATACAAGTCACAGTGATGGGTGTCATAACTGTCTCCAGTGATGAATCTTAATGCAGACTGGTAAACAGAGTCCAGGGGTTTAAGAGTCGCAGCAGAGCTGTGCATGTACAAAATATCATCTTAGTCCAACACTGATAAAAAAGTTGCCTCAACAACTATCTTCCTACAATATGGCGGATTCCCCCATATAGCGATTTGGGGGAATCGCTATATGGCGATTTACACCATTAATATTAGTCGTACGTATAGCACTGACAATATGGGACCGCTAAAAAAGCACCATATCTTCCTTTATTTTGTGATGCACACAGAAATAAATAATAATACTATAAAGATTTCATGCAATATTTGTTTCCAAAGCCAATATATTGAAATTTAAACAACCTCAATGTTTTTTATAGAGATTGCGATAAAATCCACCTTCTGAATCAGATCCGGATCAGCCTTTAAAATTTGATAGAGGTTCCCATTGTCAATCCCTGAATCAAATTTCATGAGTTTTGGGCAATAATTAACGGAGATGTTGAGAAAAAAATTTTTTGGCCCCATTGACCACAATGTTATCGAAAATTTGAAGGCGATCCAGAATCCAGGATTTCTTCTGGATCATAGCCAACATGAAATCAGTTCTTCCTTTTCACATTTCCGACAACTCCTGAAAATTTCAGCTAAATCCATCCATAACTTTTTGAGTTATCTTGTACACAGACAGACAGATATACGCCAGCAAAAACATAAAGTTGCAGTACATTGGTCGACCACAAGGGCGTGCCCCTAAAAGTGAGTCAATCTCCTCCGGCATGAGAATGCCCACCTTTGCAGCAGAAATTGATGTATATTTACAGACTGATTTGAAAAACAGCTGGATTCTTACATCCATGACAACTGTAACACGTTTTTGTTTTTTTTTTTGATTGACAGCTGGGTTAGCCAGTGACTTTTGCTCATTGCAGATAGTGAAGTAGCAAAGGATCGAAGTGTGCGAGCAGCAGGGCCCCAGCAAAGGCTCTGCTGCCCCTCCTCTCAGTAACATTTGACAGATTTGATCAGAGTGGAAGCAAAGTAACATTAATTAGCATCACATGAGGCGACCTGAAGTGACCGACGGTGATTTGAAATAAGGATGTGCTCATTTCAGGCCGGCTTGTGAGAGACGAAGGCTTCAGAGAACCTGTGGATGATGTCACGGGAGGTATTTGTCCAGTTTTTCGTCCCACTCTAATTTGCAGCTGTGGGTTTTACCTGGAGTTGAAGGTAAAAATGATCTCAAATGTTGCATCTCAACAGAAAAATTGCACAGTTTGTCACTGAAGAATCTTTTTTTTTCTCCCGCATATCCGTTTAAAACTAATTCAGATCAGATTTAGCACTGGTCTGAGTAATTCCTTTGACTCGGAGGCCATCCGTCTCACCCTGCACACTAATTTCGCTCGTATGTGACCTCCGTATTGGCTCATGCAGAGTGTTGCCTCTGAATTAATGACCAGCAGAAAACTACAGATTTATAGTGAATTATTTATTCCCCGGGATCATTATCGAATGCAGAAACGCACGTATACAACACGTGCAGCCTTTCTGTGACATTAATTTTAAATATATTGTAATAAATCAAATAAATTCTAGTGAATATAATTAGTTCTGCTTCTAACTCCTGTGAAACTGGAAATATGTACGTGATTTTAGCGGCTCATCTGGGCTGTTTGGATGTGCTTTAATGCCCTGTCAGTTTCTGTAACTTGATGTGCTCCTGAAGTGTCAGTGCACGTCAATAATTTATGATTCAAGCACAATCAATGCGAAGCGCTCGAACAGATGGTTAAGATGAAATGATCTCGCCGCCTTTTTAAAACACTTTAATGATGGCACGAAGCGATAAATAGACAAGAATAAGTGTCTGTGTTCTTCATGGGTGACATTAATTTTGCATGCAGTGCTATGAATGCATCTGAAGGAACAGCTATAAAGTTCAGCTACGAGCGCAGCTGAGGGTCAAATACGCTACATAACCTGCTGAAAAACATAATAGGTTGGAAGAAGTAAATGTGGACGAGTGAGTGGAGACACTTGGAGCGAGTCTAAATAACTCCGGTGCGTCTACCACGACTACAGAGACAAAAACGGAATGAACACATGGGCCTTCAAAAACAAACATCTACAAGAGTATCTGCCAGACTGGAGTCCAAGTTCTTGTTCTTTGTGATTTGAGACATGGCTCTAGGACCCAACGGGCTGATTATATCATGAAATCATTTTAAAATTGGGAGTTTAGAAAAGGAGGGGTTGGTTGCTTTTGTAACATGCTGCTATACTTGTTCCACCATCATCCATGTGTTCTTCTTCTTCTGCTGCTTCTTCTTCTGCTGCTGCTTTTTTTTGTTCTTCGTCTTCTTCTGCTGCGTTTTTGTCTTCAGCTGATGCGTCTTCTTCTTCTGCTGCTGCTGCTACTTTTTCTTCTTCTGCTGCGTCTTCATCTTTAGCTGCTGCTTCCTCTTCTTCGTCTTTAGCTGCTGTGTCTTCTGCTGCTGCTGCGTCTTCTTCGTCTTTAGCTGCTGCTTCCTCTTCTGCTTTTTCTTTTTCTGCTGCGTCTTCTTCTTCAGCTGCTTTGTCTTCTTCTGCTGCTGCTGCTACTACTTTTTCTTCTTCTGCTGCGTCTTCATCTTTAGCTGCTGCTTCCTCTTCTTCATCTTTAGCTGCTGTGTCTTCTGCTGCTGCTTCTTCTTTTTCTTCCTCTTCTCCTGCGGTGCCTTTGTCTTAAGCTGCTGCGTGTTCCTCTTCTTCTTCTTCTTCTTCTTCTTCTTCTGCTGCATCTTCTTTGTCTTACTCTTCTTCTGCTGCTGCTGGTTCTTCTTCTTCATGAATATATTGTAGCAGACAGTGGAACTTTTACATCCCCCTGCACTTTCTGCTGTTCACCACAGTTACTAATGAGCATTAACGCTGACCTGGAGAGACGTATTGTTCGCTCTTTTATGTGGATCACACGATGCATCAGAACCAAAGTTCTGTGGCAATAAATTTTTTATAATTCTTTTGAGTATGTTGTCTAATTATTAGAGCCCTTGTACATGGTAAACTGTATGCAAAAATCTCTAATCTACAGTATGCAAGAAATACTTTTTCCCTGTATTACTTGCTTGTTTCTTCTTGTGATTACTTTTTTTTTTTTTAATTATTATTTAATGGTCAAAGTTTAGATATAAAGGCAAAAATCAGAAATGTAATGTTAAAATATAGAAAAGTGTGCTGCTCTTGAGTTCAACTCAGTTGTTTCATTAAGTGACAAGAAATTTGTCCTTTTTCTTTTTTTTAACTCTTTCAACTGCGTTAAAGCAAATCTGCTAAAAGTAAAAGCTCTTTAAGATGTTAACGTGTCACGGTGTTGCTCCAAAACTGTCTAAAAGAGGCCCATATACGATACCATCACTTTAAAAAAAAAAAAAAAAAAAAGGAGAAAAGAAAAAATCAGATGCATGAAGACAGGTTAGTGTGACGGGTCAGACGGGATTTGGAGAAGTTTGTTTTCTATAAATGCAGTCTGACAGTCGACAGGTGCTCTGGCTGCTTTTCCAGGTGTCGGGAAATCTGGGAAAAAAAATCGCACGGAAGAGATAAAAACATCAACATGACACAACGGAGCTCCTGCGTCAAGTACGGCGGTGAAAATGTGAGCTGACAGAAATATGTGACGATCTCAACATTTTGAAAGATTTACCTCACCACTCTCGATTCCTGGGAAAAACGACGAGCGTCTAATTTTGGTCTGGTTTTTTTAAAAGCCGCATGTCAACCAGTTCAGTCGGTGACGTGAAAGTAATTTAGCGTCGCCAGCGTGATGCTTATTGTATTCCAGGACCGGGGAGCAGCTGGGTAATCACGTCGATCTGCTGCAGGCGGTTTAGATCAACAGCTATATGGATAAAATCCTGTTAACTCTGAACCCAGATGCGGACCATCCGGCGCTAATGGCGCCATTCAAACACGAGCGGCCTCGTGTTTACCCGCTTCAGAGCCTCATTTCATTCCTGAACATTTTGCTCTTTTCATGTGCATAATCGTGCTCTTTCACGTGTCGACACGTGAAAGAGCACGGAAGTGAAAAGTGCAGGGTTTTATTGCACCAGTTGGAGCCTGAGAGGAGGTTTATTTTTCTTCTGATCGCCTTTTTTAAAATCACAACCGTCACTTCGTTTGGGCCGGCTCAGACCAGTGAGCGGTTCAGATTAGCAGGATGGAGAAGAAGGGCGGAGCTGAAGTGATTGCTTTACCACCTTCAGACACGAAACCTGTTTATTTAACACATTAGCGACGCAGCAGGGGGGAGAAAATGAGACCATGCTTTTTAAATACAGAACCATTAATTCAGTGTTGGCCAACATTCACACTCATTTTTGCTAAATGGGATGCTGGAGAACATCTAGCTCGCTCTGAAGCTGACCGGCTGCGTCCCTCACCTGCCTCTCAACTTCTGATTGGATGTTCAAACTGTTCAGGGGTGCAGGGCTGTGAGTTTTGACTTCCCGTGAAATTTCGAATTGAGTTTAAAATTCTGCTTCTCACATATAAGGCCCTTAATGGCCTAGCTCCTCGCTATCTACCAGACCTGATAGCACGTTATGCTCCTAATAGAGCTCTCTGCTCTCAGAGTGCAGGATTACTCGTCGTTCCTAGAATATCTAAAAGTAGGTTTGGAGGACGGGCCTTCTGCTACCAGGCACCTTTATTATGGAACCAGCTACCAGTTTGGGTTCAGGAGGCTGACACCATCTCTATCTTTAAAACTAAACTGAAAACATTTTTGTTCAGTAAAGCCTACAGTTAGTCTAAACTATAGTGTGTAGGAGCTAATAGTTATAGCCATAGTTGTAGGAGCTCAGACTAGAGTAGCTCGTCTTAATCACAGCTTCGTCATAGCTATGCTGCTATAGGCGTACGCTGCAGGGGGACACCAACATGATCTGCTGAGTGGTGTCTCCGCCGCTGTTCTCCCTTCCTTCCCTTTCCTCCTCCCTTCTTCCTCCTCCAGTTCATTCCATAGTTAATTAGCAGCACCTCGTTACTGTAACTGTGCTCCATTTTCTTTCCTGTAGTTTGTTGTGCTGTTTTCCCTCCTTTTTTCTCTTTTCTTTCTGCATGTTTGCAGGCCAGAGTTTCCTGAGTTTCATGCTGACTCGCAGTTCCCTCCTCTGTCCATCCCAGCGTTTACCTCCACCTGTGTGTGTAGATGTGCTCAGGTGTTGGCTGCCGTGGTGACCGGTGATCTAGTCCTCTGACCATCTCACCTCAGTGCTGCTACCTGCATCTGTTTATATAGACATTTCATTCAGTCATTTGTGTCTCTCCTCTCTCTGTCCTCCATCCTCTCTCCTTTTTCTAATTTGTCATTATCCTTGATTTGAATTTAATAATATAATTTTTAGTTAATGATATTTGCTCGGGGTCATGCTCTGGGTCTCTGTAAAGTTCCTAGAGACAATTGACATTGTAACAGACGCTATACAAATAATACTAAATTGAATTCAGATGTGGAAAGTTTCTGTTTGGTGTTGGAGTTTCATCTCTTTGCTCTGAACCAAGAACTGTTAACGACGACTCTTCAGGAGATCAACGCTGCTGTTTTTTGCCAAAAGTGAATAAAATAAGCAGAAAACTTTGAAATCCAGTTACCGACGCTGATCAGATATTTATTCAGAACTCCTTGAGTTACTTTTTTTTGTACACCGTATAAAAGTCAACTTTCTTATACAGGCTTTTTCTTCCCTTCTTTAAATGTATAAGACATCACCATGAATTATTTTAGTTTTGCAGAACATTTCTGAAACAAAATGATAAAAAGGCTGTTTTAAATGAGGGTACAACATAAAAGATAACGAGCCGGTTCTTGCAGCTCTTCACAATAAACCTTCTGAACGTTTAAAATCAGCAGGACGCAGAAGAAGCACCGTTGTTCACCATCTGTGAACCTGTCAGCCACGCGAGCGCTGCCAACTCCTCGGTGCTACTAAACACCCCCAAGTTCACGGACAAACATTGACAGAGCAAAAAATGCAAGCTAGGCCAGCTGGCCAAAGTTGCAGCCTTGAATGACGAGTCAAAGATGTCGCAATAGCTGCTTGTAATTGCGACAGGTAACTTGAGGAAAAGAAAGTGTATAGGGGAGCACAGTTTCTGGTTGCATTACTGGATCAGCTGGGAGGCCAGCATCACGGAGCGGAGTCGACATCCCAGCGAGGCGGCCTCAGGTTCAACTTTGGAAAGTTGATTCATTTTGCAAAGAGAGGGAGCAACACAAGAGCAGCACGTGGTCCCCAACTGGATTCAAGGTGGGCTTCCCGGGTACAGAGCCGGCAGGTGGCGTGGGTCTTTGATGGTTTCCCTGTTACTCGCCCCAAAGGGGAAGCTTATGTGGGTCGAATATATACGCCCCATGGGGGACAAAAGATGAAGAAACGGGTGAATCAAGTGGTTCCAGCTGTCATGAAACCAGCAGACGAACCCACGTTTGGATCATATGGGGCCAACATGAATGCTGGCTGGGTCCCTGCTGATGATTTGTTAATATAAATTATTACTCAAGAAGCATTAGCTTTAAACTGAGACTGAAGCTTGATCCTGGACATACAGTCATGAAAAAAAAATTATTAGACCACCCTTGTTTTCTTCAGTTTCTTGGTCATTTTAATGCCTGGTACAACTAAAGGTACATTTGTTTGGACAAACATAACGATAACCACAAAGATTGCTCATAAGAGTTTTATTTAAGAGCTGATATCTTACCATTTTCCATGGTTTTCTTGATTATAACTTAAATCACTTAAGTTTTTACATCAATAGCTATGGCGTTGTACTGCCAAAAACACTGCTTTTATGCATTCAGTGTTTTCTTTTCTGTCTCTTTTAGTCACATGATGACGTTTAGTGGTACCAGGTATTAAAATGAACAAGAAAGTGAAGAAAAAATGGTGGTCTAATAATTTTTTCCATGACTGTATATCCTTTTTTTCTTAGAAAGGGGAAATTTGAAAAGCAAACAACTCTGCTTGGAAATTGATTTGGGTGTCTAAAGTGACTAATAAAGCAGAAGTCTTTGGCATGAAACAACCGTGTCCACTTTACTGTGTAAGGGGTCAGTGAACAGTTTTCAAAATCTAAAGAGACAGTTTAGTCTAAATAATGGCAACTTCTTTAGATTTTTACAGGTTCGTCACCGTGTTGAACAATTGATGAAAGAGATTAAACAAGAACAATGGGATAACATTCTATTGTAAGTATTTATGGATGCATATGATTTCAGGTTCAGGTCAAAAAAACCATCTCAAAACTCTACAAGGGTTTGCAACAAATGAAGGGCAGCTCATTGCATGTAAAGCAGAAATGGGAGAGGGAAGGAAATTTAGTTTTAAATGATGAAGATTGGGAATATTTATGACAAAACTCAACAATATGGAGAGAGTTTTGTTGGAAAATCCCCATAAGATTTTTTATCACTTCAGCTCAAAAAAAAAAAATATATATATACCAGTTCATTAATATGTTGGAGACAATGTGGCTGCTTGGAAGCAAATCATTATCACATATTTTAGTCTGGTGGGAGATCTATAACACTGTGAAAAATCTGTTTCAGATAGATATTACTTTTGAGTTTGTGTCATTATGTTTAGGAGTTTTACCTTCAGAAAATGTATCCTCTAATAACAAATACTTATTTCAGATACTAAGTGCTGCATCTAGAAAAGCTATAACAAGAAAGTGGCTAAAACTATAAAAACCTACAATAGACGAATGGTTTGACATCATCAAGATGGAAAAAATTACTCTTGCTATAAGATTAAAACAGGATCTGTTCTGGAGAAGATGGGAAAGATGGATTAGATAAGTCACTCCAGTTTACCCATCCTTTATTTAGGTCTTATACCCATCCCCCTTTCTTCATCAATATTTGTCCTTTTCAACCCCTATGCATCAGTATATTGAGTTCATTTATTTATTTTGTGTTTTACCCCCAAGGGTATTTCAGAAGTGCACCCCAGCATTCTTATTCTAAGCCAAAGGAGTTCGGTACTTAATTTTTGTAAAGTATTAATTCCATTTTTGGTGTGATTGAGGGAGGACCAATCATCCCTAACTGTATACCTTCTGCAATTCCAGTTGTGTTGCTGAATGAATCGATTGTTGTGTACAGACAATAGGAGGTGATTGGTGAATTGTAAACCATGAAAATTACAATAAAAACAGAATTGAAAAAAAAAAGAAACAACCATGTCACTGTGAGGCACCGTGAGTCTGGAAAATACTGAACTCAGTGAGCCGCTCAGACCCTCAGAGCTCTGTGACATCACAGACCGAGACCACAGACAGTTCATCCAGCCTCCTCGTGTTTGTCCTCACTAGCTTTAGCATCGCGCAGTGCCCGCTGGTCCTCTGGACCACAACAACCGCCCGCTGGTCTCTGGACCACAACAACCGCCCGCTGGTCCTCTGGACCACAACAACCGCCCGCTGGTCCTCTGGACCACAACAACCGCCCGCTTGTGTTCATTCCTGCAGTCAACTTGCATTCAGAAGACGTGCGTCTCCTTTAAACATTCAGAGCTGCACTCATCCACTTTTCTTTAAAGCGATTTACTCGCCGTTAGCTTATGTAGCGCATGAGCGCCTGTTCAGATTTCCATTCACTCGTATCCATTTCACGCCTGAATGAGCACGACACCCTCGCTGCCCAGCAGCAGCGAAGATGCCACAACGTAAAACCGAAGGTGCACAACTTTGATTGGGGGGGGGGGGGAATTCAATTACAGAATTATAGCATTTAACGCTGCATTTTCTCAGCTTGTTTTACCGAAACAAACATCACTTTCAGAGTCTCAGCTTTCCCGTCTCACTCAACTCCAAGAACCCTCCCTCTCTGAGCCATCCTCTGAAATCCAGCTGTGTTGACGGTCCTTTGCATCAGACTTCGGCGTCTACGCTCCTCACTTCATCAGAGAGTCACACTGAGATGCTCCATAACAGCTTCCCCCTGAACCTACTACATTATGAAGCAGAGAGTCGACTAAAATCAGCTCTAAGCCTCACCACATCCTATAAAATCAATCCCGTCCCCTCAGGGCCGGCGCCGCGTGTCAACCTGTGGTCACATATCTGTGATGGAAGCGCAGCAACGCCTCATGTCTTGAATGCAGACCGCATGATTTTCAGCACGTTCTGCAGGGAGGAGGATGATGAACATCGATGCATCGCTGCAAGACCTCTTTGCCATCGAGGCTGATGGCTCCAACAATCAAAGCAACTTATAAAGCGAAACATAAAGCTTCTGTGACAAAGAGGAACAGCTGAGCTCATTCTGAGCGTCCACCACCCAGAGTCAAGTCATGACAGACCAGCAGACTAGATAAACCTGTGTGTGTGATGGGAGTGGTGGTGGTGGTGGTAGGGTGGGGTTTGTAACTCACACAGGAACATTAAACTTTATTGCATGCCGGTGATTATTGCTTCAACTATTTCTAATGCAGCCCATGATGTCTTGAGTCCTGCAGATATCCTTTTAGCTCTGTAGCTGCTTCACTGAGCTACTAAAGCAACAGTCTCTGCAACAACAACAACAACAACAAAAAATCACATAAAGGTAAATTATGCAATAAGACAGGGGAACGGATCACCCGAAACACTTTAAAGCACACGCACGCACAGCCGCCGTGCGTTTCCACACGCCGCAAAAACTCAATACTGCGAGAGCTGAGTGGCACTTAGTTTCGCTGTCACCTTACCTCTGCGGCTCGCCGCCGAGTTCCAGATGGGTGATTTACAGACGACCGACACCTCGGGTTGTGGATGCCGTGCCGGAGTGCACACGGTCGTCAGTGGAAGCAGCGAAAGCTGTGAGAGGAAGGAGACGGGAGGAGGAGGAGGAGGAGGAGGAGGAGGACGGCGCAGAAGCTGAATTATGGATGTGGAGGGGCGAGAGAGGGATTCCTCTGCTGCTGCTGCTCCCCGGATCGCAGAGCGTGAATCATCCTCGAGATGGATCAAGTGGCGCCGTCCAACTGACGGGCTGGGTTTGAGCCGGGAGGGTATCTGCCGGGGCTGGGGTGGGGTGGGGTGGGGGGGTTAGTGTATGAGAAGCACAGATATCATAAGGAACTAGTCTTCAGCGTGAACTGATCATTTCCTCTGCATATATATCGATCTCTCACCAAAGACTTTCCCTCTGGATGGAGCTAATAGTTCTTTATTAAATCAAGTTTTCATGTTAGTTACTTTTCCATCAAGAAGGCGGAGGGTTGCATCAATACAGTCCCTCCCAATCAAATGGTTTATTTGGTTTACCGAAATTGTTTCCCACATTTATTCATTTACAGGCAGTGCAGTTTTATTCAAACTAACAGCAAGTGAGTTAAACTCAAAATTTTATTTCCAAGCACGTAAAAAAGCATCGGGAACACTGCACGTCCTATTTCAAATCTAAACAGGTAGAAAATGTTTGTTACTGTTTGTATTTTAAAGAAAGTGAAGAAATTGGAAAATTGGGCTGTTCAGAAAAACAAAAAGAAACCAGCAGTTTTTCCTTTTTTCTTTTATAAACTCAAACATTGACTGTATTGAAAGTAAATCTCCGTGTTCTTTTATCTGGTGCCATTGACCAGACTAGAAACAAGGACCAATTAAAGAGTTTAATATACAAAGATTCAATATGCCATGCAGAATATTTTAATCAACTGATGATCGTTGCCTTAACACCACAGACAGATGCCAGGAAATGCATCCAGAATATCAGATTGTGTCCGTTCTTATAGTCCCAGAAAAGGCGGATCCTTGCGTTCTTCTGAGTTTTATGGCTCTTTGTCATTCGAGTCCAGACGGTAAACAGCTCTTTAGTCTTACAGTCCAGGAATGGGATGTCCCTAAAATGTGTTTATCTATGCCGTCACAGAGTTCCTTAGAAAACAGCAGGTCAGAAGGTCCCAGTCGTGAAGTCATGAAACAGCAGAACTGAGGACTCACCATCATAAAAAGAGACTGCATCCTTCATGCCATAAAGTTTAGTTTAAACAGTTAACTATTCTGAGTCCCCAAATTCCTTACAGTATGAACTAATAAAATCTGGAAGGTCTTCCAGTCCAGGACCACCAACGACAGTCCACATGTCCTCTGCATTTCCGATGTCACCAGACCAGTTGTCTACTAGATCCAGGTCCAGGACTGGTCTGGTCTCTCCATATCGGGTTGGTCCGGGACCAGGATGCTGCTGCTCACTGACGTGTTTGGGGTCGTCGTCTTGTTGAAAGTCCCATTTCAAAAGTGTTTCCTTTTCAGCATAAAACAACGTGACCTCCCCAAGTAGTCTGATGTGTTCAGACTGATCCGTGATCCCCCATAAAAAAAAGCCCGAACAACCGCAGTACGAGACACATCCCCACATCATGATGCTTCCTCCGCCGTGCTTCATAATGGACTGTGGTTTGAATCCAGTGTTTGGTGGGTCGCCTAACAAGCAAAATGTTGCTCCATTTCCCTTCAGGCCAGTTAGGTTTGTTCTTTGTATAATTATAACCTTTTCGGCATACACAGTTTTGATTTTTTCAGCAGTGGGATTTTGTGGAGGCTTCTTGCTGATATATTGGCTTCACATACATGTTTTCTAAATGTTACAGTAACAGGTAGATCTTCCTTGATCAGTCTGAAGCTGATCATCGGCTGAGTCTTTGCCATCTTGGCTGTTCTATCCGCTCTCGTTGGCATTTGAAAGCATTTCACACTGTAGCCCATCATTTTCTTCACATCTTCGTACGTTTTCCCCTCTTCAGTCAGCTTGTGGATCAAAAGGACGCTGGTCTTCTTGACAATGTTTTATGTAATTTAATGTTCTGTTAAATGTCAGAACACTGAAACTGAAAGAAATTTCTTTCGGTTTCAATGCAAGGCGAAGTTGAAAGTCGCCCTTTTTCTCAGTTTGTCAGTTTCTTGCAGTTGCCTGTCTGGTCTGAAACCATCACCAGCTGGTACTTGTCAGTTTCAAGTGAAATGTCCTTTTGTTGGTGACAGTCTCGGCCGTTCATCTTTGTTATCTTTCTGGTGTTTTTTTTTTTCTTTTCTTTTTTCCTTTTTCTCCATGAAACTGCTTTCCCTCTTCTGTTCCTATTCATCCTAAACAAGTAGTTCCTAAACCATGTGATCTTAATGTCATTAGTAAGTTTCAATGTTTAACCCTTATCTGAATTGATTCTACATTGACTTCTCTAAAACAAGTCTGTGTGTAATTGATTTTTTTTTATTACTTGCACTTATGGATTTGACAGTTCCATCATAACAGTTGTCTTTTATCCTCCCATTAACAACAGCTTCATTCCAACTCCAGTTTTTCTCATTTCTGCCATGTAAGGCAAAGTTTAGTTCCCCGTCATGTCTGACGCAACAACAGTCGATATTTGTCAGTTTGTTGTTGCTCTCAGCTGTTTTCTCCTTTTGTCTTTTTGCTCTTGTCTTTCTAGTAAGTTGTTTTTTTTTCCTCTTTTTTTTTTTTGCTCTGTCCATGTGGGGATGGACATTCCAGAGTGAAATGCATGTTGACAGGAGACACACTCAACATGTTGCCAAGAGGTCAAAAATGTTTTACTGTAAAGCAAAGATAAATGTGCAAATAACCCTGCTGAACTGAAAAAAAAAACCTTCACCCAGTGTCAAACTAAAACTTTAATTAGCTTAACATCCTACACAGCTACACATGATGTCAAGTAAATCAGCTCCAAATAATTGAAATGATCTTGGCAGTCATGCATGCGGCTGAAGCTGACGTCTCCTCCTGGGAGGACAGAAGCAACTGAAGGGAGAAATAAGTCGATGGAGGCTGTTGTATCCTGCAGGACGGACCCACGTGGTCTGAGACGCTACGATCGGTGATGGATGATGAATAAGAAGAGGAGGAATCACTCTCCTCAGCCTGTCTGGAACAAATGGTGGGAGTGGTTTAAGACAAATAACCAACCAGTAAGGTTACATTTGTGTTACTACAGCAATGGCTGCTCAAACACCACGTGTCCCCCTTTTTTTTTCACTCTTAATTTGTCACACTCGTTAGTTTACTGTAACAAACACATGGGTGAGTTTATTGACGGGGTATTCCCGTGTCACAGCGAACCAAGCTCTGTCCCTGAAATAAGTGGTTCTTTAACCCAGTGCCTCTCAATTATTTTCTGCTGCCCCCCCCTCCCCACACCCCGTCTCTCTCCTCCTTTCTTTTCATTCCTGCTAAATATTTCTCTGTGGTGTCTCTTGAGGGTTTGTTCACTTCATATCTCTTGCTCTGTGCTGTGTGTGCGCATGTCCATGCAAAGAAACAAAAAACAAAAACGTCACAATATAGCTAATACCCCCCGCGCACACTGTGACAATAAGAGCGCCACTGCCCCCTACTGTAGTATATGTGCAATTACACTGTATTACAGTACGGCAAAAAAAAAAAATCATGTTCCCGGGGTCACAGGCGCTCCCCCTGGCATCGCACCACGCCCCCCCAAGGTGTCGCCCCACACTATTTGAGAAAGAGTGTCACCAGTTCATCACCCACATGTACACAAACAACCACACACTCTCACAATCACTCCTACGGGCAATTTAGAAAAACCAATGAACCTGACATGAATGTCTTTGGACTGTGGGAGGAAGCCGGAGTTAAAGTAGTCATCCTCATGTGAAGCTTCTTGCATCAGCGTCTCTTACCTGCAAATAAATGTCCTTCTCATTTTTTTTGACACATGCGGATGGCGCAGATGGACCACATTAATGCTAAATTAAGGATTTTGTCCAAGAGGGCAACACCGGCTTCCTAGTTTTTGCAGCTCCTTGACTGACCACTGGGGGCACGCTCCAGATCGACTCCAGAGGCGAGGCGATCTGCATCCGGCCAAATTTTCAAATGTCCAACTTTCCATCAGGATTGAACCGATTATCAGCCTGTTCTGTCACCATATTTCACATCTGTGACATCTTATTTAAAAGGAATGAATGCAGGAAACGATGCATTTTTTTAATTTACATCAGGTACAGTAAAGAAGCCACACATTTATGCACATTTAGGGGCAGATGGTTGGCACCATCTTGACTTCGGAGCTGTGAATAAAGAGTTTAAGTTCATGCATTTTGTTGCACTGTTAGCTGTACAGGCTGCCACGACTTGCTGTAAGTTGGCCTGGAAGGATCTCAGGGCAAAGCTTGGCTAAGTACCAAGCGTTCAATGCAAACTGGACATCGGCTTGTTGGAATTTCAGAATTAGCTCAAAAGTTTAGTGCACAACAGCTGGTTAAAGACTAAACTTTCATGGTCCTCAGGAATGCCCAGTGTCTACATTCTGTTTTCCCAGTTTCCTGCTGTCTTATAACCTCCTGACTTCCAAAAAGTTGTGACTTGAACAGAAATAAACACATTTGAATGACATTTTTGCCTCCTGGAATGTGGGAGGCATCTCAGACAAACATATTTGATTGACATCTCAGCTCTTGGGTGGAGACAATCAACAGCATGTGTTTAAAACTTGTGATGTGATCTGGAAGAAGAAACACCAAAGAGGAGGAATGCAAGACCCCCCCGCCTTCTAGAGCTATAAAAGGGAGTCAGTCCAATAGTTTTGTGTGCATTGTCCACAGCACCTGTTTGGTGTACCATCAGCCGATTTAATATTCTGCATGGTATATTGAACCTTGTATCAATTTTTCTGTATTAAACTGTCTAATTGGTCTTTGCAAGACTAGAATCATTTAGCCTTAAAGTTTTCGTGTTCTTTTATCTGGTGTCAAGAAGAGACTGAAAGCAATCTCTCACAGTTTTATCGCAGGTGTGTCCCGGCTCCTACAATGGAGCCTTTTTTGGATTGAAATCAATGCAAGGTCATGTTAGTTAGCATTATACATTAGTGGGAGCTACGTCGAGCTGAAACCCCTGGTAGAAAAAAAACATAAAATGGGGTGCAAAAACAAAAACTGGGAACTGTAATATTAAAACTGCATTTTGGGGCTTTATTGTATAATGCTGATTCATAAGTCCGTGACTTTAGCTCTAGATCCTGGTCTGTTGAGGGCCATCGCTTCTGATTATCATTCTGGTCACTAAGTTTTGACATGTAGGCGTCTAAAGAACTTATTCAAAGGTCCTGATGTTTTCATGTGATGTTTAAAAAGACAGCTGTTTCCTCCTGACAATTTGTCATTTTTGATCATAACTGCATTCTCTGATGTAAGTAATGGCCTCTCTGAATTGTATATGACTTGGAGAATAAATCCACTTTGCACCTCTGTCGTAGTCCAAGTGTCGTTTAACTGCTGATTGACTGTCTCGCTAGAACACACTTAGTGTATATACGTACAAGTAAGATATACCTAAAAATATTACATAACAGTGGTATCCCTTTTGGTGATTAATTTGTTTTTTTTTCTGTTGTTTGTACTGTTGTCTAATTTCTTCCATTCTCTGCGGTCCTGATCGGGAAGAGCTGGGCTGTTTCATTGGTCGCAAATCAGCCAATGTTGGGTTGAACCAGGACTGGGTAGAGTCCAGATCCCGCCAATATCCCAGCTAGGGGTGTGAAAAAAAATTAATTTGGGGATATATCGCAATTTTCAGCCGCCCAATATAATATCGATTTTTCAGCTCCTAATATCAATTTTTTTTTTTTTTAGGAAAATTCATTCGTTCACCTAAATGTGCAAAAAAGCTAATAATAAACAATAAATAGGTTGTTTTGAAGCAAATAGTTTGGACTCAATTTGTCCTCTGAATGATCAATATCATCTGATGAACATATACAGCAACTTGATTTTTCATCTCTACTTTTAGTTTTGATATTAACTGGGTAGAATATCGCTATATATCGTGATAATATTGTGACCCAAGTATCACAATACATATGGTATTGCGAGGTCCTTGCCAATACTCACCCCTAATCCCAGCAGCGAATCCCGAATTGTCTCTTCCAGAAACATAAACGTTTCAGAGGCATTTAAAAACAAAGAAAAGGTGGTAATTCACCAACTGTTGGACTGTTCACCCACCGATGGGAAACGTTAGCTGGTTTAGACCGTCGTCAGACAGGTTGGTTGTACCCTTACTGGTGATGTGTTGTTGCAACGACGATCCTGCTGTCAATATAGCTGTCTTGATATTAGACCGCGTTGGCTGAAACATTCACTGTCATACATTGGAACCAGTTACCCGACTCACTGGACCAATAAGGAAATCTTGAATATATTATTCATTCTAAAGTAATGTATTTAGCTGATCCTATTAGGATGTTTATAGAAGCTTCTTGAAGCCTACATTTTATATGCGCATATATGTGTGTGATGGTATGATGCCAAAAATATTTAACGACACATGAAACATCAAATGCGCCAATGCATTTTTATTGCGACCTTGGAGGAATGCCTGCATCTTAATCGATAGCGTCTCGTTTTCAGCCTGACTGCTGAAGTAATTTCTGAAAAACGGTTAATTGCGTCGTGATGTGTTGATCTTGTAACCACATTTCCACAGCTGAAGACGCGTCGGGGGAGGTTCCAACTCCAATTCCACACGGATTTCACGCAGGAATTGACTTGAAAACCCTATGGGGGCTTTACGAGGTTGTTGCTGCCAGTTCATCTGCGGTCCTGCATCGCTTGCCAAAATGCCACATAATTTTTTTTTTTTTTTAATTTCTGAGGTTTGTATCCATTTCTACCCAGCTTCCCCAACTGCCTTTCCTTATCATCTTTGGCTAATACAACCAGACAGTTTCATTACTTTTTTTTGTACATCCTGCTATTTAACTCGTCTCTCAGCTGCTCTCACAACAGCTGTCTGTCCAAAATCTCATCAGTAGGTGCTGCAAAACAAATTTAATTTGAACTGAATCTGCAAAGTTGCAATGATTTAATTCAATCACGATCGAGTGTTTTTGGCAAATTCCTGACGTCTGAAAGGACTTTTATCTTGTATTCAGGCCAGAAATCAGAGAGGCTCTTCTGCACGAAGGACATGCTTGTTTTATTTTCTAAACCAGTGGTTCTCAAACTTTTAATACTTTGTACCATCTGAGAAACTGAGTACCACCATGATGACCAATTTTAAAATATAGCCATATATGCCTTCTCAGTTAGCTTTAAACACACAGAGATGTTTATTACCTCCGCCAAAGGAGGTAATGTTTTTGCCGGCGTATATCTGCCTGTCTGTGTACAAGATAACTCAAAAAGCTATGGATGGATTTTGATTAAATTTTCAGGAGTTGTCAGAAATGTAAAAAGGAAGAACTGATTTCATTTCGGGTGTGATTCGGACGAAATCCTGGATTCTGGATCACTTTCAAATTTTCGATAACATTGCGGTCAATGGGGCCGAAAATTTTGTTTCTCAATATCTCCGTTAATTATTGCCCAAAACTCATGAAATTTCACTCAGGGATTGACAATGAGAACCTCTATCAAATTTCAAAGGCTGATCCAGATCTGATCCAGAACGCGGATTTCATCGCAATCTGTAAATCGCTATATAGGGGAATTGTTGCACTTGGTGGAGGTCTGCGCTCTCCGAGTGCTTTTCTAGTTCCTTATTGTGGTTATTTATTACCTGAATTGTTACTTTACTGAATCAGACATTTACAACTCTGTCCAACAATTCTCACATCCTCATACTCTCATACAGAGCAAAATAAACACACTCAAAAGTTGTTACATCTGCACCTCAACTGAATATGCAACAAATATCTTTTATAAGACAATTTTAATGATCTCAAGCTATATATTTCATTTGAAACGTATTTATAATGCATTGTATTTTTCCCCCCTTTTTTTTTAAGTGAAAATGTGGAAAAAATGTGGAAAGTCATGTACCACCAGTGGTACGTGCACCACAGTTTGTGCACCATTGTTCTAGAAAATTCACAACATGAAACCTTACAGAAGGCCCAACCATGTGTTGGAGTGACTAACCGCTTACACTATCGCTCTGAAGCGGTTTGATACAGGGTTGAGTCTATCAGCGTTGAGGGTTCATTAACGCACCTGAATTATTTATTCATATTTTTTTGTTTCATCTCGCCGAGACTCTTCCAACTAAGAGTCCAACGACTCACTTGGCAGAAGGCACGCATGCACTCCCAGAAAGGCCTGTGTGGGTAAGAAGAAATGACAGCTGTAGGGGGGTCATACACTATTCAGCAATACGTGTATGAATAATACAGCGTCTCCTCAGGAGCCCCGTGGTGGTAGGCGAGCTCATGAAGCGTGACTGAGTGGACACTGTGGGTAGTTCCCTCCTTAAAATACTTTTTAAAAAATAAAATAAAACCTAAAATTTAGCACATGTCATCCAGAGGATGAGCGGCATTGTTGACATCATCCAGGTCATGATGATGCTGATGCTGGGAAGTTGTGGGTTTTCTCCATCGGCACAAACAGACGGACTGTTGTGGAAGAAATGCTGTTAAAGGGTGGTGAAATGGGAAATTACACTTCCTTTAAATCTATTGAAAGATCCATTAAGCTCATTTTTAATCAGACGAAGAAACAGACAGCACTTAGTGGAGCTTCAAACTGACATTCCTCAGCAAGTGTTTTTTTTTTTTTTTTTTTTTTTTTGTGGCCCCGAGGATTTATTTTGGATTTTTTTGTCCCCCTTGCTATTTTCCCTGTGCACGCTCCCACTGGGGACCCCTTTCTATGAAACACAATGTTGTGTTTTTTAATTAACCCAGACATAAAACGCCTAATTCACAGTATCCCTCGAATGATCTACAGAACGTCTTGGACCTCCATGTTCTCTACCCAAATGAAATCACGCCCAATTTTCTTTTAATAGCACATCAATTTTCAAAGTTAACTGCTGTCAAAGTTAGGCTTGTTGGTTAAAGAGAAACCATGTCAGTTCTGGAAGAATAACCAGACCACTAGAGGTTTAATTCTCTGTGTGGGATCAGAGCAGCCGTCTCTCTTAACTGGGAAAAGTGGACTGGTATAGCTTCAGGGGCTTCCTGTCCACTTGAGGATGGATTTCAAGACTTTTTTTAAAAATTTTGTATAAGGTTTTAAATGAGTTGGCGCCACCTTTTATTTCTATGACCTTCTTCCTATTTATGTGGCCCTTGGAGGTCTGGATCTCCAGTTGGACTAACCAGGTCAACCAAGAGCAAGAAAAATGATTTATAGTCCAGTCAACGCGCTGAGGTCATCCAGTCAGATGGTCCTTGATGTTCTCAGATCAAGACTCGGAAATACAGGCAGTTACGCCTTTTACGGGTCATGTTCCCCTTTCTGTGGAAGAGCTAATACCATCAAATTGAAGACCTGTGATGTTCAACTCCTTCCTTTTAGATCCATTTCTACTTGCTGGCTATGGGTTAGGATTTTGAATAATTTGTTGTATTCTACCACGAGTTGGAAAGGGCTGATATATGCTTCTACATAGAACTGACCACACATTGTGTCCATTGTTTTTCTTTCCAATCATCTACTACTTCTTTTTCAATCAAGATGGTGATGCAGTATGAACAGTATAAGTGCCAGTTAAGATGTTGTATGTAGGGAAAGTGTGTCGTTGCTACATGGAAGCACAAATCAATCTTTAAGCACTTTTTTTTTAAGACTGACATCTTTAATCAGCTCTGAAGTTGCTCATTTGTTTCCCGGTAATTGCGTCAAATTCTGTGCAGTAAAAGCGTTACGATACAAAGGCCCCCTTACAACTTCCACCTTGTGTTTAAATTCATGTCGCGTAGTCGTTTCCTGCTGCAGCACCTCGAGTAGATATTCAATAAAAGCTCCTGGAATCATCTAGCTCTCCTGTATCTGGATCTAAAACCCCCTAAAAACCTGTCGAATGATTTCAAATCAAGCTCAGAGACCGTTCCAGTCGAATTTACATGACTGCATCTTAGACATCATCAAGAACGGGAAAAGAAATCAGTCTGATTGAAACATGTCTGCAGTCCTGCCCATCCCCAAAAAAAAAAAGACTGTCTGCAACTCGAAGCCTCTCTCCTCGACTTCTCCAGTGTGAGTTACATCACATTGCATTAGCAGCCGGTTTTACTGCCTCCTTTGTGCTCTGTGTGAAAGCTGTAATTTACAGCAGAATAACATCAACCAGTTGAACTGTTTCCTGCATTGATCGGAGGCTTCTGCAGACTCGCCCTCAGTCAGAGCGCTGCATTGTGAGGCCAGCGGCTCTCTGTCCTCCGTTTCTGAGCATTATTCAGCTCTGAGAGCCAAATATGAGATGGTTGAGCAACTGTGTGGACCGAAGGGTGGGGGGGGTGTTGGTGTTTGGACTCTCTAGTTGTGTTTTAGTGCTTCGACACCACTGATGCTTCAGTGTTTATCATCCATGCCTTTTTAATAACTTATTTTAAAGGTCTGTTAATGTTTATGCTGAATATTAAATGCATAATTACTCAGATTTTTCTCAAATCTTTCATGCCTGCGTTGTAGCTTCCACATTGATGCAGGCTTGTCGTGATAATGGGAGACGATCGGAAGCAGCTTTCTGATGTTATTTGCAGACGCATCTAAGTCACATTTTTGTCAACGGTTATCCGTCATTTACCCGGAGACTGACAACTGAGATGATCACAGTAGAGATCTTCATGGGTCCACTTTCAGGGAACCGAACCCGAATGGACCCGTGAAAATTCAACCCGAAACCGACCCGACCCGAGCTATTATCATAAGTACGGGAGTCCGAACCTGAATGGACTCACACTGGTGGTACGCGAGCGCTCTCTGGTGGTACGCAGGGGAACTTCATGACTTGTCAATGCATGACAATGCATTATAAATAGAATGTTTCAAATGAAATTCAGGTAACAATACAGAAACACAATAAAGAATAAACATCTCTCCTGTTGTGTTTAAAGCTAATTGAGAAGGTATATATGGCTATAGTTTTAAAATTGGTCATCATGGTGGTACTCAGAGAGCTGAACACTTTTGCAGGTGGTACGCAGCATTAAAAGTTTGAGAACCACTAGGCTACATGATGTAAACAACAATAAATCCACGTCGTTATTTTCTTTGTGGATACAGATGCTATTGGTAGCAACTGCTAATGCTAATAGCCTACACCAGTCAGGACGTGTCGTGAATATGTTCTCTCATCCAACTTGTCATGTTGGCGATCCGTTGTGCTTTACAGCTGCCGGGCAAACCGCTAATAACACGCTACGGCAACATGACTGTTTCATGACAAACACGCCACATTAATTAATAATTAGTTTAACTGCCTCGAGTCCTGACATTGGCTGCCACCGCCAATATCTTTACCTCTCTCGAGTAAACGTGGACCCAGCCTGTCAGAGAGCACCGACCGGACCCGAGACTAACTGTACCGATTCAGACCCGAACCCGGAGTCAAGTCTTTTGAATGGACCCGAGATCCGATTCGGGTCGGGTCGGAACCTCGTGGTTTTCGGGTTGTCAGGGTTGTTCCGAAGACCTCTAGATTGCAGTTTCCACTTAAAGAGACGACCCTGACATCTGGTCCAATTGACCACCAATAACTGGAATTTCATTGCCATGTATCTGCTGGAGTTACAGCTGAGGACGCTGGTGAAAAGTGTTTTATCCATGTCTCAAACAGTGATGTCTGTGTGGGGGGGTACACCAAGTGTACACCAAGTGTAGTGATGGTGTACACCAAAGTGTACAAAGTGTGCTCTCAAGATGACGCCATCTGTCATCTTGAGAACAGAGGGGAGAATTTTCCTCCGATTGTGCTGTTCAGCTGTGTTTTCATCCCCGTCAGGTTTCTGCCTTGTCGAACCTCTCTTCGGCTTCTGCCCCGCTGCAGCTCCTCGTCCCATTAGCGTCAGGCGGTCTGGAGAGATGGGAGTCGGCGGCGGCGGCGGCGGCTCCCGCGCTCCTCGGCCCAGCCATGCGTCTGTAATCATTCTGGCTGTTGCCGTGCTGATTGGTGCTCCTGGGTCGGGCCCCGTTGTAGGTGAGTGATCAGCTGTTCTCTTGGATACACAAGTCTGCTGTTGATCAATTGGCCCATTAATCCAGCGGCAGAATGGATAATGCACAGCTAGAGGGGATGCACACGCCAGCACAGTGACAGAGCCATGTTCCCACTTTGTACCTCCTTGTAAAACAACCCCTGAGGTTGTTTGGAAAGAGAGAGGGGGAAAAAAAGGAAAAGTCTTACATGGATGATGTCCTCCATATCCATTTGCATAATGTTGTACCTATTTTAAAGATTAATATTGCTTTGCAACAATGGAAGCAGTGCTTTTCTTCTGCTGATGCACAGGGGTGTAATGCACTGGAGTTAATGAAGCAATCATTCAATCCATGTGGGAAATTATCAACCTGGAACCAAATTGATTTCGGTGAAGGTTTTGAAATGTCAAAACAAAATTTGCAGTTACAAACAGCCACTTCAGCTGTTTTTCCTCCTGTCTAAACAATGCAGACATGAGAAGTCCATAGGCGGGGCTGGACTGAAATCAGCCATGGCATTTTTGGTCAAGGTGGCCCACAACCTCCGTCTATAACTGCCCAGTATATACACTCACCAGCCAGTTTATTAGGTACACCTGTTCAATTGCCCGTTGATGCAAATGGATCATTAGCCAATCAAATGACAGCAACTCGGTGCATTTACACGGTCAAGAGGACATGCTATGGCACGGTTGTCAGCCTGAGTACTTTAGAAGCTGCTGAGCTGCTTGGATTTTCAAACACGACCATCTCCAGGGTTTACAGAGACTGGTCCGAAGAAGAGAGGATCTTCCATGATAAAAACGCCTTGTTGATGACTGCAGCCAGAGAGGAACGGACAATCGAGTTGACAGAAAGGCAACAGCCACTCAGATAACTGCTTGTTAAAGCCCAGGTATGCAGAACGCCATCTCTAAATGCACGACACATCGGACCTTGAAGCAGATGTTCTACAGCAGCAGAAGCCACTGCTGTCATCTATGAACAGGAAACCAAGGCTGCAGTTTGCACAGGCATCTTCAAAACTGAACAGTAGAAGATGAGTCTTGATTTCAGCTGCAACGTCCAGAGAGTCCAGTCAAAATCTGACATAAACAAAATGAAAGCATGAATCCATCCTGCCTTGTATCAACAACTCAGACTGCTCTTGGTATCATGGGGTTGGGGATATTTACTTGGCACACTTTGGGCCCCTTAGTACCAACTGAGCGTGGTTTTAAACATCTAGAACACAACAATGAGTTCACTGTACTGTACTCAGTCAGCAGATCTCAGTTCAGTTCAGGTTGGACTCCCTTTTGCCTTCAGAACTGCCTTAAATATTTAGTCCATCCAGATTTTATATGCATGGATTGAATCTGATTGTTTTTTTTCTCTATCAATATTCTAAGCTTCTTACAAAACCCCTGTGTCCCACCTTTAAAAGCACTGTTTAAATAAATGAAACTATTTTTCTCAACTAATCTTTTATTCATTTTGTCCAGCATTTGCAAGCTGCCTGTCAGCCATATAATGTGTAATTGATGCTTTCAGTTCAATTAATTCAAACAAAGTCAATTGGAACACTCACAAGATGTCACCAAAATCACTTTGTCCCTTTAAAATCTTTCAGAAAATGATGTAAATGTATTGTTTATTGATATATATCGTATCGTGAGCCAAATATATCGTGTATTGTATCGTAACGCGAGATTACGGTATCGCTACAGCCCTACTCATCAACCATCTTCATCGCTGAAGTCTGAAATTTCCCCTCCATCAGACTCTCCGTCGCTCACGTCTGTCAAAAGTGGCAAAGTCTCTTCCACCGCGTACATCCCTTTTCTTTTTTGTTTTGTGTGTTTGTCTCCGTGTGTTTCCAGATCCTTTCTCTAAAATGATGAGTCTTCTCCTTTTTTGTTTCTCTTTTTCTCTCCAGAGACCAGGGTATACCAGTGAAATATAAGGAAAACAATGATAAAATGAAAAAAAAAAACAAAAAAAACAAAACTGCACTGAACCGCAAAAAACATCCCTCGAAAATAAAATGTAACGATCTGTAACACAACAGCTGGCTGCAGCTGAGACCACCTGCGGTGTAAATGACAGCGGTCTGCGGGACAGCTGTGGTGGTCCAAGAACAAGTGATCAAAACCGCTATGCATATGTTCAAAACTTCACAAAATATAAATCGCACATTGGAGAAAGTTATTCACATAATAAAAGCCCTAACTGTCCGTGAGACCGTTCTAGAGTTAAATTATTACACTGAACAATAAAATCAACTACAGGCTTCCCAAATGCTGTAAAAAAAAAAAAAAAAAAAAGCATATTTCAGCGTGTGACCCACTTTTAACTCTTTTTTCCAAACTCTTATTGCAGATGGATCAACCAAAGGAAAAAAAAAGTGCAGTGTGACAATATTTTAATCCACAAACAACACCAGGGAGGATCATTGCAAAATATGCAATGAAGGCGTCAGCATGAGAGCAACTGTGGGAAAGAGTAAAAACTCTTCCAACCTGTGGTCCCATCTCAGAGTTCATCCCCCCGAGTTATGTAGTTATATAATGCAGCTCAAAAAGAAACGTGAAGTGGAATCAGCTTCTTGTCAAGATGCAACAACTTCATCACAGCCAACAATACAGGACATGTTTGATAAGCAAAGAAAGTGGATAAATTCAGACAACAGGTCTGAACTCATGGAAAACTTGTCTCAGAGATGATGGTCACTGACAACCGTTCACGGTGGTGTCACATATTGTCTTTAAGCGCCTTGAAGGCTGGTATGGACCAAAAAGTGACAAGTATCACAGAACTGAAAAACTTCCAGAAGTTGACCACAAGATTGTGGACAGAATCAAAGCTCTGATTCAACCAGAGAATGCTGGCTACCTGCTCTCCTTCACCACAGACTCTCTCCTCAGCCTGACCCGCCATTTCATTGACACCAAATGGACAAGAAAGCCGGTCTTATTAAGTAGAAGAGCGATCCATGGGTTCCACACTGGAGAATACCTGAAAGACGCTTTCCTCAGTATGCTTGAGGATTGGAACATAAGCAAAGAGCATGTGGTACTCGTGCTTCAAGACAACGGATCAAATATTGTGAAGGGAACGAGGCTCGCTGAACTCCCAGACCTCAGCTACACACCTTGCAACTTGAGGTGAATGATGGTCTGTCAAGTCAAAGAGCCATCACAGATGTCATCACAGATGCTTTAGAAGCATTCCACACATTTCCAACACTCCATTCTGGCCAAATAGCGTTTGCAAAACATTCAGGGGGAACTCGTCTTACCAGAGAACAACTTCATCCAGGCTGTTGCTATGAGGTGGAACTCAGTGAAGTGTGTACTTAACTTCTACTCGGTTTGTGGGGATTTGCAAGCCCCGCTGCTCAACAGTAGGACCTTGTTTCAAATTGAATTCAAACTCTGATCCCAATGGAGGAAGTGACACTTCCGGTGAGCCACAGTGACCCATCAGCATCCTGCATCATTCCATGCCTTACTGTGCTGAAGATGCTACTATAAGATGCCTCCAGAAGAGGCACTGGGACATTTGGCTGTCCATCAGGGAGACCCTGGAGAAGCGTTCCTCAAAAATGGAACACGCGAAGCCTGTGGTGCTGTCCTGTCTCTTAGATCCTCGTTATAAGAGGTCATGGATTTTCATTTGACACAATACTGAGCAAGGACAAAGAGTGGTTGAGAGAGGAGGATGCTTTAGCGACGTCTCTAAAGTTTACGAGCCCAACTGAAGCCATTTTGTTGGAGAGTTTGCCTTTAACACCACAATCCTGTGCTGCTCAACTGGGAATACTAACGGTCACATTTTTCTCAAATTGTTTTTAACTTTGGGTTATTTACTTGGAAAACTTCAGGGAGCTATTTATTTCTTTACATTTTTATTTAACTTTGTAAGATATGCCTCTGTGCCAAGGACCTCTCTGCACCTTTTGTTCTTGTTTCAACTTATCACAAAGATAAGTCATTTAATTTAAAGTTTTACGTTGTTTACTATGAAAAATTCACCGAACCGTTGACTTGTTTTTCAAACAGCTGATAAAAGATGCTCCGGAGCCTGTTACTCCATGCACTTAACAGAGCCATTTATTTGTTTTGTTTTTTAAATAAACAAAGTAAAGTGTTTTATTATTCTAAATTTTTGATTCCAATCAATTTCAATTTCACTTTTCCTGCAGATGATGATCGGCTCCAAATATGGGCTATCGGCCTTCTTTACTACCAATGATCAGCATCGGTACCGGTCCTGAATAAACCATATCAGTCGATCCCTAGTTCACACAGCCGGAGGACTGGAAGGAGTGTGGTTTGGGTCGAGGGCTTGCCAGGGGAACGGTTCTTATGTATTACGGATCCCGAGGTCCAGTGGCATTGCGTGTTCTGTGGGCTATCCCCATCTGACGCCTGCAACCGGAAGAGGGAGTGACATCATGGGATTCCCTCGACCGGGCTCCTCCTCTTGAATAGCTGAGCCGTGTTGCCATCACCTGGACCCGCCTCCCATCGCTATCCCCACCCATAAAGGAGCTGTCAGAGCCTGGTGATGTCACAATAATCAAATTAGATGACAAATCTACTTCCATCCCCAATTTTGGTTCATACTGAAGATATATCTTATATACAGTATGCCTTTATCTCAAACCACTTTAAATTTATAGCCTTTTGAAACCTTGATATCAAAATTGAACATTTCCCAATATGGCAGCCACCTTGTGACATCATAATATGCAAATTATTTGAATAATTTCACTCCTATCACAAACTTTGAGTCATACTGAACAATTTTCTCATTGACAGTATATCTTTATCTCAAACTGCTTTCAAGTTAGAGCCTTTTGAAATCTTGATATTAAAATTTAATATTTTCTTGAAAAAACTCCGGCGCCTAAAGGGTTAGTATTGCTACCTGAGTTGCTACCTGACTGTAAAGTATACAGATTTTTATCGTTCTTCATGTCTGTTTTAGTTTTTTTCCGCATGTTTACCTGCCAATTCTCTTTCCTGTTTACAGCAGCCAGTAACAGACTTTTCAAAATAAAAGTATGTGAGCAACATATATTAACGCACGATAAAATAAATGTCGGCATTAATAAATTAATGCGTTGAACGCGATAAAAACGCATTACCTTGCCCAGCCCTACTTTCTAATATCATTATAGTCATAAATGAATAGTTCTGTAAGTTATGACTGTTAAGCTCAGTAGCCGGTGGGTTATGTCAAATACAAAGTCAGACAGCTTCAATTCTGATGGTTTACTAAGTAGCTTGTCGGATTTGATCAAGAGTCAGTATCAACATTATCATTATCATGGCGTTATCTGTTCACACTGCTATTGTAAACTTACCTCCACCCAATTTAATTGATCTTCCTGCTCCTCCTTCTGCCTGGCACACCTGCTTCTTGAAACATCTGCCATCTGTTGAAGTGCAAAAGGGTTGGCACTGCCGACGACGTAGATGCTGCCACAGCAGAAGCATTTGGCTGCTTCGACCACGACGTTTCCCCTGCGGCTCTAAACGTGGGTCCATCTAAACGCAGAAAATGGAGAAGTGGCTGCTACAGGACACTTCATTGCTGTTTTTAAGAACAGAAAATGTTCTTTGCAGCCAATTATAAGAAGAATAAAAGTAATCATGGTCATTATTCTTTTTTTCTTGTTTGTTTGTTTTGGCGACAACTGTGACGCTGCATTCATGCAGGGATTTAGTATTCACAGGTTGCTTATAAAGTTTATTGCTTTAACGCAGCTTTATCCATAAAGCACATTTCATGACACATTAAGTCAATGTGCTTCAAATAAAATGCAAAACATGAGGAAACGAGCTCTCTATAATACATTCATACATTAAACATAAGCCCATTCACACAAACATGTAGACAATAATTATATATATACACAAATAATCACACATGGAGATGCATCTGCATACACAAATCTAATATTGGTAGTCAACATAATTAATAGTTGATATACAGCTTATCAACACATAAACCCTTTTATATAGTCTTTGTTCTCACTGTGGGGAATAAAACCAGACTGTGAAAAGAAGTCAGAACTCATGCACACATGGATGTGCAGTCAATAACCTTCCTTTTGTGTTAGAGTTGCCACTGACCCGTTTTAGTTTTTATATGCATTAAAGAATCACTTAAAATTTGTTTATCGCATCAAGGCTTTTTGACTTTGTCAGGAACCTCAATTTCAACAAAATTAAACAAATAAATGTTTTTTCACTACATTTTAAAATGCTCCGGTTGAAATTATGACGTTTGTGGTGTTAGGGTCGGTTATAAAAATACAATTATAAAGCAATAATCAGAGCTAAAATTGAAATCATAAGTGCACTGCCAGCCAACATGCAGACAGCCACCTCCTCTCCCAATCTTCTTGCTAAAAACACACTAAAAGTGTCACTTTTTGCCACACATGCATCTAAACACACAAAAGTATGTTCTTGCACACAGAAACTTTTACTCTGATTTAGCTTATTTAGCTATTAGTTTTGGAAGTAATAATTGATTTCTATTGATTTGATTTGTTTGATTGGTTGTTGTTTGTTTCTTTAAAGTTGTAAATCAATATTTTTTGTTATTACCTGTTCTGTGTTTCAATTTGTTTATATTAAAAGTTCTATTGCAGTCGAAATTTTTGTTTTTTTTGCATTTTCTTGAAGAAAATATATATGGGTCAAAACTGAACCCTAACACCATAAATGTTACTATAGTTATTAGTTTTACGAAGAAAAAACAAACCAAGCAAATTCATTTCAGAGATGTGTTCTCTATCCCTCAGTAATATTCAGGTAACACAACAACCTTTTATTTATTCATAGGATTCACTTGAGGTTAATTTTTTCTTTTTTTTAATTGAAATCGAGAGGTATACTGATAAAAATAAAAGGCCCAGCGACCCACACCAAAAATATTAAACCTAACATTTTCATGGATAAGGAAGCCTAACAAGGTAACTAAGAGATGACAAAAAAAAAAAATTGATGATAGGTTATTGATTTTAGTGTACTTTAAAGCTCATTTAAGAGACGGGTTGAAAACCGACCCATTAACAGAAAGCTAAAACAGGAGGAAGGTTAATGGCTGGCTTGTGAGAACAGGAGAGTTTTTTTCCTGTTTGCTTTTGAATGCAGACAGACAGACAGATCTCAGGTCAGCAGAGAGCTGCAGCTGAAACCCTGAGTCACCCGCCCCGGTACAACCGGCCAAGCGCTCATTTCGGTCCCCCTTCGTGTTGTGCCGTGTGTCCGAATGTCAGTCGAGTCCACAACGAGATGAGACTCTGCTACTTCAGTCTGTCCTTCCAGGTGACTGATGGCCCGGCGGCGATCTGTGTATTGAAGTTCACATTAAAGTTTGTGTGCGCGAGTCCATAAAAAGACCACGTTGTCCACATTTCACAAGATCATTAAATCCCGTGGTATTGTTGCCCGGAGGTTCGAGATCATGAAATCTGAGAAAACATATTAAGTCAGACAACGCGAGAATAAAAATGTCGTTGGAAAACATAACAATATATAAAAATGCAGCAATAAAATCAAGAATACAGCCAACAGACATGAGGAAGCAAAAACAATGAAGGAGACACAGTGGGCCAACTGCACTTTCACTGGCTTACCTGAGGCTGAAGCTTTAATCCTGTGTTAAACCTCTGCAGGGTGTAAGACTGCCACATGATGAATTAATGCCCACCTGCATTGTTGTTTGCACCAGCAGGTTAGAGTAGCACAAAAGGACTCTCACTTCATGCCGAAATATTCATTTGAGGGAGTATTTTCTCACCGTCTTACCCGTCTGGAGACCACGTATGGCTTTACGGGACCATGTGACACGTAGGGTGGCTGTCGTCCAGTCGCTGTTGGATTCCAGGTCCAACTGTCCACACGTCAAAGTGTCCTTGGGAAGGACACTGAACTTGCCCCCAACAAGAGTCCGATGTAAGGAGCTTGATGGTGTCGAGAAAGCACTACATAAGTGCAGTCCATTTACCCTTTACGTGAAACCAGCTCAGAGAACTCCTGTGGACATCATGGCGGCGACAATAAGAGACTCAACGAAGTGATAACGGGAGAGAAAAGGAGAGGGTGACCAAGCGAGAAATCGAAGAAAGACTTCCATTGAGCTAAAAATGACTGAAGCTCCTTTGTGCTGCTTTAAGGAGTGTTACGCCTCGTAAATGGGGACTGATAACATCGGAGCTTAGATTCCAGAACTCAAGAAAGCTGGCTAAACCAACAGATCGCAGTTGTGATCGGTGGGAGCTTGAAATATTTTAACTTACTCCGACACTATGGCCCCGATCGTACACTTCCACTTACCTGTTAACACTAGCCACTACCCGCAAATTAGGAAGTATAGGAACCTCCGCTAACTTCTAATGCAATCTTCCACTCGCTAAAGCTGCTACCCATTATGCCGACTCCCTTACTCACTTTGTAGGCGTGGCAATGGGCGTGTCTTTTGTCCTTTCCGCTAACTCGGTATCTTGCGATCGCGGGTTTAGGATCTGCAATCTGCAACCCACATGTTGGCGCGTACAAGAGCGAATCCAACTGGCATCAATGTGCGTCCACCAGGTCACATGTGGACGTACACAAACGTCTCTACCTCTGGAATTAACTCTTGTATAAAAAGCGTGATTTGGCCTCAGTTGAACCCCTGAGAAAATAGCCAAGATTGTCTTAAACGGCTTGATCGCCAGTTAAACCATAGACGGCCAGAGCGTGTTTACTGGGAGGACACCGATTATCTGGGACTTTCAGGTGGCTGATAGGACTTGTCTGTGTAGAAATATTTATCTGTATATATCAGTGCAGAGGAGGAGGAGGAAGGAAGAGGAGGAAGCTCTACAGCAGAGTCCCAGAGCCTCGCTACCCATAAACTGCTATTCCTAGTGCAGTTTAAATGTCTAAACTCAATTAAACGTATGCTACAATGCAGTTTTTATTAGCATGACTGGCATCCTTTTGCAAAATCTATTACAGTATAATAACTGTCAAATTTTGTCAAAAGACTAAATTGAGACTAAAACTAAAACTGATTTGTAGTGACTAAATTTAAACTAAAATCAAGGCAAAACAAAAAGACTAAAATGTGACTTTTACTAAATCAAGCCTTTGGTGAGTGACTAAGACTAAATTAAATAGAAAAATTCTTGTCAAAATTAACACTGCAACTGGATATTATTTACCCAGGATATCTCATCATGAGTCATTAATTTAGAGGACAGCATCCATTATTTATTCATCCTTATTCTAATTTGCTGTTTAGTTCTCCTGCAGAGTTGAAGTAGACTTGATGTGTCTCAGGCAGGATTCATATCAGTGTTTCAAACTTCAACAATCTTCTTCTCAATCACTTTGAACGTCTTTAGAATTCAGTTCTGCAATGCAAGACGTAATCAATCAATCCATTGCATTGCCTCACTCATGTAGCCGGTAGCAGAAAGTTGATAATTCAATTTGTCAAGAGGAAGAAAATAAAAAAACATTTCCTCTCACACGGCAGATGTATAATTTCAAATTTGCCTCCAGCTTAACGATGCCAATTAACACGCATGCATTGTAATTTCTGGATGCGCCGTCAAAAGAAACTTTGATTTGCTCACGTGTTTGTACAAGTATTTACTGCAGGACCAACAGGAAGATAGATGATGCTTATCTTCCCCAAGCAAGCATTTGTATGTGGGGTCCATGAATGGCCTGGAAACTGGGCTCCCATATGGGATTGAAAAGCAAACAATCCCATATGGGATTGTTTGCTTCTGTGGTCGGTCCAAGAGGGACCCAGATAACACACCTGTCTTGGACCAACGCTCATTTATTCCCATTCACCTTATTATAATCACTGCAAGTAACTCCCATAGACTGACACAGAATCTATGGACAATCCCCATTTTCATTTCCCCATTTATAACATTTATGGACCCCCCCACGTACAAATGTTGGCTGGGCCTGAGCTGGAATATTAAAGTCTTATTCCTTTATCACTGTTTTTAACTGCAGTTTCTATCCAGAAACTGATCCTGTGCTCCATCCTTCTGTCGATCCACAGCTGGACAAATATCAGTTTGCCTGCAAAGCCAAGTGAGGAATGAAGGATGCCGTCGAACATCTCCTTCCCTTGTCCCTTCAACACATGGAAACACCTGGAAACTTTGCGGTTGTTGTTTTCATGTGTAGTTCAGCATTCAACACAATTCAGCATCATCATATGATCAAGGACTCTCACCAGTTGAACACTGCCCCTCATAACATCCACCAGTACCGTTACCAACACCGGAGCCCCTCAAGGCTGTGTTCTCAGTCCCTTCCTATATGTCCACAGATACATAAAATCACAGAAAGGCATATAGTCATTCCATAAATCATACAAGCATAAAAATAATCATTATTAAATTAAATTAAAAGTGAAGAGTGCAGATCAAATCCTTTTACTTGTCATATTCTGATCTAAAAAGAACTGTTTTCAGTCTGGATCTGAACATTGTCAGAGTTGAGGTCCTGTCTCACATCTTCTGGAAGACTGTTTCAGATTTTAGGAGCATTAAACTGAAACGCAGCTTCACCTTGTTTAGTTCTGACTCTGGGCACCAGCAGGAGACCACTACCTGAGGTTCTCAGAGTCCAGGTTGGTTCATATGGGTCTGACATGTCAGAGATGAACTTTGGGGCCATGAAGAGACTTGTACACAAGTAGAGCTGTTTTAAAGTCTATTCTCTGAGTGACAGGAAGCCAGAGACCTCAGGACTGGACTAATATGGTCGTATTTCCTGGTTCTAGTCAGGACCAGTACAGAGACCTCAGGACTGGACTAATATGGTCGTATCTCCTGGTTCTAGTCAGGACCAGTGCAGAGACCTCAAAATTGGACTAATATGGTCATATTTCCTGGTTCAAGTCAGGACCAGTGCAGAGACCTCAGGACTGGACTAATATGGTCGTATCTCCTGGTTCTAGTCAGGACCAGTGCAGAGACCTCAAAATTGGACTAATATGGTCATATTTCCTGGTTCAAGTCAGGACCAGTGCAGAGACCTCAGGACTGGACTAATATGGTCGTATTTCCTGGTTCCAGTTCTGAGACCTCAGGACTGGACTAATATGGTCATATTTCCTGGTTCTAGTCAGGACTCGTGCAGCAGCGTTCTGGATGTACTGCAGCTGTCTTACAGCTGGTTTAGAGCCCAGTGAGCAGGCCGTTACAGTAGTCTAATCTGGTGGAGACGAATGCATGGATTAGTCTTTCTAAATCTGGTTTAGACACTATTCCTTTGATTCTGGCAACGTTTTTTAGATGGTAAAAAGCTGCTGATATTATTGCTTTAATGTGGCTGTTAAAGTTCAAGTCTGAATCCAGCATTTCCCCTAAATTTCTGATGTGATTTTTAGGTTCTAGAGAGTGTCGCAAGGTGACTGATGACACTTTCTCTTTGTTTCTGTGGGCCACAGACAATGATTTCAGTTTTGTCTGAGTTTAGCATGTACAGATTGAACAATAGGGGTCCCAGGATTGAGCCCCCCAGGTCATTGCCATTTGGTCTAAGATTCAGTTACCAATTTCAACAAAGTATCTCCTGACCCTGAGACAGGACCTGTATCAGCCCCTCATAACATGCCACAAATACTCTGATGACATCATGTCTCTCCTCAATGACCACAGTTCCATCACTGTTCATCACAACATTATCAATGGTGCATGGACTTTCTAGTTATCCATCTAATCTATTAGATGTCCACCCATGTTTATATGGAGATGGGAACGAGTGGAAAGTGGCATTACACTGCAGCAAAGTTCGAACCCTGTACCATTCAAGGATATTTAACTTTTTTAGCTTCATCATCAGTCATGGGTTTGTTAGGGGTCGGAGATTAAATACACACATCACCTCGGTTTCTAGAGCCTTTTATTGTGACACAGCTGTGATCATACGGTCAAACGCAGTTATTCCATGTTGTTTTGACTTCATGTCGGGACTGAACTTTGCAGAAGTACCGTGCAGAAACTGTCTTGATTAGTTTTTTCTTCCCCCGCCATTCAATAAAAACAACAGTTGGTGTTGGCTGTCGAGCTTCCTTGATCAGTTAGAAATCTGTGTTTGTGTTCATTTGGATCTGAACTCATCCTTTAAAGCGAAGACAGCAGAAGAGCTTCATCTCTGAGTTCTGTGAGGTGAAGTCGTTGCTGTCGTTTGAAGGAGTCTGGCAGCTTTGAAGGAAGTGGTAAAACTGTCTCGGTTTGGACTGACGGTAAGTTAGAGCAGTCACAATGTTCCAAATATAGGCTACACTTACGCTGATATATTTTCTTTTTATTTTCTCTTTCTCTGTCTTATTTTTTAACCTCAGCAAGAGAATTCTGCTGATGAACGCATTCACAACACTTCACTGGTGTTTTATTTGCCTTCTTCTTCAAACTGGAGGCCTGTTGATCATAAGGCACTGGCTGACATCAGACTCATCCTCTTTAAAAGGACATCATACCAGGAACTTCACAGTTGTATATTCTTTGAAGTCTCTTCTGTGATGGTGTTAAAAAAAATTAAAAAATGACTGAAGGGCATATCTGAAGATTTAGAAGGATGCGGAGGTGAATCGGCACTTCTGATGAGCTCCCATGGATTCCGCCTTTGGTGTAAAGTTGGGGTGAGTTCAACTGCAGAGACGGTTGAATTAATCAGAGACGGAAATGACAGCTTAATGCACCGCGGGAAAGGTATATTTTTAATATTGGACAGCAGCAGAATTATGGGTTCGCAGACACAGTTCTGCATGCGGATTATAAATACCATTGTCCATTTGCATCCGAGCAAGGAAATTGGGTGAGAATACGGATGTCACTGAGTGATGAATTTTGGCACACTTGAGTGTGAAATGCCATTTGCTCAATAACCAGCTCCATGCTGGTTATTGAGCATTAGGTATTTCTTTTTTACAAAGTGAGCAGTCAGAGCTGCTGACATTGAAATTACAGTCAATTCTCCCCCAACAGAATAAATGTTGAAGCTGAGGGAAACGTGGCTGCGATGGTTGGCACACAGAGCCTGCATTTACTTGAGAAATGGAAAATTACAAGTAAGTAAACTTTACTATCCTGAATATGTCGTTCTGTAACTGTTACTGGGAAAGTTAACAGTGTGAACCCGTCGGAAATGGCTAATTTTTCTGTCATTTTGTCATTTCTTCATTGCAATCAAGAACCATCACGGTGCACTTGAGCTGATAACTCTCAAGCAATGTTTCATGAATTCACATCCATGGAAACAGTCTCAGCAGTGGAGGAAAACCTGAGTAAACCCACAGCTTTGTTACTTCAACAAAAGCTATTTTCAGGCAGTAGTTCCAACATCTGGAGTCCAGTTATTGAAATGTGCTTGAGAGCTACTTATAAAAGTTTGCTGTTCATAAGAAGCATCTACTGATATGAGCCACGTCCAGTAAAGCGAAGAAATCTGAAGACGTACAATCAAGAGTAGCTGCTCTGTATAAGAGAAACAAGTAATACCCTGATTAACTGGTTTATCATTCAGAGTTAGAAGTCCATAGTTACTTAAGTGTCTAGTACTGTCAGTGTTGGGCAAGTTCACTTTCTACACCAAGTAGTTAAGTTCATAGTTCACATAGGTTAAAATGTAAAAAATAGTTCAGTTCACTATTTCAAAAAAATGAACTAAATAGTTAATTTTTAGTTCATTTTTTTAATTATTATTTTTGAATGTTGCTGCGAAGCAATTATTTGTCAAATTGATTGCCACTGCACATATACTACACCACCACGAACGGCAATTATTTTATCCATTTTAACTGTCGAAAACTATTGGTCCAATTCAGAATCCTTAACCAACCAGGGTTCACATTTGCATTGAAGGGACAGCCCATGTAAAACTGTTATTTCTCTTTCAGCTTCTCTCTACAGCAGCCGTTCCCAAACTTCAGAATACCAAGGCCCAGTTTGAAATGTGAAAAATCTCCACAGCCCACCGAAACCTTTAATCACAACTGTGATCAACATACAGGACCAGGAACCATGATCTGATATTAATGTGAGGGGTTAACAAATAAGGTGACACTTGTCATATTAAGTTAAGATGACAGTAGAATATCACTTAACTGGTTTGTTTTATTAATTCTTAATGTTTTTAATGGTGTCATGAATATTTTACAGTAATTAAAAACATTTAAAAAAGATCGAAGATTTTAAACACATTTGTTTAATTTCAATGACCTCTCACTGGCCCACCTGCAGTCCCACGACGGCCCACCAGGGGGCTGCGGCCCACACTTTGGGAATCACTGCTCTACAGTAGATTAAAAATATGAGGAAAAACCTGCTGCCAAATGGTCTTTAAAAAACAAAAACAAAACAGGTACTTAAAGTGCAAATGTTTTTTCCCCCCATTTCAATATTTCAATCCCCCCGGTAGTCGGGGTGCTGCTCCGGCTCTGGGTAACTGCAGCTCTCATCTTCCTTCATGATCGTTTTAAAAGTTTGATGACGCAATTGTTAGCGTGACAGAAGCGAAAGCCGTGTTGCCACGTTTGATTACTTTCCTCAGATACATATCAGGCTCGTTTGTGGTGGATTTTAAATGGGGTTCACTGGAAACCTGGAACGGTTTTGACTGTGCGTGAACTTTGAAAGAGCGTCGTTCACAACTGCCCAAATGACCTCGTTCACGCCCCACGTTGGTGAAGGGGAAAGAGACCGTGCTTCAGTTCACGTTCACGCAAAATATAAACTAGTTTGTGAACTTTCATTCAATGAACGCGTTCAGGAACAACACTGAGTACTGTAGTAAGTCAACCTAGAAGTAGATGCTCAGCCAAGATGACTCCCAAGGCACAACGGAGAACTTTCAGTAAGAGAAAACATGTGACAGTATCAGAAGTCACTAAACAGGTGAATATCTGCCTTACCGGCAGTTTGTCGAAGATGTTCTTTTGGACGAATAAAACAGAAGTTGAATTGTTTGGGAAGGGTTCTCCCGATGCCTCGCTGCCTGAGGTCCAGGAGCCACTTGTTGTCATCAAAGGAAAAATGAATTTCTGATTTTATCAAAACATCCCACAAGATAATGTCAGACTGGCCGTCTGCCATGATGGAGACTCGAGGCATCAAGGGAAATCTCATCAGACCTGTTAACAGGTGCAACCCCCTTCCTTCAGACCTGTCTCCAAATAAAGACCTCTGAAGCACACAAACAGGTGATGCCTGTTCACCGAGGAGCTTGTCTTTTCTTTAAGGAGTGTATGTAAACTCCTGGTTTCAGTTCTATCCTGTTTGAAAAGAACGTTTTCAGTCGGATACAGCACAGAAATACACAGAAAAAGGTCTCCTACGCAGACATTAACCCCATACAGATGCTGTGGAATGACCTCAGGACTGACATCCTACGGACATTTCTGCGTGGAAGCAGTTCAGTAACGAGGAACGGTCAAACCTCCCTCATGAACCCTGAACACGGAAAACACTGGCTCCAAGTCAAATGCTGCCGAAGGATCAGTAAAGTGTTCAGTTTAGACACAAGAAGCTGGGATAATCTGTTATCATCTCATTCTGATTTTTTTCAGAAAACCTGTCAATTCAGGGCTTGCGTACTTTATCAAAGCGAACAGATGAGTGTGCTGAGCATCGCTCTGTTGTCATCGTTCAACCTTCCTGCAGCCACAGACGCTGTATAGAAGAGGACAGCCTTGTTACTGTAACTGTACTCCATTTTCGTCCCTTTAGTTTGTTGTGCGTTTGTTGTGTGTTTATTAAAGAGAAAAGAAACAAACTTATGTGCACATAAGGAGAGCAGTCAGCATTACAGAGAATTCCGAACAAGTTTTTACAAAGAGGACGTTCCCTTTTTATACCAAGACAAGGAGATGTTGATTGCTATACGGGTTTGCATATAGAGTGGATCACAGCAGGTGATGGGGAAGGCAAAGGGACATTTGTCTTAAATGAGGGTGATAACCAAATTTAGGGAAATGGCTAAATGATCAAGAGGTTAAATACTTGATGATAATTGAATTTAGGAATGTTTATACAGAATCACAGCTGATCCCCTGTTTGCCTTTTGTCAGACATTTGGTTTGTTGATCATGATGGGTATTGGTCTTGTTAAGAAAGACAAATTACTTTTAAACATATTATTAAAAACAAATAAGATTGCAACAAAATTACAAGATGGATAAAGCAATTTAAAAATTTCCTCCACACTGGCTGGCGTGGTGACCGGTGATCTAGTCCTCTGACCATCTCACCTCAGTGCTGCTACCTGCATCTGTTTATGTAGCCATTTCATTCAGTCATTTGTGTCCATCCTCTCTCTGTCCTGTCGCCCCTCTCTTTTTTTTTTTACTAAAATTCATTGTGCATTGTAACAGACGCTATACAAACAAAATTGAATTGAATTGAAACACAAGTATGAATGTGTGTAAAAGTGAACAGAAAATACAGATGAAATCTGGTTGCTTTGATCAGCTTGGAGTAAAAAAAAAAGAAGAAGAAGCAACTTTTAATTAATTTTAATACCACCATGAACTGGTTTTGCTTTGACTCAACTGGCTGCATGAGCTCTTATGGAATAAAATCCCTGTGCAATCCATGTGACTCTTGTTTACAAGCGCTGCCTCCCTTGTAATTAGGATGTGTGAATCCTAATAAACTGAACACAAATATGCAAATTCTGAACCAGTGCAAGCAAACAAAATAAAATAATCAAGTCACAAATTTGCACTTCAGTGGAAAGTATTTTTAAACACCATCATCTTTCACCTGGTAATTGTTTGTTTCTTTTTCTTCTTCTTCTTTCAAGTTATGGTCCTGCTTCTGCTCACGGAGACCCGCCGCCACCGCCGCCGCGTCACACGTCCACGCCGAAGTCACGTCTCAGTCATTAATTATGAAGATACAGCAATGCACTCGCTCATTAGCTGCAGAGCGCCTGGGCGTGCTGCACGCTCCACCCGCCGCCGCTCCCTCCCTGGACACGTTCAAGGTCACAGTCGGCGCTCTGCTAGCCGTCCTGTCGGTGGCAGCGCGCTGATTGTATTCCATGAGGCATGCGGCCACCTTGCTCCATAAAATTAGCCAATCATTACACAACAGTTCAAGCATAATGACCGAAACGGGGGAGACTGTTAGGCAGTTGCCATGCTCGGTAGGTTCTCCTTTATTGCTCCTTTTGTTACTGACGAGACCCTCGAAACCAATTGTCAAGAATGCGAGAAAACGCGGCAGAAATTGCTTTTCGTGCACCGCATCTGTGCTTAAATTCCTCCCCGACTCGAGTAAATTAATCTACTCGAAGAAAAGGGACAAAAAAAAAAAAAGGCTGCAGCCTTTCCTGCAAGAGGTCTCAATCTTCCAATCACAGGGATGATTTGGGCCAATCAGCAGAACCGAGGCCTGGGCTCTTTGGTTTTTCCCGCTCCTCGATTTGCAACCCATTGTACGGAGCGTTAGCCTTCCACTCACCTGCAGCTCAATTATGCGACGTTTATATCCGCCATAAACACCAGCTGTTGGTTTGTTCCCGCCGCTGCCTGCAAGAATCTTCCCCCCTTTTGGAAAAGAGGAAATATATTTCTCAGCGTTAAGATCACAGCTCCATATTAAAAAGGAAAAACACAGGCGTGAAGAATTTGAACTTTAAGCTTCGTAGTTAATTGAATTTCATGACATCCCACACATGCAAATCTCAATTTTTTCATTCTTTCCAGGCTCATCATCAAATTTAAATGATAAAAAGGATAGAAGAGACGATCCTTCTCCGGAGAGCCTTAAAGTTTTAATGTTAACATCATTTATTCTTCAAAAAGGAAGGCAAGTCGTTGGCGCCTTTTTAACGCGTGACCCAGAAAGACGGGAAAACTGTTTTGTTTGTGGTGTCGGGACTGAAATGAGTGGGTGTTCCCCTGCAGCAGAGGCATCGGCCCGCCCTCCTCAGGAATTATTCACCTTCTGAGAGGTCGTTCGGTTCACTTTTCCGTTCATGTCGTGCCGTTCGTGTCAGTCCTGTTGGGGTGCATTGAGCCACTTCCTGTCGTCATTGCTTGTGTGTGGTTGCATTTTTTTTCCAGTCACATACTTTTTTTCTTTCTGCCTTCTGATTTCCTTGTTACATCCGCCAAGGAGGTTATGTTTTTGCTGGCTTTTATCTATCTGTTTGTTTGTCTGTGTTCGAGATAACTCAAAAAGTTATGGATGGATTTTGATGAAATTTTCAGGAGTTGTCAGAAATGTGAAAAGGAAGAACTGATTTCATTTTGGGTGTGATCCGGAAGAAATCCTGGATTCTAGGGTCACTTTCAAACTTTCGATAACATTGCAGTCAATGGGGCCGAAAATTTTGTTCCTCAATATTTCCGTTAATTATTGCCCAAAACTCATGAAAATTGACTCAGGAATTGACAATGGGAACTGCTATCAAATTTCAAAGTCTAATCTGGATCTGATCCAGAAATCCTAGATTCTGTATCACTTTCAAACTTTTGATAAGATTGCGGTCAATGGGGCCGAAAATTTCTTTTCTCAATATCTCCATTAATTATAGCCCAAAACTCATTAAATTTTAATGAAGGAATTGACAATGGGAACTTCTATCAAATTTCAAAATCTGATCCCGATCTGATCCAGAAGGCGGATTTTATCGCAATCTCTAAATCTCTATATGGGGGAATTGTTGCGTTCAGCGGAGGTCTGCGCTCTCTGAGTGCTTTTCTAGTTTTGTTGTGTTTTGACTCACACCGCTTTTCTGTTGGCTCCTCCACTCCCCTCATATGTTGGATCTTCAGTCGTTTCTCCGTCGTCTTCGGTGATGACGCATGCAGTGAATTGTTTTTGCAGCTTCAGAGGCGAGGCTCACCGAACTGGAAGCCCTGAAGCCAGAAAGGCCCAGTTAGCGTTACGTGACACAATGAGACACGACGTGAAACAGCTGAGAACAAACATCACAGAATTTTTTACATTTGGGGATAAATGGACCGGTTGGTGTATGTGAATATAAATCAGACGTTATGCACGGGAAAGAAGTCGAGGGAATAGTCTTAGTTAATCAAGGGTTCATTTTCTTCATTTGTGCTTTAACTGACGCAGTTTTTAATCCGGCTGATGTCGCTGCACTTTCTTCTTCTGCAGTTCTGGCTGAAGAATCAGCTCAGCTGGCAGCTTATATTGATAAACCAGCTATTTCTATTGTCATTACTGGATAAAAAAACTGAATCAGGTTAACATTTTCAGTATAATTTCTGTATGTTATCATTTATTTGACTAGAAGACAGAGTGCGGTGATATAAATGGTCTGACATTTAGAAGATAGCGGTTCCCGTTACGGAGGACTCACACACCAGGGGCCTGACGGTGCTTGATGGAGGGTTCTTCATTACGCCTTAAACGGCCCAGTTTCTTCCCAGGTGCTTTTAAAACGGTCACGCCCGCATGAAGGATTTCATTGGCTGGCTCTGGCCACGTAGCTGCAATTAAACTGAATTTAAAATGAATAAAAACAAGCCCAATGGAGAAAATGAAACTGCAACAACAAATTTGAAATTTAACATGGAAAAAATAAATTGCTAGTCCCAGTATTAAAGTTAGCCCATTAATTTTAGTTGTTACATATTTTGCGGTAAACGGTCTGCACTTACAGAGACGTTTTAAATCTGTTTTTTGTTCCCCTGGTCAAGTGATAATATGTGCACATTTGTCTATAAACACAATGTCATTTGTGTGCTCTCCTCTCTCTGTCCTGTCTCCCTTCTTTTCCTTTTTTTTTTACTTGCCATTATCCTTGATTAGGAATTTAAATAATATAAATGTAGTTAATGATATTTGCTCGGGGGTCATGATCTGGGTCTCTGTAAAGCGCCTGGAGACAATTGACATTATAACAGACGCTATACAAATAAAGTTGAAAGGTGAATTTTATTTGCCAGTGAAAGCATACCGCCCACAATGATGGCGGGAGGAAAAACCTCTACATATGCAAGTAAAAGCAAATGGATACAATTTGAAAGTTGAATTTGATTAATTTGATAAATTCCTTCCTCTTAGTTTATTTTTGCAAAATGTATTGAGGACCGAGGTTTATTTCTAAAGAGTCCAGACTGGGTTAGGCATTCTCCATCCTACACAAGGTTTCTTTATTCATTTATTTATTTTCTCGCCACTGGGTGACAAACCTTTGCCCAGAGATACAGTGAGCAGCGCTGCAACTATTAGTCACCACACTGAAGGATTCCTCATATCAACCTGCAGGGACTCATCACACTCTAATGATCAGGAGGTGTGAGCTCTGGATATTTCCCGCTTCACTCTCACGTTATCTCAGAGACGGGCAGCTGGTGGCTTCCGACCAGCATTTCTGTTTTATGGTGTCCGTTAAGAAAAATAACTGACATGTGTGCTCGGAGGGGCGGGTTCATCTTTGACCTGCTGCATCCCTCAACAAATCATTTTGGTTAAAGGTTGGGCAGGGAGATCATTTCTGATTTTTTTTTTTTTTTTTTTACCATATTATCTTACATACGCTTCACACCAATCACAATTATGTAACAACATTTACATAAATTCTCTCACATCAAGAAATATTGATTATTCACTCTAAAGAAAACCATTGTGTTTGTTTTTTTTTTTCAGTAAATAGATATTGCGCATTCCTGTGCATTGGACGTTTGAAGGCTTGGATGCTTGTCTGACAATTACTGGCCTCAACAGATAGCTTCCCTGTGGTTAGGGAGGTTAGGGTTAGGGTTAATGTGTTTAGGGTGGCTAGGGTTAGGCTTAATGTGGTTGGGTTGGTTAGGTTTAGGGTGGTTAGTATTAGAGTGGTTTGGGTTAGAGTTCTTAGGGTTAGGGTTAATGTGTTTAGGGTGGTTAGGCTTAATGTGGTTGGGTTGGTTAGGTTTAGGGTGGTTAGTGTTAGAGTGGTTTGGGTTAGAGTTCTTAGGGTTAGGGTTAATGTGTTTAGGGTGGTTAGGGTTAGGGTTAATGTGGTTGGGTTGGTTAGAGTTGTTGGGTGGTTGGGATGGTTAGGGTTAGGGTAGTTAGTGTTAAAGGAGTTAGGGTTAGGGTGGTTAGGGTTGTTAGGGTTAGGGTTAATGTGGTTGGGGTTGTTACAGGTAGGGTTTTTAGGGTTAGGGTGGTTAGTGTTAGGGTTAATGTGGTTGGGTTGGTTAGAGTTGTTAGGGTGGTTGGGGTGGTTAGGGTTAGGGTAGTTAGTGTTAGGGTAGTTAGTGTTAGAGGGGTTAGGATTAGAGTGGTTAGGGTTTTGGTTAATGTGGTTTGAGTTGTTAGGGTTAGGGTTAATTTTGTTTGGGTTGTTAGTGTTGTTAGGGTGGTTAGGGTTAGGTTTTTTTAGGGTTAGGGTTAATTTTGTTTGGGTTGTTAGTGTTGTTAGGGTGGTTAGGGTTAGGTTTTGCGTGGTTAGGGTGGTTTGGGTGGTTAGGGTTAGGGTACTTAGTGTTAGAGGGGTTAGGGTTAGGGTGGTTAGGGTTTGGGTTAATGTGGCTTGAGTTGTTAGGGTTTGGGTTGTTAGGATTAGGGTGGTTAGGGTTAATTTTGTTTGAGTTGTTAGTGTTGTTAGGGTGGTTAGGGTTAGGTTTTGTGTGGTTAGGGTTAGGGTCTGGGTCAGGATTAAACCTCTCACCTTCAGTGAATTTTTCTTATTAATCTAAAGGACCAAATAAAGATAAAGAGCACCAAAAAAATTATCACCCAGCAAAAGTGAATAACACTGAGCATGAAAAAAAGTTTGTCGATTCACCTTTTAATTTGCACAGTTCAGCATTATCTATCTCATCCCTGTTCCAGCGCTGCCACCGCAGCGATGCTTTGTTCCTTTATTTTTGTAAGAAAAAGAAAAAGGGGTTTGAAGTTTGAGCTACTTTTCTTTAAGCTGTGCCCCGCTGCCTTATGTGCACCACATTACAAATACCCAAGCATTTTTTTTTTTCAGGTTTGAGTCTTTAAGTTCTTTCAGTTTTTTTTTTCATCTTTGTCTTCTTGTCTGAAGTCACGGTGTGACGGTCCCCGGCTGGCTGAGGTGAGCTTACAGGCTTACTCTTGTCATATTGCAGGTAATTGGTCTTGCGGGCAGGTGAGGCTGCCAGCTCTGAATCTGAGCCAAGTCTTGGGGTTGCACGGTCCACGTGAGATGCCCATCTGACAAGCCTTGCTGATGAGGCACCTCATCCAGAGATTCAGGGCCATGAGGTGTTCTCAGCCAAAACAAACAGAGTCAATGATTTCTTCATTGTCCCTTTGACTTTGTACCGGCAGCTTTACATGACTCCCATCCTTAAATTTAGGCTCATTTATCATTATTAAATACATTTTAATATAGAAGAAATTGTAAGTGTGACTGTGTAGTGATGTCAGAAACCTTTTGCAGATCATACATATATTAAATAATAAGGCAATGCTGCTGTGCAGATTTCTGTTTCTGCTGATCTTCTGGTTTTCTTGATTGTTTGGGGTGGAGGTGTTTGTGTTCTTTTCCTGATGAAAACTGATGATCAGTCTTTGCCCTCCTCATCGTCTCTCATTAACCTATGCTGTCCCTCAGTTGCACCACATGTCTCTGCTCAGTTCTTCACTGTCTATACAGTCTTAGTCTCCTCAGCCTGCTGCTTGTTCATTTGACATATTGCCCTAGTTGAAGTTCCTACTCTAGACGTCTACCCTGCCCGTCGTTTGTGCTTCTCTTGCTGAGCTTTGTTGGATCGCCTGCTTCAAAGACACTTTCAGATCCATAGTTCCTTTACCCTGCTGTGACAGCAGCAGTCAACAACTGCTACTTTTTACCTCTTTAGAGATATCCAGTCAGAATCCAATCTGTACTGATTGATAATCTATGGTATGTACTGCAGGTGATCAGATCCAATCTGTCCATATCAAGGTGCAACATTGAGCTTGTTAGTCTGAGGTCAGGTTTCTTGGGACTGTCTCCACTGACTCACTTTGGACTCACTGTATAGTCAAATAAAATGACCATTATTTACACCATAGTTTAAAAGTGCCTCTGTAGTCTTTTGATTGGCAGCAGGTGTAGCCAACGGCTGGCTTTATGCTGTCATGACATAACCTGTGAGCTGTGGAGACCCACCAGGGCACATTTACAGTGGTACCTCTACTTACGAAATTAATTTGTTCAGGAAGTAGTTTCGTTACCTGAAAATTTCGTATGTAGAGACGTTCGTAAGTAGAGGTACCACTGTATATTCATTTTAAAGATTACATGGCTGCATGTGCTGCTAAGTGAATCACGCAGACTGCTGTGACCTGTTTTGGGTCAGCCTGGAAGCTTGGCCAGGACTCCCCAGAGGACACCAGCTGGGCTATCTCGATCTGATCAGCTTTTGACATGTTTGAAATGAGGATGGGCAGCACGGTGGCTTGGTGGTTAGCACTGTTGCCTCACAGCTAGAAGGTTCCTGGTTCGAACCTTGGCGGGGGGGGGGGGGGTCCTGGATTGGACGTCAGGGCCTTTCTGTGTGGAGTTTGCATGTTCTCCCGTGCTTGCGTGGGTTTCCTCCGGGTACTCCGGCTTCCTCCCACAGTCCAAAGACATGCATGTTAGGTTAATTGATAATTCTAAATTGCCCTTAGGAGTGAATGAGAGTGTGAGTGGTTGTGTGGCCCTGCGATGGACTGGCGACCTGTCCAGGGTGTACCCCTGCCTTTCGCCCATAGATAGCTGGGATAGGCTCCAGCAGATCCCCATGACCCTTCAAGGATGAAACGAGTATAGAAAATGGATGGATGGAAATGAGGATGTTTGGACAGATTTGATCAGAATGAATGTTAAGTAGTACGAATTAGTTAACATTCATTCTGATCAAATCTGTCCAAACATCGTCATACCCTGAAGTAGTACGAATTAGTTGTTCTAGCTCCAGACTTGTTAGTCCCACTAGTGTGCAATCGAGGAGTAAAAGAAAAAAAAGAGGCTTCAAAAGCACCAATGAGTGACGTCAGAGGAGGCGTGTCCAGTTTCTCTTGTGCGGGCCCTGGTCCTTGCAGATGTTCCTCAATGACCTTGGTTGATGTGGCAACCCACATGCTTGGAGCTGATGTACACAAGCCAAAATGGCAGGTGGCAAACTGGCTTTACTAAAGGGTGGTTATGTTGAGATACGATGTACAAATTGTCCTTCAAGAAACAAGGAGGTGCCGGAGACAGTGAAAGATGCTGTGGAATCACATTTGAAACCGTCTCGATACGTAGTGCCAATAAGGTTTTGTAAAGAAACATATGATGAGATTTTTTTTTTTTTGGATTAACCTGCGCCGTCAGCTTTGACGCAACACTGTATCAGCTAAAGTGGTGAAAGTCCCCTCTGTGCTTTCTCTCCACATATTCATGCAGAACTGTAATTAATCACATTTTTCGATGATTCATTCCTCAGAAACCTTCATCCGAATGCGACTTGGAGCACATGCTGGAGCGGAACGGATTTTTGCTCAAGGGCACGTTGACATTTGGACCGCGGAGCCGGGGCACACACCAGCAGCTCCGGAGCTGCCGGACGACTACGTTTTCAAGTGGCCCGTCTGGTCGCAGGCTTCTGGTGATGAAATGTATAAATATCTGTGACTGCCGGCATCCGACCGAGCAGAACTTGGTCATATTCTGCCATTTACTGTTGTGAAAACCATCACATATTTCAGCTTCAGCAGCGATTGTTTGCCTCCAAGCACAGAACCTTATTACCTGGATCTGCCCTCGGCGGTCACCAGGGACGTTCACACTTCTCTGCTCTGCAAAGACCAAGCCGCCACACGGGTTACAATTTTGGCTTTCCTCCTGTTTGCACTCAGACTCTACACTGTTTATTCTCCTTTATGTTTTTATGAGTCCTTAAACCGAAGAATGTCTCGGTGTCAGGTCCTGAGTCGACCCAAAACCTCCCAGTTATTCTCCCTTTTTCCACTTGAACACAAACAACAGTCTGATCACCCTGCTTAGAGTAGAGGTGGAGTAGCGGATGTAATTTGGGGAACATTCAGTGTCCATTAATGTCATCAATTGTATTTAAAGGCATCATATGTCATTTATCTATAAATATCATATAATGTCGTTTGAGGCTGTTTTGTGTTAAAATGATTGTCAAGATAAAAAGAAGACAGTTTACGTATGCTGTTGTTGGTGTGAAAGAGTATAACTTATTCATTACCTCCATCAAGGAGGTTATGTTTTTGCCTGCGTTTATCTGTCTGTCTGTGTACAAGATAACTCAAAAAGTTATGGATGGATTTTGATGAAATTTTCAGGAGTTGTCAGAAATGTGAAAAGGAAGAACTGATTTCATTTTGGGTGTGATCCGGAAGAAATCTTGGATTCTGGATCACTTTCAAATTTTTTATAACATTGCGGTAAATGGGGCCGAAAATTTTGTTTCTCAATATATCCGTTAATTATTGCCCAAAACTCATGAAATTTGATTCAGGAATTGACAATCAGAACCTCTATCAGATTTAAAAGGCTGATCTGGATCTGATCCAGAAGTCGGATTTTATCGCAATCTGTAAATCGCTATATGGGGGAACTGTTGCACTTGGTGGAGGTCTGCGCTCTCCGAGTGCTTTTCTAGTTAGTTGTGTTGAGGTAGTTGTGTCCATGCGCAGAGCGTTGGGGGGGCTGGGGGGGCAGTATACCCCCTGCCCGGGCCCAGGTGGGCCCAGTGAAAGAGAAAGAAACAGGCCTCTCCTCAGGCATCAGTCGCGCCTTGCGCGCTACTGGAAACAACAACTTCTGCGACAAATACATACGTTACATATGAGGTTATATATGGGTTTCCCAGCCAGAATGAGTCATGGTTGGTCAAAAAAAATGTAAGACTGACTTTGGTCATGTAGGTTTCGACACAGTGAATTAAATGTTGTGCTGCATGTCTGGCTTCATGTTCACTCTCACAGTTAACTTTACAATGTGCACATTTACAAGAGGATCGCCGGTAAGATCTCCAAATGTATTGTGGGTAAAATCGTCATCAACAGCCATCCATCAGCGTCATCATCAGTCACTAGTTAACAGAGTCTATGTGGTCCAGGGTAGGTGGACCACGGATTAATTAAATCATGAGGTACAGTTCATACAAGCATAAAAGTGGAGCAACAAAACGCAAAGAAAAGGGGCCAGGTAGCCTAACGTTATTATTAGGGGCCAGGTAGCCTAATGTTATTATTAGGGACCAGGTAGCCTAACGTTATAATTAGGGACCAGGTAGCCTAACGTTATTATTAGGGGCCAGGTAGCCTAATGTTATTATTAGGGACCAGGTAGCCTAACGTTATTATTATAGGACCAGGTAGGTAGCCTAATGTTATTATTAGGGGCCAGGTAGCCTAACGTTATTATTAGAGGCCGGGTAGCCTTACGTTATTATTAGGGGCCAGGTAGCCTAACGTTATTATTAGAGGCCAGGTAGCCTAACGTTATAATTAGGGACCAGGTAGCCTAACGTTATTATTAGGGACCAGGTAGCCTAACGTTATTATTAGGGACCAGGTAGCCTAACGTTATTATTAGGGGCCAGGTAGCCTAATGTTATTATTAGGGACCAGGTAGCCTAACGTTATTATTGGGGGACAGGTAGCCTAACGTTATTATTAGAGGCCAGGTAGCCTAACGTTATAATTAGGGACCAGGTAGCCTAACGTTATTATTAGGGGCCAGTAGCCCCTAACGTTATTATTAGGGACCAGGTAGCCTAACGTTTATTATTAGGGGCCAGGTAGCCTAACGTTATTATTAGGGACCAGGTAGCCTAATGTTATTATTAGGGACCAGGTAGCCTAACGTTATTATTAGGGGCCAGGTAGCCTAACGTTATTATTAGAGGCCAGGTAGCCTAACGTTATTATTAGAGGCCAGGTAGCCTAACGTTATTATTAGGGACCAGGTAGCCTAATGTTATTATTAGGGGCCAGGTAGCCTAACGTTATTATTAGGGGCCAGGTAGCAATAACTGGTGCGTCTCCTGGGTGACATCACAACCGCAAACCGCCGAATACATTTAAGACAATATATTATTCCATAATACTACAAATTTGATTTATTTCAAAATGACATGGTCGCTCTTCGTGGTGTTGAACTCTTAATATCAAACGCTTTGAGCTATGTGTCAAATGTTGTAATGCTTGTAAGCCCCGCTGTTTAGGGCATGTGTATGTTGTAAAATGATGTAATCACAAGCTTTATTGGGTTTAAAGGGCCCGCCCCCGGCCCGGCAGTAACATGTTCCGCGGCAGGTCACTGCCATAAAAGGCACGAGTGTTGGAAATGATGAGAAATGGTCGTCCTGTGAGATTAAAAATGGATTTGGTTTCGATTATTTCTCCTTCAGCGTTCCCGCCGTCCTGCTCAAACACACAATGGAATAAAACACAGACCAGCAGCTGTAATGTGCCCGCTGTTTGCACAACAGTGAAAAGGTGACAAAGAAAATAAAAAAGAGAGAAAAAATAAAAAGAAGAAGCGCTGACTCGCCAAAAAACACGCTTGCCCTGTCAGGTGGGGGTCTGTGAATGTGCCTCTTATCACTTCAGGTGGAGTGAATTTGCATGGGCCTCGCTCTGTTTCGCATCGGCAGACAGGCAAGTCAAGCATTTTTTAAATTTTTTATTTTATTTTATCTTTTTATTCATTGCCGGTGGGCCCCTATAATCTTTGATTACCTCTGTGACCGTGGGCTCACTCAGATAGAGGGAGGATGTCACACATGATCTATTTCAAGTTTAGTGGGGGGGGGGGGCATTTAGCAGCATGTGCTTCTTCTTTTCCTTATAGTTGGTGTTGGTGCTGACTTTACAACAAACTAGGTCCCCATTTAACATCGTTTTTTGTTTTAATTTTTGACCCTGAACAATCAGAACCTCTGCAGATACTCGTAACAGATCTGAGAATGATGCAATCAAGAAAAGAAAGCTCCTCCTCTGACCTGGAACCATACACGATGCCGACTGCGCAGTGACCAGTTGCAGAAATTGCTCATAAAGACGAAGTGTGCAGACTGGCTGAACACATGGCAGCAACACTATGATGACTTGGGTTCATTTGGCAGGCGCACGACCACGGACTCCTCTGTATACCGGAACATTCTGGAGCAAACTGTGAAACTGGATCATGCAGCAGGACCAGTGATCCACAGGACAGGAGCAAATTTGCACCAGGATGGCTGGAAAATAAAAGAATCGAGATCCTGGAGTGGTTGAGCTGAAGTCCGGACCGCAACCCAGTTAAAATTCTGTGTGTGGGACCTTCAGAGGGCTTTGGATAAGCGAAGACCTGAACGCTTCAGTGAACCGGAGAAATACTGCGAAGCAGAAGGAACCAGAATTCCTCCACAGTGATGTGAGATACTTATAAAGTCATTCAGGAAGCTTCTACCTCAGGTTATTGCAAAGTGCAATAAATAAAGTCATTTTTATTTTTCATTGCATATATTTCCAGAAATCTCTGGATCCCTCAAAATTGTACACTTGCACAAAGTCGTACCACAGAGCATTTGTTTTTAACGTGTTCATAACTCATTTTTAGAAACAATAAAAACAAGTTACAATATCAATTGTCTCCAGGCGCTTTACAGAAGAGCATGACCCTCGAGCAAATATCATCCACTAAAATTATAATATTAAATCCAAATCGAGGATGAAGGCAAGTAAGATGTACAAAATGTAACTCCTCTGGTTTTATATGCACAAAAAAAAAAAAAAAAAAAACTTTTTCTCTGTCTTATTTAGCTGCATTTAAAAAAAATAGACTAATTGGGTCATTCCTGCTAGTTTTAGAAGGTTAAACCATTGGGGGGAGGAATGATTCTTTTCCTTTTTGCCTTTATTTCTTATAAATAAATTAAATAATTAAAAAAACATGTCCTTTCATGATCAGAAGATTTGTAGAAGGAAACCCAGAGTTTCTGCCGCCGCCGGAGCCACAAGCTCCCGTCACAGCAGCCGTGGCGCGCGTCGAGGCGCACAGTCTAACGGCAGGATTTAAAGAAGAGCATTTCAAAAGGGATATGAAACTGAAGAATATTATCAAATTTAATCACCAGCGGGAAAGTAGTTTAATTTCAAGGAGCCATTCTTTTTCACGAAGCAGAACTGTCCTTTTTCTAAGATCCTACACCATGCATAACCGATTGCTAATTGTGTTTTATTCCACACTACAGCATTGATTCTAAACCCTCCCCCACTTTCTCTTTTTCTTTTTACCCGTTACACAGAATAGAAACCAAACTGTGCAGACTTTTCTTCCCCCCCCCCCCCCCCCCCTCAAAACTGGCACAGCATCGCAGGGGTGGTATGCTTTTAAGATGGAAGTGCTTCTGGGCACCATGATATTGAATGAAACGGACTAGATTTGATGTGGATGGAAACTGTAATTGAAAATGGCACGGAAGATGCTGCGCTGAGTGTTGCTCCACCGAGGCCCCGAGAAGGGAAGGAAAACAGCGAAACTGACGGCTGTCTGTTGTTCCTGCCTCCTCCACAAATATATATATAGATAAAAGAAGTGTTCAGACACAAATGTGCCCAAGGATTGATTTTTCACCCGAGACTTTCTTCTGTATTTGAACATTTCAAACATAAAGGAGTGAAAATGCAAGTAAAAACAGAACGTGAAATCAAATTTAAAGCAATAAAGGACGGATTTAATTGGATGACATGTAACCGATCCTCAAAAAAGAAATTATATTGTAACGTACTAAATGAGTTCGGGAAAAAAAAAATTGAACTAGAAAAGCACTCAGAGAGCGCAACAGTTCCCCCATATAGCGATTTACAGATTGCGATAAAATCCGCCTTCTGGATCAGATCCAGATCAGCCTTTGAAATCTGATAGAAGTTCCCATTGTCAATCCCTGAGTCAAATTTCATGAGTTTTGGGCAATAATTAACGGAGATATTGAGAAACAAAATGTTTGGCCACATTCACCGCAATGTTATCAAAAATTTGAAAGTGATCCAATATCCAGGATTTCTTCTGGATCACACCCAAAATGAAATCAGTTCTTCCTTTTCACATTTCTGACAACTCCTGAAAATTTTATTAAAATCCATCCATAACTTTTTGAGTTATCTTGAACACAGACAGACAGATAAACGCCGGTAAAACCATAACCTCCTTGGCGGAGGTAATAAAAGCCATGCAAATGTTTCTGATATTTCCACTGTGTTTTCAGCAGCACTCACATTCACATGACAATGAAGGGAAAGAAAATGTTTTGAACCGACTCCTGCTCAACATCAACGTCTCCGCTGCATCTCGTTCCTGGTTTTGGGCCTCATCCAGACATCACTTGGGTCTTGGAAATCGTAATCAGCAGCTAAGACTCCCAAGAGCAAGATCCCTGGAACAAGGCGCAAGGTTGTGGAGCAATTTATTCATCGTCACGACCTTCAGAGTGGTGGCTTGCCATCTGTGATGCACACATTGTATGGTAAAGGTCACCTCGGGTCTAAATCCAGTCTTAATGGATTAAAACATACACTTCTCATAGCCTTGAGCTGCTTTTCAAGGTACTGCGCTTGCCAGGTAGGTGCTTTCTAAGAATCCTAAAGAACCTGCCGCTGATCTCTGGGCTCAGGTTATCTCAGTGTGTTTCATCTCATTATGTGATCCCATGCCGTCTCCATGATCCTGATCCCAAGACTCAGCGGAAGCTATATCTGTTGCAAGAACGTTGAAGGTGGTTCTTTACGTCTCTGGCGGTCTGATGGGAGTCGCTGATTTAGGAAAAACAATATTTAATGGTTCAAAAACAAAGCAGCGTCTGAACTCCAGCATGACAGATGAATAACTTTCTGCCACTTCGTCACTCAACGATACATTGATGCTAACTCACAGAGCTTGTTCATTTTCCCTGGCTTTGCACAGCAGACATCACGGCAGAGGAGACTAAGAAACCAAAGTAATGACAGAGGACACAAGGAAATAGCTAGAGTGATGGAGCAAGAGGTACACGATCTCAGGTACGCTGTCTTCTATAGACTGACGTGGGCTGTATGTAGAACGGCTAAATGAGCCACACTGAAGCGCCTGTAAATGTGGGGCAAAACGAGGGGCAAACGTAGTTAGCAAGAAAGTTGCTGAAACCCACTAACTGGCGTTACCAACACTTGTCTGTTCATGGGTTCGGCTTAGAGGTTAGTTATGTACTTGACAATTATGTATAATTTTAATTCGTATGAAAAAGGGCAAGGCAAGTTTATTTGTAGAGCGCATTTCGTGCTCAAGACAATTCAAGGTGGTTTACATAAAACATTAGAAGCATTACAGAAATAACAATGAAATAAAAGAAATAAAATGAAAAATTAAAAACCTCAAGACAGGATAAAATTCAAAAAGTTAATTAACAGTTGTTTTGATTAAAATAAATGGAGAGTGCAGATAAAATGCAAGAAAAAAAAGTTAATCATCAGTTATTTTGATAAAATGTGGCAAATGGAAAAGTTTTTAACCTTGATTTCAAACTGCTGAGAGTGTCAGCAGACCTACAGGTTTCTGGGAGTTTGTTCCACATTTGAGGAGCATAAAAACTGAACACTGCCTCTCCGTGTTTAGTTCTGACTCTGGGAACAGAAAGTAGACTTGACCCTGATGACCTGAGGGATCTGGTGGGTTCAGAACCAACCAGAAGATCCTGAATGAACCATTCAGTGCTTTGTAAACGAACAGCAGGATGTTGAAGTCAATTATTTGACAAACAGGAAGCCAGTGTAAAGATCTGAGGACTGGAGTTATATGATCCAGTTTCCTGGTGTTAGTGAGGACTGGAGTTATATGATCCAGTTTCCTGGTGTTAGTGAGGACTGGAGTTATATGATCCAGTTTCCTGGTGTCAGTGAGGACTGGAGTTATATGATCCAGTTTCCTGGTGTTAGTGAGGACTGGAGTTATATGATCCAGTTTCCTGGTGTTAGTGAGGACTGGAGTTATATGATCCAGTTTCCTGGTGTTGGTGAGGACTGGAGTTATATGATCCAGTTTCCTGGTGTTAGTGAGGACTGGAGTTATATGATCCAGTTTCCTGGTGTTAGTGGGGACTGGAGTTATATGATCCAGTTTCCTGGTGTTAGTGAGGACTGGAGTTATATGATCCAGTTTCCTGGTGTCAGTGAGGACTGGAGTTATATGATCCAGTTTCCTGGTGTTAGTGAGGACTGGAGTTATATGATCCAGTTTCCTGGTGTTAGTGAGGACTGGAGTTATATGATCCAGTTTCCTGGTGTTAGTGAGGACTGGAGCAGCAGGTTCTGGACTAACTGCAGCTGTCTGATGGTTTTTTTAGGGAGACCTGTCAGGACAGCATTACAGTAGTCTAGTCTACTGAAGATAAATGCATGGACAAGATTTTCACATCAGTCCTTTAATCCTGGATATGTTCTTTAAGTAATAATAGGCCAACTTCACGACTGTGACTACTGAAGTTCAGGTCTGAGTCCATGACTACACCCAGATTTCTCGCCTTGTTTTTGATTTCTAATTTAGCTCTTTGAAGCTGAGTGGTGACTTTTAATCTTTCTTCCTTGGCTCCAAAAACTATTATTTTAGCTTTTTCTTTATTGTACTGAAGGAAGTTCTGACACATCAAATCTCTAATTTGATCAATGCATCTGGTCAGTGTTTAGATTGGACTGTAGTCTCCTGGTGAGATGGTTATGTAGATTTGTGTGTCGTCAATATAGTTGTGGTAACATATTTTGTTGTTTTTCATAATTTGTGCGAGTGGGAGCATGTAGATGTTGAACAGCAGTGGCCCCAAGATGGAGCCTTGGGGAACTCCACAAGTTATCTTAGTTTGCTCAGATTTCTAGTTACCTATAGACACAAAGTAGTCCCTGTCTTTGAGATAGGACTTAAACCAATTTATTGCAGTGCCAGAAAGCCCTAACGGGTTTTTCAGCCGGTCTAGAAATATGTTATGGTCAACCATGTCAAATGGAGCATTGAGATCCAGTCGTACCAGGACAAAGAAGAAGCAGAGAAGCAGGGAACATGCAAACTCCACACAGAAAGACCCCTGCAGAGGTTCAAACCAGAAACATTCGTGCTGTGAGGCAACAGTGCTGCACTGGTGCTAAAAATCTCTAAATTGAAACCTTGTTGTGGTTTACTTCAGTGAGCTCCACTTCTTGCATCTGGTCACTGAGAAGAGATGTTAAGTTGCGTCGCTGCATTACCTGCACCATTATAGAAAGTAGGAGCAGAGGCTTTGCAAAGAGATTATCCACTGCTAAACAGAGGATCATCATGACTGAGCAAACACCTTGTGTTTCCATCTAATCCCCCCACCCCCACCTCCACCCCCGTTTCACCTTTTGGTGACTCTTTTGCTTGTGTACGCAGGTTAAGCCTTTAACCAGTGAGAAGTATTTACCCCTTTTCATCCCCTCCAAATCAGAAAAAAGCTGGGTTTTGAGACTGGAAGGGAAAAAAAAAGTATTTTCTTTGGCTTTTGATTGTAGAAGGTTTTAACCAAAGATATACCATGTTTGTTTCACTAACTGTATCTAATATTTCAAGAACCATTTACATTTGCATTTTAGGGCTAGAACACATGCAAAAATTAATAAAAAAAAATAAAAAGTTGCAACTGCGAAAAGCTTTACCACATTGTCATGTAGATGTCCATTATCACAGTGGTTAAAAGATGTTCTTGAATTGAGGAAACCAAGTGATGAAACAGGTTGTAGATCCTCAGTCATGCAGCCCTTATATACTCATGTCAACTTGGAGTTAAGTGGATCCAGGATGGAAGTCAAGTCAGCTGGTTTTCAACAGCTTATTTCAGTTCAGTTCAGTTTGTTTGTATGATCCCGATTCACAACAAAAGTCATCTGAAGGCACATCTGATGGAAAATAAACAGGTTTAGTGCCATCCAATTAAATACAGCCCAATTCAGTCCAGTTCTGATCCAGTTATGTTCCAATGATCTCAGATCAGTTGAAATCCACTTCTAACAGTGGAGTCTAACACTTTTGTGTCTCTTTAATTGTCTTGTCTTTAAATGTTTCACTGCTGGTGTTTTTTAGTCCTCTCTGACAAAATTAGGATTTAAAGGTGGGGTAGGTGTTCTTATTTTGCAGCACTTTTTCCAATATTGCCTGAAAATTTTTTCACATTCACATTGCACCCACTGAAATAAAATGTTTGCAAAAAAAACGAAACGGTTTGGTCCAGTCTAGAGGGTATAATCAGAGAATAACTCTGACCAATCACTGTACTGATCATCATTACATTCATTGGTTGCCTAATACGTCCATCAAATATCAATGCACTCCCACCCACCCCTCCCTCCCTCCCTGCGGTTCATGTAGTTGTGAATCATGTGAAGGCGTGGTTTTCGAGGGGTGAGCTAAAGAGGAGGAGGCGGAGCCTTTGGGCGGAGGGAGGGAGTGTTTATTTTCAAAATCTCACTTGAGTTGAATTGCTGGAACCGTTTTTCAAAGAACACCCACCCCACCTTTATGATGTTAATAAAGATGAATAAAGAAGATAGAATTTACTGCCAGCGAGGACTGGTGAAGGACACATTCACCCTTCACATTAGCACAAAAAAGTCTGCTACAATTTTAAATTGCATAAACATACTAGATGGTTTTGCTAGATGATGGCACTAACCATGAATATAAATGCTGAAAAAAAAAGAAATCCACTTATATTCCGATTCATTTCAATTCAGCTTCACGTAACGGTGACTCATCTAAAACAGCCAAGCTAAAGAAAAAAAAAAAAAAAAAAAAACAAGAAATTGCATCAAATCTTTGCTTCGTCCTGAGCATGCACAAGGCGACAGTGGTAAGGAAGAGCTCCCCTTTAACGGGAAGAAACCTCCAGCAGAACCATGAAGGGCGGCCATCTGCCTCCACCGGCTGGGGGGGGGGGGTGGGGGGTGGAGGGGGGGACATGAGGAAAGAAGAAGAAAAGTCCAGGGAGAACACAGCCACAGTCATGATGGAATGAGGAGTAAAGAGAGAGAAATGAGGGAAGTGCCCAATGCATCATGGGAGGTGACCGATAAACTCAGGCCTGCAGTTGCATAGCTTAAATCTGACAGGAAAGGAGAAGGAGGGAAATCAGGACAGTTAAAAACTCACAGGACAGGTGTAGATAACAAAAACGGAGGGAAGTTCAGGAAATAAATCCAGAACTGGCGCCTGACGAAGAGACGCCACAAATCCTCCCAAGAACCTGATCAGCAAAAAAGAACAGCAAGAAGACGGAAGAGACACCGTGAAGAAAAGACCCCAGAAAAACAAAAGACCAACTGATTTCCTAGACCGCGACAGCATCCCGTAAAAAAGCACAAATTCAAATGTGAAGAGTAAACTTGAGAGAAAAAATAAGTCCCGCACAACTTTATTAAGTCAAGAAAGATTGAATGGATTGCATTTCAGTCAGTAACACTAAAACTAAAAAAAAAGGTCAAAAAGAAAAGAACAAAACAAAAACCCTGTGGAATATAATGGCGTGATGTTTTCAGCCTCAGGAAATTGTTGCTGTTCTTTTTTATGATTTCTGTTTGATTTCATTTCATTCCACAAAGCCATGCAGTCGAGAGAAAAAGAGAAAAGAAAACTTCAGCGATGGAGCAAACATTTCTGTCTACTTCTTTTTGTTATACTTTCCAAACACTAAAATATTAGAAAATGGAAACGCTGACATAGTTACTTGTAAATGAATTATTTCAAGGCTGGAACTGAATTGTACATAATGGACTCTGCTGGGTACACAGAAACCAGCAACAATGCATTACAGATTATATCGGCCACTTTATCAGGTCCACCTTGATAGTACAAGGTTGGACCCCCTTTTGTCTTCAGAACTGCCTTAATCCTTTGTGTCATAGATTCAACAAGGTTCTGGAAACATTCCTCAGAGAGTTTGGTCCATATTGATGTGACAGCATCACCAGTTGCTGCAGATTTGTCGGCTGCACATCCATGATGAGAATCTCTCGTTCCACCACATCCCAAAGCTGCTCTACTGGACTGAGATCTGGAGACTGTGGAGGACATTTGACTCCAGTGAACTCACTGTCATTGTTCAAGAAACCAGTCTGAGATGATTCACGCTGCTGGAAGTATCCATCAGAAGATGGTCCACTGTGGTCATAAAGGGATGGACATCAACAGCAACAATCCTCAGGTAGGCTGTGGTGTTGACACAATGATCAGTTGGTACTAATGGACCCAAATTGTGTCAGGAAAATATCCCCCACACCATTACACCACCAGCAACCTGAACCGTTGATACCAGGCAGGATGGATCCATGCTTTCATGTTGTTTCCTCCAGATTCTGACCATCTGAATGTCTCAGCAGAAATCCAGACTCATCAGACCAGACAACGTTTCTCCATCTTCTATGGTCCAGTTCTGGTGAGTCTGTGTGAATTGTAGCCTCAGTTTCCTGATTCTTAGCTGACAGCAGTGACACCTGCTGTGGTCTTCTGCTGCTGTAGTCCGTCCAACCTCAAGGTTGGACGTGTTGTTCGTTCAGAGATGCTCTTCTGCAGACCTCGGTTGTAACCAGTGGTTATTTGAGTTACAGTTATCTTTCTATCAGCTCCAACCAGTCTGGTCATCCTCCTCTGACCTCTGACCTCTGCCATCAACAAGACATTTGTTCCCACAGAACTGCAGCTCACTGGATATTTTCTCTTTTCTGGACCATCCTCTGTAAACCCTAGAGATGGTTGTGGTGAAAATCCCAGTAGATCAGCAGTTTCTGAAACACTCAGACCAACAACCAAGGACACGTTCAAAGTCACTTAAATCACCTTTCTTCTCCGTTCTGATGCTGGTTTGATCTGCAGCAGATCAAACCAGAATAAATGCATTGAGCTGCTGCCATGTGATTGGCTGATTAGAAATTTGCGTTAACGAGCAGTTGGACAGGTGGACCTGATAATGTGGCCGGTGAGTGTGTGTGTGTGTATATATATATATACAGTCATGGAAAAAATTATTAGACCACCATTTTTTCTTCACTTTCTTGTTCATTTTAATACCTGGTACCACTAAATTGAATTGAATTGAATTGAAAATACTTTATTAATCCCTTGCGGGAAATTCTTTCGTTGCAGTGCTCCATCCTATAAAAACAACAATACTCTACATATAAAATAAGTAATTTAACACTTTAAATACTACACCTTACCAAGAATTAAATATATAAGAATAACAAATTAGACTAAATAACTCTGGCCCACATGTGCAATCCCAATGTACAAAAAATTACAAAAAATTATAAATTTTCAAATTACAAATTAGGGATTTCAAAATACCCTGTCTAATAGTAAAAGTAAAAAAGAAAAGAAAAGTAGCTTAGTGTAAACGGACATACAGAAATAATACAGATTTTACAGATTTAGATTGATTTGTTGTATAGTTTGATGGCCACTGGCAGGAATGATTTCCTGTGACGCTCTGTGGTGCATCGAGGTGGAATGAGTCTATTGCTGAAGGTGCTTTTTTGTCTGGCAAGCCCTTCATGGAGAGGATGCGAGGAGTTGTCTAGTATGGCTCTTATTCTGGACAACATCCTTCTCTCCGACACTACTGTCAGAGCGTCCAGCTCCTCCCCAACCACGTGGCTGGCTTTGTGGATGAGTTTATTGAGTCTGTTGGCGTCCCTCACCCTCAGTCTGCTGCCCCAGCACACAACAGAGTAGAGGATGGCACTGGCCACCACCGACTCATAAAACATCCGCAGCATTGTCCGGCAGATGTTGAAGGACCTCAGCCGCCTCAGAAAATAGAGGCGGCTCTGGCCCTTCCTGTAGAGGATGTCTGTCATCATGTGACTAAAACAGACAGAAAAGAAAACACTGAATGCATAAAAGCAGTGTTTTTGGCAGTACAACGCCATAGCTATTGATGTAAAAACTTAAGTGATTTAAGGTTATAATCAAGAAAACCATGGAAAATGGTAAGATATCAGCTCTTAAATAAAACTCTTATGAGCAATCTTTGTGGTTATCGTTATGTTTGTCCAAACAAATGTACCTTTAGTTGTACCAGGCATTAAAATGAACAAGAAACTGAAGAAAACAAGAGTGGTCTAATATTTTTTCCATGACTATATATATATATATATATATATATATATATATATATATATATATATATATATATATATATATATATATCTATATATATATATATATATATATATATATATCACTTTCCAGCACCCCAGCAAAGACTCCAAGAAGGCTACGAACTCTGAAGCAGTCATTTTGTGATTTTATGTTGAAATAACCTCATTGAGTGAAGGAGGTAATACTTTGAGCATTTCGGGAGATATCCCAAAACTCTGACATTGCAAACCCAGCTAAGAAACAAGTGGCCGGAGGATAACAGAGAGGTGATCAGAAGCTAATGAACCTGTAGGAACCTCTGATGGGGAATAAATTGTTTACTCGTTATGTCGTGCCTGAGTCATCAGGACTCATTTTCATTGTTAATTAAATGGTAAATAAACAATTATTTCATCAAATGGAGACCTCGCCTCGGTTTTTCCTCAAAAACAAACAAGAGAACGTAATCTTATTGGGTGTATGTTGCCATGTTGCCTTTTTAGCGCATGGATTTAAAGAAAAATGAAAGACATAAAGTCCATTCATATATGTTGGTTATTAAAGTGAGCAGCTATTCAAATATTTTCCAGTGTCTGCATGAGTTTAAATTGTGTTTTTCTTGCATTACTCACTTCGCTGGACAACAGAGAGTCTTCTCACACCCACTCAATGCATTATATTGAACAAATTTACCCATTTAAAGACAGGGTAAGCAGTTCTCAGCATTTACTCGCCCAGAATGCTTCTGTCACATCTCCTGAATAAACTGAACAGACACACAAACTGGTCCTCATACGCAGGGACCTTGGTCTGTAACCGGCAAGCACCGTGGTGCTAGCCTCCTCCTCAAACTCTTATTATTGTTGCACCTGTCAGTCACTGGCAGGAGGAGGGTTTGTACCTGTGCAGGTGAAGTTGGGGGAGGGGGGAAGAGGGGGGTGGCACAATTGATGATCAGATATGTTTTCTCTGGGAGTCAGAGCTGGCTCTCCATGTTTGTTTCAAATATCCCCTGGTGTGACATCACCCAGAAATTACTTACCCTACCTTTAAAGGATGCTGAAGTTAAAAGTTTAAACCATATTCAAGAAACAATTAATATTTTTGAAATTATTTTTGATCATATCAGAAGAATAAATACATCTCATGGGGGAAATAACATTTTCAGCTTGTCATGATTAATGTATAAAGGTTTTGTGTTCATGGACACATGATAAAAAATAAAATGAACATAACTTTAATTAACCTTAGAGGAAAATGAAAATAAAGTATTAATAATAATAATAATAAAATTAGTGCAGATTTTTGCATGAAAAGGTTGATTTGGTTGTTTGTCTAACACAGATACAGAATACACAGAATATAAAAGATTAAAAGGATAACTGTGATGCTTTCACTTCTCCAGCTTCTCTGTAGACACAGACGTCCACGAAATCTTTTAATTTTAATACCAAGAAGCCTTCTTCTCCCACTATTTATGCACACTTCAATTTTCTCTCCTTTTGTGAAAGTGTGAACACACACACACATATACACTCACATACACGTACATGTGGGTGGACTCCAGATGGACTGGAAGACATTATACATGTATTTGGGGGGGGGGGGGGATATATGCAACATGCACATAATAAATCTCTTGCAGTATGTGCTGCGTTCGTGAGCATTAATGCGCTCGTTTATCTTCGTCATAAATAGGGGGGAACTCTGTAATTTTCGCCTTCTTATTTATTTCCCGTAAAGGATTAAACATGTGAACGAAGACCTTGTGAGACCATCTGGCAGGAACACAGTCAAGGAGGTGGAAAGAGGAAGTGCTGGAGCGTCTGCAGAGGAAGAGGTTAGCGAAGAAGAAGTGGGACGCTAAGTGGACTGAAGACGGTAGACGGGGAGATGATGAGGAGAAGGTACAGGTGGTGAAGGTTGGACTGTAAGGAGGGAGAGACTGACTCATGCAGGTTGGAGAGGCAGAGAGATGGAGATGGAGGGATGAACAACAGGGCAGAGTGATTACGGATAGAGATGGAAATGTATTGACGGATGTCAGGAGTGTGACAGGAAGATGGGAAGAGGACTTGAGGAAAATGAAATGGAGAAGAGGAGAAGAGGTGAACATTGTGGACCAGGAGGTGGCAAAGGTTCGTAAGACTGCAGTGAGGAGGAAACTGAAGAGGATGAAGAGTGGAAAGACAGCTGGTCCTGATGATATACCTGTGGAGGGACGGAAGTGTCTACGAGAGGTGGCAGTAGAGTTTCTGACGAGGACATTTAACATGATCTTAGAGAGGGAGAGGATGTCTGAAGATTGTGCTGGTGCTGATTTTGAAGAAGAGCAGTGGAAGATAGACTAAGGACAGAAGTGAGCATCTGTGAACAGCAGGATGGTTTCATGCCAAAGAAGAGGACTACAGACGTAATATTTGCTTTGAGGATGCTGATGGAGAAGAGCAGAGAAGGTCAGAGGGAGCTGCAGTGTGTCTTTATAGACCTTGAGAAAGCAGATGACAGGATGAGAGGAGCTCTGGTGCTGATGAGGACGTCTGGAGGACCAGAGAAGGATGTCAGAGTGGTGCAGGACATGGATGAAAGCTGGAAGATGATGATGAGGTGAGCTGTAGGTGTGACAGAAGAGTTCATGGTGGAGGTGGGACTGCATCAACGATCAGACCCTTCTTGTTCCTCTGGTGATGGACAGACTGGCAGATGAAGCTGGACAAGAACCTCAGTGGATTATCATGTCTGCAGAGGACATAATTTGTCATGAGAGCAGGGAGCAGGTGGAAAGGAGAGGGATGACGCAGCGAGACAGAAAACAAGAGCGTGAATGAGAGGAACCCAACAGGAGCTACTTTAAGGTTGGCTTGTGGACAGTTTGGATCACTGGCGCCGGTTGTCGCCCCTTGGGTTGGGCTTAACGAGACATGACATGAATAAATTAATTATTAAAGCTTTGAATCATGTTGCATGATTGAAACTTTACCTTCTCTTTTTTTTTCATTATTGCCATTTTACGATTTCTGCATCTTTATTGGCTCATTTTCTTTGGACGTGTGGAAGATTCGAACAGAAAACATTTTCTCATAATCGTACTTTGTCCAATTTAAACAACGGGGTTCCCCTTTAGGACCACTTTCCAGCATCCCAACAAGGTCTCCAGGAAGGCTATGAACTCTGTGCTAATGCACTGAACAGACAACAGTTAAAGTCCCCCAGAGAGAACTGGGACGTACTGCTGGGGGGGGTAATAAGTAGGGCTGGGCAACGATTAAAATTTTTAATCGCGATTAATCACATTTTTTCCCTGATTAATCACGATCAATCGTATTGTACACGGAAAATTAAATAATGAATTCAAAAGTAGTGTAAAGGTCACTTTTATTGAAATGTTCTGCTGCCATATGAACTAAAGTACCATAACATTTGTTAACATTAGCACTTTTCAGTAACAAATTTAGTGTAAATTTCATCTTAAAAAATGTAAAATAAAGTAAAGCTTATTGCCACCTCCAGGGCATTAATGTCATCCTGTTTTTTTATGAAGAAAAAAAAAAGTCTACCAACAAAATCCTAACAATCTAGAGGCCACAATCAGAACATTAAAACAGGTAATTTCTGAGGTAACAGCAGAAACTTTTAACGGGGAGTTCAACTTGTCAGTTGTTACAAATAACCTTGTTTCTGTTGAATCCTCCGTCTGGGAGAACTTTAAAATGAAAATGTCCATTTTAAAGTTCAGTAACTTTACCAATCTGTTATTATCTGTGTATCATTTGTTTTTTTTTCCATTTTCAATTGTCAATCAAAAAGGTAAAAAGTGACTTTTTACCTGTATTTTTCTGTTTTTTAATCTAACACAAAAAACAAAAAATGCCTATTTTTCTATATTTTAATTTTAGCAAACAGGCCACGGGACGGAATTTGTTTTTAATATTTTATTGTCTGGTTTACGTGACCCAGAAATGGCTTTGTTTTATAATCAAGGAATAGACTTTCTGTTGTCATTACACATCTGTGCCACTAGATGGAGCCGCACTGCAGTAACCAGCTAGAGAACAGCAGGACAGTGAACACATGGAGCAGATCTGATGGAACATGGAGGAATGACACGATCGTCTTGAACAAACGGGTTTGAAATTTTTTTTTCAGACAGAATTGTTAATATTGCTACCTGAGTTGCTACCTGAACTGTAAAGTAAACTGATTTTTACCGTTCTCCATGTCCGCATGTTTACCTGCCAAATATTTTTTCCAGTTTCCGCAGCAGCCAGTAACAGACTTTTCAAAACAAAAGCATGTGAGCAACATGCGTTAACGTGCTATAAAAAAAATATCGGCGTTAATAAATTAATGCGTTAACGCGATAATAACGCGTTAACTTGCCCAGCCCTAGTAATAAGTAATCCCAGTCCGGTTCAACGCCTCTCACCACGGTCAACCCAACACTGGAACACGGTCCAGCCCCCCCCAAGGAGCTGCTACGCCACTTTCAGAGTGATTATGCTGTAGCACAGGCAGGGTTAGGGTTAGGGTAAGTCACGAGACTGCTGTGACTGGCTGCACAGGTCCACTGGATAACACACTTTAGAGTGCAATTCTTCACAAACAGCATGCTATATTTTGAAATAAATAATAAGAACTCACTGGTCATGCAGTATGGGGTTTAAATAAACCAAAACGCTCTTTTAGTTTAGCACAGTGTTAAACGACTGTGTGACGTAAGAAGTCAAAGAGTCTCCTTTACCTCCTCTGCTCTGTTATTAGCAACTGATTAATGCATTTGGGTCAGCTTGATCTCAGCTGCAGTGTCCTCTAAAAAAATATGCATTAAAATATTTTAAAGAAAACAAAAACACCATCTCAACCCAAGTGCTGGTACCTTCATTTGGGCCCCCGCAAGGTCTGCATCTAAATTAAAGGCCAAGCAAAAAAATACATATTTATAGTCTCTTATTTATTTACCAGGATCATTACACAGTGCGCTAACACACACACACACACACACACAACACACACACACACACAGAGAGGCTGGAAATGATTGGGAATGATAACTGGACTAAAACACACTGCCAGCTCTGCTCCAGCAGCAGTGTGAGGTTTTAAATAAGACCTTGTGGCTGAGTGAAACAGGAATAATAGAGGCTCTTTCATGTTTTGTCAGTCTGTGCAAGTTAAAGTGCCCCTTAAAATATTGATGCACGTCAATAATTATGGTTCAAACCCAACCCAGACTAAGACCTTGAACAGATATTTGAGCTAAAATCATGTCAGCTCCCTTTAGCACCCTTTTATTTCAACTTCTGTGTGTGTGTCTATTATATATATAAATAATATACATACATATATACACACAACCTTTTTTCTTTTTAATACTTGCATATCAATCCGCATGATCCACGTATAGGTCGTGTGTGCAAGTTATGACACAAAAGATCAGTTTCCAATTTATTTTCTATTTGCAGCTCTGCTGTAATTTGACCTGCATAAAATCAGGAAATATTAGATGTCGCGATAACGACGATTACACACGTCGCAAAGCTCACCCGCTGTGGCCACGCCCACACCAAGTACCTTGTGCTGCTTCCTTTACAACTCTGGGGATGCCGAACATGTTAGTAAAGTAGCGAATGCAGAGCTGTGAGGAGAGCGGTGCTCCTGAACGGCTAACTGGAAATGCAAACGGACCACGTGTCGTAACGCTCCACAGAAACGCAACTAAACGCAACTCTTGACTCAACGTCTCGGTGTGCCACGGAGGCTGATGTGGACTCTTCTGCGGTTCAATGTTTAAAAGCAAAAGGTTGGTCTTTAATAGGCTCTAAGTTATGAGAGGCTCAGTCAATATAGGAAGTCAACACGTGGATAAAAACATGCCGATCTGTCGGTAATTGACCCCTTTTTGGCCGGATGATAACTTTCCTCCAGTGGTCCTGGCTACAAGCGCCTCCCTTTTCCTCCCTCTCAGTGTTGCCAGAGGTACGATAATTATTGTATTTGTATGATAACTATCGTACAAATATGATAATTATCGTATTTGTATGATAATTATTGTATTTGTACGATAATTTAGCCCCTTGTGCAATGTACGATCAATATTTGTAAAAACAACCCAAATGTACGATAATTTCTACCTTTCCATGAAACACCTGTTTAGCTATTTTCAAATTAAAAGCTTTTAAGCAACAAAAATGACGGGGTACTTTTATTGTGAAGTGGAAAGAGCCAACTGTTGTAATGTTAATGCGAAGAAGAAGGCTCTGACAACGCTTATCACTACAATAAAGACCAAACACAACCAAAGCGGATGTCATCTTAGCTGCGTCATCGTTGGACTTGTGTGATAATTTTGGGGTATCTGTACGATAATTTTATTTTCAACATTTGGCAACACTGCTCCCTCTCCACTTCGCTGATCGTCCCAATGTTTGGCATCTTGAGTTGCTACCTACAACTACTGGGTGTTGAGTCCACCAGAAACCCAAACCAACGTAAGCTACGCGTGTGTTTAGTATCAGGAGTCCATGAGGTGGAAAATGATGTTGAAGCGTAGGAACGTCATGAAGGTAGATGTGTCCGCTCGGCTGCTGGACGCTGGTTGAGTCCCTTCAGGTAGACCCTCTGCCACTGGCCTTCACCAGGTCCGGCTCGGGACCGTGTTCTCAGCCTGGGTCGGAGGTGGTGGCTGAGGAGGGAATCAAATGCTGTCTGAGCTCCAGCGTTGCGTTAAAGCTGCAGCATGCTGAAGTAGTACAGACTGATTTTTTTTTCTTCTTTTCCTTTTACTGGGGAAAAACGTGAGCAAAGTCAGTGACAACCAGGAGGCTGTGATGTCACTTACCTTCCTGAATGATGTCTTCATCCTCGACTGCTCCTGAGTTTCTCTCCCACCCCCAGCATTGTACCGACATGAAAGGGAATCTTAACAGTACATCTACTGCACCTCTTGTCAATCATATGACATTAGAAACAGTCATAAGATATCTAAATTATGCACATTTGCTCTCTCCGCACATTTCCCTCATGCCAACTGTCTTTCCTTTCTCCACAGCGGTCCCTGTCACGTTTTCATTGAAGGATTCGCTGCACGACTGCAGTGATATTTCTAGTTCTCGTGATCAAAGACGGGAGGATCCCTTCTGGTCTCTGTGGCTTTTCCACAACAAATCAGTGAATTTTATAGCCGCCGTGCACACGACAAACTCCTGAGTGAACATACTCAGAGTTGATTGAGCTAATTCTGAAACGGCGCGGTTTGACTTCAAGCTAGTCATTGTTTTAGCTTTCTAAAACAATGTGAATGTGTTATTGATAGAAACGGACATATAGATGTCAAGAAGGCTGGGAATTTCTGTTTAAGCAGAACTCAACTTTCTGGTTGGATGCGAGGGATATTTTTTTAAAAAAGATGGTCATTTTAACCCTTTAAGCGCCAAAGTCGCAATATTGTGACAAGCAACATTGCTGAATATAACAGGCTGTATGTCATGGCCTGGGTCGGCCACGGCAGCCATGTGTGTGTCTGTGTCTTTCAAGTTTGCGTCTTCTCCCTGTCTTTAGTGGTTCCTGTTTTACTTTGAAGGTCTGTCTTGTCTCTATTGTTTTCTGCTTTGCTTCCTTCCCCTCGTTACCCTGATTCCCTGCACCTGCCTCTCGTTTGTTCCTCTGTGTATTTAAGTCTTGTCATTTTCCCCTGTTCTCTGTGGGTCCATTGTCGTGAGTATGTGTTTTGTAGTCCTGTATGTTTCCCGCTTGTCTCCTGGATTATGATTATGATTAGTTATGTTTTTGATCATTGCTATTTTTGTGTTTTTGGATCATTTTGGACATTTGTGTTTTTGGTAATAAACCTTTGCTTTTTGAGATCTCCTGCTCTTTGGTCCTCCTTCAGATACTGCAGATATGACACTGTATCTATAAATGTGATACCGAATCTTGTTACTACTTTTCACTAGGAGAGGGCGACCATGTGTGCCTGTTGGTGATGGGTCCAGCAATACTGATGCGTCGGCGCATGTGTCGAGCTCAGAGAGCAACACCTGTGTCGGTACGCGTTTAGCCTTAAGAAAGTCACGTGACCGATACAGGTACTGTATCGAACTGACAGTGATGCGCCAAACTGTGTTTATAAGGAATCGCATCTGTCGACGGGATGCACTGCCAAAAGAATCTCCAATCTTTTTTGGGCCGCCCCGGTGGCGCAGTGGTTAGGGCAGGCGGCCCATATACAGAGGCTACAGTCCTCGTGCAGCTGGTTGTGAGTTTGACTCTGAAAAAGAATCTCCAATCTTTTGTCACTGTCGTCAGAATCTGCAATCCGCACCTCCTCCAGCTTGCCTTGCGGTTCCTTTGCACACAGCATCATCTGTTCCTTGTGAGAGGGTCTTTTCCAAGGCTGGAGAACTGTTGTCCAAAAAGAGGAATAGACTAAAGTTCAAATCTTTGGAAAAACTTGTTTTTTTTGAATGAAAATTTATGAAAAAAGAAATTCAGTCCACAAGCATCTTCATTCACAAACACGGTCACTTCGATTTTCTAGTTATGATACATGTATCTGTATCTAAAGATATTAAAGATACTTTAAATTTAAATTCAGATATGCAATGATGCCATATACAATGCAATGACTTATATTTTATTATTGCATACTTGGTCATATTGGTGACAGTTGGGTCTGGCAACTCGGTTGCCTGTAGGGATTTTTAATGTCCAGCGGGTGTCAGTATTCAGTGACACAGTATCGACATGTTTCAATACAGTTTGGCAACGTGTCAAGACGTTCCATGAGGTGCCATGGACCCATCACTAGTGCCTGTAATCTGAGAACAATTTTTGGAGGTGGCGCTGTTCAAAGTTTTAGCGTAACATGAGTTTGAAAAACACCCTCCGCTTTAAAGTTATAGACTTTTGAAACCTTGATATCAAAATTGAACATTTTCCAATATGGCCGTCACCTTTTGACGTCATAATATGCAAATTATATGAATAATTTCACTCCCATCACAGACTTTGAGTCATACTGAACAATTTTCTCAACAGTATACCTTTAATCTCAAACTGCTTTCAAGTTAGAGCCTTTTGAAATCTTGATATCAAAATTGTATATTTTCTTGAAAAAAAACTGATGCCTAAAAGGTTGAATGATAGCCTTGGGCTGAAGGACTTGGACTTTAAATTTGATACAGTGTTGGCATCTCCAGCCTCACAACTTGGCCTTAAGGTGAAAGATTCTTGTTTCACATCAGATAAATCCACAGACGTTCGAACTGGTCTCTTAATTTTTCTCTTAAAAGCCGTTTACTGGCTTCGCAGCTGTGGGTCATCCACGAACAAACGAGCGCCCACAATGGAAACTGATGTGCAGACCGAACTGAATGGACCCCGCTCAGCGGCGCGCCCGCTCTCGCTCGAGAGAAAAGCGCTTAGAACCGAAATGAAAATGAACCCAATCAGCGTCGGCGCTGATCCTCTCTCATGAGGACGTCTTAATTTCCACGATGTGACTGAAGAGAGCAAGACGTGTCAGTGAATGAGGGGATGCAATTTCACAACCGAGCTTATCCGGCCGCGCCATTATCCGCCCGTGAAACGCGTCGCTCTAATGTGAGGCGCTAAATGCAGCCCGAGGAGCTGTGCGCCCGCCGCCAAAGTCACATTAGTTCAATTCCACTCCGGAAAGTGCTTTAAACCCAGCTGCCAAGATGTTTTCAAAGGCAAACTGGACTGCTAAGAAAATAGTAGTTATAAAAAAAAAAGGGTTAGGGTTTTTACAGAGTTGAATTCTATTTGTGAATATTTTTAACGTACTTCAGGAGTGGGAAGTTAGATTTACTCACATTTTAATCTTGTTTTTATTTTTATTTTTATTTTTTTTATCTGTGGTGTAGTCAGTAGAGTTGGAGGACCCTAACCCTTACCCAGCTCAGAAGCAGGACAAAGAGGAGGAAGCCACTCATGACTTAAACTAGAAATGTATTCAACATGAAACAGCTTGAGTAAAGCACAGCTCACTAAAGTTGGAGGAGAGCGAGAGTGAGAGCCCTGAATTACCGACGCAGGTGAAATGCATGAACCAATTCCTTCCCGCTGGCCGTCTTGCATAAAAGGACAGCCTGGGGAAGTACCGGAGGGCCGCCGCAAGTGTTATCAAAGGACTGATCTGAGGCCTGCGTAAATGGAGGGGGTTGTCAGGAAGGGCTTGAGAGGGAAAAAAACAAATCAATACGTGGAACACAGCGATCTGCTGTGGCAACCTCGAATAGGGATATAATTAGAAAAAAAGAAGTTGCTTGTGTGGTTAAATGTTTATTATTAGGTCCATTACGTCCACCTCTGGTCCCTCTCACTTTTCCCACCAACAAATTACGAAACGTGTTCAGACTAGGGGTGAGTATTGGCAAGGACCTCGCAATATGATATGTATCATGGTACTTGGGTCACGATAAGATATTATCGCGATATCACGATATATTGTGATATTCTACCCAGGTAATATCAACATTAAAAGTAGATATGAAAAATCAAGTTGCTGTATATTAGTGATGGGCATTCCGGCTCTTTGTGGAGAGCTGGCTCTTTTGGCCCGGCTCTTTCGGCTCCCAAGTGGCTCCTCACATTTTTTGTTAATTAAATTAATTTATTACCAAATTATGTGTAAAATGAATAACTAATGTTAAAAAAAAAACATAAAATATAACATATGTATTGTATTTATATGGCTTTATTAATAAACTTAACATATACATGAATAAATTCTAAATAAAAAAAAAAGACCCATTTCAATTTGTGAAAAAACAAAATTAACTAAACATCACTCAACAAAATACAAATTAAAATGTGCAACTATTTACAGTGAAAAACCTTCAGAGTCCCTTGCTGGTCTTTTCTCCAACTCTGTTAATTGCACTGTTGGATGATTAGTTTGAATATGCCTGTGCAGGTTGTTTGTGGAGTCTGCTCCATATGAAATTTGTATTTTACAAAGTGTCCACTCTGCCTTTCCGGAGACTAACACTTTAAAATGTGTCCAAATTTTACTCATTTTCCTGTTGTCACTCATCTTTGGTGAACTGGTCAAATCCTGCGCTCCTGATGCTCTCGTCTCTCTGCCTCCTGTGTGTGTCTGTATTGGCAAGGACCTCGCAATATGATATGTATCATGGTACTTGGGTCACGATATGATATTATCGCGATATCACGATATATATTGTGATATTCTACCCAGTTAATATCAAAATTAAAAGTAGAGATGAAAAATCAAGTTGCTGTGTATGTTCATCAGATGGTATTGATCATTCAGAGGACAAATTGAGTCACAGCTATTTGCTTCAAAACAACCTATTTATTGTTTATTATTAGTGTTTTTGCACATTTAAGTAACCATTAGTAACCAATAAAAAAAGCGATATTAGGAGCTGAAAAATCGATATTATATTGGGCGGCCGAAAATCGCGATTTATATTGCCAAATCGATTTTTTTTCACACTCCTAGTTCAGACTGGGACGAACACCGAGACTCACCACATACGAGGGTCTTGTTGTCCTGAAACCGACACAAACATGAGCAAAAAGTGTCTTTAATATAACAGAAGAATTTCTGTTCACACAAGAAGTAGAGGAAGAACCCGAGACAAACACGAGATAAGCAATCAGTTTCTTTCTCTTGCAACCGCTAATTAGTTCATGTATAAATAGGGTGAATCTTTGCTGGTTGGCGAGTGCAGGCGTAAACAGCAGCTAATGAGGGAGCTGAGCGTGGAGATGGTCCTCTGACCTGCTTAATAGAGCATTGTATCTATGTTTCCCTCGCTTCCTCTCAAGATGAGTCAGGCAGTGTTTTAATCCGACCAAATATGTGCAAACTGACGAGGTTAAAGTCATGAGAATAAATCATGACGACGGCTCAAAAGGTTGTGATCTCTTTTTTTTTTGTGATTTTCAGGACTCTACTGTCAAGTAGAGCAGAAACATTTCTCTATGTATTCATTTCCTTAAGTAGACGTACTCTGTTGTGGGATTAATGGCACCAATGCCAAAGACTAACTCATCTAAGCGTCAGAGCTGCTACCAGCTTTAACACAGCTGCTGGATTTAATGAACAGACCGAGTAGATCAGGTCAGACCAAGTCCAAACGCTGGATTCTTGATCAGATATGTGATGTGGCAGAGTGACCCAGTTGCTCTCAATACTCCGGTACATTCTCTTTCAACCTCATCTGAAGAAGGACATTACCTGCCTGCTCGATAATTACTTTTTTTTTGTTTTCCTGGAAATGTCAAGAGATACAGCATGTCCCGTTTGTGGCTAACAGAACCGGGCACGCTGACACGGATAACAAGATTGTTACACCTCCTTCTAATCATTTTATGTTTGTACTGTAGACACGTTTAATGTGGCTCCGTCGAACAGCCAGTCTTCTGTAGAGAGACAGGTCCCTTTAAATGCTTTCTGAGGGACATTTATGGAGAGAGAGACCAGTTAATTTAAGACGAGTAAATTCAAGTCAAACTGGATACAGCTCATCCATCCACCTATCAATCTGCCTAACCATCCATCCATCCATCTGCCTGTCTGTGTATCCATCCATCCATCCATCCATCCATCCATCTGCCTGTCTATCCATCCATCCATCCATCCATCTGCCTGTCTGTGTGTCCATCCATTTGTCCATCCATCCATCCAACCCCTGTCCATCCATCCATCTGTCTGTCCATCCATCCATCTGTCCATCTATCCATCCATCCATCCATCTGTCTGTCCATCCGTCCATCCATCCATCCATCCACCTGTCCATCCATCCCCCTGTCCATCCATCCATCTTCATGTCCATCTGCCTGTCTGTGTGTCCATCCATCTGTCCATCCATCCATCCAACCCCTGTCCATTCATCCATCTTCATGTCCATCCATCCATCCATCTGCCTGTCTGTGCATCCATCCATCTGTCCATCTATCCATCCATCCATCCATCTGTCTGTCCATCCGTCCATCCATCCATCCATCCACCGGTCCATCCATCCATCCATCCATCCCTGTCCATCCATCCATCCATCCATCTTCATGTCCATCCATCCATCCATCCATCTTCATGTCCATCCATCTATCCATTCATTCATCTATCTGCCTGTCCATCCATCCATCCATCCATCTGCCTGTCCATCCATCCATCCATCCATCCATCCATCTTCATGTCCATCATCCATCCATCCATCCATCCATCTATCCATCCATCCATCTTCATGTCCATCCATCCATCCATTCATCTATCTGCCTGTCCATCCATCCATCCATCCATCCATCCACTTCCTGTCATTTCTTGGGACTGCTATTATGAGGACAACAGTCTGAGCTCAGTGAAACTGGAGGAAAAGTGTCTCCTCTAGGCATACTGGGGGGGGGGGACTAAGGTGTTGCCAAGGTAATATCCCACTGGGACATTGCTGAAACACATTCCCTGGAAACCACCTGAATGGCATCCTGACCAGATGTCCAGTTTACTTCAAATGGTTTTTTTCTATGTGGACGGAGATCCTGGATGACTGAGCTTTTATTTTAACACATTTTGCTTTGCAAAACCTGTTCTTTCATACAATCAATATAATAGATCAATTCAACACAGTTCAGTTCAGTTGTCAGAGATGGTTTTAAAACAGAGTTTGGTGAAAGGAAACCAATGACCTGCAGTGATTCTTCACCTTGGTTCTAACCCCTGTAATGACTAGCGGGGGGTGGGGGGGGCAACAGAAAGGAACGATGACTTTTAACAGGGAGACACCTGCGGCAGAACCAGAGACCATCTGCCTCGACTGGTTGGTGGCGGTGAAAGAACAGCACGGAGGGACATCAGCGAACGGAAACATTAAGCCAGGGATTCCTCAAAACGAGAGAGAAAAAAAGAGGAAAGAGAAAGTCAACGGCAGCTGGAGCGACAGAGTTATTCATGGAGAGTAAACAGAGCCGGGGATTAATTTTGCAATGTGTCGCAAAATTAATTCTTGGGGAGCCTAACTCCCATGCGCCCTTTGATTTATTCCAGGTTCACAGTTTACGTTTCTTTCTTGCTGCCTCGACCACCGGCCGCCGCCGTATGAGTCACACTCTGAACACGCTCGATGCACGGCTTCCCATGTAAATCAGGCGTGTTTGCAGCGGCGGGAACCGGTCTGGAAGTAGCCGGAGTGCACTGACCTCGGGAAGCGTTGCATGTTTAAATTTAGATTCTGAAAATCAGACGCTACAAGGAAGGCAGGGAGCTCTCCGTTAATGTGGAAACGTTTGTTAAGATGGGACAGTGTGTAACGACTGGAAGAAGTTTGTAGATGCAAACTGAATAATGGATACGATATCAGAATTGGAAACCTGTTCTCGACCAAGAGACTCGAAAAGGAAAGCTTCAAAGAAAGGCAGTCGGAGCGGGAAAGTCTGCTATCCAGCTTTGATATTATTCACGTGTGGATAATAGTGGTGTGAAAAAAAAATTGTTTTAGCAATACAGTGATCCCTTATTTTTCGCGGTTAATGGGGACCGGCGCCCCCCAGCGAAAATCAAAATCCACAAACTGGAGCCGGAGCCTCCCCGAGCCTCAATAATGTGTTTAAAATATGTTTAAAAACCGCAAAAAAGTAGCGAGGCACTGCAGCGAAACAAGACAAAGGCTCAACTGTGGTCTTTCTGTTACCTTCACAGCCTCTGGTCTCTGAACCGTAGTAAAGAAACCGCTGGTATTGTGCTATTTTTGGTTTATAATTAGCAGCTAACACACTAACAACAACAAAAGAAAAAGTCCGGTTTTCTCCGCATGGAACAGGAACTTTATTCTGGCACTGCAGGAACTTGTAACATCACACAGGTTGTATTGTTGGGCTCCTGTCGGTTAACAGAGAATGTAAATCTATACACGCTGGGCTGCTGTTGATGCTCACTACACTTTTCATCTAACCCTGTTTACGTTCTGCCGTCCAACGACACACACACTCCATTACCCATAAGGCCACACCATTACCCATAAGGCCACCTTCTTAAAGGGGCCAGGCTGGCTCACAACATTTCTTCACTGTGAGAGAACACGCACAACATCCTGTGATGTTTCCACAATTAAAAAAAATTTTTTTGAATTATATTATATATTTCTGAAATATCCACGAATAACTAAAACCGTGAAACTTAAACTGGGAATTGGCAAGGGATCACTGCATATCACGATTTTCGGCCGTCCAATATAATATCGATTTTTCAGCTCATAATATCGATTTTTTTAGGAAAATACTTAAATGTAATAAACAATAAATATGTTGTTTTGAAGCAAATAGTTTTGACTCAATTTGTCCTCTGAATGATCAATATCATCTGATGAACATATAGAGCAACTTGATTTTTCATCTCAACTTTTAATTTTGATATTAACTGGGTAGAATATCGCAATATATCATGATATCGTGATGGTATCGTATCGTTACCCAAATATCACGATACAAATCGTATTGAGAGGCCAATACTCACCCCTAGTGGATAAACAGGGACTCTTTTAAAGAGAATATCTGACGGACGGACTGTCTCCCTCAAGCTGAATGTGTTTCCATGTAATTCAAACGTGAGCGTTCTGCAATCATATTAAATATTTTTTCTATTGTTGCCACAGCCTGAACCTCACAGTACAGATACAGAAAGGAGACCTTGAATTTATCAAATACCCAGAAACAGATATGATTAGTGAATATAATTCAACTCAAAAAGTGTTTCTTCTGGATGTCTTGCATTATTATGTAGTTTTGTATTTTCCCATGGTCCTTTGGAAACACCATATTTTCATCCTTTTGTATCTCTCTGATCTACTGTGAACATTAATCATGTTTTCTTTGCTCCTAACTTTTCATTTTATACCTCTGCATGGTTTCAGTATCTGTCTGTGGGTTACATCTTCCTGCATTGTCATTTCTCTGGTTCTACATCTCTTTCATGGATGTTTTGTTTTGTATTCTCCTTGAATCAGACCAGTGGCTTGCATCTGATGAGCCTTTTTTCTTAATGTGTCCTTGGAATTCCAATAGAAAAATCAGAAGTAAAGAAGAAAAGAAAAGAAAAGGAAGGCAACGGAAAGTCATTATTTTCATTGACGACTTCAGATATATTGGCAGTAAAAGTGTCGAAATTGTTTATCTGTTCAAACAGTAATATGTGAGTGTAAAGACATGGGAGCACTCAGCCCTCATACCACTCAGGAGGTGGATCTCTTCTGAGACTTCCTTCTTCACAGAGTTGAACAAATAAAAATGCACAAATGAACCCCAGAACAACAACTTAAGCTCTTGTAAATATGCCGGCTGAAAGCAGGAAGACGCTCACTGGAGGGTCTGGAGCATCTCCCAGAATAGACGGCATCACGAGGGAAGATGATTGTGTGGATATATTGAAGCAACATCTCATGGACAGTGACATCCAGCAGACTTTCAAATTAGTTTCACAGGGAAGGTAGCTGGACATGATAGTCCTCAATCTTTTAGAAAAACTGCGGGAGGTATTAAAGCGCTAGAAAAAAGGCCCATAAACGTGACTCACGTTGACCCTTTTTTTTTTCAGGAGGATATTGTGAGAGCTTCTCAAAACATTTAAGCCAAATTAAGAAAGGTTTTATATATATATACACTCACCGGCCACTTTATCAGGTCCACCTGTCCAACTGCATGTTAACGCAAATTTCTAATCAGCCAATCACATGGCAGCAACTCAATGCATTTATTCATGTAGAAGTGGTCAAGATGATCTGCTGCAGTTCAAACCAGCTTCAGAATGAGGAAGAAAGGTGGTTTAAGTGACTTTAAATGTGACCACAGTGGACCATCTTTTGATTGATACTTCCAGCAGGATAACGCTACAAGTCATAAAGCTTCAATCATCTCAGACTGGTTTCTTGAACATGACAATGAGTTCACTGGACTCAAATGTCCTCCACAGATTCCAGATCTCAGTCCAGTAGAGCAGCTTTGGGATGTGGTGGAACGGGAGATTCTCATCATGGATGTGCAGCCAACAAATCTGCAGCAACAGGTCAAAATGGACCAAACTCTCTGAGGAATGTTTCCAGTACCTTGTTGAATCCATGACATGAAGGAGCACTGCATTTGACACAGTCGACCATCACATCTTACTATACCGGTTGAAAAACTGGGTAGTACTTTCTGGCACTGTAATAAATTGGTTTAAGTCATATCTAAAAGACAGGGACTACTTTGTGTCTATAGGCAACTTTAGATCTGAGCAAACTAAGATAACCTGTGGAGTTCCCCAAGGCTCCGTCTTGGGGCCATTGCTGTTTAACAGCAACTGGTGATGCTGTTATGTAAATATGGACCAAACTCTCTGAGGAATGATTTCCAGTACCTTGTTGAATCTGTGACACGAAGGATTAAGACAGTTCTGAAGGCAAAAGATGGTCCAACCCGGTACTATCAAGGTGGACCTGATAAAGTGGCGGTGAGTGTATATGTATGCATGTATGTAAGTGTATACAGAAATCCTAAATAACATGAACAAGGAAGTTTACTCAACTTTCCAGTCAGACAGAGTTAAAAAAAAAAAAAAAAGTTTGATCTGTTTTTTATGAAATCATAATAATAAAAAAAAATGTCATCGGATCAAATAATGATAAGAGTGATGTGGTTCCTTACAGATGATGTAGCCGTTCTGAGATAGAGATATCAGCAGGTTATCCTTTCAAAATAAAGCGTGGCTTTTCAGTTGAGTGACAAACTGACAAGGTTATTGCCAGGTAGTGTTTTCTCCATGTCAATACGGCATATGAGTGATTTTCACCCCGATGAGACAAAGGGAAAGATGTGATGACACCAGCTGTCGGAGATAGAAGATGGATGGCTTGAAACTCTGCAGGGAGTGGACAAAATTACAGACGAAAACTGCATAGCATTGCACAACAATGAAATACTTCCTGCTTTTGTCGAGCCGCAGGACTGAATTTCTTGTTTCAATGTCATCAAAATCTTTGAAATAACTCGTCATCATGTCGCGCTTTTATACCACATTGCAAGAGTTTCAACTGAAAGCAGTCAATAAAACTCCAAACAGTTTCTTTCCATTTGTTCCTCTTCAGATCTCTTAAAAAGGTTTTCCCAGAGCAAAGTGACGCCCTGCAGAAACAAACCGTTTGATCTGTCTTCGTGGGGATTCACTGCAGTGTCCCGCTCCACCAGGTGGTCTGGCTGTCATCTGTGTTTGAATCTGGGCCGTCTGGATGAACAAGGCTTGGTTGAAATAACTATCTCTTCTTTATTTTTTTAAGCCGTTCTAGTGTTCGTTTAGATTATTGAATGAGCTGCCAAAAAGTTTGCAGAGAGGGTAATTGTAATTCTCCTTATTGCCTTGAAGGAACAAAATTCAGACAACAAATAAAAAAAAAAAATCAAACTTATTTGTTATTAAAAGAGGTAAAATAAAAATTTAACAGAGTCAAATCAATTTGAAATTGACTAAGTTTAGAGCCGCCAGAGTACTTCTGAAACTACATCCATATCAGAGTAATGATCCAAAAACACACACTTTATTGACAACAGCAGATGGTTAACAATAACTGAACTTTGAAGTAAAATTTAAAAGCAAATTTTATAAATTCACCAGTTTACAAAACTAAGATGAAAATGGATTAAATATTGAATTGATTTTTTTTTTAAACTGAAACTTTGATTTCAAGAAGTGCAATTAGATTTTTACTGCTGTCAGTGATGGCAAACTGAAAAAATATACTGAAAATATACTGACTTCTCACTATTATGCAAAGCTTGGTAACTCGTTCTGAGGCCGTCCAAGCCCAAACTCAAGAATGACATGCCTCTGAAAATGTTGCAAATTCTCTCAAGACTTTAAGGCCCCAATCGGACACTTCCCATTAGCCACTACCAACTGGCTGCTACTCGCAAATTGCGGGTTTAGGAACCTCCGCTAACCGCTAATGGAAGCTTCTGCTCGCTAAAGCCGCTACCCATTATGCCGACTCCCTTATTCACTCTGTAGGTGTGGCAATGGGCGTGTCTTTTGCGCTTTCTGCAAACTCGGTATCTTGCGATCGCGGGTTTAGGGTAACGGGTAGCTACCCCGCAACCCCCATGTCGGCTCGTACAAGAGCGCGTCCAAATAGCATCAATGTGCGTCCACCTGGTAACACGTGGACGTGCACAAACGGCTCTACCTCTGGAATTAACTCTTGTATAAAAAGCCTGATTTGGCCTCAGTTGAACCTCTGAGAAAATGGCAGAGATCATCTTAAACGGCTTCCTCACCAGTTAAACCATAGACGACCAGAGCGTGTTTACTGGGAGGACACCAACTATTTGGGACTTTCAGGTAGCCGATAGGAATTGTCTGTGTTAAAATAGTATAATATATGTATGTATCAGTGCAGAGGAGGAGGAAGGAAGAGGAGGAAGCTCTACAGCAGAGTCCCAGATGAGCTGCACATGAGAGCTGCTCTGATCTGGATGAAAAGATGCTCCATAGCAGTTAGCAGGTATCGCAACCTGCTCTTAAAGGCAATGGCTGCTGACGCACTGATTGGTTTAACAGGTGGAACGCCCTAACCACTCCTATGCATAACGTAGCGGGTAGTGCAGGTGGGATAGCAGGTTTAGCAAGGTGGAAGATTGCGTTCTTTGCAGGGCAACGCCCCTCCCGATACCCGCTATCCCTAAATAGTGGCTTTAGGACATCTGGTAGAAGATCAGGCCCTTAGGCTATCATTTCCTCAAGAGTTAGTCTGGATTTGACTTGGATTGTCCGTATACTGGGGTGCATGGCCCAGGCAGGTTAACTGCTGCTAACCAACGGACGAATATCCGTTCACTCTGGTAGACGTAGTCGTCGTTTGTTTTGTGATGCAGATGACTTAAAAGGCCGTTTGAAATCTCATTTGAGCGTCCAGGCCATTCAAACTGAGCTGCATCTGAGAGGATCTGAGAAGTATCACATTTGACTCCACCTCCATTTGTCTTTTTAATCTGATTTTGGAAAAATCATGGTTTCTGACAGTTCAAAATGTCATAAAATAGATCCGTGTACGATCTGGACACGCTGAAAACTGGATCTGGACAGGCAGTGCGAGCGCAGCCTCATCCGCCAATCAATGAGATGAGAGAAGAGTTTGCGAGTACATGCAGCTCAGCATCATTATCTACTCAGATCCCCGTTTTCCAGTTTCAGTTCAGCCTCATCAAATAAACATAAACCTCTCAAAGTGTCCCCAACGGACAAAGGATAACCCTGCTTCTGTTGGTCTACCTTTTTCCTATGATGTCATTAAATTCATATTTAAACCCAACTGACATTACAGATCACCCCTCTCTAAATAGTAACTCAAGGTTTTAGCAAAGACGACTCATGACAAAGTTTCACACAAGGTTTCGTTTTGCCATGACAAGCTTCCACTTCCATCACTAATGAATAATTTAATGATACCTGGAATTCACTGACAGCATCTCTACATACCAGTGCATAAAAGAAAACTGTTGAATTGTGTTAAGAAGCGAGAATAAGGTTCCGGGCTGCATCGTTGTGGTGCTAATAAATAATTTAACGGCACCTGAAATTCGCTGACAGCGTTTTTACACACCAACAGAGGAAAAGACTGTTGAATGGTGCTGGGATGTGACAAGGAGGATCAAGCCTCGCTGAGCAAAGACCACTGTAGCTATGTGTTTATTTTTGTGCTCAAGTCAGAAATGTGAAGCTGACATGTATCTTTATCTCCTTTTATCACCGAGGAACAGACGAAGCTTCCGCTGACATAGCAGCCACTGCATCTGCATGCTGCATAATAGCCCACGCTCCCACGTCATTACGCAACGCTCATTGTACAGCATCTGTAGCATTGCGGAGTTCGGTTTCTGGGACCAGCCAGGCGATGACTGATTGGAGACAGTTAAATGGGCCAAAAAAAAAAGAAATGTACATTTCTTCTGATTTGCAGTGGATGGACAGGACGTTGCACAAGTCAAAGCTTCGAGAAGTCCGATCGGTTGTTTTCCTGGAAGCTTCTCTTCTGACACTGAGGACTGAGCAAAAATACAGCTCAGTTAAAATGAAAACTCTCTTTTAAAACGCTCAAACATTAGCTCGAAAAACGTCTCAAATCATGATCACATCAATTGAAATCTTTAGAAAACTTGTCAAAATTAATTTCCTCTTTAAAACAAGAGATGTTCTGTTTCGGATTCAGCGTTGGAAATAGTCGCCAAAAGAAAAGAAAGATAAGTGTATCTGGATCTGTAATAACTTATGTCTAAGCACCACGATGTTGGTGAACGTTAACCAGGCAACATTATGAAGTACTGGAGTTTCCTCTACAGAGAAGAGAGACGTTCTCCTTCTGGAAGACTTTACAGTTGTAACACACTCAGAAGTGACAGAACTAACTCTAAACTCCCAATCTAAAACCAGAAACTCTGAGTAACTCTGAGATCTGTTGGCTCAGAGTTAATATTTTAACTCACAGTTTGTTGAACCTCCTTTCTGACATCTGCCACAGCAGGAGACTCGAAACTCAAGGGAGAGCGAGACGCGAGTGTAGACGGTTACCACAGGGGGGCGGCAGAGGAAGTGGCGCACCAGGACAAGCCCTTTCAAAATAAAACAGGAAGTAAAGTCAAGGGCCAAAAAAAAAAAACATAAAAGCTCAAGTCATAAAAAAGTAAAGCAGTGAATGAATAAATTATAAACTACATTATAAACCGTATTCTGAAATGTATTCTCTCACTTCCAAGATAGTTTTTAATAGCATCTTTACAAAATCTACCATGAAAGACCATAAATTCTTTTCAGGTACAGGTTTCCAACACAGGTAAATACATAATTATATGTTTTATATAATAACAAGTTATAATTGACCTTTCGTAAGCGCAAGGTGAAAACATCTCACCGTTAGCATTAGCTCTGGACCATAGGTCTATCCGACACAATGTTAACATAGTGTGGGATAGACCTAGCTATGTAGCTATGTTAACATAAGACAGTCTCAGCATTGTATTAAGATGATCAATACAGTGACGTTAACATCACTAGCCTCACCTTATACCTAAGAAAATAAATATCCATGATATATTGGTAGACAAAGAGGCAAGTTTATGCTAATGCTAAAGGAGAGATGTTTTCACTCATCACCCTCCCTGCTGCTAAATCATATTATTACTTTTACTAAACAGTGGTTAAATCAATCATCTAATAAACAAAGTAAACTTATCTTGGAGCAAATGTAACTTTTCCTATGTTCAGTAGTGGACAACTGAATCTTAGTTAATGATATTTGCTCGGGGGTCATGCTCTGGGTCTCTGTAAAGCGCCTAGAGACAATTGTCATTGTAACAGACGCTATACAAATAAAATTGAATTGAATTGAATTGAATTGAATTGAACCTACAGCTGCATTTTTCCAGCGTTTGTTTTATCTTGGGAAAGGCAATAAAAATGTCTCCCCCAAATGTTCTGGATACCTCGAGTCACTGTTGCAGGTCCCCAGCAGCAATATTTCACCATGGAGTTATTATAGTTTAATATTAACACTGATGACACACATCAGAAATATAGTGAATTAACACAGTCCTTAACGCAGGAGCAGCAAGTTTGTCCGACCTAGCAACAGTAACTAGGGAGGGGGCGGCGCTTACCGAAAGGTCAATTACAATCAAATGCTCTGGAGGAAAGTCGTCACAGCCACTTCCTTGTTTTTACTTTCCAGCTATACAACTACCTTTAAAATGTTCATCTACGGCCTGAGTCTGGAAAGTTCCAGTGTGGAGGCGGGGAAGTGCCTTTATACTCGTCAGCCGTCTCATTTATTATGCATAGCAGGGTATCGAAGAGAGCAGGTGCAGGCTGGAGCTGGGAATACAGGAAAACCGTCAGCCAGGTGGTCGACGTAGCTCTAGCAGACATCCATCTGGACCTCCAGCTATCGGTGACCTGATACCGGTCACTGTCGCGGTCGCTTCACATCGGTATTCTTCACCACTGCTGGCGGGGCGATTTAATTTTGTTTCATCTGGTTCCTGCTGCCTCTCTGGTCCCGACCCGCAGAGAGGTGTCTCCAGAGTCGGGACGGGACGTGACGGCGGGTCATCTTTGTGACAAGTGCTCATTAATGGAAGTAGGGCAGCTTCGCCGGAAGAGCCTTGGGGTCGTCTTTGTGTTCATGGCAGGGACGCATAAAAATGTAGTGTGCACACAAAAGCTTTTAGCCAGAGACTCTTATGCTGAAGACACCCTGTCCCACATAACAGAAAAAAAGATTTAAAGTTGAAAACTGGGTTTAGCTCTCAACATTTTTGTTTTTCACGAACCATTTCATTGTCCCAAAATCAGGAAAAGCTGACAATCTCTTTACCGTTGTTCACAGTTTCCAGTTGCAACTCTTTTTTGTTTGTTTGCTTTTCTTCCTTTTCTCTTTTTTTTTTTTTTTATCCTGCCCCCCCCCCCTTCCCAGTTCATAATCCCAGGTGGGATCTGATTGGACCAGAGGACGGCGCTGCCTCCAGCGTGGACGGTGTGGAGCATGCTGGAGCACGCTGGCCCGGGGCGAAATGTCTCACAAATGGTTTAGATTACCACGAAAATGGGGAAAACTGGTCGAATTAAGAATTCAAGAAGACAGCAGGTAAATCAGCGTGTCCACTGTTTAATTATGAAAAAAAGAAAATAGGGGGATAAAACAATGGATTTCTGATGTTGTTGTTGTTTTAACAACCAGTGATGATGCAAATTTGAAAACTGACACTAATACTTTTATTTTTGTTTATTTACTTTTAATAATTATTATTCCTTAAAACCTTTTCAGCCACAGGCAAACAACTGAAATTGATTTATTTTTCCTCGAGGACTGAAAATATTTATGCGATTTCATTGTTCGTGGAAGACTGACCTCTCAAATAGATTTCAGAGGTGAAATCCCATATGCGGCATCTATTTTTCCAGATCTGTACAGCTAACTGTTCACTGTGTTTGTCTAGATAGGAAAACTATAATAACCAACGAGATGAATGGAGGGTGTTCATTGATTATTCCTCATTTGCTTAAACATTTTTTGAAATAGAGAGACGATTATCTTCATTCAAACCAGAACTATGTGTGAGAGGTGTCTCAATATATTTCTCTCTTCTTAAAAGACTATTATCAGTCAAACCCGACCTTTTAACATGAAACCATCACAGCAAAGAAACAGCAAAGAAATAAAAAAAAAAAAAAACAGATGTTTTAACTAGGGATGGGCAACGATTAAAATTTTGAATCGCGATTAATCGCATTATTTTCTTGATTTTTCACGATTAATCGCATTGTTTACACAAAATCAAATAAGGAATTCAAAAGTAGTGTAAAGGTCACTTTTATTTAAATGTTCTGCTGCCATATGAACTAAAGTGCCATAACATTTGTTGTTCAAACACTTTTAACATCAGCACTTGTCAGTAACACATATTTAGTGTAAATCTCATCTTAAAAAATGTCAAATAAAATAAAGCTTATTGCCACTGCCAGGGCATTAATGTCATTCTGTTTTTATGAAAAATAAAAAAAAGTCTACAAACAAAATCCAAAAAAATGATTGTGTCTCAGCACAATCAGAACATTAAAACAGGTCATTTCTGAGGTAACAGCAGAAACTTTTAACGGGGAGTTCAACTTGTCAGTTGTTACAAATAACCTTGTTTCTGTTGGATCCTCCGTCTGGGAGAACTTTAAAATGAAAATGTCCATGTTAAAGTTCAGTAACTTTATCCGTGTATCATTCATTCTTTCCATTTTCAATTGTCAATCAAAAGTTTAAAAAAATTAAAAAGTGACATTTTATTACGTTTTTCGTTTTTTAATCTAACACACAAAAACGGGAAAAAAAATGCCTGTTTTTTTTTTTATATTTCAATTTTAGACTTGGATCAAAAATATGTAATGAAAAAACGGGCCACCGAACTGAATTTGTTTTATAATCGAGGACTGGACTTTCTGTTGTCATTACACATCTGTGCCACTAGATGGAGCCGCACTGCAGTAACCAGCTAGAGAACAGCAGGACAGTGAACACATGGAGCAGATCTGATGGAACATGGAGGAATGACGCCAAAGTTTTGTTGCAGTCCAGAATTTTTTTTTTCAGACAGAATTGTTAATATTGCTACCTGAGTTGCTACCAGAACTGTAAAGTTCACTGATTTTTACCGTTCTCCATGTCTATTTTAGCTTTTCCGCATGTTTACCTGCCAATTGTCTTCCGGTTCCGCAGCAGCCAGTAACAGACTTTTCAAAACAAAAGCATGTGAGCAACATGCGTTAACGCGCGATAAAATAAATGTCGGCTTTAATGAATTAATGAGTTAACACAATAACAACGCGTTAACTTGCCCAGCCCTAGTTATAACAGTTGAGCCTGCCGTTCACAGCTCAACGCTTCGCTGCAGTCCTTCATCCAGAAGACTGAAGGGCCCAGCGTGGCTTCATGATTGGACGTCATGGTTGGTTTCACTTCAGAAGCATAATTTAGAGATGCACCTTTTTTTTTTTCGTTTTTAGTAGAATACGCCACAGCATTTGCACCATGCAGATGACGGATTCATGGATAAAAACCTACAGAAACTTATAGAAATCTACAAACCTTTTTCCATTTGTTAGAGTCGAACTGCCAACTCACAGATGGAAGCAGCATCATCAGCTTTGAATGGTTGGTTATTGAATGGTTCACTTAACAGTTTGGATTTTCAGTCATCTGTACTGATGAGCTGAACTTTCACCATGTCTGAATCTTCTGCTTCGTTGTCTTTTTGTGAACCTCGTCACTGTCTGTGCACGGCGAGCACTGAAGAGTCTGTGATGTGCTCGCGGAGTCCATATTTATTCATTCACATTGCGCTCGGACGATATTCTGTTGGATCCCTGCTCAGATTGTGATGTGGGTGGATGGGGGGGTGGGGGGAGGCTTTGAAGCCGTCCAGCCGCAGATACACGCTGTACACTGCTGCTCCGCTGTTCTGGATCAGCCCCGACACTGAATAATGCACCTGAACCGATGAGGATCTGGCATGGATTTATTTAAAAATCATATGATCCTACTGAGCGTTTGCTTTTCATGCCGGTCCACGATGACTTATGTGATGCTAATAAAGGCGTTTTCCAACCCTTTTGTTTTATCTGTTGGGTTATCTGGTACACAACTCCATCGTTTTCAGCACTTGACCTCTAATAACCCCGTCAAGCCGGAACGAGAGTCCATGTGAGACCTCTGCTTCCCTGAATCTCATTCATTTTGCCCTTTCATTTAGCAGCTGACCCGCACAAATCACATCTTCCCATTTTATTTTTTTGTTGTTTTTTTTTTCTTCCTCTGTTTGATGCTGAGGCTGAGCAGAGTTACAGTAGAACCTGAATACACACAACGCACAGCCATATTCGTATACGATAGTTCTTTTACCAGATGTTGAAATCCCAGCAGGGATGAAAGGAAATCTCATTTTTCGTTTACATTTAAAAAAAAAAAATCTATTTACAGGAACTGTATGAGATTACAAGTTTTGCAAATACTGTTTCTCTACTGTAGATCTGTTCAAGACTGGTGGGACAGGGTCATCCTAAACTGGGAATAAGCAGCAGAGGTGGGTGATACTGGGAATTTTGGTATGGATCCGATACCAAGTAATAGAGGCCCAGTATCGCCAATACCAATACCAATACCGATACCGATACCGATACCATTACTGATACTTTTTCATATTAAGCTTGCTCTATCATGAACCTGGTGACCTTTTGGTGTTTTTGTGATTTTTGTTTTCGGATTATTTTGTTAAAACCTAGAATAGAATTTTGGCAAACTTTATAGGTGACAGCAAAACACTTTTCTAGTCCACCTCTTATGATATTATATCTTTCAATACTTGTGTAATTTTGTTTGCACAGTGTGAACTTTCCTGTTGCTTTAACTCTGTTAATTTCCCTGTTGTGGGATAAATAAAGGTGTCATGGCCTGGTCGGCCATAGCAGCCCTGTTTGTGTATGTCTCTGTCTAGTTGGCGTCTTTCCCTATCTTTAGTGTTTCCTGTTTTACTTTGAAAGGTCTGTCTTGTCTCCGTTGTTTTCTGCTTTGCTTCTTCCCTCTTATTACCTTGATTCCCTACACCTGCCTTTCGTTTGATTCCTCTGTGTTTTAAGTCTTAGTCATTAGTCTTTGTGGTATGTTATGCGTTTTGTAGTTCTGCCTGTTCCCCTCTTGTTGTCATATCCTGGTTTTGGAGGTTAAGTTAAGTTGGTACTTTTGTATTTTTTGGACTTTTGGATTTTGGATTTTTTTTGCATTTGTGGATGTTGGATTCCTGTTTTTGTGTTTTCGTTAATAAACCCCTCTTGTTTTATACTCCTGCTCCTGGGTCCTCCCTCAACCGTCCCTGCAAAACATGACAAAAGGATTATCTCAAGTTATTTTATCTTAGATAACACTGGTCAACGGGATACATGACATGTACTGGGTTATTTCAAAGTCTTATGTGTATTTTTTTTTAGTTGGCTCCAGTAACATATGACTTCAGTGACATGTACTTTGAAAGTTAATATACAGTCATGGAAAAAAATATTAGACCACCCTTGTTTTCTTCAGTTTCTTGTTCATTTTAATGCCTGGTACAACTAAAGGTACATTTGTTTGGACAAACATAACGATAACCACAAAGATTGCTCAAAAGAGTTTTATTTAAGAGCTGATATCTTACCATTTTCCATGGTTTTCTTGATTATAACCTAAATCACTTAAGTTTTTACATCAATAGCTATGGCGTTGTACTGCCAAAAACACTGCTTTTATGCATTTAGTGTTTTCTTTTCTGTCTGTTTTAGTCACATGATGACGTTTAGTGGTACCAGGTATTAAAATGAAGAAAAAATGGTGGTCTAATAATTTTTTCCATGACTGTAAATTGATGCTGAAGATGACAACTCTGATCTACCTGGATACTCTTCTGGAATCGGGGGGAGGGGCCAGGCTGAGTTTACCTGCATGCTCATTTGGCTGATGTCGCTGAGCCACGTGATGATGCAACGCCAAAAGACGAGACGAGAGGGGAGGATGACACTATGAAACTTTGCAGCAGTCAGTGCTTGTGGGAGAGAAAAGAACCTTGAGGATCAATCTTTTTACAAGAGTATCGTTCCATATCAATACCAGCGTTGGTATCAATATTATCGATATTTGGATCAATCTGCCCACCTCTAATAAGCAGGTCTAGAGGATGTATGGATGGATGACTCTCTCCTATGTCTCTGGGTTTTTCTTTAATGTTTTAATTATTTGGTACTGCTCCAGTCCTGCTCTGCGTCTGGTTTCATATCATTACTATACAAATAGATTTTTTTAAAAACAAATAGCTCATAAATGTAATTCAGGGTTTTTGGCGTGCCGAAGCTCTGATGGAGTGAAAGAAAAAACTCCCGACACACTCGAAGGCAGCAAAAGAGAAATAACAGCTCTGCCCCGGAGGACTTGACAGGTGTCATTTGTATTCCCTTATTTATTTATTTTTTTATTTACTTTTGTGATTCATGCTCCTCCTTGTCAGCAGCTGTAAATGGAAAAAATCAAGAATGTTCCCTCTATTGCCTGTTCGGACGGGCCCAGAGGCAGTCCCTCAACGCCGTTGATCCAGACCCCCCCCCCCCCCCCCCCCCCCCCCTCCCGCCACCAGCATCAGCACCAGCACCAAAGCTGACCTCAGAGTCGCCCTCTATTGTGGAGCAGCGCTGATGAGATTTATTTGCACTTAAGAGCATTCCCCTGAACTGAATCACCGCCGCCATGACAGTTTCCGTTCTGTGGGAGAGCAGGCGTCGTCGTCGGTGAGACGCTCGATGTGAGATGGAATCGGGCCAGTCTGAGACCCGCTGCAGGTGACGCGTGGAAGACAGGCGGTGATCTTAACTCCTCTACCAGCAAAACACGTGGACTCTTACGCTTCCGTGATGCAAGTGATGCATTCAAATCTAAATCCTAGCTGTTAAGCACATTTTCAGAAGCTGTAAATACAACCTTTCGTGGCGGTCTGCTGAGCACGTTGCAAAGCTCACGTATGACTCACTCACCGGAAACATCCAGCTGTCGGTTTTATCTCCAGCTGTCCCTGCAGCAGAGACTTCCAGTTCGAAACAGAAACGCTTTATTTTACCCTCCGCGCCACTTTTCCTTCCCTTCTAGTGTGTTGGTTGAAATGAAATTCAAATGTCAGCGTGGTTATTCTGGTTATTGAACATATTCGTTGTTAATTAGACGGTAGCAGTATGTGCTTTTATTGTCTTCTCCGGCTTTACTGGTGCCCCTGTGACTTTGTGGATAAATGTTATGCTTGAGGATGCTAAACAGGGGAGCTGTGGAAGATGGCTTCCACAGGGGAATATATATATGATAATATATACTTTAATAATGTATGAATTGTTTGGTGCTCACTGTCATACTGACATACTGGTCTGGCACCTTTTTTTTTTAGTCTTTCAGTCTTCGAGTCAGTTCAGCTTTAGACCATATATACTGCATTAAAACTGGAAGGTCTGGGGATGAAAAGCACGATTTATGGGCACTCATTGTTTATTTATTAGCCTTTATTTAACCAGGTTAGTCCCATTGAGATCAAAGATCTCTTTTTCAAGGGAGACCTGGCCAAGAGGGCAGCAGCATAGTTACATTAAAACAACAAACAACACATAAAATCTACAACATTAAAACTTGCTCACATAAAACACGTGCACACAGATAAGGTAGACTGCAATGATCTCACTAGAGCTTTAAACTCATTCAGTGTAACAAGGGCTTTAAGTTCAGATTGTATTTTATTCCAAGCAGTAGGTGCTGAAAACCTAAATGATTTCTTGCCCAGTTCGGTTCGTACTTTGCTATTTGTTGTCCCCAGAGTATCCATAGAGTGTCCGTAGTTTAATGCAAACTACACGTGGGTGGGAGTAGGGATGGGAATTGATAAGATTTTTCCGATTCCATTATCAATACTGTTTAACAATTCGATCCTTTATCAATTCTCTTATCGATTCTAATTTGGGGGAAAAGGAGAACAGTTTTATTAGCATCAATTTTTTTTACTTAGAAGTCACGACCTTACAAAGTCAACAGCGAGGTCAAAAGAGCCCCAAAGCCTAGATAACGTGTTAAAGGTGGGGTAGGTGTTCTTTGAAAAAGCTATTCCATCAATCCAACTCAAGTGAGATTTTGAAAATATACACTCCCTCCCTCCTCCCAAAGGCTCCGCCTCCTCCTCTTCAGCCCACCCCTCGAAACCACACCTTCACACGATTCATGACTACATTAACCACAGGGAGGGAGGGAGGGGTGGGGGGGAGTGCATTGATATTTGATGGACATATTAGGCAGCCAATGAAAGTAATGATGATCACTATTTTAATTGGTCAGAGTTTTTCTCTGATTATACCCTCTAGACCGGACCAAAGCGTTTAGTTTTTTTTGCAAACATTTTATTTCAGTGGGTGCAATGGGAATGTGAAAAGGTTTTCAGGCAATATTGTAAAAAGTGCTGCAAAAAAAGAACACCTACCCCACCTTTAATTGTTGTAATATGTAACTGAGCAAATACACAAGAATGTGTAACATTTTACTAACAGATTTTTCCTAATAGAAATAAAAAAAATCTCCCTTTTAAAAGGATATATGAGCTCACTAAACACTCAAAAATAATAAAATAAAGAAAGATAAATGCTATTAAATAAAACGGAACAGTGCATAGTACAAATCTGCAAATACTATGAAGAATTAACAATTCTTTTGCAGAAAAATAAGCGTGTCTGCTTTTTCAGGAAGGATACGTGATCTTTCTGGAGGTAGGTAGTGAGCAGGAGCGAGTGCTGCCAGACTCTCTCTCTCGTCACGGTCATCTTCTAAATGTAATGCAGAAGGCATTCGTTTAATAGCATAGCGTTAATGTTATAGCGTGTTTTACAAAGAAGCACATAGTCAGTGGCATAGCTACTTACCAGAGTTGCCTTCCATAGTAACCGCAGAGGTGATCTTAGCTTGGCTACTGCCGCTGGGTTGAGATCCATCAGTCCGAAGCGTCAAAAAACACGACACTCGTTATCGCATGTTGTGTGCGCAAATGTTTCTGCATGTTAGTCGTGTTCCCTCCCGACGCTGTTATCTCCACTTTACAATGACTGCTAGTTGCCTTGTTGCCATCTTTCTTTGGTGAAGTGAAGCCAAACTTCGGAGCGTTTGAACCTGGTGGGCGCCATTGTTGTTTACAACTGCAATGCTCGTGCTAAACCGACGTAACTTAATCATGTAAGTGCTTTCTGGAATTGACTGTGCGTAACTTGTGAAAATTACGTGAGATTCGTGCTGGTTGGAATCGATAAGAGAATCTCTAGATAAACTGCCAAACAGTTCCATGGAATTGAAACACACGGAACCGGTTCTCTACAGGAACCGGTTCTCGATTCCCAACCCTAGGCGGGAGGCAGGGGGTAGGTTTCGCTCATACCCACGAAAGGTTCGCAGCTACCGACGCTATCGCGTTTCGCCAACAAGGCCCATTGACCAAAGTCTTTAGAGCTTATGCACGAATACATTTGGACATTTGGGCTGTAGCGATACACTAATCTCACGATACAATACGATACATGATACATGATACGATACACGATATTCTGCTCACGATACGATACATATCGAAATTCATCTTACAATACATTTACATCTTTTTCTGAAAGATTTTAAAGGGACAAAGTGATTTTGGTGACATCTTGTGAGTGTTCCAATAACTTTGTTTGAATTTATTGAACTAAAAGCATCAATTACACATTATATGGCTGACAGGCAGCTTGCAAATGCTGGACAAAATGAATAAAGATTTGTTGAGAACAATTGTTTCATTTATTTAAACAGTGCAAATGTGCTTCCAAGCTTTTAAAGGTGGGACACGGAGGTTTTGAAAGAAGTTTAGAATATCGATACTGGCGGCTGAAAAATCGATACTCGATAAAATATCGATTATATATAGCAGAATCGATAAAATCTCTATTGGACATCCTCCCTGAAGGTGCAAAGGAACAAAGGACAGGACTGTGCATTTATTGATCATACAAGGCTGTGACAAAATCACCACACCAAGTCTGTTTCGGATGAACAAACTTGTGTTGAAGCATCCCACACCCTAACTTTGGATTTTCGTGGCTGGTAGATTAGCTGGGGAGTGGAAAGTCTGTACAGGTATGATAAAAATATATCTTTTCTTGCTTCCTCAGGATCATTGCACCTTAGTGGCAGGAGACTTAGATAACCCACGGGTTGGAGCGAGAAGATGGTTCACGGAGATCCATCGGGGAAGGGTTAGAAACATGTGAAAAAGTGATTTCAGAACTGGATAGTTGTACGTTGGAGAATGAAGGGAGAGTGGATATAGGAGAATATAATTATTAAAACATATCGTCCAACACGATACCCTTTAACGTTGAGGTGAGTGGGGGAGGTGGAACAAAAGAAACTGTTCCTGCGTAAGTCACAAAAATGATCACAGCACACACGGGTGAAGGTATTCAACATCCGGCTTGTAGGCTGTAACTGAGATTTTAGCCAGAAAGTAAAAGGAAACTTCTGTGTGAAGGAAAAGTCAAAGTCACAAAAACTCTGAGAGTTTGACAGCAAAGAAGCAGAGGGTGTTAAGGGCTGATAACAGGAGCCCCCCTTAGTGTCAGATTTCTGGAAGGCTGGAAGTATGTAAAAGTACATTTAAAGGTGTAAAAAGAATGAAGGGATGGGGGGGTGAGAAAAGAGATAAGAAAAGTGCAGTGGTTGAATTTGATGCAACAGATACTCAGAGAAGCCTGTCTGTGATTTGTAGGATACAATGGGAAGAAGTTTACCCCAAAGACAATAGCACATTTCAATTTCTAAAAGTTTGGGCACGCAGGTACAAATGTCAAAGAGCACGAAGAGATACACGCTGTCGGGGTTGACGGTAATTACGTAAAAGAGTTTTGATGATGTGAAGTCCAACAGAATCAGGACAGTGGTTTGGATGGTGACGGGTCCCTGCTGTCCACCTGTGGAACATCTGCAGACAGTTACCATTCAAGAAATATAGGTACATGAACATGAACGTTGACCGTCACCACTTCATCTTGTTATATTCCTTTTGTCACAGTACATGTGTTATATGCTTTTATTGACTCATGTCCTATTCCTTTGGGTTTCTTTGTTTCATGTTTGGAGCCGTTTCGAGTCTGGTTCTGGTCACTACCAGTGCAGAGACCTCAGGACTGGACTAATATGGGTGTATCTCCTGGTTCTAGTCAGGACCAGTGCAGAGACCTCAGGACTGGACTAATGTGGTTGTATCTCCTGGTTCTAGTCAGTCCAGTGCAGAGACCTCAGGACTGGACTAATATGGTCGTATCTCCTGGTTCTAGTCAGGACCAGTGCAGAGACCTCAGGACTGGACTAATATGGTCGTATCTCCTGGTTCTAGTCAGGACCAGTGCAGAGACCTCAGGACTGGACTAATATGGTTGTATCTCCTGGTTCTAGTCAGTCCAGTGCAGAGACCTCAGGACTGGACTAATATGGTCGTATCTCCTGGTTCTAGTCAGGACCAGTGCAGAGACCTCAGGACTGGACTAATATGGTCGTATCTCCTGGTTCTAGTCAGGACCAGTGCAGAGACCTCAGGACTGGACTAATATGGTTGTATCTCCTGGTTCTAGTCAGTCCAGTGCAGAGACCCCAGGACTGGACTAATATGGGTGTATCTCCTGGTTCTAGTCAGGACCAGTGCAGAGACCTCAGGACTGGACTAATATGGTCGTATCTCCTGGTTCTAGTCAGGACCAGTGCAGAGACCCCAGGACTGGACTAATATGGGTGTATCTCCTGGTTCTAGTCAGGACCAGTGCAGAGACCTCTGGACTGGACTAAAATGGGTGTATCTCCTGGTTCTAGTCAGGACCAGTGCAGAGACCTCAGGACTGGACTAATATGGTCATATCTCCTGGTTCTAGTCAGGACCAGTGCAGAGACCTAAGGACTGGACTAATATGGGTGTATCTCCTGGTTCTAGTCAGGACCAGTGCAGAGACCTCAGGACTGGACTAATATGGTCGTATTTCCTGGTTCTACTCAGGACCAGTGCTGAGACCTCAGGACTGGACTAATATGGTCATATTTCCTGGTTCTAGTCAGGACCAGTGCAGCAGTGTTCTGGATGTACTGCAGCTGTCTAACAGCTAATTTAGAGCCCAGTGAGCAGGCCGTTAACCTGGTGGAGACCAACCCATGAATAAGTCTTTCTAAATCTGGTTTAGACACTATTCCTTTGATTCTGGAAATGTTTTTTAGATGGTAAAAAGCTGCTGATGTTATTGCTTTAATGTGACTGTTAAAGTTCATGTCTGAATCCAATATTTCTCCTACATTTCTGACCTGATTTTTAGGTTCTAGAGAGAGAGTCTCAAGGTGACTGATGACACTTTCTCTTTGTTTCCACACTTGTGATCTGTTACCAGCCACCCATTATTCCTCACTTTTCTCAATTTTTCTCTCCTTTAGTTTCTTCTGGTCAATGTCAAGTTTTCCCCAGTTTGAGTTATCCAGCTCCTCGTCTTTATCTCCACAGTATTCACATCTTGTTTGCATTTATCTGAAGTGGATGGCACACAGATGTTACAGTGTTTTTGAAAAGGAGAGACACTCCACAGAAGGAGGTGGATAGGAGCTGAGATGCTCACTGCACCCCGTCGCACCACCTGTCCAACAGAGTTGAAAGGACCTGCTTGAAAAGAAAGGTTTTGTCCTGTTTCATTGTTCCATTTTAATAAAAAACATGCCACAGACTCCAACGTGTTGATCCAGCGCACCGGCGGTTGCCCGACTCTTTCTGGTTAGAGGCTCCAAGGCGGTTTTTAGATTTTTCCTCCTCTCAATTAAGCAGAGCATGGCTTGGCAGTCGACATTTTCTGATAAGAGCTGGGAAAGAGCACACGGTGCCAAGTATCCAGCAAGAATTTGAAATGAAGACTGAGAAGCAGAAGGAAAGTCATAGTTGGAGTTGTAATTTCAGCTGCAGATATCAAATTTAAAATGCAGAGAATTTAACTCGTCAAAGCAGCCGTCCAGTGTCTGGATGGTGTCTGACAGGTGTGAGATGGAAGGACGTCAGAAGAGAAAAAGGTATGAGGCTAAAAGAAGCCTAATTGCTTGTGACTGTATCCAGAATCCAGAAGCCAACCATATATTTTATAAATGGCTATTAAATGTGCCTGGTAAGGTGGGGCAGGAGGAGGCTGTGTCACCTCCGTGAAGGAGGGCATCCCCCACAGAGCTATTGATATCAGCGCTGAGCTGGAATATTTGGTTGTTTGAGCACAGGTGAATAGAAAGAGTTCAGATTGTAAATTTTTATTATCCATGCATAAAATTAGAACTCTCTAACCTTGAAGGAGCAGAGCAAGCCAGCAGAGTGTGATCCAGCGGGATGTTGAGATTTTAATGCACATAATGCATTGTGGGAAAGTGATTACGCCTATATCAGTAGCCACATATTTAAAGGGCTGCTGGATGAGAGAAACACTGTTTGGATTAAGAGTGAAAGATGTACAAGGGCGGATGGTGTTTGTATTGTACATCCCATGTCAGTGACCAGTGTCCTTAGCATAACCTTAGTCATCGTATAAAATCAGCGGGTCGGGTGGCAAAACGTGAACAAGTGGCAAAATATTTGGCTTTCAATACTACTGAAAAGATGCCATATATTTGGCATTAACTCAGGCAAGAATGGAGCCGATGCTCCATTTGGGTTGTCTGCAGACTAGATGACTCCAGGTGCAGTTTTAGCCCTGTTGAGTCCTTTAGCTAGGCGTTTGCATGGTTTGTGAACTTCTGGTCCTGAAAGCGAGGTCCACCGATTCGGAAAGGTGCTGAAATTAACGTGAAGGTGAGGACAAAATGGGGGGAGAATGTCGACAAGCTGAACCTCAGAAGAAATCCCAGCCTATGTTCCCGTCAACTCTGGAAGAAACAGATCAGCACTGACGGTGACATGAGTGGTGATCATGTATATTTTTAACTGGAGGAATCCTTAACAGCAGCAGTCACTTGTTGTGGTTGGCCATCTTGTGTTCCTGTTAGATGAGAATTTGGATGTATTCTCACTCGTAAGAATTATTATTATTGTGCACTTGTGAAGCAGTCAATTCGGTTGTTAAACAAGGCACTGACAAATGACGGAGGTGCAAAACGAGTTTATTCGCTTCTCTAAGTTGCATGCAGTCTTTAGAGAGGTCATTACAGGATCGTTCAGAATGACAAAGACAGAGAGGCGGACAGTTCATCTTAACAACAAGTGGAAAACAAGGAAACCTTGAGATCTGTCTACATGTCTACGCGTCAAAACTTAGCTTCATGATGGAGCCAGTACAATAACAACCTGTGGCCTCAAATTGGCAGGAATCGAGGGTAAAAGGCATAGCCTTACTCATGACACAGCAGTTTTAGCAAGTTTAGACCTCAGAATGGATTTCTAACATTACAATCCCTACTTTTGTTTTAGCACCTCACATTCTTTTCATATATGAAAAGCTTATGTAGATCACAGCTGTAGAGCACGCGATTCCCACCCAAAGGGCACAGCCCAGAACTGCGAGCTAAACAGGGAATAATGCAGCGCAGTCTACTCTATTAAATGTGATCCCTCCAGCGGCCAAACCCCCGTCCCCAGCTATGTGTACGGGTTTGCAGCTCAGATTGGAATCAGTTGATTGATTGGTTAGAATGACTAAAATGAAATGATTAAAGTGATTAAATTTAGAGTTTGAATTTTGAGTTTTATCATTATTTAGATTGCTAGATTCTGAAAATAAGGGGAACGGCAAAAGACCCCTTACTCATGACACAGCAGTTTAGCAAGTTTAGGCCCTTAGAATGGATTTCTAACATTACAGTTACCTTGGTCTGCTTCTCTTGAGTCCTTTGTGTTGTTTCCGGTTTTACTTTGAAGGTCTGTCTGTTGCTTGTTATTTTTCACTTCACTTTCTTTTTCTTCATCTCCCTGATTGTTCGCACCTGTGTCTCGCTTGTTCCCTCTGCCATATAAATCTTCTCTTTTCCCCTGGTCCTGGCTGGTTAAGCTGACATTGTTGATGCCTTGCCTTCCTGTTAGTGATGCTGAGATGAAGCCTCATGAGGCATTGAACTAATTGAGCCAGTCGTTTCTAGAAAGGGTTCATTGCTCAAAGCTTCATGTGCATACAACACCACCTACTGGCCAGGTGTATAATCACAGGCAGCTGGATCGCAACCACAGCTGGTTAAGACCTTGGGAATGACTATGAACTACAAAGAATGTATAACCAAATAAATTCTCTACATACATTATCACATATGTGTATGCTAAAATATGTCATGAACAGTGGCGATTTTGATATGAAAATTCTGGTGGGGCCACAGACAGAAGAAAATTTGATAATGTTATCCCAACATAACATATATTACACTGAACCATACTCGCAGTACAAATGAAAGACAAGTGAAAGATGCAGTAACAGCACCGGTGATATGCTAAAATTACACAATGAAGATCTGACAACATATCTCATCCTATCAACAGCACCGAGGTGATTAAGAACCCGACATCATTTACTCAAGATTCACCAACACCAACGTGAGGACCATAAAAACAATGCAAATTTCATGCAGTGAAAGCTGCACAGCCAATGAATGACAGCCAATGTACGAGGCCAAAAGAGGAAATACTCCACAGCCATTTAAGCACCACAGACAGCAAAACAGCTCCCGCAGGGAGCCCGCGTAAAGTGACGGCTCCCACACACGCCCAAACGGGCAAACTTATCGCCAGCAACGTATTAGCTCAAACATCACTAAAAATTATTACATAATTAAAACCACATATATATAAGTACATTACAAAACTGCCTTCTGACACCTGTGTGTCAAGTCTGCGCCAAGCATGAACCAAAGGCTCAATACAGCAGTCACTAGTCGATAATTAAGAATAACAACAAATTAGACTCACCGGTGAGGTTCACTTCCTGAAGAGGAAGGAGGCTCGGCGATCCTTCATCTGTGCAAACTTCTCTATGACCTTGCTGTTAAAGTCAAACAGTCCATGGATAAGTTCGTTTTCAATGGACAGCATTGCCAGGGCGTTCAGTCTTTGCTGTCCCATTGTATTCCTCGTAAAGGTTTTGATTCTTTTTAGAGTGGAGAAGTTTCTCTCAGATTCAGTGCTTGTCATTGGTGTTGTGATTATGATTTGCAGAAGTGTCACAGTTTCAGATAATGCCTCTTGGAGGTTGTTTTCATGAATGGACTTCAATAAAGAAAGTGCAGTGTTGCCTTTGCTGAGTTCACTGTGCTGGTACAGGGACATCACCGGTTTTCAGCTTTGCCTTATTGTTATTGGCCATAGTTTAATGGCACATTCTAATTCAGCCTCTGGAAACGACTGCACAAACTTGGGGAAAAGTGTGCAATCAATGAGTTTAGCTGCAATCAAATGGTCACTCTTAGCGAACCTCTCCTCCACTTGACTGATCACAGTGTCGCAGGCCTCTTTCATGACTGTAGCGGTGTTGGTTTTCCTCCTCTTTTTTCCCTCTGGCCGACTTTCTTGCACAATCACATCAGCGCGCTCCCTAAGTCTTCCTACATTTTTGTTGAGCTGTCCATCGCGTGGTTGATGCCAGCCGCATCGATGTCCCGTTTTTGTAGTACACTGTACAAAATGTCCACTTCTGGCATGAGTTCAGAAAAGAACTGCAAAAAGTGTAGGAAGCTGGGTTCCTGCAGATGCATGAACAGACCATAGGCCTCGCTGATGGTCACCCTGTCCCATCCCTCTTGTGTGCGAATGTTGTCCAAACACTTCTTAATCTCCTCGCGGCATTCCCACACAGCATTAACAGTTCTGCTTTTGAAATTCCACCGTGTGGGCTGGAGGTCTGGGGATGCGCCTGTCTGATGGTCTCGGCTAGAGCAGCTGTCCTCTTGGGTGAATTTGAGAAAAATGTGGCGAATGCTGACAGATCAGCAAAAAACACTTTTAATTCAGAAATCCTTGCTGAGCAGATTTGTTGAAGGGTTAGGTTTAGCTGATGGGCGTAACAGTGCACAAAATGCGCGTTTGGATATCGCTCCTTCACAAGCGTCTGAACTCCGCGCACACCTCCACTCATTACTGCTGCCCCGTCATATGTTTGCGCTATGAGCTTGTCAGTCAGGTTCAGGGGCTCGATAGATGAAAGTATGGCATTTGATAGACCAGCAGCCGTTTTGTCCTTCACCTCAATAAATTCCCAAAACCTTTCTGTCACTGTGCCGTTTACCATATAGCGCAGCACTATGACCATTTGTGATTTGCAGGACACATCGGTTGTCTCGTCTGCCTGCACGGCAACAAAGGGTGCATTTGCCAGCTGTTGCGCAATCTCATCCTTGTAAACACTGTACATGCAATCCAAAAGTTCATTTTGAATGACTGCTGAAGTGCCCTTAAAATACGGCTGGGAATCGTAGTGGCTCCTGAGTCTGGAGTCTCCCTCGCACATCGTCTCAAATATGCACCTAAAAATGCCGGGGTTTAGGGAACCGGCAGACTCGTCATGTCACGCAGGGCAATTTCACACTTTCCACAAAGTTTAATACAGGTTATGATCCGGCCAAGAACATACCTGTTTCTTCAGTCTGTCGGTTATGTTGTTCAACACCACGTCGGTATGCACTGTCAAGCTGAGATGCAACGTTAGTTGTCCCCAGTAAGCCTAACTTGATTGCATTATCCACATGCGATGCACAACTTTCGCGCTTTACCAGCCTTTCTGACAGGTGTTTCAGGTCTTTAAATCCGGTTGTTGTCCAGACAGTTTTCCCCTCCAAAAAGAAGACATGGAAAGCAGAACAGCGCTTTCTTTGAAATGCTCGCTGTTAGCCACGTTTTCCGTTTGAACCACTCCTGGTTGAAGGACCTCGTTTTATCTTTACCTTCTTCTGCGAAATGGGTAAAGTCATCCGGTCGATGTGGTCCCAAACGTTTTATTTCCAGCTTCTCCTCAAGGGATAAATTCCGAAATCGAACCGTTGTTAAATAATCCACACTATTCATCATTACTCGCCTACTGTACATTAATATCACTCACTTACTAGCTACGATACAGCTATCACAGAATGCGCTGCGCGCCCTTTCGTCAGTTAAATCAACCAATAGGAACGCTGCAGGGGCCCTGGCCGCCAGGCCCCATGTACGACACTGAAGTGTGTGCTGAGCACGCGCACGCCCGCGCAGCAGTTTGTCCAGCCGACAACAGCGCAGGTGTAGGGCCAGCTCAGCCCGGCCCCACCGAGCGAAAACAGGCTAGCAGCATAGGCACAAAGCCAAATTCACACACTATTACACTGCAAAAAATCTGTACAGAGGTAATTGTGTTCAGCATGTGATGAAAAATGACGAACATTTCATGATAGAAATAAAGTTATGTTAACTGTTATCTTAAGCTCAATGACATTATTGTGTAAACCCCTATAATCTTCTTCTGCATAACAGCGCCCACTGGTGGGGCCGTGCCCCACGGGCCCCTAATGCAAAAACGCCACTGGTCATGAATGTATTCCAGTATGGAAGTATAATATAATTGTGGAAGGTCACTTTAGGAGAATAGCACCTGTGGAACTGGGAAGAGGGAACAGAACATGCCTGAGTAAGTTGGACAACAATGTACAGGACAGGGGAGACTTCATTTTTATTCAGAAATAACAGTCTCTCAACCGTTTTTGGTTTTAAGTGATTCCTTCTTTTTCAAACAACCTCTTCATCCTTTAAAAACACCCTTTCACACGGTCCAGAAGATGCTGGTGAGCACAAAAACACAAGAGCAAGATCATATAAAAGGAGCTACAGTCATTTTTCCCTCTCCCAGTATCCCAGAGGGTTATTTGGAGCTTTCAAATCAAAAACCTTCCTACCAGGCTCCATCCTCTTATTATCCTTCTTCCCTCACTCTCCTAAATCTTCGAGCTATCTCCAAACTATCAAATCTCGCTCCAAACTCTGGACCGACTGCAACTTTCTATCAACCACATCTTGAATGGAGCCTGAGGGGGTTTTTATCACTGTTGAACCTTAATGCCAACACCTGAACCACTTCCTGAAGCGGTCACATGGTACAGTCGGGCAGCAAGGCTTCAGACGTCATCATTTTTGGCTCCTCCCATAAATAAAACAAGCCTCGATACACGCTTCTTGGAAACGCCCCTTCCATCACTCGACACGCCTCGAAGCCTTGGAACATCTCGTGACATCACTACTTCCTGTCCTACCGTCTGTTCCCTGGATTTGTCGCAGTAAGTTTTGTTCTGGGGTTTTTTGGGGGCTATGATAAAGACCCCCCCAACCTCAACGGTACTACGTTGAGAAGGAGAAACGCAACCAAGGAAGCCACTGACAGAAAACGACTGGAAAAATTCAACAGACACTCACTATTGACAGTAATCCAACAAGGAGGATATTTGAGAGGGTAAAACAACTCTAGGGAGCAAGTGAGGCAAGCATGGAGCCATTTGTGTAAACAGAACAACTAAGCCACATGAATGAGTTTAAAAACAGCAGATTTCATTCTGAAATATTTGTTACAGGATCAGAATTTACAGCGGCTATTGATTCTGGGTAAATAAACAAAAGGATCCAAAAGGTGAAGCAGCAGGAGCAGCGGTGGTGATCCGCCACTTAAAAGACTGAAATTGATAAAACATCAGTTTACCCTGGTGTGTGTGCTATGGAGCCAAATGCATTATTGTTAACACTGGAGTGGGTAGAGGAAGGAAGGGCTTCTTAAGTACTCTGTGATTCATTATCAATATGATCAGGTTTTACAGCAGAATGAGCCAGAAACCACCACAACTTTAGTCAGTGATCACTTATTTATTCATGGTTCTACAGTTGGGAGGGTTACCAGAGGTTACGGGAATTACTAGGAGTCAGGACGCGGAGAAGCCGATAAAGGGAGCTGTTAAATGTGTATGTTGAAAGAAAACAGCAAAATCACAGGAAGGAGTTATAGAGTACGGAGTTTCCCGAGGGAGAGGAGGAGAATGCTTTGAATGAGAACTGGCCTCTGCAACTTAAAAAAGCACATTTTTCATGATAGGTCAGCATCCAGCTGCCCATCTTGAATCGACAGCCAGACAAAGACACAGTCGAACATGTCTGATCTAATGCATGCAACACGAGGAAGGGAAGCCGGCATCGATCACGGGCCTGCAGAGGGCAGAAAAACTTTGCGGTTCACGGACGACATTTAGACACGCAGATTTTTTAGTGAAGGGTAGAAATTTTTATTTTTTGCGCACTCGTTTAAACGGGAGTTGTTGCAGGGCTGCAGAAGCGGACAGGTGAACAGCCAGAAGGAGGTGGCGATGCAAATTAAATGATGCCAACAGTCACCAAACTCCAAGATAAAAACAGAAAAACAAAAAGGATGACTGCATACTTCAAACTGCATGCTAAACCTTTGACGGTGTAGAAAGTAAATGCTGTTTATGTTGTGGTGTCTGAACAATATGATCTTTTACATATATTGTTGAAACTTTATTTGATAAAGAAAGGTTACGGTGACTCTTACACTGTTTGTCGTAAGGTTATTTTAGAATATAGCTTTACGTTGTTTTCAGGACTTCACTACCCACAATGCTTTGGGCCAGATGTTAAGGAAGTGAGCTAAATGGTCATGTTGTTAGCGGTTAGCCGTGAGGGGAAAAAGTGCAACTGAACCCGTGCCTGTAAAATGTTCTTTCATGTTTTTGATAAACGTTGAACTCGAGTCTGGAGCGTCCTCTTTTCTATCCGCACGACAAAGATACGACATCTATACTTATATAAGTTTTGACCATGTACTTTAAAAGAGGTTCACTGAGTTTAGGACATTCTGTAGAGTCAATGAGTTCATGTTGGTGTGTGAGATTAGTTTGTAGGTTTACTGAGTCCACATCCTGCCTTTTCAGAAAAATAGAGGACAGTTCATGGCCAAGAAGAGACAAGATCGATCCCAACTGTAAACTTAAGACGGTACTGTTTATGTTTGAAGAAGATAAGCAAGTAAGGAGTGAATATGAAACTGTCTCGTTAAATTTGACTGGTTACATCTGTGAAACTGAAGTTTAGCAAAATAGGCGTTGAAGCAGAGTATAAAAAAGCCTGCATCTTCTTTGTTCTCTGATTTTCTGATTTTTTTTCCTGATTTAGTCTCATTCGGCTCAAAAGAAATCCCAGACTCGCCGCTCTAACATCTGTCATTGTGCCTTCTTTTTATTTGTAAATAAATATCTTTTATGCATTTAAAGGGTCAGCCTGGAACAGCTTTTTTCTGAATCCATTAACACACTCAGAATGGCACGGTGAATCCAAAAGGAAGAGGAAGAAGAGGAAAAGTCACATCCTTTGTCGCCAGGAGATCTCCAAACTTCTTCTGGCAACAGAAAACTACAACGTCATTGTAAATGCTTAAAACTGTGTTTATCCTTGGTAATTGTACACCAATATAAAAAGAAAAGATGTAATATGTAGCCAGTGCATTATGGCTGCACATTGCATTCTGGGGTACTGCATGTAAGTTTTTTTTTGTTTGTTTTTTTTTTTTAACTGAACTAGTACAGTAAGTGTGGTTCCTCCCCGGTGGTTTAGTGGCAGTGCTTCCACCCACAGCGGAGGAGGTCTGGGTTCAGCTTCCAGTTGTGTCTGGAAGGCATCCAGCATCAAACCTGCGCCAAATGAACCTTGCAGGTCACACTGCAGTAACAACCCCAAACAGGGAGCAGCCAGAAGAGAAGGACGGTAGATGTCGTGTTCATTATGCAACCAAGCCTGAAATATTAGACAGGACGCAACACTAACTCTTCCAGGGCCTCTTGTTCCTCAGCTGCACACGGTGGGGTACGGCTTTAAATGTCTATTTTTGAGTCTGTAACAATGAAAAAAAGTACAGGAGGAAGAAACTTAATTTTCAGTTTTAAGCTTGTACTTCAGCTTAATTTGTCTCCAAATAGTCCACTGAAATGCCAGGGGTGAAAGTAGGTCGCTGCTCCAGTCAGAGAAGAGACTGGCTGCCTCTCCTAAACCCATCTTCAAAAGCTGCCACCTTAAACTGTCCGTCTTAAACAGGAAATTGTCCTTTCAGCTGCTTCTGAAGGGCCTTTCATGTAGGACGCGCTGGTCAATGAAACTCATTCATTTCTATGTGCTGCACGGCGCTCCTCCGAGGTGAGAGTGGCGCGCCTGCATCCTGGGCTGAGTGTCTAACTTTGGCACGTCAGGTCCAATCACAGATAACCCGACGGACCACGAACACAGAGGAGCAGAAGCTGGTTTCGGCGAATGTCTCACTTTCCCCGGAGCTGGGAAATACAAATACACAGACAAACTGTGACATCGAGAGAAAAGCTTTGCCGAGGAGAGAAAACCTCACCCGAGTCAGCCTGAGTTATAGCTGTGAACAGATCCTGGACCAGTCTTTAGTTTAAGGCACCGTGCATCCGAGACTGCAGTCAGATCTACTTAAAAAAACAGAAAAAGATAAAAAAACCAAACAAACTTGTGCATATCTGCTGACCGCCCAGCAACCAGGGACTTGTGTGGTCCCCGTCACCCCTGACCTGCCCACGTCCCTGCAGATATCTTTAATTACAGGTAGTTAAAGCGACGGCTAGCGTCTCTTCTCTCCTTCCCGCTGCGTCCGCTACGGCGGACGGCCGAACACGTTTGAATCTGATCTGAACCGCCGCCTCACAGCTGCAACGTTCCCGCTTTGAGTCACGATCTCTCCGTGAACGCGTGGGTGGGTTTGCTCCAGCTATTTTGGCTTAGCTCATGCTAAGCTAATGCTACCCCTTACATTTGAACGTGGGTTGCTATTTTTGCAAACAAAAACCTCTAATTTTCCAAACTCCCGCGTTCCGCCTGCACTTCAAGCGACCAGCCACGCCCACCTCTAAAAATAACGACAAAAACCCAACTCCACAGGCTAATTAAGGCTCCTTGATGAACGTACAAGCATCGTTTTTTTTTATTCAGTAGAAGTATGAAATGAGCTCTGGTTTCCACAAACTGAGGTGTGTAAATACAAAAAAGAAAAAAAAAATCCCTTGGAAGGAGAGTAATTTAGTTTTATTCAGACACCGTACCGCTGCGGGAAAAATGAATCATATGAAAAATGTATGGACCTTAGGTCTGTTAGAATTACCTGCCAAAATGTTTCATGGCTCATAATATGCAAACAGCTGAAGGGGAGGTATAGTTAGCACCGAGGTGCTTCTTAGAATATAGAATTCAAATGAAGAAAGATGGCAGAGATCCGTCAGTCAGTTCATTAATCACCCGTCTTTGACAGGTCGCTCTACATTCTCCTCACCCTCTTCTCCCGTTGGTTGTTCTTCAACATGCTCGGCACAAGTGCACGTGTGTCTTCTTCACATGTGCATGAAGCGCCCAAGCTGCGTGACCCACCGTATTCTGCGGTTATTACTCCTCTCACCGGAGCGAGCCCATCCTTACCACGCTGGAAAAAATGAGATTTAAACAGCAGCGAGCTCCAGGGTCAAGGCGGCGTTGAAGCTCGAGTAACTGTAGGGGGAAAAAAAGAAAAAAGGAGGAGGGATGGGGGAATCAGTTTCTGGGTATATTTACTGAAAAAATGATGCATCGAGGAGATAAAAACACATGAAGCTTGAGCGAATTCGAAACGGATAAGACAAAAAAAAAAACATTTATATCGATTGTCACTAATGCGGCTTTTCAAAGCATAACCTCCGGAGTCACCTTTAATTCTTCAGTGGATGCATGGAGAGGAAATAACAGCGTAAACTGTGAATGTATCATCAGCCCGAGAGAGATATCTCTGTAGTCGTTTAGAAGACGGATCAATATCTAATCTCATGGAAATTCCTCGGGTTTAATTTCACCGTGAATTCAGAAACGTTTGGTTTTCAAACATCTGCCTTCTGGTGAAAGTAGAAAAACATCTGGAGGGTCTGACTCCATGTCAAGCTGCCATTTCTGACGTTTTTATTTCTTTCTTTCGGCCGATTCTTGGGAGTTGCGCAGCTTGAGACCCATCAGATCTGCTTCCGGAGATCTCCCCCTCTCTTTTTTTTCTGCAGTGCAGCATATCAAACCGCTCCGAGTTCTCTGATATCTCGCCGCAACACCTTGATACCGCTGAACTCCGGCACCTTCCCCCCGCAGTTGTCTGCAAAAAAAATAAAAATAAATTGTTTGCCGCAGCCCTTCCCGGGTCAACAACGACGGGGCGGCGGAGAGACGAGCTATAAAGTAGAGGAGATTGCAAACAAAACCTCGTTATTGTGCATTTCAAGGATGACGAAGATTAAAACACCTACTGAACCCTGCAGAGTTTCTGGTTTCTTCGAGGCCGTTCGGGTAGCGATGTGTTGAAAAGGAGAGACGTCGCCTGGCATTCTTAAATACAGACAAACAGGTTTTCATTAATTTGGCGTTCAGTTGAGCAGTTTTTGCTAGTTTTTATTCGTTTTTGTTTTGAAATATTTAGTTTTAGTTTAGTTTTTATTAGTTTCAGTGTTAGTTTTAGTTGTATTTTGTAAATTAGGGTTGTAATTTTGGTTCGAGTGAAGCACTGAACTTTTTGAAGGCTATCGAATCACATAATCGTGTTTACATTCCGGTCTCAATAAACATATTTATCAATGTGTCTTCCCTCTTGTGGTGTTCCCGCGTATTTACTGACCAGCAGCTATCTGGTCTCCATGGAAACAGTCCATTGTAGTTGCTGTTTTCTCCCGTTCCTTCCCAACGCTGACTGGCCTGCAGCTGTAGCTTCTCTTTCCAGGGGGCTAGCTTAGGCTAGCTTATCCAGCTAGTCTTGGTTAGCCTTCCTGTGTGAGCTTTTCAAATGGACTTTCAGATTCGTGGGTTTTTTTTCTCCTTCAGAAGTATTCCACACATTGTATCACCTGCTTCTACAACAAGACACTTATTTTTATCGTTAACACAGTCATCGTCAAAGAAATCCCAAATAGGACTGAGACGCTTTCTCCCAACTTTTGCCGCAGCCATCACTGCTGATCATTTTATTTATTTATTTTTTGCGGGTGTTGTTGTACGGTGGAGCGAAGTTAATAGATTTTAAATGTTTATGAGGAAAAAAAATTACAAACACGAAAACGTGGGAGGTTCTTGACATTATTTTAGTTTAATTCAGTTCGTTTTATAAACACATAATACAGTTTCAGTTAGTTATTGTTTTTTTAAAAACTCGTTTTTATTTTTTCAGTTAACGGAAAATGTTTTTTCAATTCTAGTTTCGGTTATTACGTTCATTTTCGTTAACGATAATAACCTTGCCAAGCACGCCTTGCTATGAATGCCAACCAGGTGCCTCTCCGGCGCCGCTTCCCGCTCTGGCTGATGCTCAGCTGTGGCATTTCAGTGTCATATTGCCATTAGCCGTGTCGAGTACGCGACCATAGAAAGACGGATTTGAAGTTTAGTGCGCCGGTTGCGAGAATCAGTTACAGGTATGTGTGCAGCAATCTGACATTTAATCCACAGAGCGCTGAATTTATCATTGCAGCCGTCACCTTTCTCTTCCCCCGGATGACCACGGTGCGAATATCCCCCTTAGCTGTTCCGCGAGGGATTACAAAAAGTAAACCGCAGCTTTACGGGGACAGGGGAGGTCATTCCAGCGGGCTCCTCTCTACGTTTTCCCACCATCCTCTCTGATTCCTTCAGACTTCTGCTGCGCTCTCACTTCATCACTCCGCTGCACAAATGCGTCCTGCCAGCGACGGTCACGTCTGGGATTCCTACGCGTCCTTCGCCGCCTCGTCTTTGTGGAAAAGGGCACCGTCCTCTTATATCAGCAGAAACATGCGCCTTTCTGCGGTTGTGCTGGTAGAAGCTGCTCTGAAGCTTTTATTAATTTATTGTTTTTCAGCAGAACATCCTTCCATCTTGCGCGCGTTTTCACGCAATCAAATGGGTTCAACAGTGGCACGCCGGCTCTTTATGCGGTTATTAAAATGCTCTGATGGTACATGTCTCGGAGTGACATCCCCTGGCGTTAGCAGTGTGGATGAGCTATCAGGCGTCGTGTGCAGGGAGACGGCGCCTCCTCTCGGCGTCATCCAGCCTTTACCGCTACGCTCCTGTCAAAGGTCAAAGGTCCCTGACTTTCGTCCTGTCGCTGGCTCTTCTATCTGGCGTCTCCGGTCTGACAGCAGAACAATGTCTGGCCTGAGATGAGACATTGCGTTTCACCCTGCGGGACCTTTGTTTGCCAGGCGATGGTCTGTTGCCCCCAATTTTTTTTTTTTTTTTTTACAAAGAGCGACGGCTGATCAGATGGTCTCAGGGAGCACAGATGTTTGTTTCACTATTTCTACATTCCAGACCAAGTTCTTGTTTCACGTTGACCCCAACCAGCAGAAAACTTGTTGTTTTGGACTTTAAAGGATAATGTTAATCAGCTTTATTGATCTGCATGAGCTAAGCTAACAGACTAGCTTGTGCTAGCTGGAGGAAGGATGCAGCCACTGGTGCTTTTCTTGATGAACTGGACTCAGAGGCAGAGCTTTGCTCAACACGGCTCCAGAAAGGTGTTGGTTACTTCCAGGAGACGTTTGGCTGCCTCTACAGCTGTAGTGCTTGTAGTACTTTTGTCCTATGAAGCAAATATACTTTATAAAAACAGTCTAATCACAAAAGCCAGAACAGAATTACAGATTTGGAAATAGATTTACAAGCTATTAAAAATTATTTAACTCAACTACTACCACTTTTGATAGAACATCATTGTTTTGAAAATCTGAACTAACTTGAAGAATTACATAACAATGAATCAAAATATGTGAACAGTTTGGAAAGTTGTCTGTATGTAAGTATGTAATTGATTACTCCATTAGCATCTTCCGAACAGCACCCGGCCCTTTTCTGATTTGGAGTCGTAAATAAACGTTTAGTTGACAAATTTTAGTTTAGCTCAGGTATTTTTTTTTGTCATATTCAGACATTTAAAAACAGAAAGCTTTCATTGTTACTTTGCCTATCCTCCTGCTGTTTGAACACTGTTGTTGGGTTTTTTCTTTTTCGTGATGATGTGAAGATTTTCTCCGAAATTTCAACTTTTAAATCACGGCAGAGCGACGAATCGTTAAGATGTCATTTACTTAATAATGTGATCTAAAATGTAACACTCGAGTCTTGGTTTTCTGTTTTGATTTACTTTTTAGTAGGGCTGTCAAAGTTAATGCGTTAATAACGCATTTATAACACGTTAATAATGCAAATTTGCTAAATGCCACTTTTTTTTTTAACGCAAGATTAATGCACACACGTTTCTGTAAATAAGACCCTCAGCAAATTTTTTATTAGTATTTACAGTCAACGTGTGGGACAGACATGGCGACAGAAAAGGGTCTTATGAACTGCAAGTTTAGCTTTAAGGTGCTGCCAGATGGATCTGTTGACAAGAAAAAGGTTATTTTTATTTGTTGTTGCTGTGAATTGAGTTACCACCACAGGATGTGGTAAAGTTAGTTTCACATCCGACATTCGCTTATTTTTTTTTACCTTTATTAGCGTCATGAAAACGGCACCGATTTCATCCAGGTTGGTATCATTTTGTAGATATAAGTATGCCAGACATTTCACAAGTGTCATCAACCCTCCAAGCTCAGTGGGTGTGGCTTAAAACTCTAAGAAACAGCGCTGAATGTCCTTCTGAGTGCCTGCTGCTGCCGTGGAGTTTAGGGACCGTCAGCAAATTACTGCAGTCAAGCAGCAGCCCCGACAAAATACACTAAGAAGCTGATGAATTAAGACCCCAAAATGTACGGCAGCATTGGTGGACTTTTGGTTTTCAAACTAAAGGCTTAAAAAAAAATAAAGCAGATCCCCGTGACCCTGTATAGGACAAAATGGGTATAGATGATGGAAGGATGGATAAACAGAACATTAAAAAAATTTGATTTAATGTGCGATTAATCGTGAGTTAACTATGAAAATCTTGCGATTAATCGCAATTAAAAAATTTAATCGACTGACAGCCCTACTTTTTGCATTAGATTATTTAGAAAATAGTAATATGTATCACTTTTTCTGATAACTATATTTTATATTATTAGGTATGTTCATTTTTTAAATGGTCCTAAACATTATTATTTTTTTAATGATATATAAATTTTTTATAATTTGACAGTCCATTACACGCATAATTAAATGGGAATACTTTCACGGAATATTGAATAAGTTATCCAAACTATCCCTGTATTTTGTTTCATTGTATTTAATCTTATAAAAAAATAAAAAATTTGAAAACAGTTGTGTTCTATTGTTTTTATTTTATTATATATTTTTTTTAAAAGTTCAAATTTAAATATATATTGGAGTAGTTCAGCATTTGACCGAGTCATTTAAAAAAAAATAAATAAATAAAAAAAATTGTTATTATTTTTTAATTCACTGAGTAATTTTAACTGCTTTTAATAAACATTTACAGAACTGATTAAATTCTTTTTTGACTCCACATCCAGCTTCTCAGAGTTCAGTTTTAGATGTAAACGAGTGTCTAATTAGAAAGATAAAACTGTGTATCACACTAGCGTTATCTTGTCAAAAGCCCCGTTTCTTTCCTCTGCCTCAGCCAGAACAAGGACGAGTTTGCACGAGTGATAAAAGCGAGGCGTCACCCCTGTGCTCCGCGCTGAAATGGGCCCAGATAAATAAAGAAGACCCTGCTCACTGAAGTGAATTGATTTTTAATTCAAAACTGCTGCTCTACAACAACAGAAAAAACAGAGTCTATTCTGGGAAAACCTCCCTCATTGTCAAATAAAAATCAGGAGCATTTTACTGGAGCATTCAGGGACATAAACATCTCTAGGGAAATGCTTCTTCATTTAATGTCACTTCAAGGTAAAAGTTCAACCAAAGGCTGTTGTCTCTCCAATACCCTCTCTTTATTCTGTTCAAGCTATCCTTATCAATAAGATAAGCCTCCAATTTAAATGTATTATTCATTTTTATTCATTTTTTTATAGTCTGTTGCTTCTGGGCATCAGCTATCATCGGTTTGCATTTTTCACAGCCCCTTTATTTAAATTAACTGGCTTAGAGGCCTAAAAAACACCTGATTTATTTGAGTGATTTACTGATTAATAATTGAACATGTTTGCAAAATTTAAAGGCTCAGGGTATGGTCTTTGAAGACTCTTCTTTGTATTGAAAAAAAAAACCCTCATACATCTTGCATAGATGCAGTGCACATATTTCTCAAATGCTTACATTTGTTGTTCAAAACTGGAGATGCTCTGACCTTCTTCATTCACGTAAACTTCTCACAACATTCCAAAAAGCTTTCTAGCGCAGTGTTTGGTAGTGATAACCACAAAATAACTGATTTTTAGACATTTGACTTTTTTATGAGACTCTGTTCTACAAACCTTGAATGAAACTCAAATCTTTGGGTTGCAGGTTTTTAAAGATTCTCAAAGGAAGAATGAAAAAATACAGCGAGGGCTCCTGTTTTGGCCCAGGATGGCTCACATCTGAGGCCGACATGGAGACCCGAGGACGTGTCACGGTCCGGGGATTCTGATCATGACTTCATATGCAGGGGCGCCGCTAGGGATTTTGGGCCCCATGAAAAGAATTTTTACCGGGCCCCCCAACACAGCGGCGAAATTTGTTGATGCTATTTTTGATCATCATTAGGGGCCTCTCTGGGCCCCCTCAATCATGGGCCCCTATAATCCGTATCCTTTATCCCCCCTTTTCGGCGCCCCAGTTCATATGACTCTTGTTCAGTTCTCTTCATTTCTTGAGTTACCTCCGCCAAGGAGGTCATGTTTTTGCCGGCGTTTATCTGTCTGTCTGTGTACAAGATAACTCAAAAAGTTATGGATGGATTATCAAATTTTTAGGAGTTGTCAGAAATGTGAAAAGGAAGAACTGATTTCATTTTGGGTGTGATCCGGAAGAAATCCTGAATTCAATTCAATTCAATTCAATTTTATTTATATAGCGTCTGTTACAATGACAATTGTCTCTAGGCGCTTTACAGAGACCCAGAGCATGACCCCCGAGCAAATTTTCGATAACATTGCGGTCAATGGGGCCAAAAATTTTGTTTCTCAATATCTCCATTAATTATTGCCCAAAACTCATGAAATTTGACTCAGGGATTGACAATGGAAACCTCTATCAATTTTCAAAGGCTGTAAATTGCTATATGGGGGAACTGTTGCGCTTGGCGGAGGTCTGCGCTCCCAGAATGCTTTTCTAGTTTTGGTCTTTTTTTTGTTTGTTTGTGCTGTTTTCTTGGTTGGACTTCCCGTTTTATTTTGAAAAGACTTTCCCCGATGTGTGACTTCCTCTGTGCCCTGTTGTAACGGTCATATGTTGCGGTATCCCTTGCGTGCTTGCCAGCGTCAACACACTACCCGTTTCTCAAAATCTTGCCGCCACTTGTGTTCTTCTGTACTGGTACCATTCCGATTCAAAGTCCGGACAAGTATGGTCAAAATCGCCGGAGGTGTTCTTGCACCATCATTTTTATCGAGGGCGCATCCGGTTGAGACTTGCGTAGAACTTGAGATAGCAAAGTTACAAAGTTACGAAATTAATTTGTTTCGGAATTAGTTTCGTAACATGAAAATTTCGTAAGTAGAGACCCGTTTTCCATGTAAATGCTCTAATCCGTTCCAAGACCCCCAAAATTCGAACATAAATTTTTTTATAAATCATAAAAATGCATCAAAACATGTAACAAATACATGTTACCATTAGATTATTGCACAATAAACATAAAGTTCTTTGTTTTTTTATATAATAAAAACAAAGAATAAAGTAAAGAATGAAAATTATGTTTATTTACCTTTTAACTGCTATCGTCATCACCTTTTCTCTCTCAGCAGTGGTTTTTGTCCGACGTTTTATAAAGAACCGATCCAAGGATGTTTGCTTTTGTCGGCTTTTAACAATCCTTCGAAATGTGCAAAGCAAACATCAACATAATGAGCGATAGCCCAACTAGTGAACACTTTTTCAACACATTGCTGGCGAAAGCCAATGGAAGAGCAGCTACAAGTATGTTTATGTTCAATAAACTCTGGGAGCTGCGAGTAGCAGCGCTACTGTATTTTTGCCTTTCGTATCCTGAAATTTCTTTCATAACAAGAGGTAATATTTTCCCATTAAGGCGTGTCGTAACCCCAAAACTCCGTATGTAGAGACGTTCGTACGTAGAGGTAGCGCTGTATCCAGAATGCATTTCAGATCAACAGGCAGAGGTAATAGTGGAGGAGGTTCACCTCCATTAAAACTTATTCATAGAAATACAAAAACACATAAACCACATCATATAAAGTAATGTTCAGAGTGTTTATTTCATGTTCAATCAAGACATTTTTGATTACATGTTAGCCTGCTAGCTGAGCTTTGATGATAAAACTGCTGTCCTAAAAACAGAGAAGAATTTGTGAGGATTTGGAGAAGCCTGTATTGACGACACCCATGTTTCCGTCGTTTCTCCTTGAACGGTTTTTCCTTTGCTAGAGCGAAATGGTATTGAGGTGAGTAAAAAATCGAGGCCGTGACACCTGAGTTACCTGTCAGAAGTAGGTTTTCATACCTCACCTTCAGCTGCTTCAGAGTTTTTGTTGTCACCGTTGCTGCTTTTCCCTGCAGGACTTCACCTGTCATTAAATATTTAAATTACACATCCAAGCGCTCTGTAATTTCCCGGACATGTCCATGTGTTTGGGATAAAAGCTCTAATTTAAGGAGAAATGAGCAGGAGGATCTCTTCTGCTTGGCAGACTTCCGCTATGACTTCCTCCAGTTAGCATAAACAGAGTAGACAGCACCGCCGCTCGTCTCGCGGTCAGCGTTGATCATTTCTTCGCCGAATAGACGGGAACAAACCCGTAACTTTTTGTGAGGTTCAGGATGCTGATCTTCTTCCTCTTTTCGTCCTCACCTTCACCAAACCAGCTCCTGCAGAGTCAGTGGGAGTTTGCATCGTCACCTCACAACCAGATTACGTATTTCTCAAAAGCCCCAAATGCAGCGGTAATGACCGGTTTCGCCTGGTGCTGCCACCCAGTGGACACCATTTTCATGATCCTCGGGTTTCCTCTATTGCAGTATTTTTTCATGTGTGTTAGACGTGACTTGTAAATGGTATGTGGCACCTAGACAAAGCTAATTCAACCACTCCCACTCATACGATGCTTCTTTTTACGTTGATCTGATCTATATCCAGTGTGTAGTTTTTTTTTTTTGTTTTTTTTTTCCTAAATTCACAGCTCCATGAACAGGTCGGAGGGTAACGTGAGACAATCAGGGGAGAAAATGCTTCGATCCAGGGATGACCAGCCGCCGCGGGTGCATGTGGTCATTTTGGTCATGGTTGGCTGGTAGGATGTTGAGGTTTAGGAGTGAAGGTGTGAGTGTTAAAGTGTACATATATTTGTCCAGGATCTGGACTAAAACAAGTTTTTTTTTGAGGCTTTGCACCGGCTGACCTTTATGTGTGAAACAGTTTTCTTCTCCAAAACACATCTCTCACACTGCAGACATTCGAAGTGCTGCTTAGGGCTGGTGACACACTCAACGATCTCCAAGACTTAAATTTATATATATATATATATATATATATATATATATATATATGTGTGTGTGTGTGTGTGTATATATTATTTACTACTGTATTTCCCACAAACTGGCAGCGCTGTAAAAGCACATGCTGACCTCTCATGTTGCGCGTCAGTGATAAAGGTGCGAGTGCAGCGACACTGATATCATTTCATCTGTCTGATCTGTGCTGTCCTCCCACCTGCGACCTGGAAATCTATCTAAGCAGAACATTTTGGATTCATTGATGCCAAAAAAGCTCCTGACGGAGAGCAGAGGGCTGCTGCGGGAGCCATGAGAAAGGATACGCCGAAGCGTCTGAAGGAGATAAAAAAAATCACACCTGAAAATTAAATTTGAAATTATATAGAGGTTGTAAAGAGCACCTTGTAACAGAAAAAAAGCATCCACTGCAATGATGGTGTTGCATGGTCACATTAACCCTTATACTGAACTGGTGCGAGTTTAAAAATGATGGGTTGGAAGCGAGGATGTGTCATTTTGATAAATGCCTATTGCCCCAACTCGTCTCTCTTCATGACTGTCCTTGCCTTCTCTGCTTTTATCTCTGGTGGCTGGGATTAACCCTTTATCTCACTTCCCACACTGTGCATCCTCCATTCTCCTCCTTGACTCCTCACCTCCACTGCGTGATGTTGAGAACAATGCACGGCTGCGTCGTTTTCTTTTTTTACTGCAATCTCTGTGTTTCATTACTCCTGGCAGAGGCGTGTTGAAGGTTTTAGTGGAAAAAAATGCATTTGAAATGCAGAAATATTTGGAATGTGGAAATTTAATAAACAAAACTGAAGCCAAGATGGTTAAAATAATGACAAATAATAAGAATGATAATAATAATAATGTGGGTTGCAGCCGAGGTTGACTACTAGCGGAGGTTGACTGGGGCATTCAGATGTGTGTTAACACAATGCTTAAAGGGGAAGACATGAGCAATAGTCTTGGAGAAGCAATTATTGCTGCTCAGCAATATGGATGGGGTTGTAAAAACCATTACAAAACCCATCCTTTAAACAAGACAGTTGCCCGTCTTCCCGGGACTGCATGTCCTGCCAAACTTGTCCCAAGGTCAGACTGTGCTCAGAGAAATGTAAAACAGAAAACCTAAAAGTTACATCACTGAACCGACAGGCATGTTAAATGTTAAAATCAATGATTGGACAGCTGGAAGAAGACTGAACAAGCGCGGTTTGTTTTCGAAGGGTTGGCAGGAGAAAGCTTCTTCTGTCTGAAGCTGAGGTTTGTAGAACTGCATTTGAACAAAGCACAAGACTTCTGGAACAATGTCTTATGGGCAGATGAGAACAAAGTGGAGAGTTTTAGCCATAATATCCAACATTTCATGAGAGACGCCACATATAGACTGTCAAGGACAGTAGTGGTGGACTGAAGCACCTTACAGTCACCGAGTCGACCTTGGACTTCTCTGCACACCGGAGTGTTCTAGAGGGAAATGTGAGCCCATCTGTTCGACAACTGGAGCTTGGTTGAAACTGGGTCACGCAACAGGATCCAAGGAACACCGGCAAATCCAGATCAGGGTGGCTAAAAAATAAATGAATCAAGGTTTAATGTCTGAGCCTAGACTCAATGAACGAAACTGAGGCCGGACGTTAAAAGAGCAAAAACCTTGATGTTTTTGAAACCCATCGTGACTGGATGCTTTCTATAATGTTTTTACACACAGAAACAGAATTAACAGAGGTGCTAACCTTGGTTGTAGCTCCTTCAGCAATCCTACACCTCACTCCTCCCCCCTATGAGAGCTTTTTAGGAACTGAGACATCATTCAAAATGTCCTGCTGAGATCCGTTTCTGGGTCGCGGGCAGGAGGTCGGACAGGAGGGCAGACAGTGAGGTACAAATGTGGCAAATGAAATAAGATTCACTGGGAGACCACCATGATGCTGAGTGCCGCTGCAGCACCTCTTATTCTTGCACTGTTGTAGTAACAATGAGCCACCTGTCGCTGCTACCAATCAGTTTACGCCACATGACCACCTGTCACCTGAGGTCGGAGCGTGTCGTGACAGAACTGCAGCTGAGATGCACATGAACACACAAACCATTTGGATTCTGGACTTTCAGGTGCGGTATGCCGGGCCTGCTGTGCACGCGTTCGTTTTTTTGGTGTATTAGTAAAAGGAAAAAGTTAAGTGAGCACATTTGGTTTATTTGCATTTCACAGCACTGGCAGCTATTTGTAGCTAAGTTAAGGAAAAGTGCAGGCGTGTATTGACAGGCGCTTTGTTTCTCCTTTTCATGGGCCAATTATGTTTATTTCTGTCCCTCATTTACAACAAAGTCCCTTCTAACTTTGCTTTCATGTAAAAGAGAAGGCTGAAATGATTCATCTCAGTTGGTAGCACTTAACTGAAACAGCGAATATTTATCTATGAACTGAGTTACAGCACTGCAGCTAAGGTAGTTACTATAGTTGCACAGCAGGAAGTATTTCCATATTCTTAATAAATTAAATGCCACTGCTTTAAAAGAGATATATTGCCCTTTAAAAAGGAAAAAAATGTTTCGAGAGATCTTGATGTTTAAGATCTTTGGTCAGAATTCTTCAGATATACAACAAAAAATCTTCCTTTTCTGCCATGTGTTTAAAGCATCTGGTTTTAAGGAATCAGAAGTTTACATATCTTCACTTGACTGCAGTGTGTGTGGAGCAATCCTACATGCATGTTGGCGTTAGAAGCTTCTGATCGACTAATTCACATGCGTCAAACACAAGGCCCGCAGGCCCAATGTGGCCCGCTACGTCATTGTATGCGGCACCTTGAAAGCTTGTGCATTATTGGCTTAAATTTTAAACCAATATTTTAAGACTTAAAATAAACTTACGCGACTTTAAAGCGCATATTGACAGTAAACTGCATCTCCCATAATGCATTTCGTCGTTACCCACAACAATAACAGTATATCACCATGAGCAAGACATCAAGATGATTTTCAGAACTGATGGACTTGAGGAAAAACCTCTACAAACTAACCCCAACATGTCCAAGAAAAGAAAAAATGATGCACAAGGAAGGCAGTTTCATAATGGGAAAACAATTATAAGTTTGTATCTCAAGCTGAAAAAACAGTATGTCTTTTGTGTTATAAGGCAGTGTCAGTTGAGAAAGAGTTTAATCTATGTCTGCATTTTGACAACAAACACGGAGCTAATTATGCTAAATTTAGCCTGCAAGAAAAACAAAGAATCGTTTCTGCTTCTGAAACCAAGGTAATGGATACTCTCAGTAAACATCAGAGCAGGGTTACAACCACAAACCCTGGGTTTAATATGATTATTTAAATATTTGAAACTTGAATACATAATAAATACAGAAACCGTTATTTAACATTATAAGGTGTAGTTTAATTTCTTTTTATTTATATTGCATTTTGTTACATTCATGCTGTCAATCTGGCCCTTCGAGGGCAACCATGTTGCTGATGTGGCCATCAGAGAAAATGAGTCTGAGACCCCTGGACTAAGTGATATATCACTTAGCCCATAATGGTCAAATGATGCCGAGGCTTCGACGCTTGTGTCACTCTTCCTGAAGCGTATAACGTCTATTACAGTGCAAGTTGTCTCTAGGCTCTTTACAGAGACCCAGATCGTGACCCGCGAGCTAATATCATTAACTAAGATTATAATATTAAATCCTAATTAAAGAAAAATGGCAAGTAAAAAACTCCCCTGGTGGGAGAAGAAACTTTAAGCCAAACAGTGGTAAGGAAAAACTCCAATAAAAAGTGAGCAGGACCTGGACATCACATCACAGTTGGCATTATATACAGATCAGTTCATGTCGTAAACAGAAGTAGGCAGCAACAATGTGGTCAGAGGGTCTGCAGGTCACTGTTAGCTAACCCAGAGACATCTAGATGGACTGGTCTCCAAAATCTCCTGTCGTCAGGTCAAATATGCTGTCATCTTGTCGAACAGTTGGCATTTATACCAGTCCGTTGTTGTTCTGGACTCAACTCCACCGTCTCTGTCAGGCAGAATGTGTCTGAAAAAACATATAAGACATTTTCAGTTTTCTGCAAAGCCAGTTTTTCAGACATGTTGTATTATATTAACATTGCCTGTTTTTAAGCTCTATGTAGTCGCTCTTGAAATAAAGAATAACAGATCCTGGAGCATGACCCTGAGCATCGGATGGATTCTGGATGGCTGTGAAAGGTTTAAGGATGGTCCTGACTGCAACAGTTCTGCAATACAGTGATCCCTTATTTTTTCACAATTCCCACGAGAATCAAAATCCGCAAACTGGAGCCAGAGCCCCCCGAGCCTAAATCCCCCAAAAAGTAGCGAGACACTGCAGCGAAACAAGACAAAGGCTCAACTGTGGTCTTTCTGTTACCTTCAAAGCCTCTGGTCTCTGAACCGTAGTAAACAAACCGCTCTTTCATCTAACCTCGTTTTCATTCTGCCGTCCCATGACACACACACTACATTACCCATAAGGCCGCCTTCTTAAAGGGGCCAGGCTGGCTCACAACATTTCTTTGCTGCGAGAGAATGCGCACAACATCCTGTGATGTTTCTGCAGTTTTTCTAAATTTCTTTTACATTATATATTTCTGAAAAAAATCAGTGAATAACTAAAACTGCAGAACTTAAAGCGCGAATTGGAGAGGGATCACTGTAGTTGATGAGTTGAGTTATTTGTGTCGGACCAATCTGGCTCTGGACCCAGACTGACTGTTTTCAACTCGAACAAATAACATTTTCATTCTTGCAACATTCAGATTAACCACGAGAGACACGGACAAATGGATCCGCCTTGACAACAAACAAAGACCTCTTTTAATTAAATCATGCAAATACAAATTTACGTTTTCACTTCGTGTGTAAAAGTGTAGTTTTTGCACCGGAGATTGTCAATTTTGCAAAAAGGAGGGTTTAGTTTGGAGTGTTGTCATAAAATCCATGAAAACATTTTGATCTCTAATCATATTCCGATATGGCAAATTAGCCATCTCCGGGGTCTCGCATTGATAATTACGAAAACAACAGGCCAGCTTCTTATTAACTTCCCCCGCCGAGGTCTGGCGTTGCAACTGAAGGCGAACACAAGGTGTGGCGCTCTCTGGGGAGCAGTCACGGGCAGGCCTTTCACCGTGAATTAAAGACCCATTAAAACAGAAACATTCTCCACTGCCTTCCCGCGAGCAGATGAACAATTCGTTAAGCAGACAGCTTGGAGAGCAGAGCGTCGACTCCTGATTGACTGCGGTGTATCCTCGCTCGCCGTGTGTGCCTCGTGTCACTCCGTTCGATGTTGAGGAGAAGCTCCATCCAGCAGATCGCTAAATAATTAAAAGTGCATTTCATTCTCTGCCTGCCATCTTCTTCATTAAGCCTCACTGAAGAGGAGGCTGTTAAGTTTAAAACTGGTGATGTTATGGCATATTATATTTGGAACGCAATGCTGACAAACTAAATTGTTTTTTGAAATATATATATATAATCACTTAGCTCTACATATTCTAAATGGTTATATTTTAATTAGATTCTTGTGCTGTTTGCTTAAGTGAAGGCATTTAGGCGTTCTTGATCAGTACAGTCGACATAAATGCGACTAAGAAGTTGGTGCAGAGATATAAATCAGTTGGGCTGAAAAACAATAAAAATGTGTGATAAAAATAAAACTTTGAACAGCATTTTTGCATATTCAATGTAAACAATGTAAAAAAGAAAGTGATGAGAAAACAGATTATTTTGTTCCGACTCCGAGGATAAAGCAGTTCAGAGGTATCGTTTTTTTAATGAGTGGTTCTGCCATCTCTCACACCTGAGGTTAACTGATGCAGCCAAAACACCCGCTGCTTTCAAGACGCCTAGAAAAAAAGAAATCAAGTCAGGCATAGGGGTGTGACAAAAAAATCGATTTGGCAATATATCGTGATTTTCAGCTGCCCAATATAATATCGTTTTTTTTTTTTTTTAATATATATTTTTTTCGAAACAAATAGTTTTGACTCAATTTGTCCTCTGAATGATCAATATCATCTGATGAACACATACAGCAACTTGATTTTTCATCCCTACTTTTAATTTTGATATTAACTGGGCAGAATATCGCAATATATCGTGATATCGCGATATCATGACAATATCGTATCATGCCCCAAGTATCATGATACATATTGTATTGCATGATACTTGCCAATACTCAGCCCTAGTCAGGCGGTCCTGGATGCAGGTGGGCTTTGTGGAGCACGAAGTCACGGCATCGTTTGCAAATTTGAAGAGATTCACGATGTAATCTGCAGTACTGCACGAAGCAATCTTTCTAACTGGCACCTAAGAACAATTCACTTACTGTGCGGCACAAAACAGAAAATTATAAAGTGACAGAGCTGTTGTCTTACAGGTACCCAGCTACAACTTCCAGAAACATTCCGAAATATTCATGAAAACAAGGAAAGATTTTGGTTCAGATGAAAGTTCGGCATCATGAAAGAACTGGTCTTTGGTCAAATTCAAGGGCCAATTCCAATTCCTCCCTTAACCCTCAGTCTTTGGCCCTAAATCTTGGCCCTACAAAGTAAGTGTCAGGGCTGTCTTGTGACTTAGAAATGGGACACCCCTTGAGTGCAGTCAAGTCTTCAGACTGTGGGGGGGGCAGCCTTACGCAAAAGCTACGTCCAGTCTGTCAAGAAAATAACGATGACTAAGAAGAAGGAGAAGAAGAATAAGATAATATAAATATATATAACGAAGACAATAAGATAGTTTCGTAACATTTATATCTTTATTAACTACGAAAATACTTACATTTGAAGCACGCTTGCATTTTTTGGCGCCATCCTTTTCGAAGACGTTTTGGTGAAAATACGCAATGCCTTCTGGGTAGCCCTTACTTCCAAGGGTGATGCCGGAGAATCTCAATATTGAGGGCGATACAGCCCTCAAACATCTACCTCAACTTGACGTTTTAAGAATCGGCACAGCATTTGCACTTCACGGGAGCGCGCATATTTGAGATTGAGGGTTGAGATTGAGGGTTAAGGAAGGAATTGGAATTCACCCCAACTCTCCATCCTACAATGTGAGCGGTTTGACTGGTCTTGCACCTGAAGACTACCTGATAGGAAGAGGTAGTCCCATGACTCCGTCTACTCATGAGATAAGTAAATGCAACTTAAAATGACGTATTCATTATTTTGAGCCATTCCAAAGTTAAATAAGTCTCCAAAGTTGGCGTCTTCTCCTCAACTGTCACTGGGATCACATTCTTCTCCTTCGCCATTTCCTCTTTAAAGCTTTTTTTTTTTTTTTACACAAAGCACTTACTAGCATGACGACAGAGCAGGTGTCTTGTTCTATGTTGTTTCGTGTCACCGCATACTAATGTTGCAGTTCCGTCAACATCTTCGCATCAGTCGTAGCCGACGATTCAAGAGGCCTCATCAATGTAAAGTCTGCTCTCAGCGTTCTGGACATCGTACACAAGATTAAGTTAATGCAAACAGTTCAATATGAGATTTTCTGATTTTATACAGAAATCGTGTCATTTATTGCAGACGTTAGATGTGTTTATATGTGAAAAAGTCAGGAAAAACTACAAACACAGCTCAAATGCAAAAACCATTGTCTTTTTAAAGTGAATCTGGTTAAGTGCGGTACAATGTCTTTACTGGCTTGCTAAGAGCATGGTATCACTTCAACTTTTCATTTCTTCTCTTGCACATTTTCAATACTACTCTACTGTATAATGTTCAGAGGCCAACGAGGCTGCAACTTCGGTCAACAAAATAAACACTCAGCTTACTTTTTACAAGAGTTCTGACTTTGTGTTATTCTCATTTAGTCAGACATAAACACTGCCTGGCCCCCAAAAAAGTCATCACCTGGATTTAACTAGGCAAATAGCTACGAGCCTCCTATTGGATAATTACTGCATGGGTGATTATCTTTCAGCTGGCAACAAGTTATTTAACCCCAACTGGTGCAATGAGTTGCTTCTCATTTCCTCAACAACCATGTCAAAGACACATCCTGTGGTCGTGGACAAGATGTTAGTTTGTTTGAGAAGGGTCAAATCATTGGCAGCATCAAGCAGAGAAAACATCTAAGGAGACTGCAGAAACTACCAAAATTGGGTTAAGAACTGTCTAACGCATTATTAAAAACTGGAAGGATAGCGGGGACCCACTATCACAGAAGTTCTGTCCAGTTCTTCCTATACAGTGTACAATGAGGGATTAAAAAATGCCAATTTAAAAAGGACAACTGTCAAGAGTATTTGACCGCTATCAACTTAATTACCTCCGCCAAGGAGGTTATGTTTTTCTGTCTGTCTGTCTGGGTTCAAGATAACTCAAAAAGTTATGGATGGATTTTAATGAAAATTTTTAGGAGTTGTCAGAAATGGGAAAAGGAAGAACTGATTTCATTTTGAGTGTGATCCAGAAGAAATCCTGGATTCTGGATCACTTTCAAATTTTTGATAACATTGCAGTCAATGGGGGCGAAAATTTCTTTTCTCAATATCTCCGTTAATTATTGCCCAAAACTAATGAAATTTGACTCGGGGATTGTCAATGGGAACCTCTATCAAATTTCAAAGGCTGATCCGGATCTGATCCAGAATGCAGATTTTATCCCAATATGTAAATCGCTATATGGGGGAATTGTTGTGCTTGGCGGAGGTCTGCGCTCTCTGAGTGCTTTTCTAGTTTTATTTTATTTTTTACAATATTAATGTAAAACCTTCCTCTCGGGAATCATTTAAATTTTTCGCAGAAAAAAAAGATAAAATATTATGTCGAAAATATCAAAAATAACTATAAGATCTCAGTCATAAGAAGAAAAATACCCATGGATATATTAATGCAAATGGAGTCCTATATGAGCATATACGGAAACTCAATAATATCATAATGACCAGCTGGAGGACTGAAAATATGAAAGAAATGAACATGCAAACTGGAGAAGAGTCAATTTATCTTCACACTTCGCTCTCCTGATAATGTTACCAGCATTAGCCAGAAAAAAAGCACTTAATGGCACATACTACATTTTAGAAAAATACTATTCTATACGATGCCTTATATAAGCGTCATCATCATTATCTGAAGTTTGACATGGTTGCCGCTATCTTATTTGCATTTATAGCTATTTTTAATGCTTGCTCTAATAACATATGGGGCAAATAAGACTTGATGACAAATCTGTTTTTGTCAGATGCAGCACATTTGGGTTACATAATACGCGCGGGTAATCTTGTTTAGACAAAGTGTAAAAAGTGACAACCGTGAGAGCAATAAGAATGATGCAGCGTTCATCAAAGGGACCGCTGAATAATTCAGTCAAATTAATGAAAGTTCATAAAAAATGCAGGTCCTTGACACCGTGCCGCCTTCCTGACAGACATAGCTCAACAAAATGAAATGTGAAAAGCCTCTGTGAAACACTGACAGATCTTTCATTATTCAACATCTCCAGGGTTTGCCCTTTGAAATAAGGAATTAAAAGTCTAACTGAGACAGCCATGAAGCCTGGACTCCTGGACTCCTTGAACAAAAATCTAATTTGTTGGAGGGTACTTTGTAGTGACATTTGAAACGAGCAGAAAACAGGACATGGATAATGGCCAGACATTACTATGTACACATGATGCATTTGAAATGCCGATTCATATTTGTCCTCATTTCACAGAAACTGTGACGCGTTTGTGTCCTGATCTAAAAGTCAGTCTCATGTGTCCTGTGAGAAACATTTTTTTTTTAAATTTCTGACACAAGTTTTCCTTCATCCTCTCTTTAGTAATTTAGGAAGGAAACTGATTGGCTGAGGCACATCTTCTCTGTCACGTGATAGACATTAATTCTGCTTTCAAGCTTCAAATGACCCTTAACAGCCTCTTGTGATCATATTTTCATCCGTCAAATGTTAATCCAGTTAATCCAAAAACAGTGCAGATGGTTTCTGCTGTCAGTGTGCCACGATGTGTTTTCTGAGTGAAACGGTGTTCAGAAAGACTTTAGTCTTGCTTCTTAGGTCTTAAGATGTAACAAATTACATGATGTATTGTGATGGCCAGTCACCAGTATTAAAAATGAAAACTTTTCGATGTATATTTTTGAGCCTTTGTGCAGTTTATTTTGCCAGATTATGTCAACAGATACAAACCTTATCAGTCATGTTTTAGGCTTGGCCCTTATGATTTTTTTTTACTTGACACAATCAAAGGCTCTATTCATTTTAGCAGGTATTTTTTTATAAGTCATACGACTTGTACTAAAATACCCACTGCTTGTGATATAATGCAATGAACTGAATGTTATATCTGAATGTTTTTGAAGGTTTTGAAATAGATGCAGTTTAATAAATGCTTCAGCATCTTCTTGTTAATTAGCAGTCCTCACACCAAGCTGTAGCTTTTAAATTGCGACCACTTGGTGCAGAAATGATGTTTACTTTGTGTGTAAATCTAGACTGAGGTAGTGCATCATGGTCAGTAATCCATTCCTGCATGCAGTGAATTATGGAGCTAAATTCACATTTGGGGGGGCTGTAATTTAGACGGTGAGTATCCCACTTTCAATCATAAAGCCAGTAGCTTGTTGCTCACCACTGAAGACTGGATTTGTTGACTGCGTGTTGTGGCTCCAAGCGAAGCGACGGCGTGGCCAGACCAGCCAGCCTCCGCCTCTCTGACTCTCTGACTCGTTTTGTCTCCCTTTCGTTGTGACAGGACGAAATGTTACTTCGCCCTGCCTCCACGCATTTTACACGGTAAATCCAGACGGAATAAAGGCGGGAAGGAGGAGGAACTAATTGGTTGTGTGAATGGGGCGACTGGACTGCTTCGTTTGTTCAGCTTGTGTTATTAGTCTCAGTCTCCTGGTAAAGCTCCCTTTGTCAGTCCTTTTTCCCACCCAGTGCAGTAGCTCAGTGTGAAATCGTTACCTTTGTCCAAAAGGTAGTAGTCACAGAGTCACGATGTTTTCCCTGGCCTGACGCAAACGTTATTCTCAACCTCATCTTGCAAGAGAATTGAATCGAATTGAAGAAAATGCAGTGCTGCATTATGAATTAATTTCCAGGGTGGTCCATCTTTCTCTCTTCTCACCACCCTGTCCTGCAGTCTTTTTCTGCCGGTGTTGTCTAAAGTCTGGGCAGATGGGATTTGTGGTCCAGGAGATGTTCCTGCAGTCATGTCTTTGCAAAACACCCAATGCTGCGTTCAGAGTCTTTTCTCACCAGTGTCCATATAATTTTTCCCCATAATAGTCCATAGAAGAAACCATGTGAACTCCTTCCTTTTCTGACCCTTTTTACTTTTGGTCAAATCTTCAGGTCATATAGCTTTTGGGTCTTATTTCACATTATATATAGAGCTGAGCGATTTTATCGATTCCGCGATATATATCAATATTGTATCGAGTATTGTATTGTATCGGTATTCTAAGCTTCTTCCAAAACCCCCGTGTCCCACCTTTAAAAGCTTGCAAGCAACCAATTTGCACTGTTTGAATAAATGAAACTATTTTTCTCAACAAATCTTTTATTCATTTTGTCCAGCATTTGCAAGCTGCCTGTCAGCCATATAATGTGTAATTGATGCTTTCAGTTCAATTAATTCAAACAAAGTTACTGGAACACTCACAAGATGTCACCAAAATCACTTTATCCCTTTAAAATCTTTCGGAAAAGGATGTAAATGTATTGTAAGATGAATATCGATATATATCGTATCGTGAGCCAAATATCGTGTATCGTATCACGGGATTAGTGTATCGCTACAGCCCTAATTATATACCGTCGTTAGAAAGCACAAGCAACCATGATTATGTGTAAACATATCATGGCGATTCGTCATTTGTAGCTGCAGTTCCCTAATTTTGAGACCTGGTGTGAAGCCTACTATGCCCTGAAATAGTGCTTAGACCTGCTTCTTTTTCTAATACAACTACATGCATGTTTTCAGTCTGTTTCTGTGTCTAGTAAACCCACCAAGTAGTGAGTGTTCAACATACATTTCCGGGCAAAGAAAGATTTATGGAGTTAATTTGACTTTGCTGCTTGAACCTTATGAAACTCCGCTGCAGCACACCGCCAATCCAATTACAAATCATAATTATAATGACCAACATATGGGTTTGCTTAAATGCATATTCACAGATGATACAGAGTAAATGTGGGGATACGAATAATTCATCGACTTCCCAGAGCATCTCTGGAGCTGCAGACCCTGCAGGCCATGCAGGTAATGTCTCATTAGTTGGATGCATATTAGTCCACTCACAATTTGCATGAGGATATCTCCTGCAACTAACATTTATCAACCGAAATTGCCTTAACTGAATTATATATAATTTGAAAATGCATATTTTTGTAACTCATAATTAAAACAAGTTTCATTACAGCAGATTTTATTGAGTAAAGTTCATTTGTTTCTTGTCTTGTCTCTTAAAAAAACAAACTCTTGCCGTTTTCTGTCCCTGGCTTTTTTGTCAGCTGTCATCAATCTAAACTCTGGGCCTGTTAATCTAAATTTTCAGCTCTGTCAACATTTAGAGTTACAGTTGTAATGTGTCACCATGACTCAGCTATCCGTTGTTTATTGTGTTCATATCCACTTTTCTTGTTGTTCTGTATTTAAATGCAGGATGACTTTATGTGATCATACTGTACGTGCTAGTGAACCCACTGGTCACGCATCTGTGCCTCTTCAGGCAGTGTTCAGCTACTTCAGGATAGCCTGATAGCAAAAACTGCCGAGGTACCGCAAGATCCGGAACGGATCCGCGAAACTGACCCTTATCGGGGTCCACTTGCACTCAGTGATGGATCCCCTTTGGAGGTGGATCGCGGACCCGCACTGGCCCGCACATCCGCTACGGAGGATGGGTCTGGTTTTGGACCCGTTCATCTCAATTTCAAAAATCCCGATAACATAGCTAACTAAACTGAATGTATGCCTAACCTAGACTTCCACACCAATAAAGCCACAGCTCAAATCTATTGTCACTAAACACTATTTGTCAATATTAGACCTAACAGAAAAAGTCAAGACATCAACTTCCCTCAAATCGGCCTCTGATTCACCCATTCTTACACCAGTGGGTGGCTCCTACCATGCAAGGCACTGCCAGACAAGTTGGGGGCAAGTTAAGATTCAGTGTTTTGCCCAAGGACCCTTTAGCATGTGGACAGTTGAAGTCGGGATCGAACCGCCAACCTACACTGACTGGACGACCCGCTCTACCAACTGAGCTACAGCCACCAAACAAGTAGTTAAAGGCTATTCTGTTTTTGTTCAGTAGCCTATGTTGGCTATGCTACTCTACATTCATTTTGTGAGCATCAACACCTATTATTATTATTATTATTATTGGCCAAACTGATTAATCCAGGTGTGTTTGACAATTGTGGCTACTCAGACACACCTGGATTAATCAGTTTGTCCAGTGAGTTTGTTGGTTATGCAGTAGATTTTCCGGACCTGCCACGGAAGTAAGGTTTTAATTGCGGATGGGGACCGGACGCAGCGCGGAGCCAACAGGTCCGCGATCCGGCTCCGAAGCGGATCCGTCACTGAGTGCACGTGGACCCCGATACGGGTCCGTTTCGCGGATCCGTTCTGGATATCTTTGCTGCGTGGGTAGCCACTCCGGTGGCCTCTTTACATCTGTTCCCCAAATTCGCCCTTTTTGGCTCAAAAGGGTAACTGGAGCACAGCGAAGAAAGCAGTCTGCGACGAATTCAGCTTTGTGACATGGTGGACTCTACTGCTGGAAGTAGCCATCACAAGATGGTACAGTCTGGTCGTAAAGGAATGGACTGGGTCGGGCAGAGATACTCAGGTAGGCTGTGGTGTTTAAGCCATCCTCAATTGGGACTGATTGGCCCAAAGTGTGCCAAGAAAATGTCCCCCACACTATTACACCACCAGCAGCGGCCTGAAACCATTGAGCCTCGGTTTCCTGTCCTTATCTGACAGGACTGACACCTGGTGGGGTCTTCTGCCTCTCTAAAACATCTGCTTCAAGCAGTGACGGAGCTTCAGGGGGGGCAGTACCGGGGGAGCCCGGTGAAAGACAAAGAAACAGGGTTCTCCTCAGGCATCAGTCACACCTTGCGCACTACTGGATACAAGAACTTCGGTGAAAAGAATACACGCTACAAATGAGGTTATATATAGGTTGGTCCAGCCAGAATGAGTCATGGTTGGTCAAAAAAATTTAAGACTGACTTTGGTCATGTAGGTTTCTACACAGTGAATTAAATGTTGTGCTGCATGGCTGGCTTCATGTTCACTCTCACAGTTAACTTTACAATGTGCACATTTACAAGTGGATCGCCGGTAAGATCTGCAAATGTATTGTGGGTAAAATTGTCATCAACAGCCGTCCATCAGCGTCATCATCAGTCACTAGTCAACAGAGTCTATGTGGTGCAGGGTAGGTGGATCACGGGAAAAAAAAAAACTAAAACTAAAAAAGATGGATACATATCCTCCTGGAGATGAACCTGACATTGTTGGCAGTGAGTCAAGCCCACCAGAACTGGTACCACGGTCAGGGATCCAGATTCACAGGTACAATTACTCACAATCACTGACACTGAAAACAATATGTGAGTTACTTTAAACTGTTGATGTGGTTGTTATCAGAGTAGCCCCCCCACCTAACGTTATTATTAGGGGCCAGGTAGCCTAACGTTATTATTGGGGCCAGGTAGCCTAACGTTATTATTAGGGGCCAGGTAGCCTAATGTTGTTATCAGGAGCCAGCTAGCCTAACGTTATTATTAGGGGCCAGGTAGCCTAACGTTATTATTAGGGACCAGGTAGCCTAACGTTATTATTAGGGGCCAGGTAGCCTAATGTTGTTATCAGGAGCCAGCTAGCCTAACGTTATTATTAGGGGCCAGGTAGCCTAATGTTATTATTAGGGGCCAGGTAGCCTAACGTTATTATTAGGAGCCAGGTAGCCTAACGTTATTATTAGGGGCCAGGTAGCCTAACGTTATTATTAGGGGCCAGGTAGCCTAACGTTATATTAGGGACCAGGTAGCCTATTTATTATTAGGGGCCAGGTAGCCTAATGTTATTATTAGGGGCCAGGTAGCCTAACGTTATTATTAGGGACCAGGTAGCCTAACGTTATTATTAGGGGCCAGGTAGCCTAATGTTGTTATCAGGAGCCAGCTAGCCTAACATTATTATTAGGGGCCAGGTAGCCTAACGTTATTATTAGGAGCCAGGTAGCCTAACGTTTTATTATTAGGGGCCAGGTAGCCTAACGTTATTATTAGGGGCCAGGTAGCCTAACGTTATTATTAGGGACCAGGTAGCCTAACGTTATTATTAGGGACCAGGTAGCCTAACGTTTATTAGGGCCAGGTAGCCTAACGTATTATTAGGGACCAGGTAGCCTAACGTATTATTAGGGACCAGTAGCCTAACGTTATTTAGGGACCAGGTAGCCTAATGTTTTTGTTGTTCTCATGGTTTGTTAGACGTCATGTCGGTTTTGTCGGGTTACTCTTGCAAAAAGGTTCGTACAACGACGTGCTCGGAGTTGGTATTTATTACCAGCAATGGAAACACATCAGGCAAAATCGGCACTTGGTACCGAGCAAAATGAATAAATAAATGAATGAATGAATGAATGAATGAATGCCGGTAGCTACTACAACAATAACTGGTGCGTCTCCCGGTTGACGTCACAACCACATACCGCCGAATACATTCTAGACAAAATATTGTCTTAGAAAACATGTTTTTGTGCCAAAAATAGGTGTTATTAGAATCAAAAACATCAAATTAGTGTTGACAGTTCCTTTCCCATGTCATACACATTTTTTTCTACTTTTTTTTTTAAATCGCTGACATCTGAAAGGTGCTTGTAACTGATATTTACCCATCAGTCCCTGGTTTACATCTCTTTTTCTTTTTGTTTACTTGCAATTATCTCGCAGTTACACACAACACGCATCCCTGCATGTCGTCTTTCCTGCCAACATGTCATTAATGACTTGCCATTTGAAGACGCTGGAATGAGGATTCATAGCCACCTACAGTTATGCAGAAACGCGCGTGTTTATTCAAAGCATTGTGTAGGCACACATAACCTCGCTACAGGAACAAAAATCCCCTCAGAAGCGCCATGAAGGGAACTCTACCTGCACGTCTGTGGCAGCAGAGGCGTTCAGATCACGACACCGCCTTATCAACGCACAACAAATTTGTTTACACCATGACCTCATTTCCTGACGAAGTTCTGGCATTTCCATTTTCTTTCTGGAAGCTCACCAGATGCATAGGATGAAACGGTTAACGTTGCATTTTTTTTTTTGTTGCCCCTTCATTTACAAACACTGACTCGTAGGAACATTTCAGAGCTGTACGTACGTGACATCTCACCGGCCCTTTGGCTGTTTCAGTAAACGCCAACGCAGAATCCCACTGCAGGATGCTGTCACCATTTTTTAGTCGTCTCTGGCCTTACAACCCCCCCATCAGTAATTAGCTGCCTTCAAAACCTTCTGAAAGAAAGGTGTTGTTAATTTTCGTTTGCATAAGGAGGCTGTCACTGGGTGGCCTCGGGGTGAAACTCTCCACGAACGTGAAGTCTAAGCAGGGTGAAGGGTCAGGACAGGATGCCTGATGACGCATCAGATAATGGCTCAGCAGAAGACCAAGTCAGCTTTGTTTGCTTTCAGAGAACTTCCCAAAACTTTTTTTTTTTCTTTTTTTTTTTGTCTTGTGTCTCTGTCACTTAGAATTAGTGTTGGGAAGTCTGACTCAAGTGGTATTTCAGTTTAAGTAGCCACCAACAGGAGAGGATAAGAGCCTCACTGTCAGAGATCGCTAGTTGAGTGAGCGTGTCCCTTCTTGACGTCTTTACTTTGAGGATCAGCTTTGTAGCCTTGCAAGCGAATCCGGTCTGCCTCACTTACAGCCCAGAAAAGAACAGAGTATCTCCGGAGTGGATCATGGTTTTTGAGAATAAGGAAAAAAAAAACGAAAAAAAAAAGAAAACACTGCTCCCTTGCCGGCCTCGTCGCTGAAATAGGGCAGCATCAGTCTGAGTTTCTTTGAACGCTCTGACATGATTTCAGGAGGCATCTTAAGGGAGCAGAAACATAAGAAATTATCTCTCAAAGGTGTCGGAACAAAGGCAGAAAGTTGAGGGCTCTTATAAAGTTTATTGCTCTGGAGCCGACCAGCAACTATTTTTGGCTGAACAGCAGTTGACTGTTACGGGTGGCAGAGACGTGCACACCTGCCCACAGGCATGAATATAACAGGCTTAAATGTAACAGCGTCTGCCATTACCGGCAGATACAGGATCTCATCTCCACGGAAGAATAAATCCATGACTAACTGGACAATTTTGCACACTTTCCTCGACTCACAGTGAATCCAAGCAGAAAGTCCTGTGGCAACATGTTCCCTCCTGTACGTCACCAGTTTTTAACACTTATTCATGATGTTGTATCTAAAAAACACTTATTCTATAGTCTGTTTGCTCTAATGTGTCTTAAATGTAGCTCATTAAATGGAAACATCACCCTTTTGTTCTGAAATTATACAAGTAATAATAATAAAATAAGTAGTTCAAGGCAGCTCATAGATAAAAAGCTTGTAATTTTCTTTAGCATTTGGAATCAAATACACTGAATATTACAAGTGGACAGTGAGAACCTTATTTTAGAGTTAAAGTGGATTAAAATTGTGTTTTCTAATTGTATGTGAACTTGATATATTTACTTTTTCTGTTCCTGTATCCATATTTTAGGTTTTATATCAATAACCGAGTCTGTTTCTGGATCATCATTAAACTAAAGTACAACAGGAGTTCAAACTATTCACTTGTTTTTTTTCTTCGGTTTTCAATTTATTTGTTGTCAGTTTTTTTTTTTTTTAATTACCGCATAAACTCAAAACCCAGTTTCCTTGTCAGCTGCTTGTTAATTGTACGGCGGTCGATACATAAATTATTTTGCATGTGCTAGCTTGATCCAATAGTCCGTACCTCATATCCAGATGAATGGAAACTTAGTTCAGTGTAATACACATGCATGAATGTGCAACCATGTGTGTAATAGCATACAGATGTATTCTATTGAGTTTGATTTTTACTGTTTCTATTGCTCTTGATTGACACAAACCTGCCGATGGGACCAGACATGGAAATTAGCCACCCGGCTATAACCTCAAATATTTACATGTGCTAAAAGCTTATTTTCTCCGCCAAGAAGGTTATGTTTTTGCTGGCGTTTATCTGTTTGTCAGTCTGTATTCAAGATAATTAAAAAACTCAGAATCCAACATGGCTGCTCGTCACATCAATGCAGTTCTGACTTGTTTTATCCTTATTCTATCGGTGGACATTTGTTGTTTGTACAAGCTAATTTCCTTCGTGTAGTGCTCCAGTGTGACGGCTAGTCTGGCATTTGGAAAGGTTGATTTTTCAACTTTTCAACATACATGGTCATCTCATCTGTGATGCCAGTACGAGTTTATTTCCTTTTTAAATCTACGACATCAGTTATGATTTGTTCTAGTACTGACCCCATCAGTACCAGTAAACTGACAGTCTCTGATTTTCCTCAGCACTAAAAGGTTTCTAATGGCTAACATTTTCAGTGGCAAAAAATGACATTTGTGCAAAACGCACAACACAAACCAGCAAGACACCAAGATTTTAAAAACACCCACATACCTGTGGAAAAGGTCTCAAGACCTAAAATACTCAATGAATCAAGCAGATGCATAAAAATATAGGTCTACTGTTCAGAATCCTAATTTTTCTTTTCTTTATTTATAGAAATTCCTTCTGGAAAAAAGTAAAAGGTTGTGTTGATTGTATGAATTATCACAGAAGTATTTCTGTTACATATTACAGGAAATGTGGCATTATGAAAAGGCCATCCAAACTGATAAGGGGCATGTTTGCAATAATTTCCCATAATTGCTGAAGACAACTTCAGTGCTCTACTCTGTTTTTACATCCACAGTGAAATGTGATTACTGTAGCACTAACTAGAAAGGTCATACTGAATTTTACATGTTCCATTGTGACATATGACTGACCTTTTCATTAAAACATGGTGAGAACATGAGGAACGGCTCTTGCGTCGCAGGGCTTGTCGTTAATGAGACTTTTTTCCGGCTCACATTTATGAATCATGAAGCTTCAATGTGACTGAAAAGAAAACCGCTACAAATCTGGAGCTCGCAAGTCCCTCGGCAAAACATTTAAGTGAGGAAAAAAAACTAAAACTCATTTAATAGTAGTTTCTTAAAAGTCTGAAACTATTTAATTCCTGAAAATTTCTTCTTGTGTGTCATTTTAGACGAGTTAAAAACCCACTTTTTTATTTAGTAAAACTGAAGTGTTTGTTGTAGAATCACAATATTTTGCCATAAAATACCAAATTCCACAAAAAACTTGTTAATTTAATATTGTAACTTTTTGTCAGAAAATAATGACTTTTGCAAAATGACAATGTTTTGACATAAAATTAGTTTCTTGTAGCAAAAGTGTGAAATCTGTGTTACTGCAGTTTTCTGACTTAAAAACCGAAAATCAAGAATTTAACAAAATCAGATATTTGATGTTAAAAATAATTTTTATCATGATTTCTCAAATTTTGTCAAATAGTGACTCTGACATTGAATTATAACTTTATGTCACAAAACTGTGAACTTCATATACTAGTCATCTCATAATCATGACATTTTGTCATAAAAATCACAAATTTAACAAAATTACAACTTTTTAACTTAACGTTGTAACTTTACATTGTAAAATATAAAATTACAATTTTATGTATAAAAATTGCAAATTTTGCAGTTTTATTGTTTTTGTTGTAAAATTGCAAATTTCACAATTCTGACACATTTTTTCTCTAAATTCATTTTTGTCATAAAATCTAAAATTTCTGCACAATCACAACTTTTTCAGATCAAATCACAATTGTTTTGATCATAAAAGCATGAGTGATATATAAAAAAAAATTAAAAACATTTTTGTGGTAATAATCGTGACTTTTGTAACGCTGCACATTTGGTTTTAAAAATCCAGAAATGTTGGAAAATCGTAACGTTTTGATGTGCGACTGCTGCTTCTGATCATGAAATAACTGCTCTGGTCATTCTGCAGAAAGGGTCCACCTGTCAAGTAGGAGGAGCTTAAGCACCGCCCAGAGTCTACCTGTGAGAACATTTTAAAAAGAAAAGCATAATTTGGTGTTTATTTCCTGCCTAATATAATGAAAAAGCATGTAATTAAGCCACCACTCCACAACAAGATGCAGCATCAGTGTTAGATGTTTTTTAATGGCTATTAGGTATAAAAAAATAACATGTTATTGCCTAAAAGAAGAGAGAATTTCAGAGGACAACACCACCAGGGCTCCTGTTTTGTACACAGGATTTGAAGCTTTATTTTGTCATGGGCCCCATGAAAAAAAACACTGTGTTCCTCTAACACAGCATAGGAAAACAAACACATTTTGCTTTTACCACACTTCCATCAGCTAAAAATGACTTCTCTGTAACCCTGACTGTCCCTCTACCACTGCTGTCCTCCTCATCATCACCCTCTCAGTCCGCTACAAGGATGCACCTCCTTATGAACATGAAACAGAGCACAGATATGCATGTCCTGCTTTTAGCCCAATATAATATAAAACACAGGAAGCTCTTGACTCTTTAGGTTAACCTGCTGGAAAACTACATGAGCTTGCCTTGTTTCACGTCTCCAGGAACATCAGAAGATGATCCTAAAGGACCAGGCAAAGTCCCATTCCCTGTAGTTGCTTCTGAGAATCAAGATAATGTAGCTTATGATTTATTTTTAAGTCATGCTACATAATAATGAATAATAATGTTACATGACGTTGCTGTTGAGGTTCATTTAGATTTCATAAGAATGTCTGTTCCTGCCTGGAACCCTTCAACTTAAGTTATTCATTCATCAACTGGAAAATCCACAAAACATTGTTCCAAAGGGGACTGTTTTCACCATGAGGTGATGGTTTTAAGGTTTCAGTCATGTGATATGACATGGCGCCTCTAATGTAAGACGTTAGTTGGTGCCGCAGATGACGGGGTTAGATGGAAGCAGATGATTTGTTGTGGTGACCTTTGAAGGGAACAGCTAAAAAAAAAAAAGATGATTTCGGTATCAGTGTCTGAATGAGAAACACCACGTAAAGGACTTTGTAGAACCTGCATGAGAAGGCAAGGCGAGGCAGCTACATACCGGAGCTGTCGTGATAAAAGGCTTCCAGCGAGAGCCACCTGGAGCCTTCAGGTGAACTGAACTTTGTCCTGGTACCCATCCTGGCCAACCGAGGGCACCTCAGCAGATGAAATATGCCTGGTGGGTGCCGGCCAGCACCATGGAGATGTCACGTGAGGACAAGAAGAGCAATTAACTTTTCAGCCGCTTCAAAGCACTTCCTCACAGTTTGCGCCATAAGTCATGTTCTCCAAAACCACCAAAAATTGCAATGCAGCTGTCACTCATGCGTAGATTTGAGGTTTTTATACATTTTTAGCAGATGAGATGCATACAAATTCACCCCTTTGAACAGCTGTTATGAATGTGAAATCTAACTATGAAGACCGAAACTGTTTCTTTGCACCATGCTGTAAAACAGTGATTCCCAAAGTGTGGGCCGCGGCCCCCTGGTGGGCTGTCGTGGTACTGCAGGTGGGCCGCAGGAGGTCATTAAATTAAACAAATGTGTTTTATATCCACAATCTTTTTTGAATATGATTTTAATTACTGTAAAATATTCATGACATGATTAAAAAAAACATTGAAGAATTAATAAAACAAACCAGTTAAGTGTTATTTTACTGTCATCTTAACTCAATATGACAAGTGTCACCTTATTTGTTGACCCCTCACATTAATATCGGAACATGGTTCCTAGTCCTGTTTATGTTGGATCACAGCTTGTGATTGAAGGTTTGGGTGGGCCGCGGAGATTTTTCACACTTCAAATTGGGCCTTGGTATTCTGAAGTTTGGGAATGGCTGCCATAAAACATGTTTATTTCTGTCATCAAGGTGGACATTTTAATGTTGGGGAGATTGACTTAGTTTTGGAGCCAGACCCTTGTAGTCATTGGAGAGATGCACTTTAGCTTTTAAAACCAGTGGTGGTTTCTAGAATACGCCCTAGAAGGATCACCAGCACCCATTTCACCGGCTGAGGAACCGACCCTGGTGATTGGAGACTCTGTTTTGAGACGTGTGAAGCCGACTCCAGCAACCATAGTCAGGTGTATTCCAGGAGCCTAAGCTGGCAATGTCGAGGCAAATTTGAAGCTACTGGCAAAGAGCAGTTGTAAGCACAGTAAGGTTATGTTGTATGTTGGCCCCAATGACACCCGGCTACGCCAGTTGGAGCTCACTAAACTTAATATAGAGTCAGTGTGTAACTATGCAACAAGCATGTTGGGCTCTGTAGTTTTCTCTGGTCCCCTTCCTAATCTGACCAGCGATGACATGTTTAGCTGCATGTCATCGCTCCATCGCTGGTTGTCTCGGCGGTGTCCATATAATCGATGTGGACTTAATTGACAATATGCAGAAGTTTTGGGGAAAGCCTGGTCTGATTATTTCTTATTTCTATAAATTTGGCTGATTTCATCAGACACTCCTCCTGACAATCCGGGGTGGAGGTCAGGATGCAGAGCTGCAGTTTTAATGAATATTAGCTGTGGTGAATAATATTGGCTCAGAGAGGGTCATGTTCTGGGCCTCTGCAAAAGTGCCTGGAGACAATTTGTATTGTAATAGATGCTTTACAAATACATTTCTAACTACTTTAAGACAGTAAAAAACAGTGGGACAGCACAAGAAAAGTCTATTACAGAGATGGAGAGAGTTTGCAAACCACATCAAAAAATCTGGCCTAATGGCCTTACTCCAAGGAAATGCTGTGAAACTGCGTTTGAATTTGCAAACAGAAACAATATCCGTGTCCCTGATAAATGGAGAGAGGGCGGTTATTCAGGGAGGGTGTGAAAGAGTTGAGATTGCATCATTCACTGGGTCGCCTGAAACTTACTGATGTTCTTGTGTGGCTAAATACAGTAGCCCTTTAAAGAATGAATTGCCTTTTTTATTTTAAGGTCGAGATTGGTTCAACGACTTTAAACTGTATGTAATGTACTGAAGGAGCTACCTCAACCTGAAACGGCAGGAGGATCTTCACGGAGGCAGCGACACTTCATGTTTCCGTGCAACCTTGAACAGAGGAATGTGGAGCAGTGAGCTGTTAAGTAACAAAAACAGGTAAAATTCAAAGTGAAAACTCAAAACTTGTTCAATGGAGGTTTGAGCCAAGTTACAGAATTACAGAAAATTACATAATTGTTTCCTGGAATTTTTGTTGTAATTCATCCTGCATTCTGCATTTTCCCTCTGTTTGATGGGTGTAATACTGAATCCCCAAAATAGTGAACACATGGAGCAGATCTGATGAAACATGGAGGAATGATGCGAAAGTTTTGTTGCAGTCCAGAATTGTTCTCAGACAGAATTGTTAATATTGCTACCTGAGTTGCTACCTAAACTGTAAAGTTCACAGATTTTTACCGTTCTGCATGTCTGTTTTAGCTTTTCTGCATGTTTTTCCATCAATTCTCTTCTGGTTCTGCAGCAGCCAGAAACAGACTTTTCAAAATAAAAGCATGTGAGCAACATGCGTTAAAAGGGGGGTTAAAATAAACGTCAGTGTTAATAAATTAATGCATTAACGCGATAATAACGTGTTAACTTGCCCAGCCCTATCTGTAACATTTTCTCTTCCCTACATGATGGGGAAAGAAAAATGTTGCTCAGTTTATTCCATTCTACCCTATGGAGGGGGGAATTTTGGACGGCTCACTCACTAAATGTGCCTTTTTAGTTAAGTTATACAGAATATTAAAATGGATAGAGGTGGGCAGATCGATCCAAATGTCGATAATATTGATACCAACGCTCGTATTGATTTTAAACGATACTCGTAAAAAAAAATCGATACTCAACCTTTTTTTCTCTCCCACAAGCACTGACTGCTGCGAAGTACGGAATTCATTGAAGTCTGTCTCTGACACACTGCTGCTGCGTTCTCCTCTCGTTCCCCTCTCGTCTTTTGACGTTGCACCCTCGCGTACCTCATCAGTACCAGCCAAACAAGCATGCAGGTAGACTCAGCCTGGCCCCTCCCTCCGGGTCCTCCCACTCAGCGCTCTCTCTCAACACACATCACGGACAGAGATAACTTAGTAGAAGAATCAAGAATGGCAGAAAGGAAAAGGGTTTGGCTGTTAATTAATCCTGAAAATGAAACAACAGCAAGTCGTGTAACACTACAAGTAGTGGAAACATTACAAATTTATTTATGCACATGAAAAACCATGCACAAGAAAACGAAAGAGCTGCAGAAATGGAGAGATGAGACATCCCCCCCATTCCCTGACCCTGACAGACTCTCAACCCTGAGACAGAAGTCACTGACAGACGCCTTTCAGAATCCAGGTAGATCAGAGAGATCATCTTCAGCATCAGTTCATATCAACTTTCAAAGTACACGTTACTTTGTATAAGCAACAGGAAAGTGCACATAGTGCAAGCAAAATTATACAAGTATTTAAAGACATGATATCATAAGAGGTGGACTAGAAAAAACATTATGCACATAATTTAAGTCCAAGGAATATTTACACAAAGATGTTAATTGTGATAATAAAGTATTTGCTGTCACCTATAAAGTTTGCTGAAAATCTAGTTTTTAACAAAATAATCCAAAGACAAAAAATCACAAAAACACCAAAAGGTCAGTAGTTTCATGATAAATCAAGGTTAATATGAAAAGTATCAGTATCAGTATCGGTATCAGTATCGTTATCGTTATTGGCGATACTGGCCCTGTATTTACTTGGTATCGGATCGATACTAAAATTCCCAGTATCGCCCAGCTCTAATAATGGGGTTTCTGTTTTGAACAAACGGGGACAAATGGCCAGGCTTAGTGTCTTTCAGTTTTTGCTCAGTCTCCACACAAGCACACCACGTCTTGACGCAAAATTTCAACCTGATACCTGTAAAATTATAAACTTGAGGCTTCATAAATTAAAGACTATATTCAGTAGGTTGTCTCAAGGTAACTGCATGTATCAGCTGTAAAGGAATCTGTGTCAGGTTTGGACATTCTCTCACGTGCTTTTATTTCCCGTAGACATGTTTGCTTTTTCACACCACGTCAGAAATGCACATTTATAATTTAGCATCTTACCTGTTGGGCCTTCATGCTAATGGCTCCGCATTCAAACACAGTGAATCATTTACATTCTTTAAAGATGGAACTGGTCTCAAATGTGAGATAGAAACTAATGGAATTTTGCAATCATTGTTCATTAAGGCACATTCATAAAAAAGGAGCATTATATCAAAGTCTGAGTTTGAAACTTTTTACACACAAATTGTTTCTTGTATTTCCTTTTTTTTTTTGCTAAAATCTTGGTTTAAGATTTTCTTTTTATTCTTATCAGGATTTTGGTGACGCTGAAAACCGATGTGCTTATAGTTCCTCTCTGGAAACATGCGAGTTGTCTTCTTAATTAGATCATAAGTCATTTGCATATTCAATCATAGAAACTTTCTCTAAATGAAAGAGTCATTCAGGGAAGTTTTACTGTGATTATTAATAGTTGTCCTTTTCTTCTGAAGGATTTTATCTTAAATAATTACCTCTGCCAAGGACGTAATATTTTTGCCACCGTTGATCTGTCTGTCTGTCGTTTCAAGATAACTCAAAAAGTTATGGATGGATTTTGATGAAATTTCCAGGAGTTGTCAGAAATGTAAAAAGGAAGAATTGATTCCATTTTGGGATTTGATCCGGAAGAAATCCTGGATTCTGGATCACTTTCAAATTTTGATAACATTGCGGTCAATGGGGCCAAAAATTTAGTTTCTCAATATAAAATATTAATATTAATTATTGCCCAAAACTCATGAAATTTGACTCAGGGATTGACAATGGGAACCTCTATCAAATTTCAAAGGCTGATCTGGATCTGATCCAAAACAGCGGAATTTATCGCAATCTATAAATCGCTATATGGGGGAACTGTTGCGCTTGGCGGAGGTCTGCGCTCTCAGAGTGCTTTCCTAGTCTCACTTATTTTTACTAGTTTCTTCATGAAAGCTACAGCCTAAATTCCACATAATGGCAGAAGGGAAGTTTGTAAATCTGAGAGGGATTTTCAGGGAGTGCAGTTCATCCAATATTACATTTAGCAATTAGAGGGGAAGTGGAAGAAGATTTTTTTTTTTCGTATTTTATTCTGCAGAGATGGAGAGTGGCGGTCGTGGATGACCACACTGATCTCCATATCTTCCGAACACAGCTTTGTTCTCCGGGGTCACCTTGTCTGACCGCTCCGTTTGCGAGGGACCTCACGCGTAATCCTGCATTCACTCCTGCGCTCTAAAAGCACAGGGTTTATGGACGCACAAAGCTCGAGTCATGCCAGCAAAGCCCGTGTTCCTGGGTTGATCCACTCCCAAAGCACCCGGGTGGCGAGTTGAACGCATGAGGGATGCAGAGAGATGAAGTCTGAATTCCTCGTATCACATGTTCATGAAGCCTTGGAAAAAACAAAGAAGAGACCCCACCGATGTGGATTAAACTGGAGCATAATTGTTTTACACAGTGATTTAGCGTTAAGAAACAAAAAGCCCCTCTGCTTAAGCTTTGCTGGTACAACTTCTTTTTCCAGGTTAACAAGATGACAAACGCTGAAACATTACTGAATAGGTCTGAGCGTCGTTGGCGGCAGATACTCGATAGAGGATTAGGCAGCTTGTAAAGAATTACAATTGCAGGCGAGAAATTAAAACTTGCTCCTGTGAATAATTGCTTTATCGCCATTAAAGAAAGGAAAATGGGGTAAAAAGTAGCGGTCTCATGTGTGAGTCGTTAAGTTTGGAACATTTTAATGTTGTATGATATCTAATGTTTACCGTCACTGGTAGCGGTGGCAGTAAAATATTCATCCTTAATTTTAGATCCATAATCCCACCAAAGACTTTCAGCGCTGAGAGCGGGATTAGCTGCGAACGGCCTCCAGCGAAGCCCGAAGCTTTGGAGCTCGAGTACACCTTCCATCGTATCTCTAGTGCACATTTCTCACACAAATAATCCCTTCGCTTGGTGGTTATGCATGCCTTATGCAATGTTTCTATTTGCTCAAGAAGCAATAAATTGCTCTGTTGGTTTATTACCTTGAAATAATAGATTACTAGAGTTTTCCAAATAGCATGAACAGGCATGTGGGCGTTTGTGCTCCTCAAGATCTCTCTGATAAGTATGCGCACTCAGACTGTCGTAGGTTTTAAATGATTACTTGCATTGTGTCATAAACATATTAAATATGAGGTTTTGAATTGCTGGATTTGTCTTCCTCTCTCTGCGTTACGCTTTACTTTATTTCTGGGAAGTCAAACATGAATGCAGGTGCTTGTGCTGGTTGACGCGCACCAGTGAAATAATAAAACACTACAGAAGAGTTTGCATGCTTTAAAATAAAATAACTTGGGTACAAAACTTAAACGATACTTGGAAATGCTGAATGCCTGTTAAGCAACAAATTCTTGTTTTGTCCTCTTGCGTTAAATCCTTTAAATCCTCCAATAATGTTGAGGACAGATGTTCAGAACCTCTTTAAACAGGCCAAATTAATTTCTGTTTCTGAAAGACTCCTGAAATCATTAGTTTTACTGGAAAAAGACATAAACGTCTCCAACGAATGACCGTAATTTGAGGACCTGAAATGTGGAGCAGGGCTGATGTAGCTACGCGTATTCGACAGCAGTCGCCTGCAAATGTACAAATAAGTACTTCAACATCATACAAATGCTTATGAATATTAAAAAAGAGACACTTATTTATCAGTGTCCAACAAATAACCACAACAAATATGTCAATATATGTCCTTAAATAATCAAAAGTTCTTTGTGTGGTTCTTGTACAGGGGTTTTTTTTGTGTGTTCCTTGGTAGAGTTGGATTTAGATTGTGCATGATTGTATTCTTTGTAAGAACCCATCAAGAACATCCGAATACTATAAATACTATAAATAGTATTTAGATACTATGAATACTGGGCATACTAGGTTCCTGTACTTTCTGTTTGTGGTTAAAAAAAATTAGGGCATCATTAAGAAAATGATTTGATAGATTTTGGTATGTCGTATCCTCTGTAGATGGGTTAGGGTTAGGGTTAGGTGTTTCCATTGCTGTTTTGTGAAGTATCATTCTTCAGAATTACCCGGAAGAACCACCACATTAGCTTCAAATCTTTTATACAGGAGTATTTCTATTCACATTTCCAGCTTGCGCAATTTTAAGAGCAATGGAAACGAACCTACTAATAACCCAACACTGGATACAGATTGTAGTTTTAAACCCGGACAAAGACGCTAGAACATTGCAAATCACAAAGTATTCATATCCATAGATTTTGGTCCTTGCATCACCCTCGATTGCTTTGTCATGATGTGTTTCTTGGTGGATTTGCTGGTAAGCTGGGGATAATAACCCCATCATAGCCCCTATTGGAAAGTTTACGTCTTTTGGATGTTTTGTCTTCACATTACTCTCAAACAAGTGTAATGCAGAATTTGCATTTGAATTTGAACCATCAGGTCCATCCAGAGCGTTGTCGATAAATTCACTTCAGCAACAATAGCTTCAAAGGACGCTTGCAGTTCCGGTGAGGAGCTGAACGGTGTCCCTGAGCTCCCTTTCAAACTGACACTAGTTTTATACCATATGACTCTTTACAATAGAATTTTTAATCAAAAAAAAAGTTTTCCTTTGCTACCTCATCCTTTCTCTTTTTTCTGAAAGCCTCACAGAGCTCAGAAGTTCAATGAAGAAAGTTCCTTTTGTAACTTCCTGAATAGGTCCTTATAGTTGACACTCAATCTGCAACAGCCATTCCAAATGTTATCACCTTTGAAATTAAAACCCAATTACATTTAACCCTCTGTCTATACCATTTATCCCCCTGCCTCTATTTTTGACAGTCATGCCAAACCTGAACCCTGAAAATGTAAGTTGATGGATGGATGGATGGATGGATGGATGGATGGATGGATGGATGGATGGACGTCGCGAGGGCTTTTGAGGGTTACCGCCAAGTGTGGGAAATGTGTGGGGGGGGTTTGCTCAAATTAAGAGTTATGAGAAATTATAAGACAGGTAATCACACCAGCAAGACATGTGTGAGATTACAACAGTACCAGTTTATGTTGCATCCCATTAAGTTAAAGCAGTCCTTCTCAAATAGTGGGGGGTTACCCTTAAGGGGGGCACGGCACAATGCCAGGAGGGGGCGTGTGTCTGGGGGCGTGTCAAAATGACTGATAAATGTAATTTTAATATCATTCTTATTATTCATTAAGATGATTTTATCCCTTGTTAAATGCTTCTTTCCAGTCAGCCTGTATTTAGGTTTTACATTACCTTTCATATCTCATCCAAATACCTTCAAACACCTTTAACAATAGTACATTACTTTCCTTATACGGTGGACGGTAATGCTATGATCAACAAATACTTCAAAACATTGTATTTTGTGATAACAGGATATATTGAACTAAAAGGCCGACTCCAGATGGTCTTGGTATCACCAACAAAGGATCTGTTGTAAATATTCCCTTTGGAGCCCGTGGAACTTGTCACCATGAAGTGATGAATACTGTGTGAAATTTGGTGTAAATCTGTACATATGTGCAATGTTTTGAGTTATCTCTGATGTCTTTTAGGATTCTCTGCATGTCCAGGAAACAAGATTATAAAAGCAGCATTCAAGCTCCAGTCACATGCAGCTACGTACATTTAAAGGACGGCACAGTTGTAAGTCAGCGCAAAGGTAGTGTGAGTTTTGTTCTGGTTTAGTGCACGTGTACAGGCCTTATGGAGCTATTTTACTTTTCTTTTTTTTCCCTTTCCCTTTTGAGGAACATGCAAAAATGACTTTGGGGTCAACAGCAATTGAGGGCTTGTAAGGGGATGGACCTGGGTCGGTCTTAGTGGTGGACGACTGTAATACACCTTTCATTTGACAGGCCTGTGTTCAACTCCTGGGGATAAACACTGACCATTTCATCTCCAGTGTTACCATTTTATCTTGTTGTGTCGCTTCCTGCTGCTGTCTTTCCCTCATTTTCTTATGTCTTTTGTTTCGCTTATGCTTTTAAGTCTTCGAAAATTAAATTGCCCAATAAATGCTAGAAAAAAAAAGACCTAGTTGGCAGGAAATAAGGCATGTAAACACTATCCACTTCAGTTTAAAAAAGGTAAAATACCTAAAATATTGTTGATATCTCTGTTTTCAAGAAATGTTAAATGGGAATTTGTTTTTTTTAATTTATTTTATTAATTTTCCCTGGAGGTCGGGCTGAAGATGCTCGATGCTTGATAAGAGCTGATGATAGGAGTAGATGAGTCTTAGAAAATATTTTTTAAGGTAGAGAGGGACTTAGCTGCTCTGAGGCACTTAGGCACTTCCCCTGAGAGTCTGGTGACCTGCTTCACTTAAATGGAACCACAAATGAGAAGAGGCTGGACTGTCTTGTACATACAAATGGAAAGTTCCAGATAGTGAGAGGAGAACAGTAGTCTAGAAGGGGTAGAAGCCCCAGTGACCAGAGAAGTTGATTACCCAGAGAAGTAATCAAACATAAATCTGGTCTGGAAATTCAGGTCAGTCTCATAAATTATGCAATTATACAATGTTTATATATATATGGGTATTAGGGACGTAACGATATAAAAAATTTGATATCTCGATTATAGTGACCAAATTATCACGGTTTCTGATATTATTGCGGTATTCTTCATTGCTGTACAAATGTCTAAAAAACACATACATTTAAATAATATCACAAAATCTTGTGATTTTCTTGTCAAACTAAAACATTAGAAGCCAAAATGCTATCAAAATGAAACTTTGACATTAAAAGGGCAAACAACTGGCACAAAAAGAGTTTTAATTTTAAATGAACAAAATAAATAACAGGAACAAAGTTTATTTGTCTGGTGCAAATTTAAATAAACACTTTAACAACCATAGTAGGTAAAAAATATGCAAACAATTATCAGGAACAAAAGTTATAGTGCAAGTTCAAATGAAATAAACTTTGGACTTTAAGCTGAACCTTAAATACGTATAAATGTGCAAATAAATAAACAGTTGTTTAGGAGCCAACTATGTTGTTATGAATTGTAGTTCACTCTGTGTGTCTGTGGGTGTCGCTGTGTTGTTACCTGAGGGTCAGGTATAAAGGTAGCTGCCTGTTATTGGTTCGGTGTTTGACCCGGAAGGGCAAAAGGTTTTTCACCGCTGTAGCGCTAACTGCCGGCGTTATGGTTGTCGGATCAGTTAATGGAATAAATTAATGTTTTAACTGCATCAGAAAAACATCATTCCAGTCCTTTTTTGACGAACAAGCAACAGTAACGTTTACGAAATGCGAGTTAGCGAAGCTCGTCTTGCTAGGTTACTCTTGGTCAAACATCTCAGTAGCTTGAAGCATTAGCCTTAGCTCCTTTAAGTTGCTTGTACAAATCACAATAAAATGTAAACACGTGGTCTGCAGACAGGATAACTGTCCTCCACCAGTTGTCCTGCTGCATTCTTGAAAAACAAAAAAACAAAATATGCCCAGACCTTGGATTTCGGCCTTTTAGTGGGTTGGTAAATGTCCTGCGTGCTATCACCACTTTCCACCATGCTAACGTTACGATGCAGATGTTACAAGCTACATATTCACGCGAGACACATTCGCGAGTCGCTTGCAGACTTGAATGAGGCTGATATTACATATCATAATCGACCGCGATAATGAGATGAAGTCAAACATAAACGGTAATCGTTATCACGTAAAATTTTAACCGTGCTTTACCGTAACCTCGGTAACCATTCCATCCCTAATGGGTATATTAATAATGAATCAATTTCATACTTTCAATTTTAGGCTCAGATCAAAAATTAAAAAATATGCCACAAGACCGAATGTGATTTTAAGATTTAATTGGTCAGGTTTACATGACGTAGAAATTACTGTCTTGCTAACAATGACCTCATCATGATTCGTCTCCATCCAGCCATCCAAGATTCATCAGCCGTGGACTATTATGTGTCACTCAGAGGAACAACACTTAGAACTCTGAAGGAGGAAGACATCGCAGATGTCTTTTCCTCTTCAGATACGTCAGAGCACAGAATCTTCCAGTGCTGCATTTCTGAGCACTGCGGGACATCCATCTGCTGCAGGAAATGTCTGTGTGTGTCAAACCAGCATTTCACCTGCTGAGGTTGGCCCTTAAGGTCCTGAGTGTGGTTCACTTGGGTCGATGTGAAAGAAAAAAAAACTTACTCTGGTGCGCACCAAGATCAAGAGCGATCTGAGGAGGTGATCTCTGTATGGCTGTGGTGGAACTCCGGCGCTGTTCGTTAGGGTATAGGGTTGCTGTGAAAGCTCTGCGACCTCAGGGCCGACTCAACTGCACAGGCGTACTACATTTGTTTGTCCGAAAGGGGCTTCTGTAGTCTGCTCTGCAAAGTGATGTCAGTTGTGAAGGAGCACATAGACATGACAAAAGAAAGTAACACTGGCAGTCGCGGACAAACCACTTCGAAGCTGCTTTGCTTTACAAGCTGCTCAGCTCATCTAGAGATGTACAAACAATTATTATAGAAAAAATGACCAACTGTGGGTCAACATCATGTTGTCTATTGACCAATGGCAGCACTAACCCTAAACCTAACTAAGTGAAAAGCCTTAGCACTAGCCCTAGCTCTAACCTTAGCGCTAGCCCTAGCTCTAACATTAGCCCTAGCCCTCTCCCTAACTCTAAGTGAAAAGCCCTATCCCTAGCACTAGCCCTAGCTAACCTTAGCCATAGCTCTAACCTTAGCCCTAACCCTAACTAAGTGAAAAGCCCTAGCACTAGCCCTAGCTCTAACCTTAGCCTTGCCCTAGCCCTAACCTTAAGTGAAAAGCCCTAGCCCTAGCACTAGCCCTAGCTCTAACCTTAGCCATAGCTCTATCCCTAACCCTAACTAAGTGAAAAGCCCTAGCCATAGCACTAGCCCTAGCTCTAACCTTAGCCCTAGCTCTAACCTTAGCCCTAACCCTAACTAAGTGAAAAGCCCTAGCACTAGCCCTAGCTCTAACCTTAGCACTAGCCCTAGCTCTAACCTTAGCCCTGCCCTAACCCTAACCCTAAGTGAAAAACCTTAGCCGTAGCTCTATCCCTAACCCTAACTATGTGAAAAGCCCTAGCCCTAGCCCTAGCCCTAACCCTAACTATGTGAAAAGCCCTAGCCCTAACCCTAGCTCAGTGGTTTAAGCAGATGGTCCATGTACGGAGGCTGTGGTCCTCCTGCAGCAGCCGCATGTTCGACTCCTGGCCTTACGATCCTTTACTGCATGTCTTCCCGACTCTTTCTTCCCCGGTGTCTTGCCTCGTCCTCACTGTAAATTCAGGAAGCATACCCAGACTGTGGAGAGTGGAGCTGAAACTAACTAAAAAGTATTTGAAAAACCTCCATCTTACAAGACAATAGATTGCATCTAAGGTAAGTTTTGCCTTGAAGAGGAAATACATTGATTTTTTTACTTAATTTATGATGGTGAGTGGTGCTCATTCCTCTAAGTTTGAATTTCAGTATCCTGCAGAGTGTAGACAATACACACATGCTGCTTCATTACTGCAGCCTATTACAGTGAGGTCAGTATTGTCTGTAAAGTGCTCCTGTACATCTTGTAATTTTTTTAGAGGTTGTGATATCAGACCCAAGTATCTTGCATGATGATTTTTGTGATATATGTCCCTATGATGTACTAAATGCATTTGTTGGTCTTTATCCACCTGTAAAGGTGCTTGATGGCTCTGTAAACCCCCGTAGGGATCACAGTGTTCCCCAACACCTATTTGTTTTATACAGCAGTATGTTACAGGCTTCAAACTTGTTCTAGAAACCTGCTAGTCCTCGCTTTGTGTCGGAGAAATAAAACTCAAAGTGGTAGCTGGCAGAGAGGAGAATGTTGAGCCCATGAGATGAAAGACTCAAAGCCCTCACAGATAATACAAACAGCCATATGGAAAGAGACAGCCAGTCTAATGCAGAATCAAATAGCACTGGACATGTTTTATCTTTTCCCGTCAGTGGATCTAGACTCAAAATTGGCTATCTTGCTCCACTAGTCAAAGAAAACTCATCATGTCACAAACTTAACCAGTGTACTATACTGTCAGGAAGCTGATTGATTGTGACAGTCATCTATCAGTATATTCCCTTTGATCTAGCGTTAGATCAAAAGGAATAGAGTGAAAAATTACGCATTTACAATCATCTGATGTTTCTCTCCTAAAGTGTTTGAAGCAGAAGGACCTTTTGTCATTTCTAGCTCACTGGGCCCCCTATAGATGTGGATTTATGATGCTTTCTAAGATTACTCTTTGTGACCCAGTTTCATTGTTGTTGATCTGTGACATAGTGGTGTCAAAGGAGACAACCGGGATGAGATTCAAAAAGTTACTTTTGGCTGGGTTTTGCAAAAGCAAGGACAAAAGACCAAAAGATACGTCTTCCTAAAATTAAGACAATATTCCTTGAAATGAGCCTTATTTCAAGATTTAAAAGAGGTCATTTAATACCTTAATTAGATTAGATTTTCAGGTTTGATATCACTTTAGGGGAATATTTGCCGACTTTTATGAAGCCGTCATCCCTGCCGTCAGTTGGCAAAAACCGAACACAGCAAGTTCCCTCCTTGTCCCTGGAAGACAACGGCTTGTACGACACTGTGTCCCACATCCAGCAGCTGGGCCGGGGGCGGGGCACATGACTGGGCCCTTTAAGCCCAATAAAGCTTGTGATTACATCGTTTTCCAACATACACGTGCCCGCAACAGTGGAGCTTACAAGCATTACTACATTTTTGACACACAGCCCAAAGCATTTGATAGTAAGAGTTCAACACCACGAAGAGCGACCATGTCATTCTGAAATCAATCAAACCTGTAGTATTATGACATAATATATATTGTCTAGAATGTATTCGGCGGTATGCGGTTGTGACGTCACCTGGGAGACGCACCAGTTATTGTTGTAGTAGCTACTGGCATTCATTCATTCATTCATTCATTCATTCATTCATTCTGCTCGGTACCAAGTGCTGATTTCGCCTGATGTGTTTCCATTGCTGTTAAAAATGCCAACTCGGACCAGCTTTTTTAGTTTTTTTCTGCGCTCTTTTCTCCTTTTCTTTGCATTTTTTTTTGCTCCACTTTTATGCTTGTATGAACTGCCACTCATGATTTAATTAATCTGTGATCCACCTACCCTGCACCATGTAGACTCTGTTGACTAGTGACCAGGCCTGGAATTTCGTGATCTGAGGGACAAGGCCACTTGGCCTTCAAAGGGGCATTTTTTTTGAGGGCACAAAGGCCAAATGTCAGGGCAACACGGCCATAATAAAAAAAACACAATATATGCTAATAAACGGCAGAACACAGTTTTTGAATTCAGAACCTTGGATATTTTTAATAGGCTACCACAACTTTGGGACTTTTATCAAAGGGAAACAGACAACAAAAAAGGCAATGTTACTGATTTTTATCAGGTTATTACACAGCCATAAATTTAATTTAAATCGTCATCTGATGATGGGGATGGAGAACCTGGGGTCTTCCTAGGCACATAAGGAAAAACAGTTGGCCTCCACCTCTCTATGCTCCCTCTGTCTTTTTTGCACTTGCTGAAAATTTAAAACAGTTTTATGATGAATCAAAGTGGCACAATTAGTTAATATATTTCATTTCATTTTATTGATTAATTCCAGACATGTCAAAACAATCTTTTAAAGCATAGACAATTTTAACACTATCATGAATCTATGTATCTGAAAATAAATATATTTATAAAATATATAATAATTCATAAATCAATATACACTGACACATGTGTATAACCATAATTTAGAAACATATAGAACCTCTTATAATTAAATCTAAATATTAATTGGACATATTTCCCCCAAAAAATAAACAAAATTTATATCCAATGTATACACACGGATCTATATACATACACATACATACCAATATGTAAAACACATATTTGGTTTAACATGTCTGAAAAGGGGTATTAATTCCTACCAAATGTTATTTCCTAAATGTACCACATAAACTTAGGCTAAAATAAGAAGATTCTAACAATTAACTATTCCATGATAACCTTTTGAAGTAGGTGTCATATTTTGGCAGGTTTTTGCTGCATCTTCAAGCTCTTTTGCGACTAATCTCGACTAGTTCCCGTCTTGGCATTCTTCTTTCTGAGGAAAAAAAGTTTAGAGTGAATATGTTAAATATTTTTAAATAATATTATCACGTTTTCATAGCCTACTGATTATTCAAATGCTTAAACCACCCCGGAGCGTATTTCTGTAATGATACGTGTTAAAGAGTTTAGGTTTCACTTTCGCGGACCTGAAGTCTCAGAAGTGTATCGTGTTTAGAACAGGAATGTCGGAGTTTGAATCAATCTATCTCAGCATCGTCATCCTGCCTGTAAGTTGTTGTTGAATCATATATCAATCGTGAGTTTATGATGTGTTTCTAGTCACAGATGTTTTCTCTATAAACGAATTCCATTTAATAACATCCTGATTTTGGCGATGAAATGAAGACTAACAAGCAAAGCTTCGCTGCACACATAGAAGAGAGACAGAGAAGTTGATTTGGCGAGAAAAGGATTATTTGGAGGCTTTAGTTTACGATAAAACAGCTGATTGCAGGAGACCGTTTACTTGGGTTGCCTTAGCAACCATAGCTCAGAAGGCTACAGTAGTGAGACATGACAGTCTCCGTCTGATATTAAAACATTAAAAATTATTAGTAGGCTATAGCAATAAGATATGACACGAACGATTTACAGAAGTGTTGATTTAGCTTGTTGGATAGCTAGGTTCCTCTCAGGGAGGCTAATAGGCTACTGCTACTACCAAGTCTAGCAACTCTTTATCAATTCAAAGTTGGGAGCAATTTATTACGATTTATTGTCCCGGGCTCAATCTTTAAAGTCCTTATGCTCAATGAAAAGCTATTTGATCTAGAAAACAGATGGCTTTTTGAACACTTACCTTTAATGTCGTCTTCGTGGTATCGTTGTGCTGTTAATCCCACAGACAGAACGCTAATGATAATAGAAGGCTGTGCGGCTGTAGAGTTATGGACGGATCCCGCAGTAGGACACACTCCGCTCCGATTGTTTAGCTTTAATACAGGTAGACCTACAGATGGGCACTACGGCGCAAACTTGATGATAGCCGAAGGAAAGGGACAGAGCAGGGCACCAAGGCCACAGTGGCCGTTAAGCAACCAATTTTCGGAAGGGCATCACGGCCAAGAAGAAGGGCCACGACGGCCATGGCCGCCGTGGCCGCCGCGAAATTCCTGCCCTGCTAGTGACTGATGATGACGCTGATGGACGGCTGTTGATGATGATTTTACCCACAATACATTTGGAGATCTTACCGGTGATCCACTTGTAATTTTGCAAGAGTTAACTGTGAGAGTGAACATGAAGTCAGCCATGCACCACAACATTTAATTCACTGTGTTGAAGAAACCTACATGACCAAAGTCAGTCTTAAATTTATTTGACCAACCATGACTCATTCTGGCTGGGAAACCTATATATAACCTCGTACGTGGTGCGTGAACTTTTCACAGATGTCATTGTATCCAGAAGTGCAGAAGGTGTAATTGATGCCTGGGGAGAGACCTGTTTCTTCATCTTTCACCGGACCCTCCTGGGCCTGGGCCGGGGGAGTACTGTCCCCCCAAGCCCCCCTGAAGCTCCGCCCCTTCCCACATCGACAATGATGAAACAACAGTGGACATCATGGCAGAGTTGACCAAGATGTTTAAGAAAGTAACGACCTGGTGATAAATTGAGGAAGTGGTTGAGAAAGACACCAACAAAAGTCAATTTTGAACAGGGTTGTAAATGCAACATAACCTCCAACACCAACAGGGACGCACGGCGTCATAGATTCTAAAAGCATCTTCGTGCTTCTTTAAGAAAGTCTTTGAAGAGAGGAGTGACTGGACCACAAGCACATTCATAAAGAACACCTGAGCTAAACAGTTACATCCGGATGATGTTGAACGATTTGCTTTCTTTTATCCATGATAGCAATCCTTCTAAGACTTTGAAACGAGTTCCTTTAACCGGCTTCGAACGAGAGCTTAATCTGAGAGTTTGCACTGAAAAAACAACTCCTGCTCCTGATTGCGGTTACACGATATCTACGAAGGGCATCTTCGAAAGAAGCAAGAACCTTAAATAAAAAATGAGTCTTCTAAAGTTTTCACACCCACACTGGCTGCATTGCACTGTTTTGCATGTTTGAAGTGAAAAAGTTCTATTTCCCCGAGCCGTTCAGGTTTGCAGGAATGTGCAATGCTTGACTGGAGTAATTCAGTTTCCCTGTCTTTATCTCTACCAAACTCCACATCACCCTGCATTTGCTCTATTTCCTGGTTTACGCAGACACTATAAATGTTGGGGAAAAGAACACTTGAGAGGCCAAATCCTCAGCTTTTATTATGAAGGACTGACTTTGCACTCATTTTTCTTTCTCTCTTGGAAAATGTCAACCTAACACGTGCGTTGTGACACTCTCGAGAGATAAAAGCACATCGGTGTTCGCTACATCGGGTCATCGTTAAGGATGGAAGTGGCACAGTCGTGCTTCTTTTTCGCTAAAGCGTCTGTCTCTGTATTTTGTCTCGTCCAAGGACAAATACTCAGTGTGGCACTTCGGTGACATTCTGTCATTACAGGGAATGTGAAGTTGACGACATGTCGCACTGAATAAAGTTTGTTTGTACACTACGAAGCAAAGGAGCCACCAGCACCACTGTTGTTTCTGAAATGCACTGGGCCCTAAAACATTCTGCACCAAATTGGCCATTTGACCAAATATTTAACCAAACAAAACAAAAGGTAGCGGTGCCACAAAAGCAGCAGCCACAGATAAAACCAGGGCCCCCCCATTACTGTCAATAATATTGATTATTGATCATTCATACACCTCCTATAAACACTGTAATTATGAATCCTCTTGTAAAACTGAATGTGAGAACTTCTTTTTGCAGTTGGATTGTAATTCACGGTAGTTGAGGCCATCCAAGAAGGCAGCAGGTTTGCAAACTTGCAGAAAAATCTTTAAAATAATATTTGGCCACGCATGTTCTGGCCACGCAGAGAATAAATACATCATACGGTGAAGAGCAGCCCAGCACGTTTGACCCATCTATGGTTTTTGATCTGAAATGGTAGCAAATTCAGCTACAAGAGCATCCTTGGATTGATTTACACTTCATTACTTTTATATGAAGAAACAAATAAATCAGCCAGTCATTTACTGTAAACACAATCTGCTTATATTTTTTGTTTTAAATAAACTGCAACAGAAAATGTACAACAAAGATAGTATGAAATAAAATGAATTAAAAATATGACAAATACTTAAATAGCGATGTTAATGAACAGAGATACCTGAAACAAGTTGGAAAATAATAGTTTATGAAGGAAATATAAAGTTGAATAAATAGATATGAAAACTATGTAAAATGTGCAAAAACTTTGACAAAAATGGGGAGAAAAAATAAACTAAATACACACTCTGATCCAAACATTTGACTTTTTTAATGTACCAAAAGAAAGCATTAAATAAAATAAACAAATATCAAACAAACACTGAAATAATGATTTTAAATGAACAGAGGCACTTCAAAATAGAGAGCACAAATGGTTTATAAATATAAATATAAATATAAATATAAATATAAATATAAATATAAATATAAATATAAATATATAAATATAATATAAATATAAAGAAAAGATGAATAATTGATTTGGTCAGAAATTATGTAAGACTATGTAAAAATGTTCATAATATTTGGTAAAAATGGGAAGAAAAAAAATCTAAATAAACCACAGCAATCCAATAATCTGACTTTCATGCTGCTCTATGTTCTTTCTCAATACTCAGCCCTCTTCTGTGCTTCCTGGCTTTCCTGGAGGCAAAGTCATCTATGACATCACTGTACCAACTCTGACGGTCAGCTTCGTTGTTGAGACTCATCACTGCCGGTCACTCAGTCTGTCTTGTGCCTTGGAGGATCTCAAGTAGTTCTGTATTAATCTGAGCTTGGAAAAGCTCTGGTGTGCAGACGCAACAGTCACGGAGAGAGTTCAGGCTGTCCGTAGAGCTTTTTTCCACATTTTCACTTAAAATTAAAAAAAAAAATCGGAAACATACAAAGCATCATAAATAAAACATTTTAAATGCAATGTGTAGCTTGAGATAATTAGAATTGTGTCTTTAAAAAAATATTTACTGCATATTCAGTTGCAGTGCAGATGTAACAACTTTTGAGTGTGTTTATTTTGCTCTGTATGAGAGGATGAGTACGTGAGAATTGTTGGACAGAGTTGTAAATCTCTGATTCAGTAAAGTAACAATTCAGATAACAATAAATAACCACAATAAGGGATAAACATCTCTGTGTGTTTAAAGCTAATTGAGAAAGCATATATGGCTATATTTTAAAATTGGTCTTCATGGTGGTACTCAGAGAGCTGAACAGTTTCTCAGGTGGTACGCAGCATTAATTAACCACTGCTTTAAGACATGAAAGGGGAATACCATCTGTAATAAAAATACCAATGGGGGCAATGCAAGACCCCTCCCTCCTTTCTGTGACTATAAGAGTTAGGACCAGGCCTGGAATTTCATGATTTGAGGGACAAGGCCACTTGGCCTTCAAAGGGCATTTTTTTTGAGGGCACAAAGGCCAAATGCCAGGGCAACAAGGCCATAATAAAAAAAAAAAAACACAATATGACATGATATGCTAATAAACGATGGGCACTACGGTGCAAACTTGATGATAGCCGAAGGAAGGAGAGAGGGCAGGGCACCAAGGCCACAGTGGCCGTTAAGCAACCAATTTTCGGAAGGGCATCACTGCCAAAAGAAGGGCTATGACGGTCATGGCCGCCATGAAATTCCTGCCCTGGTTAGGACAATCTAACACTCTGTGTGTATTCTCCTCAGCACCTCTGTGGTGTTGAGAACAGTGTACCATCAGCCAATTAAATATTCTGCATGGCATAGTAAACCTTGTATTAATCTTTGGGTGAATTCCAATTCCTCCCTTAACCCTCAATCTCAACCCTCAATCTCAAAAATGAGCGCTCCCGTGAAGTCCAAGTGCTGTCCCGATTCTTAGAAAGTCAAGTTGAGGGACAAGTTTGAGAGCTGTATCGAGCTCAATATTGAGATTCTCCGGCACCACCCTTGGAAGTAAGGGCTACCCAGAAGGCATTGCATATTTTTGCCAAGACATTGTCGAAAAAGGATGGTGCCTAAAAAAGCGAGCTCCAAAAGTAAGTATTTTCGTAGTTAATAAAGGTATAAATGGTATGAAACTATCTTATTGTCTTCGTTATATAAATTTATAGTATCTAATTATTCTTCTTCTTCTACGCCTTCTTCTCCTTCTTCGTCGTCATTTTCGTGACAGACTGTCGCCCCCCACAGTCTGAAGATGTAACTGCACTCAAGGGGCGTCCCATTTCTAAGTCACGAGATAGACCTTACACTTACTTTGGAGGGCCAAGATTGAGAGTCAAGGGCGAGGGTTGAGATTGAGGGTTACGGGAGGAATTGGAATTGGCCCTTTGCGTATTAAACTTTCTATTGGTCTTTGCTTTCAGTCTCTCCTTGACACCAGATAAAAGAACACGAAAACTTTTACGAATTAGTCTGTTAGCTCTGGACTCGACTTTGATTTCCAGTGTAGGCAGAAGTACCGACAGCCGTTGGATCGGCAGACAAACCAGCTGGTTCTGCACCGGTGGGAAATGGCTGTGAATGGGAGGGAAATTAGACCCGTTATCGAGAGCTGAGTGGGTACGGCCGGCCCAGCCGTGCTGCGATGTCAGGCATCTTTTAGATGCTGTGATCCGGAGCCCAAACTATGTTCAACGATCCAAGAGATATTTACAGTGAAAACCTCTGAAGCAGCCAACTTTTCTCAAAAATAGTGACTCACAGTGTGAGTTTATATTCCCAAATATATATCCCATATGAACGCCACAGAACAAACAGCATTATTTAAAAAAAAAAAAAAAACCATCAGATCTTTACCACAATATTTTAAATTCATTAATTAAAATTCTCACCTTTGTGGCCAACTCCTTCCATCACAGATTCACCATCACTCACTCAGGAATTTCCTTTACTCTTGTTGCCTAGAAACAGGCCTTGGCCGATATTGCATCCAAGGCTGTACTCACCCTTCTCTTTATGATCGGTCTCACCATGTTTTTACTTTCAACTATTTCTTGCTGTTCACTCTAGAAGGTGGTTCACTGCTCACTGCCCCCCCCCCCCTTTTTTTTCACCCCATCCTTAATTAACTGTTAGGAGAGAATGGATGGAGTCCTAGTTGTTTTTATGTTAAATCTGCAGGAGCAGATCTGTAAGTTCCCCCCTGATGGGAAAGAAAATGCCACTTTATGTACCAGTGCCACCTCTGACCACATGGGGGGGGGCACATAGATCTACTGTGCTGCTGAAAGAGTCACTGAATCGTGTGCTAATGCACATGACATGTCTGTTAATGCCATTTTATCCCACTAGAGGTGCACTCGGCTCGGCAAATGAACCCTTTTGAGATATGTTGACTCCGTGTGGTGAGAAGCAGTGTTGCTACCTAGGGTGCCTTTAATTGTTCATTACAACATAGTCCAACTCCAGTCCTGTCCGGCATGGCTTCAAACGAACGGGTCGTTAACAGACTCGTGCAGACCTGGATGACAGGCTGATGGTGATCCGTTCGTTTGAATCAGGTGCTTTACGAGATCATAAATGGTGTCTACCCCTTACATCAAGCATGGAGGCCCACAGAATTCCTGGTATCAAACTTTATTTGTACAGCACTTTTCACACAACGTGTGGCATTACAGGGTTAAGATAAAAGTGATGTAAAAGTATCTCCGACCCATCAAAACCACATAACAGGCGTACAGCAGATCTGGTTGTGTCAATCCCTTATATGGAGTAAAAAAAAAGGTCCCTTGACCTCTTAATCCCTGCTGTTAGTGCCTGTGGTTTAAACTGAGATTAGCTTCATCTCAATTGATGTGTCCTGGAAAAATGTCACATCACCACCAGAGGTTTCTTTTGCCGTGCGTTTGCTTAAATCTGGGACTGTACAGGTAAGTTTTAACATATATGAATCTTGGACACAAAGGGTAAATACATTCATTCTTTAACCCTCAATCTCAACCCTCAGTCTCAAAAATGAGCGCTCCCGTGAAGTGCCAGTGTTGTCCCGATTCTTAGAAAGTCCAGTTGAGGGAAAAGTTTGAGGGCTGTATCGCCCTCAATATTGAGATTCTCCGGCACCACCCTTGGAAGTAAGGACTACCCAGAAGGCATTGCGTATTTACGCCAAGACGTCTTCGAAAAGGATGGCTCCGAAAAAAGTGAGCTACAAATGTAAGTTTTTTCGTAGTTAATAAAGATATAAATGTTACCAAACTATCTTATTGTCTTCGTTACATATGTTTATATTATCTTATTCTTCTTCTCCTTCTTATTCGTCGTCGTCGTTTTCTTGACAGACTGGATGTAGCTTTGGCGTAAGGTGGCCCTCCACAGTCTGGAGACATAACTGCACTCAAGGGTTGTCCCATTTTTAAGCCACGAGATAGACCTTACACTTACTTTGGAGGACCAAAGATTGAGGGTTAAGGGCAAGGTTTGAGATTGAGGGTTAAGAGAGGAATTGGAATTGGCCCAAAGACTTGTATATATGTTTCTACACTCCAATACTGTTATATTTACCCCATTAGTCCTAGGTTGGCTGCAACCTCTAATTTAAGGACCACCAGGGAAAAGAAAATATACATATTAGACATACTGTGCCTGGAAATGATCAGTAACGGCTTCGTAAAAGGCACCGCCAGCTCCATTTGTGTCATGAGCACCGGCAGCAGCAGCAGCAGCATGTGTCACAATCTCCAGCAGCAACTGAAGAAAACGGGGCTCATCTGGACTATTCAGTTTTGTACATGAAAAGGCTCTGCGGGTTTAATTTCATTGCCACAGCCACGCTTCCAGTTCCCATTTAGATTAGCGTGTCATCTGAAAATGCGCTTGTTGTGTCGTTGCGCTCAGGTCCAACCTGGAGCACAGCTGCAGCCGCTAAAGTCAGGAGGCTGCTGTTTAGATGCGGCCATGTGAAAGTGTTAAATGAGAATTGGGGTATCTTCTCACTCGTAAGAATTATTATTATTGTGCAATGGTGAAGCAGTCAATCCGGTTGTTAAACAAGGCACTGACAAACGACGGAGGTGTGAAACGGAGTTTATTCTCTTAGTCTGCAGCTTCAGAGAGAGGTCATTACAGCATGGTGGATCGTTTAGAATGACAAAGACAGAAAGGCGGACCGTTCATCTAAACGACAAGTGGAAAACAAAGAAACCTTGAGATCTGTCTAGACATCCACACATCAAAACCATTGAACAAATGGAAACCAGAACAACCGGTGGCCTCAAATCGGCAGGTTTTGAGGCTAAAAGTCATGGCCTTAAGTCATGACACAGCATGACACAGCAGTTTTAGCAAGTTTAGGCCTCAGAATGAATTTTTAACATCACAGAAAGCATTTCTGCAGGATCTTCACAGTGCATCTGGCCCCAAAACCCCTGATCTGAAGAGACACTAAAGACTGAAAAGTAAAAATATGGAAGCACATTTAAATCCAGAGATGAGTTAATGAGTACGTGCAAAAGTGGAGTATGAAAACATTTGCTGAACTAGTAGAGAATAGAGTCATAAAAGGGATTAACTAAATCAGCTCATTAAAAATAATGGACTGCAACTGTATCTTTACAAACTCAGCCAAGACTTTCAGTCCAAAAAATCCTCTTCCTCCTGTTGTTCCTCTTCGTCTTATATCGGTGGACTAATCAAAGGCCTCAGATGTTCCTCAGTCCAGGTCCTCAGATGATCCCCGACAGGAGCAGGGAAACATCTGAAGCACGTGAGGCGTCCCCGCCCAAGCATCAGAACATCGGTCACGCCGGGCCGTTTCAGAGATGTGGGCCAGAGGGGTAAAAAGAGGCCTCGTCGTCTGACTTTGTTCACATTTTGGGAACAATTAAATACCTGCCACCAGAAAACAAACGGCTCCTCGGAGACTCGCAGAGGGAAAACAAGCCTGATAAATAAGTAGGACAAAGACCACTGAGGGACCTTAAAGTCAGTTCTGAGGGAAACAGGTAGGCAGCGCGGAGGCTTTGAAATTGGCGTTACACGGGCTCGCTTTCTAATTTTAGTCAGGATTGGTTTTGGGGAAGAGAAAAAAAATGTAATTGTGAATTTCTTACCTCGGGGAGATAAGAAAGAGGAGCATTAAAGTGATTCAGCCTGCATGTAATAAATGGAAGCTCAGCTTCACGAAAACAAACCTACAAACCAAAACCAGAGATTCACAGCATCTGCAGCGTCAGCAGTTCTGGAGGCTTTTAATTGCACAAGACCTAATTATTTGTCTTCGAGGAGAGGAGTGTCGTCGCACAGAAAAAGGTGTTTCCTCGTTGCGCGGGTAACAACGATCTCTCCATCGTGACACGTGCAGTGAGATTGTCGGAGGAGCCTTGTGGAACAGTGATCCCCGAGGAAACGAAGCACCGACGACAACTTTCTACTGTCAGACGTGATTGTTCTGATGGCAGGTGCAGTTAGTGCTGTCAGGTTTTCAGGATTTTGACTCTGTGCAGTGAGGAGCAGTTTACTTGAGTCTTATTCTGTGTTATCGTCTTAAAATGACGGACTTTTTAAGTGCAGATATGCCCCATAATATTTCCGGCTAAGCCTGCCCCCCATTGGGAAAGTTGCATTGTTGCATTCACTACTCAGGTTTTTTTTGTTTGTTTTGTTTTGTTTCACTTGGTTAGATCTCATATCCTGCAAGTGTTTCACTGGTAAAAGTAGTTAGGAGATGAGTTGAATTGCTGAGGCAAAAGTGACTTGCTTTCCCCCCAGTCATATAACTCTTCACAAGTGAAGGAGTGAAAAACGATGCGGAAGTTCACTTTTTTGTCAAGGCTGGTACATCTTGAAGGCTTGAATCAAGGCAACTGGACTTGAAGCAGAGGTGGGCGATACTGGGAATTTTGGAATTGATCCGAAACTAAATAAATACAGATTCAGTATCTCCGATACCAATACCAATATAATACCAATACCGATACTTTTTCATATTAAGCTTCCTCTATCATGAAACTGCTGACCTTTTGTTGTTTTTGTGATTTTTGTCTTTGGATTATTTTGTTAAAACCTAGTATAGAATTGCGGCAAACTTTATGTCTCTTAACTAGGGCAACGATTAAAATTTTTAATTGCGATTCATCACATTATTTCCCTGATTAATCACGATTAATCGCATTGTATAAGCAGAATCAAATAATGAATTCAAAAGTAGTGTAAAATGCACTTTTATTTAAATGTTCTGCTGCCATATGAACTAAAGTGCCATAACATTTGTTGTTCAAACACTTTTAACGTCAGCACTTGTCAGTAACACATATTTAGTGTAAATCTCATCTTAAAAAAATGTAAAATAAAATAAAGCTTATTGCTACTGCCAGGGCATTAATGTCATCCTGTTTTTATAAAAAATTTTTAAAAAAGTCTACTAACAAAATCCAACAAAATGATTGTGTCTCAGCACAATCAGAACATTAAAACAGGTAATTTCTGAGGTAACAGCAGAAACTTTTAACGGGGAGTTCAACTTGTCAGTTGTTACAAATAACCTTGTTTCTGTTGAATCCTCCGTCTGGGAGAACTTTAAAATGAAAATGTCCATGTTAAAGTTCAGTAACTTTACCAATCTGTGTATCATTCATTCTTTCCATTTTCAATTGTCAATCAAAAATTTAAAAAAAAAATTAAACGTGACATTTTATTACGTTTTTCATTTTTTAATCTAACAAAAAAAAAGAAAAAAAAAATGCCTGTTCTTCTTATATTTCAATTTTAGACTTGGATCATGCAGTATTTTCTTTACGGACTCTGCAGCACTAATGTGTCATTAACGTGTTACCTTTAACTGTACTGCACAGAATATCTTGTAAACATTTGCTTTTTCTGTCCAGTGGGAGAAAGTTTTGTCAATGACAAGGTGTTAATTACACTTTGGTATTAATTACGCTGCCAGACCGTTCTGCACGCTCAGCATTTAGACAGGGCTATTTTAATGTTCGCTGCACCACTGTTTTCTATCGCTTTACGTGTCGTTTCCATTTGTAAATTATGTTCACAGCTCCTGTCCTATTGTGCACACACATTTATTGATCAGATCCATCTGTTCAACGAACATCCATCTGTATATCATGTTGATTGTATGAACCCACCTGTCAATAAGTCTGTAATACCACCTTTATCTGCAGATATCAGTACGTATTGTAGATACTGTATAACCTGCACTTCCGGTTGTTTGCCTGCACTTTTACATGTGTAATGACAAAAAACTTGTGTCTAATCTAATCTGATTGGAATCTTGATAAAAAATGAGGGATTAGTTTTGATCCTTTTAGGCAAAGAGATAATGAAATTTTCATAATACTGAGGAGAAACTACGCTGCAAACATCTGCGTGTAGACTTGAATGGAAAGAAGAGTTTTAGCGTTTTTCTACATCCTGTCTTCTTTTCCCTCTTTGCCCGTGGCAGCCGTTGACTCAGTTTGCTTCTCGCCAGTAAATAAAACCGACACGGTTGGTGTTGCTTCCTCATTTTAACTTAGCAAGTGCTTATTTCTGCGTTACCTCATTGGAAAAGACATGCACGTGTGTCATCCTGTGCTTTTATTTCTTTGCATTATTGTCTCCAAAGACCTCAGACTCACTTATTGTAAGCCAGACAAATAGAAACCACTAATACAAAGACTTGTTTTGTATGCTAATTGCCAGGATTCAAGGACTATAAACTGCTTTGTTTTCATCTCATTTGTGATGAGCTGTACTAGTGTAGCTGCTTACTCGTTGCTTACTCCTTCTGTCCTCTCATCAGTCTCCTTTTTGGTGGAGAAACACAATTTTGAAGCACATGAATCATGTTAGATGCTAATAATGTGACAATGAGTGCTAGTGCTAAGCTTCGCTCAGAAAAGTGTTGGGTGGATGATTATTCGTAAAATTGAGATTAATGAGGAGTTAAACAAATTATTCAACAAATGTATGACAAGGAAAGGACAGGCAATTAGGGATGAATAAGAATGAAAGACAGATTAGGTGAATTAGATGAAGTGGTCTGCACTGAAGACACCCCCTCACAACCTCATACCTGAAGCTGTCTGTCTTAGACGGCGAAGGTCAAGGAGGATTTGCAACCAGAAAGCACGACGATGCAATCATGCAGATCAAAACCTGCAACGTGCACCTCGCGAGTGGCTCGTCCCTGGTGTCACCGGCGGGCGTGGATCGGAATAAATGTCTGCATCGCCTTCCGGATCTTTGGGTTAGCGGTTCAAGCACTTGTCATGAACTCCCCTGGAAGCTTCCGGGGGACTCAAGATGAGGACACGGGGGTTATGCGATTGTCTGAAATCTGGCAGAATCACACGACGTGCCGCGAATTCCCCAGCGAACAAAGAGATAAACATCAATATTTGAGAGTGTGGAAACAATTAAACGTATCTGACACACATTCGCATTGAATGGTGAAACTTAATTACTGTTATCAAGCCATGACAGCAGATGTCAGTCCTCCGCTGAAGTGAGGCAGCGAGTTCCTGAGAAAGGCTGCCATTAGCAACACTTCAATATAAAAAATAGATTAACTGAGATGACTTGTGTTTTTTTTCATTGGTTATGCAATTTGTTCTGCATGGCACAGTGAAAGTCTTCCAAGTCCTGTGAACGACGGAGGAAAAGAACCATAAAGAAAGCCTCAAAACGTTCATTAGAAGATTTAATTATGACAGAAGTAAAGAATTACTGAATCAATTAATTTAGGAATAAAATAACTTGAACAGAGGGACGTTGTCCTCTCCGGATGTGTCTAGTTTGACTACATGTTCTCTGCAGTTTCGCTCCAGACTCTTTTGGCATTTAAGACATTTGTGAAGCTATTTTTTGTATTTGTGTGGGTGGGTTTGTGGCTCAGTGGCTTCGTGTGAAACATTTCTGAATAACTGTTAAGCTTAAGATTCGACAAAAGAAAACAGCAGGGTGCAGGTTTGGTAGGACTGTCACTGGGACTGGCCATGGACGATATGAAAGGACTGAATGTCACCCACTAGGTTTTCTGAAGAAAGGCTTTCGAAGCCTCTTATTGAGTCTCGCTACACAGTACCATGTTGGTAGGAACTAATGCTGCCCGACCCTGCGTGAATTGAAAACTGGTTACTAGCCGGTCCATGCCTAAAATTTTATCCTGGCTAGCTTAGCTTATGGCAACCAATGATGCTAAATAACTGTTCCTTTACACCCTTTCTAACAGCTAGTACTACCAGGGGTGAAACGAGGACAAGCAGAGCTCCGCTGGGACCCACAGTCACTCAGCTGCCCGGGAATGGCAAACCAGCAATGGGCAACAATATCTTAGAGAGTGAGAGGGTGCCTGAAGGATGTAGGAGAAGCATGCTGGTGCCAATTTTTAAGAACAAGGGAGACGTGCAGAGTTGTGGCGATTACAGAGGAATAAAGTTGATGAGCCACACAATGAAGTTATGGGAAAGAGCAGTAGAAGCTAGACTAGGGACTGAAGTGAGCATCTGTGAACAGCAGGATGGTTTCATGCCAAAGAATATAGTAATATTAGCTTTGAGGATGCTGATGGAGAAGAACAGAGAAGGTCAGAGGGAGCTGCATTGATTCTTCGTAGACCTTGAGAAACCACATGACAGGATGAGAAGAGCTCTGGTACTGATGAGGACGTCTGGAGTAGCAGAGAAGGATGTCAGAGTGATGCAGGTGATGGTCAGGTAACTCACATGCAGCACAGACAGTCGTTGTCAGCACAAGACAATGAGCAGAGGAAATGCAGTCATTTTAACCACTGTTTAGCAATACATTGAGCTTTGAGCTAATTTCTTCCGATAGCTGCGTGTCTCAAAAGTCATGCAATGGTGCCTGAGCAATATCCCGCTTTGAATTAGATATTCAACATTAGATATTAATATCACTCGGTCAAACAGGCCATGGTGACCTGACCTTATTTTAATACGACACTTCACTAGCATACTCATTGTCTTTCTGTTGGCATCTGGGGAAGGGAGTTAAGTACAAACAGGTTGTATATGAACCACTGTGATAACACTACAGAGAATAAGAATGACTGTGCGGAAGTAACAAGATTGACATTGAATAAAATGTTCTCTGTAATGACAGAGAAATGACATTTAAACAATGATTTCAAAAGAAATATAAAACAGAATGCTACTGAAACTATTCAATAAAACTAGCTTTTACACCAGAGGATTTTAGAAAGGACGGTCTTATCTTACTGGTATCAACCCTGCTGCCAGTAAGATATCATCATCTTGTCTTCACCCCTAAATTTCATTCTGTATGATTTACTCTTTTTTTTCCTTTTTGTTTTATTCAGTGTCTAATTTGATTGAGCATAAAATAAGTAATTAACATTAGAGGTGGCGATACTGAGAGTTTTGGTATCGATCCGATTCTAAGTAAATACAGGACCAGTATCGCCGATAACGATACCAATACCGATACTTTTTCATATCAAGCTTGATCTATCATGAAATGGCTGACCTTTTGGTGTTTTTGTGATTTTTGTCTTTGGATTATTTTGTTAAAACCTAGAATACAATTTTCGGCAAACTTTATAAGTGACAGCAAAATACTTTATTATCACAATTAACATTTTTCTGTAAATATTCTTTGGAGTTGAATTGTTCTGGTCATAATGTTTTTTCTAAACCACCTCTTATATTATATCTTTCAACACTTGTATAATTTTATTTGCACTGTGTGCCCTTTCCTGTTGCTTTAACTATAAATTTCTCCATTGTGGGATAAATAAACGATTATCTAATGTTATTTATCGTAGATAATACTTGTCAATGGGATACATGACATGTACTGGGTTATTTTAAGGTCTTATTTATGTTCTTTGAGTTGGCTCCAGTAACATATGGCATAAGTAACATGGACTTTGAAAGTTAATATGAATTAATGCTAAAATTGATCACTCTGATCTACCTGATACTCTCTGTTGGACTGCATAGAAAACACAGCGACAGCGTGTCAGACACAGACTTCAATTAATTCGCACTTCGCAGCAATCAGTGCTTGTGGGAGAGAAAAAAAAGTTTGAGTATTTTTCTTTTTACATGAGTATCATTCAATATCAATACCAGCGTTGGTGTCCATATTATCGATATTTGGATCGATCTGCCCAATTCTAATTAACATGACATTTCAGAATGCTAAGTGTATTTTTTTTAGGCTTCTCAAGAAAAATGGTTTAGATTCACATTTTATCCAGAAACTATGCTCACAACTTACCTGCAAACTTTAATTTACATAATCTTACTAACACGGAGAAAAGTCCATGAAATGCAGTCGGTGAAATAAAGAGCATAAATGCAGAAACAACGTCTTGACACACTGTTATGATGCAATTATGGTGATGCATTCACCACATATTTCATTTTTTAAGATTTTGAAGTGTTTCTACATTTACATCATCATTTAAATAACAATTACAGGCACTTTTCTCCAAAGCGGTTCACACATGCAGTAACAATTCATGCCACAGCGGTTTAAGTAGAGGCTCTTGAACATAAGTGGCCCAGCACTGAGTTCTTCTTTTCTTCTGTGTCAGAGAGCCTGCAGGTATATGCCGTAATATAGAAGTACATTGCAAATGACAGTTTTGGTTTTTGTTTTTTTCTTTAGTGAAAGTGCAGAAAAGAGTATATTGGTAGTAAAGCTGCTCTCTGAAGAGGCGCTGGAAGTCTGCAGCAATTTTGAAGACAGTGAGAGATTCTGCTGACTGCACAGAGGCTGATAACTCAATCACCAAGGCATCATGTGAAGGTACAGTTTAGACTGAGGTCCCCCACTTGCAGTGACTCGTCTGTGTTTGTATCCTATATGAAACTAGGTATTCTGCCATCTCATTTTGCCATTTCAGGGTTCTTCTTCCCGACGCTTGCATTTCTGAATCCCTCTGGAGTCAATGATTCCAACCAAAGAAGCAAATCTACAACAGAATGTAAAAGAAAAGGACAGGAGTGTTGCTACAGTCCAGTCAAAGGTCAGAATTCAACTTGAATGAAATGCTGTGGAAGGAGCAATGAATGAACAAAAAAGTGAACGAATGAATGAATAAATGAATGGATGAATGAATGAATGAACAAATGAATGAATGACATTATAAGGCAAAGCAAGTTTATTTGTAGAGCACAAGTCGTACACAAGGCAATTCAAAGTACTTTACAGATGCATTAAATCACAAAAAGGCAAACTGAGTCATTCCATAAATCATAAGAGCATAAAAAATGTCATTGATGAATTAAATCAAAAGTGAATTAAAAATGAAGAGTGCAGATAAAATCCTTTCAGTCGTCATCTTCACATCTAAACAGAACTGTTTTCAGTCTGGATCTGAACATTGTCAGAGTTCAGGTCTGTCTCACATCTTCTAGAAGACTTTAAGATTTTAGGAGCATAAAACTGAAACGCAGCTTCACCTTGTTTAGTTCTAACTCTGGACACCAGCAGGAGACCACTACCTGAGGTTCTCAGAGTCCAGGTTGGTTCATATGACTCTAACATGTCAGAGATGGACATGGGGGCCTTGAAGAGACTTGAACACAAGTAGAGCTGTTTTAAAGTCTATTGTCTGAGTGACAGGAAACCAGAGACCTCAGGACTGGACTAATACGGTCATATTTCCTGGTTCTAGTCAGGACCAGTGCAGAGACCTCAGGACTGGACTAATATGGTCGTATTTCCTGGTTCTAGTCAGGACCAGTGCAGAGACCTCAGGACTGGACTAATACGGTCATATTTCCTGGTTCTAGTCAGGACCAGTGCAGAGACCTCAGGACCGGACTAATATGGTCATATTTCCTGGTTCTGGTCAGGACCAGTGCAGAGACCTCAGGACTGGACTAATATGGTCGTATTTCCTGGTTCTGGTCAGGACCAGTGCAGAGACCTCAGGACTGGACTAATATGGTCATATTTCCTGGTTCTAGTCAGGACCAGTGCAGTGACCTCAGGACTGGACTAATATGTCCATATTTCCTGGTTCTAGTCGGGACCAGTTCAGAGACCTCAGGACTGGACTAATACGGTCATATTTTCTGGTTCTAGTCAGGACTCGTGCAGCAGCGTTCTGGATGTACTGCAGCTGTCTTATAGCTTGTTTAGAGCCCAGTGAGCAGGCCGTTACAGTAGTCTAATCTGGTGGAGATGAACTCATGGATTAGTCTTTCTAAATCTGGTTTAGACACTATTCCTTTGATTCTGGCAACATTTTTCAGATGGTAAAAAGCTGCTGGTGTTATTGCTTTAAAGTTCAAGTCTGAATCCAATATTACCCCTACATTTCTGACTGGATTTTTGGATTCTAGAGAGAGTCTCAAGGTGACAGATGACACTTTCTCTTTGTTTCTGTGGGCCACAGACAATGATTTCAGTTTTGCCTGAGTTTAGCTGGAAAAAGTTGTTTTGCGTCCACACACTGATCTGTTCGATGCAGTGACACAATTAATCTACAGGCCCATGTTCTCCTGCTGTCAGTGACACATAGATCTGAGTATCTTCTGCATAGTTATGGTATGACACATTATAGCTGCGTATTAGCTGGACTAATGGAAGCATGTGCAGATTGAACAATAGGGTTCCCAAGATCGACCCCTGGGGAACCCCACAGGTCATGGCCATTTGGTCTGAGACACAGTTACCAATTTCAACAAAGTATCTCCTGTCCCTGAATCAGTTTAAAGCAGTTTCAGATATTCCCACTAAGGGCCTGATTTACTAAGATCCTAAATAAAGAGTACTAAATTGCGTGTGCACTAAAAAAGTTTGCGCGTGCTGTTGTTGTGTGTTTTGCGGGTGATCAACTAAGAATGCTCGCGCAATTGATAACAGGTGCAAACCGCAGTATTTAAATGAGGTGTTGCGTGTCTTACGGTTTGCGCCATGGAGAGTCTGGATGGAAAGCAGGATAGACGCAAGCGCAAAATGAAATTTGACGAGTTGGAGTTAGAGATATTAGTGGAAGAGGCATAAACACCATTCATGAACTACAGCAAAGAAATTTAAACATTACCAAAGAAACGCAATATGGTAGAAAATCTGCGATAGAATAAATGCAGTTGGTAAGACAAAAGAACGGCAGATGAGGTTAAAGAAGGTGGCAAGATATAAGGCAAAGAACTAAAGAAAAAGTGGCAGCAGGTGCAGCTCACCTTCTGCGAGGAGCAGATAACTGGGATACTGGGGTATGACACGCTAGAGCCAACTGCAGAACAAGGTAGGCGCACAATAAGAAACACTTTTTTCTCCATGAAAACACGTGATTTATTTATTATCACAAATAAAACAATGAATGTGCCTCCTGTGGCAACCTTTTGTGCTGAATAATACTCGATTTACATTCAAATAAAATATTTTCTCCTTTTGCATGTGCTTGTGACCGGCTCCAAATCAGCCCTTAAGTTTCAACTATCTGGTTTTCATTCATTCCAAACAAATTTACACGAGTCCGAAAGACTCTCTCTCTGCGTATTCTTTGATTTTGGCGATGTCGCCTCCTTGCCACAATAACAGCAGCCATCGGTGCGTAATGCTGGACAGAATAGCACCTTCCTTTCGAACGTATTAAATACAGACGCAATCACAATCCCCGCAATTACTTTCAGGGTTGGTAAATCTCATTGCGTGTGGTAAATGAACCTATTTGCATTTTCCCCTCCCAGTATTTAGTGCTTTCTGGCGGGTACGCCCCATATTGATTATTCATCAGGGCAAAAGTACTAAATGAACAGCGTGTGCTATTTTGCTCATTTGAGAGGCGCAGTCCTCTTTGCACGCTGTTAGTAGATCAGCTTGCACATTGGTTTGCGGGTGGTGTCAAGTTTGCACACGTTTTTACGCATGCAAACCTTTAGTAAATCAGGCCCTAAGTCTTCTAACCTCTGGAATAAGATTGCATGGTTGAACTGTGTCAAAACCAGTGCTTAAGTCCGGCAAAACTTAGACCGAGACTTTGCCTGCATCTGTGTTCAGACTGTACAATTGATTAATTGTACCAATCAGCAAGGTCTTTACTCGTTTGTGTTTGATTACATTTGGTAAGTTTTAACAAGAGTAAGTTGTCCATTTAACACAAAGAGACATGTTCTCTCTAATCTTAATATTTACAATAACCTTTGGCTTACATAGTCACAAAAATATATGAAATATGTAAAGATAAAGTAAAGATAAAACATTTGCATGTTGCCTGTAAATCTTGAAATATCGCTGTACTTTGCACTCAGTTTTCAGAGCTCCTGCGGAGATTGGAAAGAAATGCAGTTCATCAAATGACCAATACAACGGGCCCCATAAGGGAGTCAAGTTCTTTAAACCCTTTGGAAATTTCTCCAACTTTACAACAGAAATCACCATATTCACAGCATGGCGAGACTTCACACTCATGACAGCTGAATGGGGGCTAAAAAATTATTTAAAGGCACAAATGGATCCATGATTAGGGATGTATCGTTCATCAGAAGTGAGGTTGAATGGACAGCGTTGATCAAAATCATTGTAAGGTAAAATTTAGCATTGTAGTTAGCGTTGAAGGTTAGCCTGAGCTATACTAAGCTAAAGCAGCTAAGGCTCAGAGGGTATTTTCCAACCAGTTGCCACTCTTGTGGCGTTCATATACTGTATTTGCTCATTTTTAGATTCCATTTTTAGGGGTTGGGCTTAGCTCCTTCCAAAACTGCATCACCAAGAGCCCTGAAAATCTGCCTTCAAAAGCACTTTTCAGAAAAAGAAGAAAAGAAAAAATCTGTGGGTGACGTCACAGGGGGCTTCTCCAGTTCTGTCTATACAGTCTGAAAAAAAAGGGCCACTATTGAATTATAAGCTATAAATATAACTTCTGATTTGTGCATACTTCTGGTTTCCAGAGAGACTTTACTGAAATAACAGACTTGGAGGACATGCAGCTTTTACATCGATGTTTCTCAAAGTTCTTTCTTATGTTAATGTGAAATCTGATTTCCAAGAGAGCTCTCCTGTCAAAATCTGTTCAGCTTGTTTGAGCTTTTCTTTGGCAGCTTCTTCACTGAAGAGAATGGCAGCGGTAACAAGAATATCTGAACAAGCTTTTTCTGTTTGCCTTTTTCTTTAAAGATTTTTTTTGAGGGAGGCTCTGCCAGCATTTATTCACAGTGTCCATTGTCAGGAAAGTGGGGCAGACATGCAGCAAAGGGTCACAGGATGGGAGTTCAACCTGTGACCACTGCAGGACTGTAACTTCAGTAGATGGGCCGTCTGCTTTTGGGGGGTGTGGGGTGTTGGTTTGTTGCTGACTGACGCTCCATGGTGTGGTGGGGTGTCCTTGTGATGCCTTTTGCTTGCAGGATGTGCGTTCCCGTTTGTCACTGCCATTGAGTAGGTCATGTCATTCCAGTTTTTCTTTCCTTCCCTCTTTTCTCCTTCACTGCCTTGTCTCCTTTTGTCCGTTGGCAGCTGGAGTGTTTGTTGGAGCTGGAGTGGTGCTGCTGTCGGCTGTGTGGCCATCTTGATCCTGGGCAGTTGAATAAGGTGGTGATGGTAATAATGATGACAATAATTACTATAGTTATTGTTACTATTTTGATTATTGATGGTATTATTATTATTATTATTATTATTATTATTATTAGCATTATGATTTTTGATACTACTGTTGGCATTATGACTATTGTTAGTTTTACTGTTTGATGTTGTTTTTGATGTCATTATTATTATAAGCACCATTACCATTATAGACGTGTAGATGCTTATATTTATGCATAGCAAGAGGGGCTGTAGCTCAGTTGGTAGAGCGGGTCGTCCAGTCACTGGAAGAGTGGCGGTTCGATCCTGGCTCCAACTGTCCACATGCCAAAGTGTCCTTGGGCAAGGCACTAAACCCTAACTTGCCCCCAGTTGGTATGGTAGCAGCTGCCCGCTGCGATCTGCTTCTTTTGAGCCCAGTTCCTTTTCTGAATGCTGTAAACATTAATGACATGGCTTTGTCCGTGTTAAACACTGTAGCTTCAGTGAAGTCTGGCTCTCTTTCTCAGAGGAAGTCCTCTGTGTGGGGGTTTGTGGAAAGCCACGAAAACTATACTACATCCTAAAAACATGATTATAGAGCGAAATGAAATAATAAAACAGGATAGATCTTGTTTCACCTCCAGCGTCCAACGTTCCTGTGTCATCTGTTCATCTGTGGTCCTCATTCACTCCTGCGACTATGCAGGATGTAAAGGTTTTACCAGACAGGATGAAACCATCTTCCAGCCCTGCTGACATCGTTCCAACGTCTCTGATTTGAAATGCGTTTGAGCTGATTGGTCCCCCGGACTGTGAAATGAATTCATCTCTCACTTGAAACCGGATTGCTCCCTCGCTACATTAAACCCGCCGTTGTCAACCCGAGTCTTAAAAAGCTTAATCCCCTCCCCTAATTCTCTAAAAAGTCTAAAAAGTTTCGGATGAAATCCTTCAAGTGTGAAAAATGTTTTTAACCGCACCTTCATCTATCCCATTATCAGACCATTTCAGGGATTTGCATGAACAAACTGACTGTGATCCCCCCCTCAAGCAAAGCAAAGAAGTAAAAGTACAAATGCGTATATTTTCATAAATATGATGGAAAAACGGAATGAAAAAGAAGGAGATGGCAGCAAATGCATAATCCTCCTCCGATATTCACTTATTTAACACACGTTCGCTTGGTGACAACTTTGCAGAGCTTGACTGGGTAATCGCGTGCACATTCGTGTCTCACAAGTCGTCTCAAATTGTTTTGTACTGACTTTAAGAAGAGAAAACACGCAGGCCTTTAGGGCAGATAACACAAAAGAAACGGCCGTGTTTGTGTTTGTAAAGCACAAAAGCAGTCGGCTGAGTGAATTAGGAGGAATAAGTTAAAGCCAGGAGTCATACGTGCACGTGGATCCTCTCAGCGGTGGAAGGAGATGGTGTCTGGTAGAGGTGGGCGTATCAATACAAATATCGATGATATCGAGACCAACGCTGGTATTGATATCGAGCGATACTCGTGTAAAAAGATCGATAGTCAAGCTTTTTTTCTTTTCTTTTTTTTTTCTTTCCAACAGAGTATCCAGGTAGATAAGAGTGCTTATCTTAAGCATCAACTCATATTAACTTTCAGGACCCGATCTTCCGCCAAACCTCCTAAAGCCGCTATTAAGGGATAGCGGGTAGTGGGAGGGGCGCAGCGGCGGAACATGTCACTGCCGGGCCAGGGGGCGGGGCACATGACCGGGCCCTTTAAGCCCAATAAAGCTTGTGATTACATGTTTTACAACATACACATGCCCGCAACAGCGGGGCTAACAAGCATTACTACATTTTTGACACATAGCTTAAAGCATTTGATAGTAAGAGTTCAACATTATGAAGAGCATTTTGAAATCAATCAAACCGGTAGTATTATGGCATAATATATTGTCTAAAATGTATTCAGCGGTATGCGGTTGTGACGTCACGCGGAAGATGCACCAGTTATTGTTGTAGTTATTGTTGCAATTTGCGGGTTGCGGGTTGCTGGTAGCGGCTAGTGGCTAGCTGGAGATGTACGATCCAGGGCCTCAAAGTACAAGTTACTTAAGTCGTATATTACTGGAGCCAACGCAAGAAAATATAATTAAGACCTTGAAACAACCAGTACATGACATGTATCCATTGAAAGGTGTTATCTTAGGTAAAATAACATTAAATAATCCTTCATTTATCCCACAACGGGTAAATTTATAGAGTTAAAGCAACAGGAAAGTGCACACGGTTCAAAAAAATGACACGAGTGTTGAAAGATATGAATGTAAAAGTTGGACTAGAAAAAAACCATTATGAAGAGAAATTCAACTTTAAGGAATATTTATAGAAAAAAGTTGAAGACATGAAGCTTGACGAAATTCTATTCTTGGTTTTAACAAAATAATCCAAAAACAAAAATTACAAAAGTTTATGATAGATAAGGCTTACAATGAAAAAGTATCGGTATCAGTATCTGTATCGGCGATACTGGCCCTGTATTTACTTGGTATTGGATCGATACCGGAATTCCCAGTATCGCCCAGCTCTAGAGTCTGATGTTCATTTAGGAACTTAAGGAGACGGCAGCATCAGGTATAAAAGTGTTGCACGGTGTGTTTCAGTTCCTTTTTCTTCCATTCTCATTTAAGGTAATTGCTTTGGTTCAGCAGAAAGGAAAAGGGCTCTCAGGTAAAACTGGCCTGTAGATGTTCTTCAGCAAATGAGTCACAATTTCTGGATGGGAACAGAACTGTTCAGTTTGGTTTGTTTTTATTCATTTACTCTTTATTTTCTCTGTTTCTTTCTTTTCAGGATGACAGGCTGAGTGGCATTCGGTTCCATTATATGCACCAGCAGAGGCCAACCTTGTCGGGGCCTGTATCTCTAAAGCTCTGCATCTCGCACACAGAAACACTCAGGAGTTAGATATCTGATTGCTTGGCTAGACATGTTTGTGTTTTTTTCCTTTTTAAACCAGGAGAGGTGGTTTGCCTTGAACTGGGGAGCAGTCTGTGTGATGAGTCATCTTGGCATTTAATGTTTAATGCAGCTGTTTGCAGTCTTTTCCAGCAGAACCCTTGAGCAGTAATATCTCAGACCTCCTGAACTACAGCAGAGTCAGTCAGCGCTGAAGAGAAGATCAAAAATAGACGGAGCTTTGTGTTGCTTTGAAAGTGAGCTTTTATTTATTTTAAGCTCTTGAATGAAACATGAGTGGGATTTAATGATACCTCCTCGTTAGTTCTCATGTATGTCATTGGAGATGACAGGTGGTTAAATTGTTTTTTTTTATTGTGATATTGCCTGTTTTTCTTATCTTGTGTTACCCAGACGCTGAATTATTGGCAGCTGGATTGAGACCAAACTATCTCCCAAGAGAATTCAGTCATTTAATACCAATACTTGTTTACATTCACCCAGTGGTTCCATATGACATACTTCATGAATGTGTTGCTAGGATACCAAACACCCAGATGCACTTGATAATGATATCAGGTGACTTCAATCATGTCACTGTATCTTCCCACATGACTGGATTCACACAGTTTGTTTATTGTGCTACCAGAGAAAATAACACCCTTCATCTGCAGTATGGCAATGTCAGAAACGCTTACAGAGCTGCTGCCTTACCACCATATATATATATATATATATATATATATATATATATATATATATATATATATACACACACACACAATGGTACCTCTACTTATGAAATTAATTGGTTCTGGAAGTTGTTTCGTAACCTGAAAATTTCGTAAGTAGAGACGTGTTTTCCATGTAAATGGCCAAATCCGTTCCAAGCCCCCCAAAATTCAGACATAAATTTTTTTTATAAATTATAAATAATACATGAAATACATGAAATAAAAACCTGTAAGAAATACATGTCAGAACTAGAAAAGCACTCAGAGAGCGCAGACCTCCACCAAGCGCAACAATTATTGAAAATTTGAAAGTGATCCAGAATCCAGGATTTCTTCCGGATCACACCCAGAAAATTTCCCTTTTCACATTCCTGACAACTCCTGAAAATTTCATCAAAATCCATCCATAACTTTTTGTTTACCTGGGTTGATGGGTTACGCTCATACAGACAAGGGGCCCTCCTAGCCAATGGGATGCCAGGAAGATGTTAAGTGATAGCCAATGGCAGAGCAGCACGGACGCACCGCTTTCAAACTGAGATATAGGAGCTGACAAGTATGTTTACGTTCAGTAAACTCTGGGAGCTGTGAGTAGCAGCGCTACTGGATTTTTGCCTTTCGTATCCTGAAATTTCTTTCGTAACAAGAGGCAATATTTTCCCGTTGAGAGCTTTCGTAACCTGAAAATATCATATGTAGAGACGTTCGTAAGTAGAGGTACCACTGTATATATATACATATATATATATATTTGTGCTGATGAGATGACGAGATTTTTGAATCTCCCCCTTGGGGGATGAATAGATTGCATCTAATCTAATCTAATCTAATCTAATTTAATTTAACAAGACCCTGAGATACTTGAGGTAACACCTCACTCCTGATCCATTCCGTGCTTTTCCAACCGAAATCCGTGGTTTAGACTTGGAGATACTGATGCTCATCCCGCCTGCTTCAGACTCCAGTGAGAGCTGAAGATCCTCTCTTCATGAAGCTTTAACAGGACCACATCATCTGCAAAAGAAATAAAGAAACTGTGGTGGAAATTTTTATTTGGTTTATTTCATCTTGTAATTTTGTCATCTAACAATATGTTTAAAAGTGATTTGTCTGTGTCACACGAGACCAAATGTCTGACAAAGGCAAATTACGGGGGTCGGCTGTGGCTCATTGGTCTAGGAAGACACGGCAGGGGTCAGCTGTGACTTCCTAAATTCAATTAGCATCAACTAAATAACTCCTTGATCAAGGGACTTTTTAAAGTTGCTAAACTCAATCAGTCTGTCTAAACAAATGCCTCTGTATAACATTGCTAAATTCAATCAGTCTGTCTTGAGACAAATGGCTAAGGCGACTGTCTGCCTGCACCACCACCTGCTGTGTCTACACTCTGTATGCAAACCTGTAACACCTTGCTGTCTGGTATAAAAATCAGCTTCATCTTTGTATCTGCAGAGTCATTAGCCGGCACTCTGCGAGTGGTGGCTGGTGGCTCTCCTTGTGGCCACAAGTATTTGTATGTCTGTCTTTTTTTCTCTGTAATAAATTCTATTCTGATTTTCTCATTGAGATCGGATCTAATTTTTTCCACAACAATTTGGCGCTGCAAAGTAGGGTCCCTCGCTTGGCCGTCTGGACGGAGTGACCAGAGACCGAGAACCTCAAAAGTGCTGTTGAGATGGGAGCTGACTCACTGCGTTCTGACTGCCAACGCTGGGATCCAACGAACTTAAGTCCTACAATCTGATCTGGTGAGAAATTCATTTTCAAAAACACATTTGGTCTCGAAGAGGTTCAGATCTGAGGTGGTTCAGCATTCTCCATAGCATTTGGGGAAGTTTAGTCTGCAGGAGTGACTGCGACTAGGTTAGTTTCTGAGATCTGTTCTGAAACACACTCCTTCTGTAAAGTAACTCAGAGGGCTTAGGCTTTAACTGTTTGGGGCAGGCAAACAGATTTTGCAAAGACGTTTGCAATCTTAGCAAGAGTATGCATACTGACTCATAAAGAAATGAGTTCTGGTAAATCCAAACCTCTTTTTTGTTCCTCAGAGTTCCAATGTGGAATAGGTGAGAGAAAGAAATGGTCGTGAGAGTGTTGAATGTCTGGACTCAGAAATATGGGTTTGTCAATGAGAAATTGACTGAAAGATTTGTGTAAAAGATTTGGAAGAATGTGAAACATAGCGCTTTGTTTTTTTTTTAAGGAGTGAATGTATCTTTATTGTTGATTCTGATGCTATTCCGCATCTCTAACCCCTGCGCATGCGCAATAATATATATATATATATATATATATGTATATGTGTATATATATGTATTATTTTTTTTTGGTACCTTAAGTGTTGTATGTATGTCCTGTGCTTTGTCTGTCTCACTAAACCCCAGAACAGACAGTTGATACCCCCCCCCCCCTTTTTCTTTTTTTACTCATTTGCTTTTGGCCAAAGCAATTTTACAGTGATGCGACCTAGATTTTTTTTTTTTTTTTAAACTGTCAGAACTGAAAGCCAGTCCTGATTTCAAAGTTTGTGTTTTTTTTTCCCCTCCTTAAGGTGTACAGACAACAACCATGTACTGTATGCAAATCAGTGAAAACCGGTTTTCCATGGCTGCTGTCACTTTTCACAGCTTCCTGTCTGAGGAACAGGCAGCAGCCATTCCCCCCCCCCTTATGGGACGTCCCCCCTCAGATCTCTAAGCCCAGAGTAAATATGTTAGTCTAAAAAACAAACAAACTGTGACCCTGTTGTTATTCCCGTTGTTGTGATTTTGTACTAAACTTCTCTGTGCTTGAAGCCTCTTTATCTTCTCTTGTCCATGGAGAAGGTCTACACCCCCCCCCCCCCCAAGGCAGAGAAATTAACTGAAAAAGGCTCTTCAAACAGCTCCCACGTTCTTCCTGAGACCAGCAGACACCCCTGCTCACGAGTCAATCACCCAGCATCAGAGTAGACGCTCTACTCCACCTATCACCAGGCAGAAGTCATGTCCTCACCAACAGAGGGGACATCTCAGCTGAAGGAATGAGTGCTGATCGGCCTCTGGCCGCACTCCGAGCTACACGCTGCTCAACACAGTTGCTTCCCTCTGCTTGGTGAGTGACTTTGGCTGAACCTGTGTGCACCGATGACTGCTTTGGAGACTCCCAGGAGACACAGACGATGGCAGCCTGCTGCACTGACAGGCTGTGGATTATTTTGGCTCAAAAATGATCCTAATTTGGATTGTTGTCGTCATTTGGCCCGTTTCCTGGTGGTCAGGAGTTTACTCAAGATTGCTGCATAACAAAAGATCTCACACTGCAGCACCTTTATGTGGTTGTCAGCAGCTCATGACACACACCCCGCCATCACCGCTCTCCAACTGACCCACGTGACTCAATCTGGGGCTCGGATGTCCCACCTGACAGGAAACTCTGGTCAAACACTTTTTTCCCCTTGATGGGAAAACTCATGCTCTGCCTGTAAACTGTGAACTACAAGCTGGACGAATTCATCAAGGACTCTGTGTTTGCCCTAAAAGGACTCTGCTTGCGGACCATGTGTCCTCCTCTGGCTGGCTTTCATTGCTAGCTGGTAACAGCTAAAAGGTCTCTCCTGCTGCGGATTATGACCTCAGTCATCATTGTTGTTTTTTTTTTATGCAGCATTATTCCCTTAAGTCAAGAACTGTCTAAGATGATTCCCATCCAGTTTTTTTTGGATCTGTATACCCCATGTTCCCTCAACAAATCCCATGGACTCTATTTCTAATCCTCCCTCATCGCCTGGATATTATGACGATTCATCAGAATGACTCTGACAACGACTCCTTTGTGTGATCGTCCGTTTTCCAACACTGAATATTATTGTCCATATTCATAAGTCGAACATTGTTTCTGTTTTCAATCATGTTTATGATGGTGATCATTGAATCTCAGTGAATTTGGTGACCTAATGTTACAGTTAATGGATGTTATGGTGTGATTAATATGAAACATATCAATGTTTCATTTATAATCAAAAGAGGGAAATTGTGGTGGAAATTTTTATTTGGTTTATTTCATCTTGTAATTTTGTCATCTAACAATATGTTTAAAAGTGATTTGTCTGTGTCACACGAGACCAAATGTCTGACAAAGGCAAATTACGGGGGTCGGCTGTGGCTCATTGGTCTAGGAAGACACGGCAGGGGTCAGCTGTGACTTCCTAAATTCAATTAGCATCAACTAAATAACTCCTTGATCAAGGGACTTTTTAAAGTTGCTAAACTCAATCAGTCTGTCTAAACAAATGCCTCTGTATAACATTGCTAAATTCAATCAGCTGTCTTGAGACAAATGGCTAAGGCGACTGTCTGCCTGCACCACCACCTGCTGTGTCTACACTCTGTATGCAAACCTGTAACACCTTGCTGTCTGGTATAAAAATCAGCTTCATCTTTGTATCTGCAGAGTCATTAGCCGGCACTCTGCGAGTGGTGGCTGGTGGCTCTCCTTGTGGCCACAAGTATTTGTATGTCTGTCTTTTTTTCTCTGTAATAAATTCTATTCTGATTTTCTCATTGAGATCGGATCTAATTTTTTCCACAACAGAAACCAAGGTGAAATTCAGCCCATAAAAGTTATGAAGAGAATCGGTGAAAAAGGGACAGCCCTAACGGAGTCCAACCTGGAACCTGAAGCATGCCCCGCAAGATACGCCAAAAGGACGTGGTTGAATGGCTTCTCCAAGTCCACGAAGCCCATGTGGACCCTGGTGAGGGTCCAGCGCTGACCGAGCCAATGCTCAACTGTCAGCCAGAATCTCTCCCGCCCAATCTACCAGACCAGAGGAACTGTCCCCAGTGTCCACACAACGGGCCTCAATCATGAAACGTGAGTCGTGACATTGTTACGAACTTTCCTCTGGCCACACGTTGAGCTTTTATTTTTTTATAGGGAGTAAATGTGAATATTCCTCATGCTGGTGTAGACTCTCAGTCATCCAGGTCATGGTGACTCTTAAATGGTTTGAATCAAGGCAAATGTGTTACGGTTCCAAGCCTGGTCGCCAACCGCCCGCCTTCCACTTCTGGCGTCCTTGAGCGCGGCCCACTGCTCCATCATCACTCCTCCATGTAGACACTCAGATCCACCTCTGTTTTCCCTTCCCCTCTGATGAGCAGCCCAGGTGTGGCACTGCACACCTGTTCCCACTCAATCATCACCACCAGTCTCTTCAAAAGCCCTGGATTCAACCTCACTCCTCGCCAAATCTTCCCATAGAAACACCTGGCAACTCGAAACAACTCGATTCCTAACAAACTAGACTTTCTCTTTGTTCCTGAAGACATTTCACCGTCCAGTCAAGAAGTCCAGTTGCCTTCATTCAAACCCTGGAGGATGAATATGGGCTGTTGTTTTTACAATACGCAGATACTTTTAAAGCATGTGAAGAAGCAGGTGCCAGCTGAAACCAGTTCATTATGATGTGAACCGGCTTTTGAAAGCTCCCATTGTCTGCAGATTTATTGATTGAAGCTACAAAAGGAGTCGAAGGTTTGTCAGCCAGGAAACTTCAAATAAACTACAAACAAGGACACTGATGTTTGTATAGGTTTCTTTAGTCTCTTTTTAAGAAGTACACTGAAAGCAAAACTCAACAGTGCCGTTGTCTCCAGCGGAGGCGTGAAGCTGCCTCCATCAGGTATGATTCCTGACCAGGAGGCCTCTCTAGTTGCAGAGACAATGCTGTTCTCTGCAGCAGAAAGCTCTGTCCACAGACAGAAATGCTTTTTTCTTTTTTCATCCAACTTCATATCAAACCATTTTAGCTTTGAGCTTCACCTCTTAACTGCTTCATTGGACAGGAAATACAGCATTAACTATCTCACTCACCTCATCCCAGGCCTGCGCCTCACTGGTCCCTGTCATGGCCGAAGTCTACTGAGAAAGGAAAAAAAAAACAGTTTTCTTTGGTTAAGATTAGCTGCATCAGGCGCATTTAAAAACATGAGACCAGTTTGGTGCTCATAAACGTACCGCGTCTTTCTGGGTGTTTGTGAATCCAGAGTAAGTTTTTAGTAAAAACAGTCATTTATGTGCAGGCCTGCTCTCTGATTCATGAAGTGTTGCACAGACTGGCTGATACACACCCTCTTAAAACACTGTGGAGGTCATTAGTAAGGGGCTACTTAGTCTTAGTCTTTATTTTTTTCCCCCTATTTGGCTTCATTTATTACCTCCGTCAAGGAGGTAATGTTTTTGCTGGCGTTTATCTGTCTGTGTACAAGATAACTCAAAAAGTTATGGATGGATTTTGATGAAATTTTCAGGAGTTGTCAGAAATGTGAAAAGGAAGAACTGACTTCATTTTGGGTGTGATCAGGAAGAAATCCTGGATTCTCGACCACTTTCAAATTTTCAATAACATTGCGGTCAATGGGGCCAAAAATTTTGTTTCTCAATATTTCCGTTAATTATTGCCCAAAACTCATAAAAATTTGACTCAGGGATTGACAATGGAAACATCTATCAAATTTCAAAAGTTCATCCGTTCTGATCCAGAACGTAATCTGTAAATCGCTATATGGGGGAATTGTTGCACTTGCCGGAGGTCTGCGCTCTCCCAGTGCTTTTCTGGTTGTTTAATAAATGACGAGAAAATGTATTTATTGTTGTTCATTTTAGGGCTTATTTGCATAATGCTGAGACCAGAAATGATCAGATGACTCCAGGTGGTTTCTGTAACCCAGACAAGGATGAAAACGGCTCCATACGTCTGAGGATGATCTTCTTTTGGTTCACTCCTTCCTGAGTAGAAACAGGCATTACAGATTAAAGAGAGTTTTGTTTTTTCTTTTTTTAACTTTACAGGGATCACACAATGACGAACTGACACACGTTTTAATATACTGTATGTTTTTGGATTTAAAAGGCTACTTTGCAGCTTTATTTCTGTGTAATACTTTTTTTTTTAATTATTATCATTCATTGCGTGACCTTTCAACCCTCTTCCCTTTAACGCCGCCATAGTACTTCAGTTAATGTGCATCGCTGCTGAGACTTCTGGGATGATTTCCAGATAAACGAGCCTCGTGTGCAGTTTGACTTTGTGGAATCATTGACGTTGCACAATTTGTTCCACATCACTATGAAAATCAAAGCAATTTTGATCTTTCTTGGAATAGTTGGGTTTGATAACCATTAACTTCCATCAATCAATCTATATTATACAGTTTTCACACAGAAAGACAGTAGTATAAATCTGTGCTATGTATAGGGGTGTGAAAAAAACAATTTCGCGATATTTGGCCGCCCGATATAATATCGATTTTCAGCTCCTAATATCTATTTTTTTTCAGGAAAATTCATTTACTTACTTAAATGTGCAAAAACACTAATAATAAACAATAAATAGGTTGTTTTGAAGCAAATAGTTTTGATTTAGTTTGTCCTCTGAATGATCAATATCATCTGAACATATACAGCAACTTGATTTTTTATCTCTACTTTTAATTTTGATATTTACTGGGTAGAATATCGCAATATATTATGATATCTTGATAATATCGTAATGAGACCCACGTATCGCGATACATATCGTATTGCGAGGTCTTTGCCAATACTCACCCCTAGCTACTAAGGTTCATAGAATAAGCTAATTCACTAATAAACTGTTCATAGATTCATATTGTTTCAGTCCCTCTGTCAGTTATTGTCTTCATGCACATGTTTTCAGAGAGCTGCTTGAACGTCTCTGTGTCCTCGTCAGTCGCTGCTGCCACCGTATGACTCCGGGGGTTAACGAAGGTTAGGATCCTCAAAGAGAAAGCATCACACCCTGAGATTAACACGCTCCTGCAGAGCAAAGCTCACAGCTTAGGGAGCAGTCGGCAGCAGGGGTGACAGCTTTATTTCCGTGTGCGGAAAAACACCTCGCATGTAAAATGGTGCGAAGTGGCCAGTATTAATTAAAGCATGCGTGTGCATCAGCGCTATAATTCTTAGCCTGCAGGTGTGGAACCATTAGGGGTTCATTAGAAACTCAGGCATATTTCCATGGCAAGCTGCTAAGCATTAAACAGAGCAGTCTGAGCGACGCCGTGCATTCGTTTAATTCTGCAGGAGCATGCTGTTCAGAGCCTACGACAATAGGAGAATTTATTCAAAAGGCTCCTTGACAACTCGCCGTTGAATCGACTTGTATGACTCGCTCCTTGGTTCACAACTAGACAACGCCCCCGACGCCAGACCGTCCAGTAAATTACGACGCCTCCTTACATTTCAAAGTCAAATCGTCACTCTGATTCAATTATCGATAAGTGGTTTACGGGTAAATTTAACATTTTGGTTTTATGGACTTGACTCATACGGGCACAGCAGCAGTAAAAGGAGACTGAACAATGAGAGCGAACAGTATTGTTCACTGCGGTGCGAAGGGGTTGAAACCAATCCAACATGCACAATGCGCTCTTTTATTTTGCTTTGACTGAGGATTTCCTTTTGATTCCAGTTATGTTCATGCAGAAGACGGTAACCCCTTTACACCAGCTGCTTACCGTAAGACAACCATATAGGAGTTCACATCAAGCATGCGCCCAACTGCATTTTCCAAAATATCACAATTAGGGCTGGGCAATGATTTAAAATTGTTAATTGCGATTAATCGCATTATTTCCCTGATTAATCGGATTGTATATGCAAAATCAAATATTGAATTCAAAAGTTTTATAAAATACATTTTTATTCAAATGTTCTGCTGCCACATGAACTAAAGTGTCATAACATTTGTTGTTCAAACACTTTTAACATCAGCACTTGTCAGTAACACATATTTAATTTAAATTTTATCTTAAAAATATAAAATAAAATAAAGCTTATTGCCACTGCCAGGGTATTAAAGTCATCCTGTTTTTATGAAAAATAAAAAAAGTCTACAAACAAAATCCAAAAAAATGATTGTGTCTCAGCACAATCAGAACATTAAAACAGGTAATTTCTGAGGTAACAGCAGAAACTTTTAACGGGGAGTTTAACTTGTCAGTTGTTATAAATAACCTTGTTTCTGTTGAATCCTCCGTCTGGGAGAACTTTAAAATGAAAATGTCCATGTTAAAGTTCAGTAACTTTATCAATCCGTGTATCAATCATTCTTTCCACTGTCAGTTGTCAATCAAAAATTTTAAACAAATTAAAAAGTGACATTATATTACGTTTTTCGTTTTTAAATTTAACACAAAACAAAACAAAAAAAAAGGTTTTTTTTTTTTAATATTTCAATTTTAGACTTGGATTAAAAATACGAAATTAAAAAATGGGCCACAGGACTGAATTTCTTTTATAATCGAGGACTGGACTTTCTGTTGTCATTACACATCTGTGCCACTAGATGGAGCCGCACTGCAGTAACCAGCTAGAGAACAGCAGGACAGTGAACACATGGAGCAGATCTGATGGAACATGGAGGAATGACGCAAAAGTTCTGTTGCAGTCCAGAATTTTTGTTTTCAGACAGAATTGTTAATATTGCTACCTGAATTGCTACCTGAAACATGAAAGTTCACAGATTTTTACCGTTCTCCATGTCTGTTTTAGCTTTTCCGCATGTTTTTCCGCCAACTCTCTTTCGGTTCCACCGCAGCCATTAACAGACTTTTCAAAATAAAAGCATGTGAGCGACATGCTTTAACGTGCATTAAAATAAATGTCGGCGTTAATAGATTAATGATATAATTACGCATTAACTTGCCCAGCCCTAATCAAAATAGAATGTTAATTAAAAGCTCTTACAAACTCCATAGAGAAGCTTATAAAAAAAAAAAAAGAAGGTCTTGGAAGTCCTTGGGGTTCAAGAGTATGCAACATTAGATTCTGCCAACTCCAAGAAAGAAGCCTATACTTACATTAAACCAGATCGTCTGCTCTGTTATGTCATATGTCCTCCTAACCTACCATTTATGAAAAAAAAAAAAAAAAAACCTTAGTAGCCTAAATAATGAATGTCTTTAATTTCAGAAACATCTCCTTTACTTTCCTGACCAGACGTTTATGCAGTATTTAGTCAGGTATGTCAATATGCTGATGGTGAAGCATAAAAAGATACAGGTGCGCATGATTAATCTCCGTGTTCACGCAGAGTGAAAGCATTTCAGGTTGCTAATAATTCCAATTTTTCCCCGCAGTTAAACTCCAGACTGAGTCTGATGGGAGTCTCTTCTCATTTGCAGACTGTTTTTCATTGAGTTTAGTGCTGGAAGAAGAAAGTGTGACCTCATTCTGATGGCATCGGGTGAGAAGCCACAGAGTCACTGAAGTTATGAAAATCAAACCTGAGGACGGCAAAGTAATTTAAAAAATCTTTGTCAATTTTCTTCCACATTTTAAATTCCTGATACTGGAGACATAGAAAACTGATATTGACGACAATGTTTTTTTTGCAAGTTTGTTAATACAGTATTGCAGCAGCGGTTATAATTTCTGGACATAACTGCGTTTCCATGAGTTAACATTTGTTTCTGTGAGGTCTCTGAAGATGCACAGACCCCCAGCAGCCACTGGAGGCACCCAAGATATAAGGTCTCGTGGAAAATTTGAATACAAGATGCTTCAGATGTGGTGTTAGGTACAGCAAAGAAACTCACAGATGAAAGGGGTCAACACCTTTTATCGTGCACTGTGAGAAATTTTTCCCAGAGAGAAGAGCAACCATACGTTGGGGGGAGACTTCCTTACACCTACTGAAATGTATATTGGAATCAGTTCCTGCCTTTTGCTCTGTCAGACTTCCTAATTCACATACCACAATGTGTATTGAATAATCATTGTTTATTTTTATTCTTACTCTTTCATCTGGCAGACTTCCTAAAGTCACCTATAAAAGAGATGTAATGACGCGTTACTTTGGGCGCAATCCATCCAGCCTGTAGGCTGCATGATTGTGTCTCGCTGTTGCGCTCAGCTTTAAATAAGCTTGGTTAAATTTTGAGCTCTCTGCTGTTGCATTTTGTTAAGGATCTATAATTTTAGTTTGTGCAATTTATGAACAAATTGCCAGAGGTCAACCTCAACATATTTGGAGAGAAAAACCATAATGACCTGTCTTTATCTGTGAAGTACTTCACTAGGATCAACTTAAGTTATCCTTCAGATTTTCACTGTCTGTGTTGTGATCCGAAAAGTCTTTGCAAATTTTAAAGTTAATAAAAAAAATGCAGTTTCTGAGTTTTTCCTTGAAATTTCTGTAGTTTATGAAGTCCTGAGTATGACTTGAACAAATGAGTTTTTACTCACAGTTTGTGACAATATAGACACATTTTTTTGGTTTATTTTTGCGGCTCAAATATGCAGTCATGCTAGCTGAACTCGCAAAACAGTGAATGAACATTAAAAGTCATGTTCGTTTTCTTTGCCAACATGAATTTTAGATTCATAAATCTGTTTTATACTTAAAGTTCAAGGTTAGTGCATTGGCACAGATCATCAGAGCGGATTTAAACTCTGCCGTCGTGGTGGAGTTTTACAAAATAAGGACCCCTAAACGTAATCTGATTTAAGCCCCACAAAAAGGTAGAGACGGCCCTGCACGAATAGACGATGAACTTATCTCCAAAAGGTGTAAAAAAAGTAAAAAAAAAAAAAAGCAAAATTGTAGACGGCATTATTGTTCACAGTAATGGTCATGAAAGCAAGGCAATAGCAAATTCCAGTGGTTTATGAAAAAATACAACAAAATGTTTTTTATTATAGATGTTTCCACAGTTCATACCTTAATTAAGAGATTACTAAATAATTTTACCAAATGCGGTACATAAAAATTCACCAGTCAGCTGCCATGGATGTGAGAAAGTATTTTTGGAAACCGAAAACTGTAAATTTGTTTAATTTTGCTGCAAAGTAGCACTTTCAGCTTTTGGGCCAATGGAGATCGACTCACTTTTGGAGCCAGCCCCTGGTGGCCCTTAGAGGGATTGCACACAACAGCACTTCCCGGATCATATCCTGGATCATCAGTGTTGTGAGCCAGATGTTTCCCCAGATGTTGTCGGTTGCTTGCTGGCACTGCAATCACAGTTGTGTTAAATCAGAAATATCTGCAAGCTCCATTAGTTTGAAATGATCGTCAAAATAACCAGAAGATAGTCAAGATGACGTTCACCGCCGTGAACTGCTCTCGAATGACAAAGCATTGTTGTTAACGCTGCTGATGTTAGTCACACACCATCATCGCTCAGAAGGACAGAGAGGGTGTGGGAGTTAACTCGTATCACTGCTCTTGCAGTTCCCGCTGTCTACAAGGATCATGGATCTCTTAATGTTCATTTGAACACGTCAGCGCAGGTTCTCTGCAGCTCTGGATGCCAATACCTGTTGGATGTGACAGAGAGGGACAAAAAAAGGAGGAGGAATCGCTTCCACCTCCACCTCCCCTGGTGAAAGATCGGGATTGGCCTCAATCCAGACCGTCCATTAGGTCGTCACCAGACCACGACAAGAAAGGCCTGAGCTACTCTACTGAGCAACCGGAGAAAAAGTCCAGTCTGAAACCTTAGTGGAGCTCCTGTGTGATTTTTATTCTTGCACCTTCTTTTCCTTTTCTCAGCGCTGGACTGAAATATTCAGACTTTCAAGCATTTATTTGATGACAAGGATAATGGTTATTACCTCATTGGAAAATCGTGCTCCTGGTTGGTGGGATGGGGAGGTCTTCCATCAAATTACATCTAAACAGCATGTAGTTACGCAGAAAATGTGACAGGTGGTCATTAACGACTTTTTGTTGTTTATTCCAAGATCCATTTTAGTTTTTACAGATTTTCATCTATCAACAGAGTGTTTTCAACATACTTTTGTTGAGACTGCATGCAAAATATCACCACCCTTCAAAATTGAGGCTAATGAGGAAGAACTTTAGAGAGCCATGCAGTGAAGGTCGCCCTCACTCTAGACAAGGAAATATGTAACAAAAGTCAATATGATCTGATTAACGTTGTTTATTTTTCTAATCAGTGTGGTTGCTATCCTTCTAAGTCAACATACACTATGATGCCAAAAGTATTGACTCACCTGCCTTGACTCACATATGAGCTTTAGCTCCTCCCATTCCTGATCAATATGACGTGGCTCCATCTTTGCAGCTAGAACAACTTCAACTCTTCTGGGAAGACTCCTAAACCACCAGGTTTAGGAGTGTGTTTATGGGGATTTTTGTCCATTCTTCCAGAAGAACATTAGGTCAAACACTGATGTTGGACCAGAAGGTTCTGGTTCTCAGTCTCTGCTCTAATTCATCCCAAAGGTCTTCTATCAGGTTGAGGTCAGGACTCTGTCCAGTCCAGTCAAGTTCATCCACACCAGACTCTTCCATCCATGTCTTTATGGATCCTTGCTTTGTGCACTGGTTCCCAGTCATGTTGAAGAGGAAGGGACCAGCTCCAAACTGGTCCCACAAAGTTGGGATCATGGAATTGTCCAAAATGTCTTCAGAGTTCCTTTAACTGGAACTAAGGGGCCAAGCCCAGCTCCTGAAAAACAACCCCACACCATAACCCCCCTTCCACCAAACTTTACACTTGGATCAATGCAGTCAGACCAGTACCGTTCTCCTGGAAACCACCAAACCCAGACTCTTCCATCAGATCACCAGATGGAGAAGTGTGGTTCTTCCCTCCAGAGAACGTTCCTCCTCCTCCACTGCTCTAGAGTCCAGTGGTGGCTGCTTTACTCCACTGTATCTGACTCTTTCCATTGTTCTTGGTGATGTCTGGCTTGGATGCAGCTGCGTCACCATGGAAACCCATTCATGAAGCTCTCTGCTCTGTTGTTGAGCTGATCTGAAGGACACATGAAGTTTGGAGGTCTGTAGTGATTGACTCTGCAGAAAGTTGGTGACCTCTTCTCACTATGTCCTTCAGCATCCTCTGACCCCGCCCCCTCAGTTTACCTGTCCTACCACTTCATGGCTGAGTTGCTGTCGTTCCCAAACACTTCCATTTCCTGATAATACAGCTGACAGTTGACTGTGGAATATTTAGGAGAGAGGAAACTTCACCACTGGATTTGTTGCTCAGGTGTCATCCTGTCACAGTTCCACCTGGAATTATCTGAGCTCCTGAGAGACCCATTCTTTCACAGATGTTTCTAGAAACAGTCTGCATGTCTGGGTGCTTGATTTTATACACTTGTGGACATGGAAGTGATTGAAACACCTGATTCTGATCATTTGGATGGATGAGCAAATACTTTTGGGAATATAATGCACGTTAGCCTTCAGAGACAGTCATTTTTCAGTCACTGCTCCTCAGCTCCATCTTCTTGTCCAGATATGGTCACTTCTGTGTCCAAAACGCCAAACCCAAGGCTACAAGATGGCAGCTCATGACCTAACAGGTTACAGACATGTAAAAAAACATTACATTCTGTTGTAACTTCAGATGAACCACACGCCATGGCATGAAACACTGTTTCATTATTTAATTACCAAAAAATTCAGATGTATACGGTGTGTAAAAAACATTAAAAACGTTGCTTCAGTCCTGGTTTATTGCCACAATCGTACCGAGTTTGATGGTCCAGTTCCAGCCAACGTTGATGCCTGGGCTTCTTACTGGATCGTGTTTGTTAAAACATCTCGACTCTTTTCTTGTTGACCCATTCTGTCGTAGCTTCCCTTGGAGTCACTGACGTGTTGCATGACTCAGTTTCTAATTGCCTCATGTCCGACCCCAGAATACCTCCGTATATAGAAAAGTCAAAGGTCCTAAAACAAACCCCACGGTCTCTCTTCCAACATTGCTTCATTGCTGGTATGAGGTGTTTGTGCTCACACACTTGGTTGATACAATTTGTTCTCAAAGATTATTGCTCGTTTTATTTTTATCCTTGCCATCGTGTTAACACATACTAGATTGTTTCAGACCAGCACACTACAAAAACTTCTTTTATGGAGGTGGCCTCGCTTGTTGATCGGTCAATTAATCAAGTGTATTTAATTAGCAGCAGCTGGCGGCTACTTTCCCTCTTAATTCCTTTGGAAGCGGTAAGGCTATATTTGGTTTCCAAACACTGATTCCACATTTTGGCACAGTCTTTGTTAAATTAATAACGCCATGTGGTGTTGCTCGTCTGAGGTCGCATTTACCTGTTTGTAAGGATGAGATCGTTTTCTTTAATGACCCATTGATACGACTCAGCAGCAGAAATGTTTTAGTAGCACTTCACAAAAAGGATGCAAGTTGTAATTTTAATGAATGAATAACTTTTGCATGAATTATTGCCTGTTAACACAATGCCAAGAGAGAAAGACATAAGCAATGGTCTCAGAGAGGCACTTGTGAAGCACAGTGGTGGAGGGATTATGATGCGGGATTGTTTTGCATCCACTGGGAACCTCACAGTCATCGAGTTGACCATCAGAAGAACATCGTTCCTGCGCTTTTTCAATCTACACGCACGGGTAACTTTTACGAAATGCGAGTTAGCGAAGCGCGTCGACCAGGTTCCTCTTAGTCAAACATCTCAGTAGCTTGAAGCATTAGGCTTAGCTCCTTCAAGGTTGCTTCTACAAATTACAATAAAATGTAAACAAGTGCTCTGCAGACAGGATAGTTGTCCTCCACCAGTTGTCCCTCTGCATTCTTAGAAAAAAAATATAAATATAAATATATAAAAAGATATGCCCAGACCTTGGATTTCGTCCTTTTAGTGGGTTGGTAAATGTCACCACTTTCCGCCTACTTAAATGAGGCTGATATTACATATCCCGGTAATCGACCGCGATAATGAGATGAAGTCAAACATAAACGGTAATCTGTATTGCGTAAAATTTTACCGCGCTTTACTGTTATACCGGTAACCGTTCCATCTCTAGTCCTCACTCTTGGATGAACGGCGTTAGACAGGCGTTAGTCATCCAAAACGAAATGGTCAGCATTAACACGACGATCTGCAAGCCGTGAGGGAAAGGAGAGAACATCCTCTTGAGAAGCGCAAGCTCTTTTTCAAGAGTGCCCTGGTCAAGAGCAACAGCTGTCAGAAAACACGCATAATAAGAATGTAATCATAAAATGTTCACGAAAATTGCAAAAAAAACATCAGCTAAATCCAGTGGTGCGTAAACTGTGGTACGCGTCCCACCAGTGGTACGCAAGCGCTCTCTGGTGGTACGCGGGGGAACGTCATGACTTTCCACATTTTTTCCATATTTTCCCTTTCCTTTTTTAAAATTGGAAACATTGCAAACAATGCATTATAAATGCAACATTTCAAATGGAATAAACATCTCTGTGTGTTTGAAGCTAATTGAGAAGGAAAATATGGCTATATTTTAAAGTTGGTCATCATGGTGGTACTCAGACAGCTGAACAGTTTCTCAGGTGGGACGCAGTAAAAGTTTGAAAACCACTACGTTAAATAAATCACAGGTCCAAGTGAGAAAGTTAAATGGGCAGCACAAGACGCTTAGAGGGGGAAAGGATTCTGCTCTCTGGGAACACCATCATCACTCCGCTCCATCTCCACGCAGAAGATCGCCGCAGTTTCAAGGATTCATCTGGGTGTCCTGGATATATGGACCTGGAAACCTTTCAACTTCTCACAAAACCAAAGACGGCAGGCTTCATCATCTAAGTACCTTTAACTCTGCAGGGACATCAGTGTGGCGCTCCCAAAATATGTATCCCACCACAAAAAGACCGCTCAGGAGCCGCTCGTTGATGACTTCACCATAAACGGTAGAGGTCTGAAAAAAAATCGATTTGGCAATATATCGCGATTTTCGGCTGCCCAATATAATATTATTTTTTCAGCTCCTAATATCGATTTTTTACAGTGGTTACAATGCTGTCAGTATGTTTTAATGGTTACTTAAATGTGCAAAAACACTAATAATAAACAATAAATAGGTTGTTTTGAAGCAAATAGTTTTGACTCAATTTGTCCTCTGAATGATCAATATCATCTGATGAACATATGCAGCAACTCGATTTTTCATCTCTACTTTTAATTTTGATATTAACTGGGTAGAATATCGCAACATATTGTGATATCGTGATAATATCGTATCGTGACCCAAGTATCATGATACATATCGTATTGCGAGGTCTTTGCCAATACTCACCCCTAATATACGGCGTTGTTTTTCAGAAGCAATCACTATATATAAAGCGGGTTTCTGTCCAAGTATGGTTTATTTAAGAAAACAGTGCTTATTACATGACCAAACTGTAGTATTTAGCCCTAACTTTTCTTCTTTTTTGTTTTTTTTTTATAACTCTAGTACAAGTCTATCCACAGGACCCACCTAACAGAAACATACATTTTCATGTGGGCCGTCGGTAATTACAAAAATTCGAGTGTCTCCAAAAATAAAAATTACAGCTGATGACCAAGATAAATAGATAAATACACAAATAATTCAATCAAATGTAATCAATCCATAAATAAATAGAACAATAAATAACATTCAAAACATCTTTGGCCAGACTCGGGCCACGTCTTCTCCCCACAGAGCTGGAGTTGATGCCGTCGCCAGCGGGAGCACGTTGACTGGATCGGCTTGATCGATGGGGATCTTAGAAACACCGCTGGACATGTGCCATGAAGTAGCAAGTGGAAAAAAAAAAGAAGCAAAAAAACAATTATATCGAGGCACTTTAAAGGATGTTCCAAGGAAATGTCAACATTTCCGTGCGTATTTCCCAAGAGGAAACAAAATATAAGACGAGAAAATTGAATGTCTGCTCATCTAAAAAGGTGTTACCATATGTTCCCTCTTTTCATTTTTTTATTAAATTTTTTTTTTACAATTTTGGGACTGAGTGTGATAAAGTACATCCTAAAGTAGAAAACGGTGAGCAGGAAAAAAAAAAAGAAAAAAGAAAGAAAACACATTACATTGGACGACAGTGATGATTAAAAAGTTGTGTGACGCCAGCCAAAGGAACGCTCTTTTTGTTTCGGTTTTTTTTCTTCTTCGTGTGTTTGGAGTCTGTGAACAACATCAATGCGTGTTCTCTGTGTTTGTTGAGTCCGACTGGGTTTCCGACTGTTCCCCGAATATCCCTGCCAGCGTCTTAAAGCGGGGCCCCCAGTCACTGAGGTAATCGTAGTCCTCCAAGTCTACCGTGAGGGTCTCGATGGAGCTGAGGGACTCGGCCACGGAGCCGTCCCCCTCGTAGGCGTACGTGGCCAGGGAGTCGTAGGGCGGCGCCGAGTTGTCGGCGTCGTGCTCTTGCAGCCGCTGGTCGATGAAGTCCCGGATGTCTTCGCTGCCCTGAGAGGCGGGCGGCCTGGGGCCTCGGTTCAGCTCCGGTTTGACGTCCCTGCGGTACAGGTTCTCCTTGACCACCTTGGGGTTGCGGAGCGTCCCCATGTCAAACGCGTGCGTGTCCTCCTCGCCTCCTCCTTCGTCGTCATAGTGGATCACGTTATCTCGGATGTCCTCTTTGGACGACATGAGGGTCTCCTTTTTCTTCTGTCGTCTCAGGCCCACGTAGAGGACCACGATGACTGGGGAAACAAATCAGGAAAATTGCATGTTAGACCACGACACATTCCACTTCGCTGTGCCTTGGAGCTTTACTTTGGATCAAAGCAGAGCCCTTTTTGAAGAACGGTTTTGATGATTCGAAGCTCTCAACATACGAAGGTCTTTAGATTAAAGCTGTGGTTTGTTTGACAGCTGGTGAGACATGCTTTTGGCATGTCCGCCGCTTTAGCCCTGCTCTAGAAGCATATTGGACACTTTTCCCTTTTACACTGAAGCCTGACCTACTGGAGAGCTCGTACAAGGGCGCCGACCTTCACTAACTCTGTTTTCAGTGTTGGCATGTAGGAAAAAAAAAAAAATTATGTTGTGACATCCTTTGCTCTCACAAGGAGAATGTATTCAGCGCCTGACTCTAATGAATCTTGGTGCTTACCCCGACAACAGCACTTTTTAAAAATGTTTACACTGTCAACCGTATTGTAATCGTTCTCTCTCTGCAGTGAAATCGCTTTGAAAGTGCCATCAAATGAGAGACACTAAGTGCTGGCTTCCAAAACAACTGGAGTTCCACAAAATGCACATTCAAAAGCATCAACTACTTAAATAAAAATATGAAATTACCTCCGGTCATGATGGCGTTATTAGCTAAAGTCACTCTTGATCAGCATGCTGGTGGTCCTATCGAGGATTATTCCAGAACATAAACTAGAAAAGCACTCGGGGAGCGCAACAATTCTCCCATATAGCGATTTACAGATTGCGATAAAATCCGCCTTCTGGATCCGGATCAGCCTTTGAAATTTGATTGAGGTTCCCATTGTCAATCCCTGAGTCAAATTTCTAGAGTTTTGGGCAATAATTAACGGAGATATTGAGAAAGAAAATTTTGGGCCCCAATCAGTTCTTCCTTTTCACATTTCTCCTGAAAATTTCATCAAAATCCATCCATTACTTTTTGAGTTATCTTGTACACAAACAGACAGATAAACGCCGGCAAAAACCATAACCTCCTTGGTAGAGGTAATAATAATATTTATCATCAGATTTGTATTGATATCCAATTATAGCTTTGAGTATCACCCTTTTCTCAAATGTGCCGTACATCTGTCCATACTGAACATCAACGCAGATGTTCAATTAGCCAACGGGATGAAGCTGCCGCTTCTGCTGGCGCAGTACAAATACTCTCCCAGTCGTACAACCCAGCTTGTTGACATGGAGCATGAAATATAAACTGGACATAAAGTAAAGGTTTTATAATAAAAACAAACGCTAAGAGCTTTAGAAAAACCAGTGCAAAGAACCACATGGCTAACCGTCATTCCTCATGTAGACATACAGTGGTACCTCTACTTATGAACGTCTCTACATACAGAATTTTCAGGCTACAACACATCTCAACGGGAAAATAATGCCTCTTGCTACGAAAGAAATTTCAGGAATACAAAAGGCAAAAAAATACAGTACGTGCTGCTACTTGCAGCTCCCAGAGTTTACCGAACGCAAACATACTTGTAGCTGCTCTGCCATTGGCTATCGGTTAGCATCTTCCTGGCATCCCTTTGACATTTTAGGAAAATTCCATGAAGTTTCGGAATTCGTTGAAAAGAATCATCCCAGAAAAAGTGTTCACTAGTTGGCAAACATCATCATAATTAATCGCTCATTATGATGATGTTTGCCTTGCACATTTGTGATTGTTAAAAGCCGACAAAAGCAAACGTCCATGGATCGGTTCTTTACAAAACGTCAGGCAGAAACCACTGCTGAGAGAGAACATGAACCAAAGAAGGTAAAAGGTGACAACGATCAGTACGGGTATGTTTCATAACAGAGACCTCAGAACTGGACTAATGTGGTCGTATCTCCTGGTTCTAGTCAGGACCAGTGCAGAGACCTCAGGACTGGACTAATGTGGTCGTATCTCCTGGTTCTAGTCAGGACCGGTGCAGAGACCTCAGAACTGGACTAATGTGGTCGTATCTCCTGGTTCTAGTCAGGACCGGTGCAGAGACCTCAGGACTGGACTAATATGGTCGTATCTCCTGGTTCTAGTCAGGACCAGTGCAGAGACCTCAGAACTGGACTAATGTGGTCGTATCTCCTGGTTCTAGTCAGGACCGGTGCAGAGACCTCAGGACTGGACTAATATGGTCGTATCCCCTGGTTCTAGTCAGGACCAGTGCAGAGACCTCAGGACTGGACTAATATGGTCGTATCTCCTGGTTCTAGTCAGGACCAGTGCAGAGACCTCAGAACTGGACTAATGTGGTCGTATCTCCTGGTTCTAGTCAGGACCGGTGCAGAGACCTCAGGACTGGACTAATATGGTCGTATCCCCTGGTTCTAGTCAGGACCAGTGCAGAGACCTCAGGATTGGACTAATGTGGTCGTATCTCCTGGATCTAGTCAGGACCAGTGCAGAGACCTCAGGACTGGACTAATATGGTCATATCTCCTGGATCTAGTCAGGACCAGTGCAGAGACCTCAGGACTGGTCTAATATGGTCGTATTTCCTGGTTCTAGTCAGGACCAGTGCAGAGACCTCAGGACTGGACTAATGTGGTCATATCTCCTGGATCTAGTCAGGACCAGTGCAGAGACCTCAGGACTGGACTAATGTGGTCGTATCTCCTGGATCTAGTCAGGACCAGTGCAGAGACCTCAGGACTGGACTAATGTGGCCGTATCTCCTGGATCTAGTCAGGACCAGTGCAGAGACCTCAGGACTGGACTAATATGGTCGTATCTCCTGGATCTAGTCAGGACCAGTGCAGAGACCTCAGAACTGGACTAATATGGTCATATCTCCTGGATCTAGTCAGGACCAGTGCAGAGACCTCAGGACTGGACTAATGTGGTCGTATCTCCTGGATCTAGTCAGGACCAGTGCAGAGACCTCAGGACTGGACTAATATGGTCATATCTCCTGGATCTAGTCAGGACCAGTGCAGAGACCTCAGGACTGGACTAATGTGGTCGTATCTCCTGGTTCTAGTCAGGACCAGTGCAGAGACCTCAGGACTGGACTAATATGGTCGTATCTCCTGGATCTAGTCAGGACCAATGCAGAGACCTCAGGACTGGACTAATATGGTCGTATCTCCTGGATCTAGTCAGGACCAGTGCAGAGACCTCAGGACTGGACTAATATGGTCGTATCTCCTGGTTCTAGTCAGGACCAGTGCAGAGACCTCAGGACTGGACTAATATGGTCATATCTCCTGGATCTAGTCGGGACCGGTGCAGAGACCTCAGGACTGGACTAATGTGGTCGTATTTCCTGGTTCTAGTCAGGACTAGTCTGAGTTCTAGTCTGGATGTACTGCAGCTGTCTTACAGCTGGTTCAGGGTACAGTGAGTAGGCAGTTACAGTAGTCTAACCTGGTGTCTGCTGAACGGCAATTTATAAAAGAAGAACAAGACGGTGAAAAACAAAAAAGAAGAAAACAAACTGCCTCTGATGGTCGCTGTGTTTCTGTTTGCATACACTGCAAAGGGAAGTGATGAATGAGAAGAGACAACTCAACCTTGTAGAGGACATTAAGATGACTGAACAGCACCGTCTCATCCAAACAGCACCAATTCAACACATCCACCCAGCCAGCAGTTTTTCAGGGCCACGCTGAAGTACATAACCCCCACCAGCTACCAGGGGCATGTTTTGGCCCATAGAGATTACCAGAATTCTCATTGTGGGCTGTTCCTGATAACAGAGACACACATCAATGACTTAAGAGGCCACACAAAACTACCCTGAACCTTTTTCTAATGGAAATGAGCATTTAGTTAGCTCCCCTTGGAGGCCTACTGTTAATATTAGCTTAAAGGGAAATAGAGGCAATGTGCTGGTTATCCAGTCACCTGCTGTGAGGCATGGATTGCAAATAAAACTGTGTAACAGTCAAAATGAAACTCCACAGAACTGGAAACAGGAGAAGATGGCGCTCTCTTTGGCTGTAAGGTAGGATCATGACATGGACTTTTAAAGGCTATAGGTTTAAGATGGTATAATGTTAGCAGATGTGTTTTTTGAGGGGGGATTTTGCATGATTGGTTTTGTGTCTTTAACTGACACCCTGACTTTCCATCTCTCACTGAGACAATTTGTCAAGGTTTCATTTTTATAACAAAGGACCTGAAGGGCTTCACTTCCATCAGGGGTTTATTGGCTTATTAGTAGATTACAAGATGCCAACACACAGAGCGGAGATGATGAACATTAAATTCCACCAACGAGCATGTGAACATGCTGACATTTGCCATTAACTCAGAGCCCAACTGCTGAAATACAGAACCGACATCGTGGCTGTAAATGACTAAAGCCCATTCAGACATCTGGGTCACGTGCAAGAGCACTGATTACTTCAATTACGCACTTTGTACATCTCCGTTTAAGTTTTTAAATGGACCTAGACTATGTTTCGTCCAAATCAATCCCTATTTGGATCTGGTCTCGTGGCCATCTTGTGCACTGACAGATGGCCAGCAAAATAGCCAGCATAAAAGCTGTGGACATTATTGGAGGTTAAATTGTGCTGCTGACAATAAAACCAATGCAACAGTTTGTTTATTCACACCACCCACCAGAGATTTCCTGGGATTCTGTATATTTTCAGCCACTGTGCTGTTTTTCCACACACAGCGGTTGCAGTAAATTTTCATCGTCTCCTTCTCTCTTGTCAGTGCAATCTGTCTTTCTCTGTCTATCTCCCCTTGTGTCCCCTGCTCTGTCTACTCATTGAATAATGCAGTAAAATATGTGTTTGTCCCCTGGATTTGTGATATACGGCTGCACCTCGGAGGGGAAGCAATGGCCAGAATAACTCTGCAATCAGTCAGAGAAATGAAAGAGTCCAATAAATACATTCAGACCGGGAAGGAAAAAAAAAAAAAGAGAAAAAGGCCTGAATCTATCTCTTCCTTTCAACCATTCTTTACATAACTTCCCCTCTGCTTTCCTTCACTCACCAAGTATGCTATCTCTCTTTTGTAGTATGCCAGCTCCCCCTAGTGGCACCGTTGCAGACTTCTGCTGCACAGGTTGAAAGTAGGGCATCCTGCTTGAACACACTGTCACTAAATGAACCCAGTCCTTATCAGCATGAGGACAATGACAGTGCAGATGGGAGCCTCCTTTTTTTTTTTTTTTGGTTTGATTTACATCATTGTTTCTTCTTCACAGTGACAACTGGGTCAAATCCTGCAGAGAAACTGGCTCCACAGAAAAGGTTCACACTCTTCCCGCCACTTCCCCTTTTCAGGGACGGCGTGACAGTTTTGGCGACGACCTCGGCCTCAGGGGTGCATGTCAACCCAACTCTGAAGGCGGGGCTTCAGACGGAGGGAAGACGCCGCCGCAGCCCGCCGTGTGCTTTTATGTTTTACAACACATAAAACACAGAGGATATCTCGCATTAATGCATTCATGAGGGCGATAAAGTAGAATTAATTATGAAGCATAGTTAGAATTTAAGAGTGGATTCTTTTGTTGGGCCATAAATACAGAGGGGGGGATGGAGAAAAGCAAATACAGCTGGACTCAGAGGTCAGGGCTCCCCTTGACTCCTGGCAGAAAATGGAAACTTTTACAACCGCTAATCCCACATTCATAATTCAGGAAATGATGTCATAAACCTACATTTACTTCTCCATAACTATGCAGACGAGTTCAGACGTTAATAACGGAGAATCAAGGGGGAGTTTTACCGTCTTGACCTTGTGGGAAGCGTAAAAGCTGGACGACGGGACGCAGGCATGGAGCAGATAAATTAGATTTAGTTTATAGGGCTGAGCAGCCTTCCCCTCAGTCTTTAACATCTCATTGAATAACCAAATTCATATGGGTTCCTTAATTAAATGCGGACACGCTTGGAGAGATGCCAGTCTGCCTTTAACGGTCATCTTTAATGGCTAAAAAAAAAAAAAAAAAGGGAAATATGCATTCCAGCCAAGTGTTAGAGGAGACACCAACCTGTGTAAGCAAGTATTGATTTTAGTGTCTAAAAATAAGCTTGAATTCAAGCCCTGAAGAGACAGACAATCCTCACCGTTTAAATGGGAGGCTTCTCGTCTGAGGTGTCTAGTTGCTTCCCATTTAAACACTTTGAGTTACAGAAAAATCCCAACTCGACCATGAGGGCACGTTTCAAATAAATTGATCTCCACAGGCGCCAACAGTGAAACGGAAAAGCTCCGCCAACGCTCCGCCTCTCCATCAAGTTTCAATAAATGCATCTCGGTTTCGTCTGTATTCTCGCTGACAGACGGATCCGAATCTTGAACTCTGGAGGCAGCTCAAATCGCCAATAGGACAAGGAATAGTTGTGAAATAGAAATGTCAGTAGTTTGACATTTGGTAAAATGTCAACCCCTCTCTTTTTGACAAGAGTTGGGCGAGGAGATCGATACCGGCCTCCTGAAGTCTTGTTGTCGCTGGGAGATTGCCAGACAACCAGGGGAGGCTGCAGGATGTCACTGTGCACGTCGCCAAGAGACGGATCAACGCATCACAAAACTACAACAACAAAAAACATAAAGTGGACAGAGATCAAACAAATGAAATGTTTTGTGATGGGAGTAAGCTCATCTTTATACTATTTGCGTGTAGATTCAATTCTGGCCCATTGGGTGGCGGTATGCATTGTGACGCAGCCTATAAATGTATAAGTCGCAGAAGAAAAACTTGCCGTGGGCCGTTTATTATGTCCGAGAATGACGAGGCACCAAACTGTTTCACATAGCAACTTCACTTTACTTCAACAAGTGAGAGCAACAACAACCAGAAAATAACTCAGAGAGCTCAGACCTCCACCAAGCGCAACAGTTCCCCCATATAGCGATTTACAGATTGCAATAAAATCCACTTTCTGGATCAGATCCAGATCAGCCTTTGAAATTTGATAGAGGATCCCATTGTCAATCTTCAAATTTCATGAGTTTTGGGCAATAATTAACAGAGATATTGAGAAACAAAATGTTTGCCCCCATTGACCGCAATGTTATCGAAAATCTGAAAGTGATCCAGAATCCAGGAATTCTTCCGGATCACACCCAAAATGAAATCAGTTCTCTCTTTTCACATTTCTGACAATTCCTGAAAATTTCATCAAAATCCATCCATAACTTTTTGAGTTATCTTGAACACAGACCGACAGACAGATAAACGCCGGCAAAAACATAACCTCTTTGGTGGAGGTAACGGAATGCACAGGCTTAACCAATCGAACTCTTAAGTCACGCACGCATCACAACAAAGGCAAGGCAGTAGAGTCGAGTGCAGCACAATCGATCATGTTAATAGACATGCATACATAACACCTTTAAATCGTGAAGACGCAGAAGAAGTCGTGGTGGAAGAGGGGTGATTCAAGCGACGGAGAAACGGTCAGTGCGAAGGTAAAATGGTGTCATTAGAAAGTGTCATAAAGTCATAAAGTTCTACCAGCCCATGTCTGTATCAAATCTAGATGCTCATCATGTCCAGAGACGTGTTGTCCTGCTGTTAATGTACGTTAGCCGACAGGAACCTGTTGAGATGCTGCTGAAATATCACCTACATACATCGGCTCTGCTTCTGTTCACCCCTTTACACGGATGAGTGTAGAAAAATACTTTCTAAAGAAAAGACTTCGTCTTGAAGAGGAGCTAGTATCCTTATCTGTATGTAGTGTTTTCAATTTAAGCTTTGTATGTGTCAAAGTGTTGGTTTTGACTCCAGAAATAGATCCTTGACCTGTTTATACCTTTCGATTACTGCTTTTAAGTCCTTATGCTAAGCTAACTCTCCTTGTTAATGACTCTCGTCTCGACACTGAGCGTGTTCTCATCTAACTCTGTGCCACAAAGCTCATTTGCAAATTTCACACAACTCATTTGAAAAGGCAGGAGGCCATTTATCTTTTTAAGATCACAAGCGACTGTCAGAAATGCTAACGGTTCACTTTCATGGCCTTTTTGTCGCTCCAAAAAGTGCATGGGGCTAAAATCAAAAGGATGCCAAAGGCGATACACGTTCTGTTTTAAATTATGAATATTAATGGTAAAGATTGTTTTTTTTTTTTTTTTTAATGCTGGAGGACAACAGGTCTCACCTAGTAATATGATGATGCACAGGAAGTATTGCAATCAGAGCTCCTGTGCTGAGACCCACGGGGAGAAAGATGGCCTCGGCGCTGCACGTTAGCAAGGAGCCGTCCGACTCGCAGCCGCACACTCGGATGGTCAGGGTGCCCGTGCTGCTTTTAGGTGGGTAGCCATTGTCCTCGATCACAACGGGGAGGAGATAGATCTCCTGCAGGCGCCGCCTGAAGCCGATTCGCTTCGTCACTATCCCAGCCGTGTTATCTGGAAGACGAGAAACAAAGAGGCGTTAATCATTTTTAAAAAAGAAAACAAAACAAATAACTCTTCATGTGAAATTAGGTTTAAAGAGTCGTGAGAACTTGCTGGAAAAGACCTGAAGTTGTGAGGCGACCGCTCATCCCTTGATCTGTGCAGGTTAGAAAGCGTTCCGACAAAGTGAAAGAAAATATTCCTCCCAGTGAAATTTCACATCAATCAGACGATCCTCTGAGCTCCATCACAAGTCTGGAGGTCCAAGTACAGAAAAGATGAAACTTTTCTGTGTCTGATAACACTGTTTGATATCAAATACTCTCCAAATGTGCCTCTCAGAACGAGATGAGAAACAGCTACACATCAAAGGCTCGTCTTATCAAAGTTCTTTCTATTTTACACCACTTAGTTTAAAGGCTGCAGGTACCCGACCACACCCTGATCACAGCGGTTGCTCTCTTCTGAGGGGATTTATTGTTATTTTCCAATATCTTTATGCACTAGGGGAAAAAAAAAATCGATTTGGCAATATACAAGTGATCCCTTACTTTTCGCGGTTAATGGGGACCGGCACCCCCCGCGAAAATCAAAATTCGCGAACTGGAGCCTGAGCCCCCCCGAGCCTAAATAATGCGTTTAAAATATGTTTAAAAACCCCAAAAAGTAGTGAGACACTGCAGCGAAACAAGACAAAGGCTCAACTGTGGTCTTTCTGTTACCTTCACAGCCTCTGGTCTCTGAACCGTAGTAACGAAACCGCTGGTATTGTGCTATTTTTGGCTTGTAATTAGCGGCTAACACGCTAACAACAACAAAAGAAACAGTCCGGTTTTCTCTGCATGGAACGAGCACTTTATTCTGGCACTGCAGGAACTTGTAACATCACACAGGTTGTATTGTTGGGCTCCTGTCGGTTAACAGAGAATGTAAATCTATACACGCTGGGCTGCTGTTGATGCTCACTACACTTTTCATTTAACTCCATTTTGTTTGCCGTCCCACGACACACACACTACATTACCCATAAGGCCACACCTTTACCCATAAGGCTACCTTCTTAAAGGGGCCAGACTGGCTCACAACATTTCTTCGCTGTGAGAGAACGCGCACAACATCCTGTGATGTTTCCGCGATTTTTAAACATTTTTAAAATTATGTTATATATTTCTGAAAAATCCGCGAATAACTGAAACCGCGGAACTTAAACCGCAAATTGGCGAGGGATCACTGTATTTCGCGATTTTCGGCTGCCCAATATAATATCGATTTTTCAGCTCCTAATATTGATTTTTTTGCAATGTTGTCAGTATGTTGTAATGGTTACTTTAATGTGCAAAAACACTAATAATAAACAATAAATAGGTTGTCTCTGAATGATCAATATCATCTGATGAACATATACAGCAACTTGATTTTTCATCTCTACTTTTAATTTTGATATTAACTGGGCAGAATATCGTAATATATCGTGATAATTTTGATATTGCTAGGTCCTCGCCAATACTCACCCCTATTGTGCACTCAGTGTCACTCTGGAGATATAACAGAAAAGCTATGATAGATAATGGATAGGGGGGAGTAAAACCACATCAGGGAACCGACTTGAGAGGACAGCCTGAGGTGCGAGTACGGCAAGTTGAATCCAGGGCGACAACGTATGCATGGGAGCGGGAACCTGTCAGGTCGAACCTGCCCGCTCCTGTCTGCTGCAGCCACGCTGTCTGACCCCTGTCAAGCCGGGTTTCGCAGCGCCGGCGGAGCCCAGCACTTCCTCCTGACAGAAGGTCAGGCGCGTTAACACACCTCGCATGTTGCGCACAGCCGCGATTTCGTCCGTGGCCTCCCTCTCCATCTCTTTCGCCGAACCTGTCTGCAGGGAGCCCGTGGCGTTTGCATTCGCTGTCTCTGCCTATCAGATCGCGCCCCGCATCGAGAGAGTGCGTTTCCAAGGCTACGGGCAGCCAGGAAGCAGCAAGACGGCGTGTCGAAAAGGTAAAAGTGGATCGGAGGTTCGGACCCGGGCTTGTCAGGAATGGTGAATGCATTGGTTTCCCTGGATTCATTCAGTCATGTCCCAGTTTTCACTGCACATCTCTCTAGTTGGACTTCAAAGCGCTTGGCCAGAGCGTGCAGCAGTGTCATATAGTATGTGGCCTTATCACATGACTGCAAGCAGATGCACGCCATACTTATAAGTATAATTGATCTTGTGTTACACTTCTTTACCCTCTCTGAAGTTTTTATTATTCCTTTGGTGGCCAGGTAATTGCATGAGGAAACTGAAAACTGGTGCACTTTACTTCTTTTTAGACCTCGGAGGTCTGCACCCAGAGGGAGCGCCAGCCGTGGAGACGCAGGGGTCTCTGACTGATGGCAACGCTGCCCACAGGTGTAGAAAGTTTTTTTTTTTTTTTCAAGAAAAGAAAGACAACACGTAAACAGACAACAGATTTTTTGCTGTCTCATTGTGATTTCTTCTGATGGAGGTGGAGCTGATTAGCACTGAGCAGGAACTGCTTTTGTTGCAAAAGACAAGACGAGATCGAGAGAGGAGACGAGTACGGAGGTGGCATATACGTCCACCGAACAAGAGGAGGCTGATGTTCAACCTCTGAAGGAAATTAAGAAGGAGATGCTCTTCAGATGTTAAATATGCTCGTCTTGTAGTTACCTGAGATGTTTCGATACCCGATTCCGATTTTTGAGCTGTGGGTATCGGCTGATACCAACTACCAATCCAATATGACATTAAAAGAAAATTGTACCATGCCTGAATAATGTATACAGTCATGGAAAAAAATTATTAGACCACCATTTTTTCTTCACTTTCTTGTTCATTTTAATACCTGGTACCACTAAACGTCATCATGTGACTAAAACAGACAGAAAAGAAAACACTGAATGCATAAAAGCAGTGTTTTTGGCAGTACAACGCCATAGCTATTGATGTAAAAACTTAAGTGATTTAGGTTATAATCAAGAAAACCATGGAAAATGGTAAGATATCAGCTCTTAAATAAAACTCTTATGAGCAATCTTTGTGGTTATCGTTATGTTTGTCCAAACAAATGTACCTTTAGTTGTACCAGGCATTAAAATGAACAAGAAACTGAAGAAAATAAGGGTGGTCTAATTATTTTTTCCATGACTGTATATCATTGTTGTAAACATGAATAAATAAAGCAAATCCAAGCCATTTTTGTCTATATTTCCAAATACAACAGTATAAAACAGTATTGCAAAATGCAATGGTAGTAAAATAAATTTACTTTGTAGTCGTTTTATAACGTCTTAAAAACTTAACAGTCAGTTACAGCTTTATTCACCTCACATTTCGTTGCGCTTTAGTGGTACATTTACTGCGAAAATTCATTGAACGATAATTCGAAGCGATAATTTGCATGATGGCATCGAAGAATGCAGTGAAATTTTAAGGGCTTGAAACCAACAAACGAACAAATTTTCACCGAAAATTTGAGGGCAGCGAATTTTTGCCAAAATTCGACAAATTTGTTTTTGCTGGCAGTGTAAGCGAAGTTACCAGTAAAAAAAAATCATTAAATATAAATTACTCGGCTAGAGTCGCCCCCATGTGGCCAGATGTGGCATTGCTGGCATTTTTGGCAGTATCGTAGCAATTTATGACACTGGTATCGGAATTGGAACAACAGTAGTTGTTACGTTGGGAAACTGGAACAGCGGTTCTGGAAATGACGTAGCGGGCAGACCAATTGGAGGCTGGCGCCATCTGAAAGGTCTCCGTCGTTTTCGACGGATAGTTAAAAAGCTGGGGAGGTCTCCATCATCTGTCGGAAAGCTGGTGGGATTTTTTCCATTCAGTCCTGGACCCATATTTCCAGGTTCATTTTTGTCAAATTCAACAAAAGCCCGTGTTGGTGGTAAATAAGTATCAATAATCTCCCAAAAACCCGCCATCACCTACACTGCTTTTGTTTTCCCAGCAGAGATTAATTAATTAATTAATTGTCTTCATTTGTCATGTAAAGAGACCAAATTTAGGGTCTTTTTTTTGGAACTTTAGAGGATAAATATACATCTAACAGTGTTGTCATAGAAAGGCAAGAATACTTACTCCCAAAGTCTCGTATTGTGAAATTCTTATTCTTGATATCTTCCTTTGACGTTCTGAAGGAGAACTGTTGTCCAGCATTTGCTAAATCCTGGTCTTTTGCACTGAAGGTTTGAATCACCTGAAAGAATAAAAAAGGACAGTCACAATAAATAAACACATTAAAAAATCTGTTTCGACATGAATTTACTTTTAATTTTATTTCATTTTATTGATTTATTCCAGACATGTCAAAACAATCTTTTAAAGCATAGTCAATTTTAACACTATCATGAATCTATGTATCTGAAAATAAATATATTTATAAAATATACAATAATGCATAAATGAGTATACACTGACACATGTGCATAACCATAATTTAGAAACATATAGAACCTCTTGTAAATAAATCTAAATATTAAATGAACATACCCCCCCCAAAAAGAAGAAATAAAAAATAAACAAAATGTATACCCTTTGTATACACACCGATCTATATACATACACATACATACCAATATGCAAAACACATATCTAGTTTAACATGTCTGAAAAGGGGTAGGGAGAAGTAAAACTTATTTAATCCTACCCCTTCTCCAATGTTCCATGATTACCCTTATAATTTATCCGGTTTTTGAGGCCTTATCCTAAATTTTAGTTGTAATTTCATATCCAGATAGACATAGACATCAAACTACATACAGATACATACTGATACACACACATACACACTACAGTACATACTACAATATATACTATAGTATATAGTATATACTACAGTACATACTTTCATTATTGAGTTAAAACTTGCAGTCAGAGTTTGATGCATTACTCCTCTTGAGTAGAGGACTGGTAGCCTTTGCACCATGACATACAGAAAAATGGTGTGTAGATTTCTATAAGTGGAAGATGAAAAATATTCAGCGCTGAACAGAAAGTGCCAACCACTCCTGAGCAGACCCGTCAGAGCTGAAACCAGCCAGTGAATTGTTCTCCCCGTCACTGTGGATGCAGCCACTGAGCACTTGATTGAAAACTTGCTGAAATTTCGACACCGGCTCGCCGCCGTGTGATGGATTAACTTCATTTAAAACCGCTGGAGCCTGCTCAAACAGAGAGCGGTTGCTGTGCGTTGCACCTATATTTCAGCACGTCTCAGATGAGCGCGGGGGCAAGTCGGAGAGAGGGCAGTTCGGTTCGGCGTAACACCCGGTTTTATCTACTGCTAACACCGCGCGTTGCCCACCAGGCCGCTATCTTCTCTGCAGTAGCGACACGCAGGTAGCTGATTCCAGCATCGAGCGTTCACTGCCAAGCGTTTTCCCCGCTGTCTCAGAGCTCTGCGTGGTACCGGCTGTTCTTCCAACGCAGCTGTGCAATCCGTCTGCTCCCCCTAACCTGTTTGACACCTCACACCCCAGCCCCGGATCCCCCCCCACATGCAGGAGCCACTAATCAGCCCTCCTGCCTTGTTACATCAGCCTGACTGTGTTGCTCTCTCTGTTTCCCCTCTCAGTATTTGAATAAAAATCCCTGCAGGGGAGTAAACGTGACACTCGGTGTGATTAGTGCTCTGTTGCGCTTCCTCACAACGGAGAATCACATTATTGATTCCCTGCAGCCAATTAGCTTCATGAAAAACAAAAACCACCGCAGCAACCTATTACTTCAATTAAAGTTTAATCTATTCTTTTTTTAAATATATATTCGTAAATCAGTACTATTAAAAAATAATAGAAAGTGTCCAGGGGCACAATGTTAAGCCTCAAGCAATACCACACTTGTCCACGTGGGGGCAGCGTGTCACGGGGAAGTTCAAGTGTCAAGCCTTGCCGTAAGATGTAACAAACTGCACCTCTAGTGGGACAAAGTGGTATTGCAAGAAGTGCTGGACCACAGCAGCAAGACAGAGCAGTAGAGGTCTTTACTGGTCCACTCTCATGGACCCGAACCCGAAAGGACCCGTGAAAATTTGATCCGAATCCGACCCGATCCGAGTCTTTAGTTTCCGACTACGAACCGAACCGAGTTACCCGAATAGAACCGAGACAATCCAGCCCATAGTTGTTCATGTTAAAAGTTGTCTAGCATTGAATAAAACTTGATTTTCTTACCTAAAGTTGTCTTCTTCTACCCGGTTCAGTAGCTACATAGGCTACGTGACGTAAAGAACAATAAAGCCACGCTGTTATTTTCTTTGCGGATACAGATGCTATTTGTAGCAACTGCTAATGCTAATAGCCTACACCGGTCAGGACGTGTCGTGAATATGTTCTCTCATCCTTGGGTTTTCGGGTTGTTGGGTTGTTCCGAAGACCTCTACATTGAATTGTACTAATTCTGTGTAACAATACCAGACCTGTACGTGGGGGAAGCGGTCACCGAGGGGTGGTAAGACTGTGTGCTGTGTGTGTACAAAGCAAGAATTGTGTGTTTTTGTCATTTGTTAAATGTGTTGTGTTGACCAGCAGTGTGGAGGTTGTTTTTACATCCTTTCGTGTTCAAGAGCCAGAAACTTTTCCTCATACTGTAAAGTGTTTTGCCATAACTTTTCATATTCCCCTCATGTTAAAATATCAGTTTCAATTTTATCCGAAGGAATACTGGATTACTTTTAGGAAGTGCCACATAAAGTAATTTTTAATTAAGACATGTTGTAAAAGTGGCTTAACTTATATGGCTTTAGGGGGAACCATCTGAGCCATAATGTTTAAGGACTCCCTCCTGAAAGGCCCCGACTGATCTAATTAGAAAGAAATGAGGATATGGAAGGCAGCTGCTCACACTTCAGGTACTTTCAAGTTCGACACCGGACTTATCCTGACTGAAGCTGTTTTCAGTCAGGTTTTAATGTCGAGTGATTTTCGCCTGCACTGGTGGAGGTCCGACATGGTTTTTAACCAACATGCACTGCTTTGAGAGCATCATGCATTGCGTCAATGGCACCATTTATTTGAAGAGTGTCAAGCTAAGCTAAACTTGTTAAGCAGATGTACTGTATAAGATAGTGTTTTTGTCACTAGGGTAGGGATGGAGATTTAAGGTAAAAAGAAAAAAAAAATCACTTTTTTTTAAAAATAAGATTGACAGATACAGTTGAAGTGCTGATAAAAAGTATTCATCCCCCTTGGATGTTTCGGTCTTTTATTGGCTTTATGAAATGAAATCATGGTCAATATAATTTGGCGCAAACACCCCTTCTTTAATCCAGAAAAGTAAAACATATTTTTAAAATTGAAATTATGTAAGGTAAAATGAATGACTGCATCGGTATACTAGAAAAGCACTCTGAGAGCACAGACCTCCGCCAAGCGGAACAATTCCCCCATATAGCAATTTACAGATTGCGATAAAATCCGCGTTCTGGATCAGATCCTGATCAGCCTTTGAAATTTGATAGAGGCTCCCATTGACAATCCCCGAGTCAAATTTTATGAGTTTTTGGCAACAATTAACAGAGATATTGAGAAACAAAATCTTCGACCCCATTGACCGCAACGTTATGGAAAATTTGAAAGTGATCCAGAATCCAGGATTTCTTCCGGATCACACCCAAAATGAAATCAGTTCACATTTCTGACAACTCCTGAAAATTTCATCAAAATCCATCCATAACTTTTTAAGTTATCTTGTACACAGACAGACAGACAGAAAGACTGGAAAAAAAAAATTCTTATCCTAAGTCATAGTTCTCTTGCCGATTGAATCAGATTACCCTCCAGGATTGGGTGAAATATTCTTCTGCCTTCACGTTCCCTTCTACCCTTTTGAGCCGTCCCGGGCCTTCTGCTGAGAGGCATCCCCAGAGCATGACATTGCCACCGCCATGCTTATGTGGACATGGTACATTGGTGGTGATGTGCAGCGTTTAGTGTTCGACAAACATACTGTCTAGTCTGATTTCCAAAAAAAGCTAAAATTTTGCCTCATCAAACCAAAGAACCTTCTTCCGGTTGACCTTGAAGTCTCCCACATGCATCTGGGTCATTTCCAGGAGAGATTTCATGTGAGCTTTTATCAGTGCCGCTTCCTTTGCCACTCTCTCGTAAAGCTTCGACTGATGAAGATCATGGGCAACAGCTGTTGCATGAACAGTCTCTCCCATCTGGACCACTGAAGCCCTTAACTCCTTCAGAGAGCTCGTAGGTGTCTTGGTGGCCTCCCTCACCAGTCCTCTTCTCGCCTGATCACTCAGTTCGTGAGGACGGCCAGCTCCGTCCATGCTTCTTCCATTTCTTAATGATGGATCTCCGTGGGACGCCCAGTATGTTGGAAACCTTCTGGTCGCCATCTCCTGTCTTATAGTTTTCAATGATCTTTTGTCTTCATGTTGCAGCTGTAGCAGGGATGCTGAATGAACCAGAGACTGGAGCTTCCAGACAGTTTTTATACCGCAGTCACTTGACACACATCAACTGCACTCAGGTGATCTCCACGTGACCAAAGGTTAGGGATTCCACCCAACCCTGATTCCCAATAGGAAACAAACATGCCTGGTGGTTGGTTGGAACGAACCCGTCGTACCTCAGTTACCAAAACTCAGCTAAACTTAGTTAAGCTCAAGTCACCCAGTGATGTCAAGTAAATGTAACTTGATACCTCATTTTTTCTGACTGAATCGATTCATCCATTCTGGACGCAGAGGTCATATAAGGAGCTAAAAACACAAACTTCCAGAGGTCTGCTTGAGCTCTGTGGTCTGGCTACACGTCCAAGAACGCGAGCGTGGCTCAGCGTAGCAATCAGCTAAGAGATGACAGCTAGCAGCTTGGCATGGGCAGACTGCAATGCAGCTGTCACTCATAAAACCACACCCCTATTTACGCATAAATGTGTGTTTGATTTTTTTAATTTCCTTTTCTGTTTTGACATAATTTTAGCTTATAGCTTATATTTAGCCCCAATTTGATAGACTGTAGTCCATCCATCCATCCATGTATCCAGACTATCCCAAACTCTCTTTTTCTTTCTTGGCCAGTTTCCGAGCAGCAGCTGAAAACAGATGGATTTCAGAAATAACCCCCTTTAGCGTGGACCCTCGGCAACCCTTTCAGATGCACAATGCAAGAAGCATAATATGTCTTCTTTATTTAAATTTTTCATGTAAAAAACCCCTATTTTCCTTTTCAAAAGCACTTCCCGCCTCCTCGTGATGAGAAGTGGAGCTGCTGCTGCTGCAACCGCTTATTACTGAGCACTTCTGTATATGTTTGAGCTTGAAGTGTATTTTGCTTCTGCACTCGGCTGCATTGTGCGTTAAGCTAGACAGAAGCGCCGGCTACATGCAGGGAATGTCGGCGTAATTACTCCGGCATAATAGGCCGAGTCACCGGTTATGCATTTCAATACAGCAGCTATAGAAAGCAAGTGCTTGAAACAGCAGAAACACATTATAACGCTGTCTGCTCTCAGTCTACCCAACACAGAGACCTCCACAATGAGGGATGATTTGTTTTACATTTCCTCTGAGGTTGCTTTTTCTCATTTCACACTTGACCAGTTGGATCTGAGCACAGTAATTTATGAAATAAGGAAATGTCCTGTCGTGCAACTTCACCTCAACCCTTCTCTTTTTTTTTTTTTATTTGCACCACTTTCCCTCCCTGCTCTCGACGCGCATCTACATGAAAATAATCAGTTGTTTCTCTCGCTCGGTTTCATCCCGGCCACAGATTATTTTCAATCAGGGCCGCCGCAGCGTGAGCCACTCCAAAACGAGTAGTCTGTGCGTTTTTTTTTTTTTTTTTCAGCTGTGTGAGTGCAGATAATCATCGGGGGGAGAGACGTGCGATGGATTTTTACAAGAGAGGGATCTGCGATTCTTTATCGTTCCCCCAGCTGTGTGCAACACCTGGTGGAGTCGTTCGGTGGAAAACACTGCGGGGAAGAGTGGATGCTGGAACCGAGGGAAAGGGAGGAAGCAGGAGAGGCAGAGGACGGAAAGGGAGAGAGATAAAAGGAAGGAGATTACGGAGGAAAAAAAACAGAAACCATGTCTAAAAGAGTGCAGAGTACAGAGAGCATAATTTAGTGTAACTGCAGTGGATCTGAATAAAAATCCAGGCTCATTTAAATTTAATATTTGCATTTTGTAACTGTTTGAAAATATATTTCTCCATCTGTAATATTTTGGCTCAAGAAGCACGAGACGCAGCCGGTTGGATCGTTTGATAAGAAGCTAAATGGGAAGCAGCACTGATGGAAGTGAATGTAATCTGTTGATGATTCAGTTTTCTGGATGCTTCTTCTGCAGTTTCATGATTTAAACCGTCTGTAAATGTCACAGGATACACAGTAAACACTGTCATGGTGGAATCTTTTTTTTATTTTACTAGATTTTTCTGCTAAAAAAAATTTAATCAGCCATTTCCGAACCCGTGGGAAAGCATCAGTTCTCGTCATTCTGCACTTTTCTGCCCTCAGTGGAAAATACCGAGTCTATGCACAGAGGAAGAGAAAGTTTGGGCACCCTTGTTCACCTCGCTTCTATAAGTAGAAAAGGATCACAACTAAGCCAGTTAATAACACGCAATAACATGTTAATAACATGTAATAACGCGTTAATAACGTGTTAATGCAATTTCTGTTTAACGCAACTATTTCCTTTTAACGCGAGATTAAGGCGCACACATTTCTGTAAATATGACTCTCAGCCAATAAGTGTATTTACAGTCAACGTGGGGGACAGACATGGAGACAGAAAAGGGTCTTATGAACAGTAAGTTTAGCTTTAAGGAGCTGCCAGATGGGTCTGTTGATGAGAAAAAGGTTATTTGTATTTATTGTCGCTGTGAATTGAGTTACCACCGCAGGACGGTAAAGTTAGTTTCACATCTGACATTCACTTTTTTTTTGTCTTTAAACATTAATAGCATCATGAAAACGGCCCTGATTTCATCCAGGTTGGTATCATTTTGTAGATATAAGTGTGCCAGACATTTCACCAGTGTCATTAACCCTCCAAGCTCAGTGGGCGTGGCTAAAACTCTCAGGAACAGCGCTGAATGTCCTTCTGAGTACCTGCTGCTGCCGTGGAGTTTAGGGACCGTCAGCAAATTACTGCGGTCAAGCAGCAGCCCAACAAAATACACTAAGAAGCTGATGAATTAAACCCCCCAAAAAGTACGGCAGCATTGGTGGACTTCCGGTTTTCAAACTAAAGGCTTTTAAAAAAAAAAAAATCCCCGTGACCCTGTATAGGACAAAATGGGTATAGATAATGGAAGGATGGATGTAGAACATTAAAAAAATTACTTGTGCGATTAATCGCGAGTTAACTGTTAGGATTTAGGATTAACTCACTAGATAATTTAACTGTTAAAGCTAAACTTTGTTAAACTCAGTTGTTTTATTATCCTGGACTGTGAGACATGTCAACATATCCTGTAAGACTGAGAGCTGTTAACCATTTGGAGACAAAAGGAAATAAACTCAGAAGAACGCAAGGATCCACCTTTCTGGAGCTATAAGAACTGAGACAATCTGACATTCGGTGTGGATTTTTCTGGCATCTCTCGCGGAGTCAGGAAGATGTAACATCGGCCGATTAAAATATCCTGCATGGCATATTGAATCTTTGTATTCATCATTGTATATTAAACTCTTGAATTGGTCTTTGTTTCTAGTCTTGTTGATGGTACCAGATAAAAGAACACGGAGAATTACTTTCATAACTATGAAAATCTTTCAATCAATCCCGATTAAAAAAATTTAATCGACTGACACCCCTAATCACAACGCAAAGCCATTTTTGCCAAGATGTGAAGCCATCAGATTGTATGTGTTTTTCACGTGACTTAGAAAAACCGGGTTATGTGAATTTCAGGGCGAAACCGCCTGACTTCTTTAAGTTTTCTCGAGCAATCAGCCGAAAGATGACAGTGAAGTATTTTAGGTAGCTGCTTGTCACTTAGAGGTCAAGCTCTGGAAGACTGTCCAAACACACACCAATACCACCTTGAATCCGTGCTATGGAGTGATGATGTGAAAAAATGGAGCATTTTGGTTGTGATGAGGTAAATAAAATTGAAAAAACTGAAAAAAAAAATTTGGATGGGTAGAACAAGAGTTGCGGAATTTCTTATGCAACACATTTCCAACTGACAGGCACGGGAGTGGCTTAATTATGCTCGGGGCCTGTGTGGGCATTTTTATTGCATTTTTTTATTGGCTTTTATTGGAAGGTAATTTAGACTAGAAAATTTGTGGAACCAGACATTTAACCGTCAACTAGACCTCCAACGAGAAGTGAATGCTTGATGGGTCAAAAAACAAAGACGTAAGAAGCCTTTAGCAGGAAAAGTAGGAAAAATAAACGACAAAAAAAAAAAAATCACCAAACAAAGCTGCAAGACTGGTTTAAAAAAAAAAAACATTGACAGGATATAACACCACTGATTGTGCCACTGAGCATGGAAAATGCCTTGGAGCTCAAACTTCTGCTTGAAGCAGCCTGTTACAACGACTTTCGTCAAGTTCTTCTTGCATTTTCGACAGATTTTTTATTTTCCCCCATTAAAATGTTGATTTCTGAAACATTTTTCTTTCCTGGTCCCTGGGCCACAGGGACGTATTCCCTGTGGCCCAAATCCAGATAAAAAGGTGTCAGGAAAGTAGGGCTGGTGAAAAGAAGGAGATCAAGGGGGAGGAAGTTTAAACCATCACTTTTTCTCAGCTGTCATTTTGCGAGATAAATGGCGCCGCCGCCGCTAAATTTAAAACCTCCGAGAAGGGACTGTCGGCTCTGCTTGGCAAAAGACACGCGCGCCGAGTCTGTTCTGGCATCGATTTCCCCGCGTCGGATCAAGATGGCACGAAGTCAGACACAACGATGCGGATCGATAGGCCAGCCGTCTTTCAAAATAATACGCCAGGAGCGGGTTTCAACTCACGCATCAACAATAAACCGACGGAGGCCGCGTGTAAACAAATCAGAGGTTCTTGGAAGAGATTTTTTATGTGACACCGCCCGTTCTTCTGACCCGGATCATAGCAGAAAGGATAAGACCTGGTGACTTTATACAAGCTGATCGTTTCGCGCGCGGTGATATGTCCCCGTAAACCCAGGAGTCCACCTCCCGGCGGACCCCGAGGTCACGCTGAGGACGGACCAGAACCACGCTGGCTCCGCCCCCGTCAGGTCCTAGAGGTAAGCAGAGACGGGGGAGGCCTCGCTGAGACCAACAGATGGTCCTGATCCAGGACATGTTACTGTTCAGGCTGGATGCTGAGATGTGGGCTGTGGGTTTCCATCCGTGTTGTTGTTGCTGATGCTGTCTGTGAGATTATCAGTTCAGCTGTTGCCCAGCAACAGACACAACAGTCCAACGTATTCCTGATGCTCTCTGGAGACTTCAACCATGCTTCTCTCTCTCTCTCTGTGTCTCTGCTATACTTCCAACTTCCCTGCTGTTTCTTGACTACTTTTACATTTACATTTTTCCTTTTCCTATTTATTTATTCTATTTCCCTCTGGGGATAAATGAGGTAGTAGTCAATTCAGTTTAACCCAACTTTACTTTACTTGCAACAGTTGGTTCTCAAACTTTATATACTGCGTACCAGCTGAGAGTCTGTTCAGCTCTCCGAGTACCACCATGATGACCAGTTTTAAAATATAGCCATATATGCCTTCATAATTAGCTTTAAACACACAGGAGAGATGTTTATTCCTTATTGTGGTTATTTATTGTTAGCTGAATTGTTACTTTACTGAATCAGACATTTACAACTGTTGCACTGCAACTGAATATCCAACAAATATTTGTTTTAAAGACACAATTTTAATTATCTCAAGCTACACATTCATTTGAAACGTATTTATAATACATTGTATGTTTCTGGAGTGAAAATGTGGAAAAAATATGAAAAGTCATGACGTTCCCCGCGTGCCGCCAAAGAGCGCTCGCGTACCACTGGTGGTACACGTACCACAGTTTGCGCACCATTGACTTACAACATGAAAATACTGAAAATACTTTTTTTGTCATACCTAAACGCCCCAAAATTTGCCCTCCACTGTAAACATTAATTTGAGTTTGACCGTGCCTGACAACAACAACAACACGGTTCGAACGGAGTCACATTTAAGGTGAGGGCAGAGAAATGTCCTTCTGAGAGCGGATAAATGGAAATGCATTCCTTTCTGTTGTAAAGCTCCCCACAAACTGTCCATCACTCCGCAGAGTGAAGGTCAAATGTACAAAACAACTCATTTTTGAGAAGAACATCACTTTAAAAAGGTCGCTTTTGAATGCAGCGCTTGTATCCATCAAGGAGCTCTCGCTACCGGCGGCGAAGCGTCTTCGGTCAGTCGCGAGACGGCAGGAAGGAAATAAAAAAATAAAGGAGAGAAATCCGTGTGCTGAGGAAGACAGCGATGAAGGGCGCAGCCTTTTGTTTTGATTGCGACGGGCCCGAAGGAGCTGAGAAACATCCTCGGCGTGATGAGGCGTCCACGGTGATTTGATAGACTGCCAAAGAAGCTGTTCCCTCACAACGCTAACTGCATATAGATTCCAGCTAATGGGCTAATTTACAGGCGCAGGTGGTTTACAATGTGCACGGGGCGAAATTCTCCACTGCATTTCAAATATATCATCTGAAATGTACTCTGAGATGCGGATATGCAAAGCACTCCTACGCTCGCTGATTGCTGCTACTGCTCAGCTGCACTCTGCTTCAAGACCTTTTTTTTTAAAAAAAAAAAAGAAAATTACATCCTTTTAACTATATTTTCTTTTCTTTTCTTCTTTAAAAAAGGTTGAAAGTGACCCTGTGAACGATAAAACGGTTGTGTGCATTCAGAACAGCAGTGTGGTGCTCCGAGGCGGAAAAACATCACTTAATTTGATCTCTGCGAACGCCACATCTGCAGCATTTATTTCTGCCTGAGAAATAAATCCTTTCAGAGAATAAATATACGAATAAATCCACATCTTTCACGGTCGCTTTTGTTAAGATTTCAACAGCGACCCCGAAGCCATTTCGGCTCCGCGGGAGCACAAACACTCCAATCAGCGGTTCTCATCTCACTGAAATCTCAACGTTAGAAAACCTGCACCGCCTCTCGGGCGTCTGACATCTGACATCATGAGGGTACCCACCTGTCCCGCTTTTGCGTTTTCACACACAAAAGTGTCATAAGGACTGGCCAGTTCGGGGGGGAACTCGTTGATGTCCAGCACGTGGACGGTGACGGCCACCCGGCTGGTCAGGACTGGGCTGTCTGGAGAGAGAAAGACAAACACAGCAGAGAGGTTTTTACTGCCACCACCTGGATATCTGAGGGTACTGCAGCCTTATCACACAGTAGCAGCAGTGGGGGGGGGGGGGGGGTGGTTGTTAAAGAGGCTGCCAGTGCCCAGTCAGTGTCCTTGAACAGATGCGGAGACGCTAACACACTGTGAGTCATTCAATTTGAAAAAGCCGGGACACGTCTAATATTCCCGCCGCACGGCGCTACCTAAACTGCACGCAGATGCTTCTGTTTTGTGATGCAAATGAGAACAAGATGAATTCACTCTCGTGCGGGCGTGTTTTCATGAAAGTGGGGGCTCCCGGTTTGAGCCACAGGATGTGATTTACAGTGTGAAAGCTCCCCTGAGTGGCGCCGACTTGAATCCACGCTTGTTTGTGGCGGCGGGAAGAGTTCCCTGTGTGTGCGCAAGGTAAACTTTATGGATTTGATGGGGGGTGGTGCGCCTGTACGTGTGTGCACTGGCGATGTGGGTGCGCCGCCTCCGTGGGGCCAAATCAAAGGGATTGGAGACGCAGCCACGACTCAGTTACCAACCTGCCTCTGACCTTGATGGGGGAGGAATATATTCCCGCCAAGGCACGTCACAGAGCGTGAGCTCCGCTGCTTTGCACTGACCCAACGTTACCGTCGCTGGAGCTCCACATCCGGACGTCTCCATCCTCTTCCGGGTCGGTCGCATCTGTAAATCTGCAACACCGATCGTTTCGGTTCCCCGGTCTGAAATATTCTCCTCCCCCCCTCATGTCAGAAAGTCCATCACTGCTGCAGCAGTAGGTGATATATCACCGGACCCACTAGATGGAGCAATGGTACAGTGGTTCCACACAAATCTGACTTGCATCAGGCTCCATTTATCCATGTGGTGAATCAGAACCTGCCGGAGCTTCAGAGCATCATAGCTCAGTAATGAATTTGCCTGTAAACACTGCTTCACCATTTGTTTTTTTTTTTTTAAATGAAGCTCATTTTTAATAAATTGATCCTCGATTTTTCGCGAGCAATTAGACCCAGATAGAGAGATTACTCGCGGATATTAATCTGAAAAGTGCAAGTGCAGACAGAAAAAAATAGTGAAACCCCAGTGATAAGTTCGAAACTAAATTGATTTGCTGTAAGCAGGGAGTGAGCGCGCTCCCTAATTGCTTCCTGCAAAAGTTATTATTGCATTTAATAGACCCCCCCCACCCCCCTCCCCCATCGGTTTAGACTCCTCAAAAATTGCAGCTGGGCTTAAAAGCAAAAAAAAAAAAAGCAAACTGTTAATCCAGCCCTGGCTCTTATTTAGCAGCGCACACATACCGATCGCATTTTTGCTGCATGACTGCAGTGTCTGGAAGATGACCGGTAGGCTCTGAAACACAGGTATTCGGGGAGAACGGAGGCCGCAGGCACGTTAAAAACACGCTTGTTTGCACGGGCGCCGAAGGTATCATTTCTTTCAGCGTTTATTGTTGCTCTTCATGCTTTAAAACCCGAATAATAGAGCGGCGCCATTCCAGCGACAACGGGGTTGCAGCGTGGAGGCGCCGTGACAGCCTCCCCAATACCCGGAACGCAAAGTTCTGCCAAAACTAACTCAAGGTCAGAGACAGATTTGAACTCTGGGACACAAACTCTGAGCCCGCTGGCTTTATCTCTGCTCTTCTCTGCACCAGCCCGCCAATTAGCATCAAACACACTGGTTTTTCTTTTTCCTTTTCCTTTTCTGTCGGTGAGCAAAGCCGTCAAACCGCCGGTCCCCTGAGGAGGCGCACCCAGGAGAGCCGATGAGGAGCGGATGAGAGGGGAGTCAAAGGCAGGTGTGTTGAGAGGCAAAAAAAAAAAACCGAGCAGCTTCCGACTTCTAGCGAACATGACGGCTTTATAAAAGTCCCATCTGCCTCCCGCTCCTCCTCCATTCACTCTCAGCCCTTTCAGTCGAGCCCTTCCTCTAATTTTGAGGCACTTAATGAGCGAAATCCACACAAAAGAAACATGCGCGCCGAGAGCACAGCCGGGGTTGTCGCCGACGTGACCTTGGAGGGGAAGTGAGTAATATCAGTTTCCAAGGCGACAGTGACTCAACTTTTAACGGCCCGTATTTCACGGTCTGCTCTAATGAATATACGGCGCGTGTAATTTTGATTGAGCGCCAGCCTGCCTCCGGGATAATGACTTTGACGCTTCTTAGCGGATTTGATGACTTGATGACGACGGATTTTTGCTTATTTACCCGGAAATTTTTTGCTCCAGTTTCCTTCATAAAAACGTAATTAGCTTGACGGGGACCGTCTTAAAGCCATGCGGTGCCGCCATCAGCGGCCCCGTCTCGCTCCGGCATCTGCTCGCCGTAAAAACTCTGGGAAGGTTCATGTTTTACTGTGGTGTAAGTAAAAGTTGACTTTGCAGATGCAAAGGCTGTTAAAAAGGAAAACAGTGACGGGGCAAGTAGGAGACAATCTCCAGGAGGTGCGTCCCTCCGGCGGGGCCATCATTGTTTACGGTCGCCTATAAACCTTTCCAGGAAAACGGGATTGAGTATCGACTCGGGTGAAAGTGCGTTAAATCGTTCTTTCAGATTATGGAAGGGGAAGGTCAACGGCGGCCTCGCCGTCGTACTCACTGAGTTTGGTCGCCACGATGGAGATGTTGTGGCGGGCGACGCTCTCCCTGTCGAGCAGCTCGTTGGTGGAGATCGTCCCCTCCACCGGGTCGATGTCGAAGTAGCTGTCCAGGTCGCTCTTCCAGTCGATGGAGTACCTGTGAAGGAAAATGTTTGTTCAACGGCGTCCGTTTCCAACATAAACCCAGAGGATTAACCCCCCCCTCATCCCCCCCCTTCACCCACCCCCGGGCTCATGCATATGAGTTAGCTGTAATGTGACGTCGCCGTAGCCTCCATTACTCATCCTGAATGGTCATTTCCAGGAAAATGTGCTGATGGAGCGCACGTTTGGCTGTGCTGAGCTAATGATTTTCCCCGGGAACGCAAATGAATTTTAGCCACCGTTGAAGAGCGTATCAATCTCTCCGCCGCAGACGGACGACCGAGGCGTGGAGATTTCCACCCGGCGTCCGGAGCTGTTTTCTCTGAATGGAAGTCCGAATGAAAGCCGGCCCGGATAGAAAAGGATAAAAGACCAGGAGTGGACGGCGCCATTCATCACTCCGTGCTGTTTGATCTCAAAAGGCAGTTTCTCATTATTAATATTTACATTATACTTTACATGAGATGTAAAGTATACTTTCTTATGTAAAGTATAAAGTAAAATATCAACAGCCCCACCTCATATTTATCAAAGTGAAATGTATATATATGTGTATAAATTGTAAATAGTCTGGTGTGTATAAAGCTTATGTTTAACAATTTAATTTTTTTAGAATATTTTTTTAGAGCAATATATACATTTTATATTATTTTCTGCCTTTTTTTTTTTACAAGTACTTCTGCAAGCCCTGTTGAAATTTTTATTATTATCTGTCCAACCTGTGCTGCTGTAACGACTGAATTTCCCCAGTGAGGGATTAATAAAGTTCTATTCTATTCTATTCTATATTATTCTATTCTGTTCTATTCTAATAAGTTTGCAGTCGTCGTTGTAATTTCACAAGGATGGGAGAGAAATATCTTATTCCCCTTCAGGGAGGTCAGAGGTTATACGCCCTTAACCCCGTAGCACCCAATTATATGAATAATCATTTTTTTTAAATTATTTGGGCTGATGTTGCATCTTTTTTGGGTGGGAGTAAACAATTTTTGGTGGATTTTTTGTAATCAAGCAATTTTAGGCAATGTTGCATATTTGCAAACTCATTCATAACTATGGTTCAAACAAAATTATTGTTTCTGGAAAATCAAAACAAGTAAAATTTATGATGTCTAGAGACATTTTGACTAGATTTATTCAGTTTTACTTGATTACTTACTTTAAGGTAAGTTGTTTTGATGTCTCGAATGGTGAGCACAAGCTTCACATGATAGAACCCATTTTGAAATCTGTAGTTCTGAGATCAGAACAGACAGATGGAAACGATTCTGTTGCGTATTTGCAACCAAGGGACATCCAGGTAATACAATATACATCAAAACATTGGAATGGAATTTAACTTTTCCTGCCCCTCAAAAAAGCTTGTTGCAGATTTGCAACTGTGGTTGCTACAGGGCTAATTTACAGTCTGGTGTTTCGCTTTTCAAGCTTTTTTTTTTTCTTATTTGTCACAGCAGGCTAATCAATCTTAAAGCGCTATTTCGCATAAATATTTATTTTGCCCGCTCTCTACACCAGAACGCATTAAAGTGGACTCGACTCAGTCATGAAAACGAGCACGTTTAAGCAATAAAGCGCACGGACTGGCACGGGCCGATATGGCAACAGCGGGGAAAATACAAAAGAAAGGAAACGTAGAGAAAAAAAATTGGAAAAAAAATCAGGGTTTTTGGTTTGAGTTTGGAGTCGTGGGCTCTGCGGCTGCAGCTTTGATGTGAACGTGGTCATGCTGAAGTAGTTTAGGAGTCTTTTTGATAAATATTGCAGCCAAACTCCCATCAAGAGTTCAAGAGATCAATGGTTAGCAGTTTTTCCTCGGGGCAAGACATCTTTTTTTTTTTTTTTTCCTTTCATATATGGGCTGTTACTGGCTGCAGGTTGCACTGATGCACATGCTTCGCTTAGCCGCTAAAAAGCCTTTAACACGACGAAGACATGGCTGCAGGTTGGTGGAGATTATCAGCTCGGTCGCAGCACAAACCGTAAAAGAAAACCTACGTTGTTTTACTTTAGTTGTAATTGGTCCGAATTAAACAAAGCTCATCATCAGTGGCGGGAAAAGAAGAAAAAAAAAACAGCAACGACAGAAAAGCCACAGATCTGAGGGGTCTAGTTAACTCAGTCCTGACAGATGATTGATATGAAAATTAATTAGAGTTATCTCCCGCTTTGAAGCGCGGTGATGCTAATTCCCTCAGCGTGAGCGTCGCGAGGTAATTCCCACAGAAGGAGGAAGGCATGTTTCAGTTTATTGTCCACAGTCATTGATTTTCCAGAGTTTATGGCTCCGCTGCGGCGGCGTCTTTAAAGCCTTTGACCGCCGCCGCTCTCCGGCGCTCCTCTGATTTGCGATCTGACGGAGACAAAACTTTTCAGCCTTTTTAAAACTCCCCCAAACTTCCACGATGCAGTATTCATGCTCCTCTCTTCTCCCGGCGACAGGCGACGCAACGCCGCTAAATAGCCGAAACGAGTCGAGCCCGGAGACTAAAAGCGTGATTCCCTATGCATGACGGGTCATCAAGTCTATTGTTTTGAAGGCGAGCGAGGCTGCTCTCTGACGGCGACAAATGAACCGCGGCGTCTGCGGTGCTGATGAATATTTCAAGCGCCGGAGACAAAGTGGGGATCCGCAGAGCGCGCGGCGTTAGCTTTTTGTTCAACAAATCTCTGCTTCTGCTATTCCTTTGTTTTCTCGGGAATTAAATATTCATAATAAAACAACTTCTGTCCACTCAACAGGTGTTTTTTTTTTTCTTTTTGTCTGCCGTTTTTACATTTTAGCAGCAGAGCCTTCAGTCCGAAGCCCATCATTCCCAGTTAAAGTGGATTTGAAAAAAAGGGCTCTCATGCATTTTTTAGTGCACTTTCTTTTGTCTTTGCAAAGGACACTCTATTGTTATCTACAATTGAGGTTTTAGGGTTAAAACAAAGGGGAGGGGGGGCAGTGAGCGTGCACGTGTGTGCGCGTGAGGAAAGAGAAAGGGAATGGCTTGGTCCGAGTGTAAATTGGGAGTTTAGTGAAGCACGTCAGATCCATAAAAGTGAGCGGCGATGTTAAAAGTCCCTGTGGATAATTACCAAGGAGAGAGCAGCAGCGCTGTATTTAAGTTCTGGGACATATTCATGAGGCAGGAATGGAAAAATATGTGCTCTACAAAAATAAAAAATAAAAAAATAAAATCTCTCGGGGAACAAAGAAATCAGAACCCAATGAAACCGGTTTTATTTACGGCCGCCGAATCAGGAAACAGTCGGGGCAACGTGTGAGACGCAAACGGAGACGGGTCGTTTTTAGCTTTTCTTTGTTCTTGGAAGCTTCGTTATGTCCACATTTACTTTCTGGCCTGCAATATACATAAAAAAGTTAGTAAGGGGGCAATTTGGTGCAACGAAGGAGGTAAAAGAGGCAACAATAATGTTGATTCAAGCAACCTCCAGGATGGTTTGGTGGAACAGCAGAACAGTTAAAAGGCTCTGAAGAGCACAGATAGGCAGAGGACGTCCAATTTGGTCCAATCATTGCATCCTCCCAGTTTCAGTCTTGGCATTCTTGAGCTCCTTTGCCCGATTTCTTGTCTTACATGTTAACTTGAAGGCGGTTTTCTCCTTTGACCTTCTCGTCACAGGTCCTCTCCTTCTTAGTTGTTAATCCCTAGTTAACCCTTTACTTGTTTGTCACCGTGCTTGTGTGTAAATAGTCTCCTCCCCTTGCTAGTCCGTTGTCCGTCTACTGCTCCATCATTAAGCCCTGTGTTTGTGTTTTGGTTTTTTTTGTTTTTTTTTGAGGGGGGGGGGGTTGTCCTGCTAATTTAGTGTTTAACTGTTCAGGTAAAGGACTTTCTTGTGGAATTGCTCACCCCTGTCTCCTGGATTCAATTCAAATTCCTGCAAACTGGACATCATCAATGGCTGACATCAGGACAAGGACCAACTAGGCGCTGCAATAGGATCCTAAATACTAAAAAAGCCACGTAAAAACTTACTGTGGAAAAAGGAAGCAGAGGCAGCGATGACATCTCACAGTTGAAATGTGTATTGTGCCACCATAAATCAATGTTACAGATCTTTTTTGGAAGAAATTGGCCCTGTGTGTTCCAGTGTAAAGGTTAAAAGGACCGTTCAGACTTCGATCAGCAGTTTTTGTTTCTTTGCTCAGCGATGCTACGGGGTTCTTTCAGTGTCCTTGTGGAAAGTATTTTACGCATCTGCGATGCAGCGTTAGTGCTGAAAATGCTCTCAGATCTTTGAGCCAACAGCGCAAGAATCACTGCATTGCTCTGTTTGTTTTTCCTCTATGCATTTTCTGTATCATCCTTATGTTTTCTCATCTAAAAACGGAGACATTGTATGAAATGAATGCTATAATGAGAAATGAGTGTATTTTAATTCTGCCGGGTTATGCTCTTCACGGGTCCACTTTTATGGACCCAAACCTGAATGGACCCGTGAAAATTCGACCCGAAACGGACCCGAACCGAGCTATTGTCATAACTCCGGGTTCCAAACCCGAATGGACCCGCAATATTTGGACTCGGAACCAACCCCAGTCTTTAGTTTCCGACCACGAAGCCAAACCGAGTTACCCGAATAGAACCGAGACAATACCAGCTCATAGTTGCTCACGTTAAAAGTTGTCTAGCTTTAAATAAAACTTGATTTTCTTACCTAAAGTTGTCTTCTTCTACCCGGTTCAGTTGCTACATAGGCTACGTGATGTAAACAACAATAAATCCACGTCGTTATTTTCTTTGTGGATACATATGCTATTGGTGACAACTGCTAACGCTAATAGCCTACACCAGTCAGGACGTGTTGTGAATATGTTCTCTCATCCAACGTTGTCATGTTGGCGATCCGTTGTGCTTTACAGCTGCCGGGCAAACCGCTAATAACACGCTACGGCAACACGATTGTTTCATGACAAACACGCCACGTTAATTATTAATAATTTAACTGCCCAGAGTCCTGACATTAGCTGCCACCGCCAATATCTTTACCTCTCTCGAGTAAACGCGGACCCAGCCTGTCAGAGAGCCACCGACCGGACCCGAGACTAACTGTACCGATTCCGACCCGAACCCGGAGTCACGTCTTTTGAATGGACCCGAGACCCGATTCGGGTCGGGTCGGAACCTTGGGTTTTCGGGTTGTTCTGAAGACTTCTATACAGAACTAAACTGTTGCCTATATCATTGTCAAAAACTGAACGTGAAGAAGCACAGAGACAATAAAGTTTCGAGCAGAACTCGGATCGCTTTTCTTTGCTTCCTGGTGGATCGTCTGCATGGAAACCACCCAGGACATTTTGTGATCAAATGATTGCACCATTTCCTTCTCATTATTTTTTTTTCTTTTTTTTTTCCCCCCGGAACATCTGATTTCAAGATCAGGCCCAAACAAGAACTGATGAAGCTGTAATATCTCCTCGTTGTGCTGCCATCAGATGATGCCGGCAGGATTTTACATGACAGAGTCAAATGTTCTACAGAGATTGATTAGTCCTCGGACTGATGAGTAAAGCCGACATCACGCTGACGATTACAGCCGCGTTGACGTTGATGAATGGAGACCGGAGACGTTGATGAATGTATTAGAGATCTAAATCCTTCAATCACTGATGGCACAGCATCCCGTCCTTTTAGCGTTTTCTTTTTTTCTTTTAACCTCAAAAAGGGACTATCAGGGTTTATTTCCTGTCTCACAGACAGCGTCGGTCCCAGATTACAGTCCAAACATCTGCATCCTTAAACCAGAAGAATTTAGGAACTGTTGGGTAAATCTGTCTCGCAATTTCTGCCTCCATCATTAATTCATCTATTTTCTGTACCGACCGCGTCCTATTCAGAGTCACATGAGAGGCCCGAACACCATCGCAGCTGTCATGCCAACATGCACGTCTGTCAGCCTTTCAGCCGCCGCCGCCGCAGTGATGTTAGGACGAGTGTTTCTCACCACATCTTAAGTCTTGTTGTCTCGGTGCGTGAATGAAGAGATGAAGAGCGCACTCCTTTGATGAATTACATTCAGCCCATGTGCTGACATTTTTGGGATAAAGTGAATTATTAAAGTGATTAATTCAACTTGAAAAGGTGGTGCATCTTCGCGTTTGCTTCGTCTCTGCAAGACCACATTAAGATGGACTGAATGGACTTAATCATACTTCCATGCCACCTCCAAATACGGAGTTTCAGATGTTTTTATTAGTGTCGGCGGTAGGGGTGAGTATTGGCAAGGACCTCACAATACGATATGTATCACGATACTTGGGTCACGATACGATATTATCATGATATATTGCAATATTCAACCCAGTTAATATCAAATTAAAAGTAGAGATAAAAAATCAACTTGTTGTATATGTTCATCAGATGATATTGATCATTCAGAGGACAAATTGAGTCAAAACTATTGGCTTCAAAACAACCTATTTATTGTTTATTATTAGTGTTTTTGAAAAAATTAAAAAAAAAATCTATATTAGGAGCTGAAAAAATCGATATTATGTTGGGCGGCTGAAAATCGCGATATATTGCCAAATCAATTTTTTTCATATCTCCTAGTCGGTGGGCTTTAATTGGCATTGTTTCGCTTTGTGAGCAAACTTCCGAAGCAACGTGGCTGTTAAAGCCGGAGAAGTAACTGGGATCAGGTGTTCATATCCCGCTGCGAGCTGTTTTTTTCGATGGGACACTTTCTCTCTACCTGACTGGGCTGCTGCTGGCATCCAAGTCCTGCGCCGTCACCGCTCCGATGATGGTTCCCACGGGCGTGTCCTCGTACACATCCATCACGTAGGAGGGCTTATTGAACACCGGGGGCTCGTCCACATCCAGAACGTTAATCTTCACCGTTGCTGTGTCTTTGAAGGCCCCAAAGCCCTGAAACCGAGGATCCATGTGAGCATTGGAGGCGTCTACCTTAAAGGTGTATGCCTTCTTGGATTCATAGTCCAGTGACTGCAGAAAGAAAAAGAAAAAGAGAGAGAGAGAGGAGTTTAAATTACTTCTATAAACAAGTTATTTTCAACTATGCTCATGAGTTCATTTTTTTATAGGTTCAGAGCTCTTGAGGAAATGCTGTAAGTAAAGCAGTTAATTTTTGTTTTTCTACCATTTTTCAAACATGATTAACTGCCATCAGTTATCATCTGCTTGCTTGTACTCAGACGTCCTCTTTCTTGCCTTGTGTGCAAGGTTTAAAATTTACTTTATATATAGGAAGTACGCTTCCACACAGAAGTATAATTGTCATATACAAGCACATCCCACTTTTTTCTTCTTTTTTTGTGGCTGCATTTACATTCATGGTTAGTGCCATTATCTAGCAAAACCATCTAGTATGTATATGCAATTTAATCTTATAGCAGGCTTCTTTTTTTTTTTTTTATGGGAGTGTGAAGGGTGAATGTGTCCTTCACCAGTCCTCTCTGGCAGTAAATTCTAACGTCTTTATTAACATCTTAAATCCTGCTTTCGTCAGAGAGGACTAAAAAACACCAGCAGTGAAACATTTAAAGACAAGACAGTTAAAGAGACACGACAGTACAAGCTGATCCCACTTTGTGAGATCATTAAAGCTACCATAGGTGAAATTTACACTTCAAAATATTAGTAAATATATCAACTGATAAAAGAATTACTGTGCTGATGAGGTGGGATGGTCTCGCAAGCCTTGCAATGTCGAGGGCATTAATATAAATTGTTGGCGCGGTTGGCCTGCGTTGGTACGCTTAAACGAAGAAGAGGAAGTAACGCTGCATAAGGTGCTGGCATGTCAATCACACTGAGAGTACCGCCTGGATAGACCATTTAGGCTGAGCTCACGTCGGGTGGCAAATCGATGCGTAATCAACTCAACGGATGTCAGGGGAATTCAGCCAATAAGAGAGCAAAGAAGTGGGCTGAGGCCAGTATCACAAAACGCTGCGTACCGTACCGCCGCTAGGGTTGATGGCTGCTTCTTCGCAAGAAACGATTCTTAACTCAACCCTTCTTCCCCGTAATGCACACATGCAAATTCACCCCTTTAACACCTCGCATTTTGTGCCTTCGCTCGGTCAAACGTGCAACTTCCTCTCCACAAATGCTCCGTTGACAAAAGCGGTCTCCAGACCAGATGTGTGACCGACTTGCTGTCAAAACGCAAATCATGTGATAGGGGTAAGGTTGCAAGATGGATAAGCAGCAAACTCTTAGCAAATAACGGCATTAAATATGATGCAGAACTAAAAATGTCTCTTCTAGATTGGAAAGTTGGTTTAAATATAGTTGCTTATGTAGTAATATGTATGATAAATTAGTAATGCGAGTAAAGCTTGCTGAATAGCCTCCAACTGATCCAGAACGCAGCAGCGAGGGTGCTGACAAGAATCCGTAAGCGAGATCACATCTCTCCAGTGTTAGCCTCCCTCCATTGGCTTCCCGTGAAATTTCAAATTGAGCTTAAATTGAGCTTCTCGCATATAAGGCCCTTAATGGCCTAGATCCGCGCTATTTACAAGACTTGATAGCACGTTATGCTGCTAATAGAGCTCTCTGCTCTCAGAGTGCAGGATTACTTGTCGTTCCTAGAATATCTAAAAGTAGGTTTGGAGGACGGGCCTTCTGCTACCTTTATTAGCACCTTTATTATGGAACCAGCTATCAGTTTGGGTTCAGGAGGCTGACACCACCTCCATCTTTAAAACTAAACTGAAAACATTTCTGTTCAGTAAAGCCTACAGTTAGTCTAAACTATAGTGTGTAGGGGCTAATAGTTATAGCTATAGTTGTAGTAGCTCAGACTAGAGTAGCTCGTCTTAATCACAGCTTCGTCATAGCTATGCTGCTATAGGCCTACGCTGCAGGGGGACGCCAAACATGATCTGCTGAGTGGTGTCTCCGCCGCTGTTCTCCCTTCCTTCCCTTTCCTCCTCCCTTCTTCCTCCTCCAGCTTATTCCATAGTTAATTAGGAGCACCTCGTTACTGTAACTGTGCTCCATTTTCTTTCCTGTAGTTTGTTGTGCTGTTTTTCCCTCCTTTTTTCTCTTTTCTTTCTGCATGTTTGCAGGCCAGAGTTTCCTGAGTTTCATGCTGACTCGCAGTTCCCTCCTCTGTCCATCCCAGCGTTTACCTCCACCTGTGTGTGCAGATGTGTTCGGGGTGGCGGCTGCCGTGGTGACCGGTGATCTAGTCCTCTGACCATCTCACCTCAGTGCTGCTACCTGCATCTGTTTATATAGTCATTTCATTCAGTAATTTGTGTCTCTCCTCTCTCTGTCCTCCATCCTCTCTCTGTCCTGTCTCCCCACTCTTTTCTGTCTTTACCCGGCTGGTCTTCGGCAGGAAGGTCCCTCCATATGATCCAGGTCCTGCTAAAGGTTTTTTCTTGAGGTTTTTTTTTTTTTTTTTGCCACTGTTTGGCTTAAAGGTTTTTTTCCTCCCTCTGTGGGAGTTTTTTACCTGCCATCATCCTTGTTAAGGATTCAATATTATAGTTTTAGTTAATGATATTTGCTCGGGGGTCATGATCTGGGTCTCTGTAAAGCGCCTAGAGACAACTGACATTGTAACAGACGCTATACAAATAATACTGAATTGAAATAAATTGAATTATTGCCAGTTGTTGTACAACAGCGTTACTATATCTCAAGAACTGTGCATTTCATTGTCCCTCATACCAGACATGACCTTTCTTGTGACCCCTGCTTGATCTGGAGTGGTATGACTACATAGTGTCCTTTAAAAAATCATCCTCTATATATATATATATACAGTGGTACCTCTACTTACGAACGTCTCTACATATGAAAGTTTCAGGTTACGAAACGCCTCAACGGAAAATATTGCCTCTTGTTACGAAAGAAATTTCAGGATACAAAAGGCAAAAATACAGTAGCGCTGCTACTCGCAGCTCCCAGAGTTTACTGAACGTAAACATAGCTGTCGGCTCTGTATCTCGGTTTGAAAGCGGTGCGTCCGAGCTGCTCTGCCATTGGCTATCGCTTAGCATCTTCCTGGCATCCCATTGGCTAGGAGGGCCCCTTGTCTGTATGAGCGTAACCCAGCAACCAGGTAAACAAACAATTATTACCTCCACCAAGGAGGTTATGTTTTTGCCGGCGTTTGTCTGTCGGTGTTCAAGATAACTAAAAAAGTTATGGATGGATTTTGATGAAATTTTCAGGAGTTGTCAGAAATGTGAAAAGGAAGAACTGATTTCATTTTGGGTGTGATCCAGAAGAAATCCTGGATTATAGATCACTTTCAAATTTTTGATAATTGTTGTGCTTGGTGGAGGTCTGCGCTCTCTGAGTCCATTTCTAGTTCTAACATGTATTTCTTACAGGGTTTTATGTCATTTTATGTATTATTTATAAATTATAAAAAAATTATGTTCGAATTTTGAGGGGGCTTGGAACGGATTAGGGCATTTACATGTGAAAACACATCTCTAATTACGAAAACTTCAGGTTATGAAACTACTTCCAGAACCAATAAATTACGTAAGGAGAGGTACCATTGTGTGTGTATGTATATGTATATATATATATATATATATATATATATATATATATATATATATATATATATATATATATATGTGTGTGTGTATGTGTGTGTGTGTGTGTGTGTGGTACATATGTATATGTGTGTGTACACCTCGGGTCTCACGTCTCGGCTAGGTAAATGCCCCCCACCCCCCCACAGAGCCAGAAAGTCAAGATGCACTTTTCTTGGTTCAGCAGTCCTCCAAACAACAACTTCTGGGTTCTTATGCTGTTCCTGCTCTGGCTCCTGACATGTCAGCTCAGGGTCAATTAGTCAAAAGCGAGGTGAAGAATCAGCATCCTTGGCGTGTCTGAGCGCGGCGGCGCACACATCCGACAGCAGTGACACCCGCGCTCATGCCTCCGCCCGTCTCCTGCCCTCTCATGTGTGACCAACCACGCTTGGCAAGCTCACAGTCGGTCACGCTCCGCTGGCCTGGAGTCACATGAGAGACATTCCTTCCTGTGTATTTCAAATTGACTAACATGTAGCCGCCATGGCTACAACGCTATCTTCCTGCCCCAGGACCCGGGTTTCTCCGGCGCGGTGCTGCGTAGGACGCCAAGTGAAAACAGCTGGTGATGGCGATGCAAAATGTGCCCGTGAGAAGCTGCAGTGAGAGGATGTGCTTTAGGGGATGCCCAAAAAGAAAAAAAGAGAAAAAAAAAGGGCTTTTTTGTGACGCAAGATAAATATAACCAATTATCTGCCCGAATTAAATGCGCATGAATTAGCGATCTAATTAGAGTCCAACAGCTAGAAATTATCCGAGGCTGTGAAGTTGCGATTTCACAGCGATAGCAGATGCTTCTGGAGCCCTCGTTTTCTCCTCCATCACCATGGTTTCACAATCTCACTGCTGCAGCAGGTGTCCATAAAAAATGAGGATTAAGAAAAAAGAAGGGGAGAGAGCCGTGCGAAGGAAAGCTGATCTGAAGGCAATCATTGACCATCAGCCGCCGTGATTGGTTTGATCGCTGAGCGGCAGATGCCTCGGCGCGGCTCTGAGATCCTTCGACAGGAAACGCACACTGTCCGTTTCATCAATCCCTGTCGGGGAGGTGGGGGGGGGGACAAATCAACATTCCCATCCTCAAACTGAATTCATTTCGGGGCGTCATTCAAGTACTGATTGTGACACCCATTAAGTCGCCTCAGAGCAGTCACTTAGCCTCGCGGTGCTTCCGGCGGCTTCCTTTCAGCTCCTGGGAGTCAAAAAAAGGAGCTCATTGTGCTCGCGGAGAGAGCTGTAAAGACTGCAGCGCACGCATCAATAATGTAATCAAAAGTTTTCGCCGTGCATTTATTCAAAACCCACATGAATAGCAAAACATTTCTTTAACGAAAACCCGCTTTCGGGGCCATTCAGGTGCGGGTTAACACAATGCTAAGGAGGAAAACATCTCAAGTCGTCCAACAGAAGCAATTGTTGCTGCCCATCAATCCGGTAGGGGGTTATTAGACCATGTCCGAAACAATTTGGAGTCAATCATTCTTCGGTGAGGAAGATTATTCACAAGCAGAAAATATTCAAGACGGCTTCCAATCTTCCCCCACGTTCACCCCCGAGGTCAGACCGTGTGACGCTGAAAGAAATTGCATCAAACCCACGAGCTACATCACAGACTCTGCAGGCCTCAAATATTACAAGAAACAAAAGGTTAAGGATCACTTGTTTTGAAAAGTTGCGAGAGATTCTTCTCTATAAAGAGAAAATGGCAGTTCATTTCTGGGTTACGTCCGACCAAACCAAGAAGTTTCTCCAACAATGTCCTCTGGACAACCAGGACCAAACGTGCCCATAATGCACAGCAGCAGTATGGGTGAAAAACAAACGCAGCATGTCAGCACGAAGGCCTTGTACCTGTTGTCAAGCACGGTGGTGGAGGGCTCATGATCTGGGCTTCTTGCAGTTACTGAGGTCACCTTAAACTCCACGGTATGGCAAAGTATTCTAGCATCAAATGTGAGACCATCTGAGTAACGAATTCCCCTCCTGGGACTGGTTTAAGTATTTATCACGTAAAGTCTCATCGAATCTGTGTGACAGCTCAAGTTTGGTTGAAATTGAAGTCATGCAAGAGGACGCACGAGCAAATCCTCAGCGGACTAGCCCAACAAAAGAAAGGACAGATGAAAGAAAAGAATTAAGGTGTTAATCCTATATAAATGCTGGAACAGGACCTTCAGGAGACATAAATTAATAACATCAAACCTCAATGAAACAAGAGCGGTCCTGCATTTCAGCCATCTTTTAATAATAATATGCTGTTTTTCATCTCGGTATGTGTCTTAAGACCTGCTCATGACCGGGTTGTATTGATTAGGGGTGATAACTATCGGGCCGATAACAGGAAATTATGACGTCATCCCGATATCATGACAAATAGCCCCGATAACATATATATTTTTGTCAACACGGCAGTGCCTCGCTCCCTCTGAGCCTTGAATGATCGGCAGTGAATGTTATCTTCAAGTGATGTCGGCAAAACAGAAAATTTTTTTCTCAACAATGAAAATCAAGAATACCCCCTAATGCCAGAAAACAACTTGTGAACTCGGTCATAATTTTGGTAGTTGCTGACTTTAATTGATATTCGCAGTATTTTCCCACATGTTACACATAAAAAAGAAAAAAAAGAAAGGGCCGGAAGAACGATGAGCAAACGAGGAAACGAAGGAATTTACGTTACACCTTGAATGCAGCATTGCCGCACAGTGTGCTGATTGTGGCAGCGATTGTTTGTAACTTTGTTAAAGTTTCTGAAAGAGAAATTTTGCTGGTTATTTGTGACAAATGCTCCAAGTGAAGGAGGGAAAAATATAGCAAGCTTTAATACGTCAAACCCGATCAGCGACCTGAAACATAACCATCGCTTCCATGGAGTTTTGAAATCGTGCTAACGTGAGCTAACGTGAGCTAACGTGAGCTAATGCGAGCTAACGCGAGCAAGCCAGCAGCAGGTCTCCATCATCTCTCTCATCTAAAGCTTCCATGAGATTAAAAAAAAACTCAAAACTGCCGAACCTCATTTACTTTAATTAAAGGTGAGTGGAACCACAAGCAAAAATCATTAAATTTTTTTTTTGTTACCATGGAGTGCACTTTTTCAGTTTATTTACACAGACAAGTCTAACTTGTGTCAGTACATTATGCACTGTACATTATTTTTTATTGTCATTTAGGAATGTATTTTTTCAGTTAGTAATTCTGATGCATGTATTTCCATTAGTTCAAGGAGCCTTTATTTTTTATATCAGTCAGTAATAAACCTTATTTAAGTTGATGTGAGATATCAAATACAGTGATCTCTTATTTTTCGCGGTTAATGGGGACCGGCGTCCCCCCGCGAAAATCAAAATCCACGAACTGGAGCCGGAGCCCCCCCGAGCCTAAATAATGTGTTTAAAATATGATTAAAAACTGCAAAAAAGTAGCGAGGCACTGCAGCGAAACAAGACAAAGGCTCAACTGTGGTCTTTCTGTTACCTTCACAGCCTCTGGTCTCTGAACCGTAGTAAAGAAACCGCTGGTATTGTGCTATTTTTGGCTCGTAATTACCGGCTAACACGCTAACAACAACAAAACAAAAAGTCCGGTTTTCTCTGCATGGAACGAGCACTTTATTCTGGCACTGCAGGAACTTGTAACATCACACAGGTTGTATTGTTGGGCTCCTGTCGGTTAACAGAGAATGTAAATCTATACACGCTGGGCTGCTGTTGATGCTCACTACACTTTTCATCTAACCCCGTTTTCTTCTGCCGTCCCACGACACACACACTACATTACCCATAAGGCCACCTTCTTAAAGGGGCCAGGCTGGCTCACAGCATTTCTTCGCTGTGAGAGAATGCGCACAACATCCTGTGATGTTTCTGCAATTTTTTCTTGACTTTTTATTATATTATATATTTCTGAAAAATCCGCAAATAACTAAAACCGTGGAACTTAAAGTGCGAATTGGCGAGGGATCATTGTAGGTTTGTTTGATAGCTTTACAAAAATGTTGAGAGGCTTGCCAAAAGTTTTTCATTGAAAAAAAATAAATATCTGTTCATTTAAAGAGTCAAAACAGTTTCTGGTTTTGTTCATAGTATTGATGTAATGATCTTAGGTATATGTGTGTGTTATCGGTTATCGGTATCGGCGTTTAGGAGCTGAAAGTTATCGGTTATCAGTATCAGTTTTAAAAAACAGTTATCGTGCATTCCTATTATCTTATTTTTTTTGGATAACTTGAAGCCAAAGACCAAAAAATACCCCAAAAATGAAGACAGTATGTATTTTTAGTTTTGATGGCTGCACGTCTCGCTGTGCCAGAACCAGAGTCCGCGGACAGCCTCAGCTGAAGTCTGCACACAGGTGGAGGAGGAGGAGGAGAACCGGAGCAGCAGGAGGTGTTCACCAGGCCTCATTAGCCACAATCTCACCGGGGATGAAAGAAGCTCTGCTTTCCATCTCAACATGCCGCGTCACCACAATTAAAACACGAGCCCAGACCTCACCCTTTGGATCCGTCTAATTTTCATGTAATCCTCGGCGAGCTGAGGACAGGTCTTGTTGTGTGTTTGTAGGGAAAAAAAAAAGAAAAGAAAAAAAAGCTCTTTTCACATGCAGACTTTGCCACAGTTTGACACAAATCTCCCAGCATGCACAGCTGGCATCTTGGAGCTTCAGCTGACAAATTACTTTGGAGGAAATGATCTCTGAAAAAAAAAGAAATAAAAAAGAAGAAGGATGAAAGCTGTTATTAAGGTGCAGGTGGAGTCAAAGGTTTAAAGTGACTGGTACCTTTCTTGTGCCTTGTCAGTGCCAGTCTCAAACAGTCAGCTTTATAATGTCAATATATTTGATAAAAATTTGAGTCCGGGCTGCTTTTGTTCTCTTCTGGCTCATGAAACTGTGATTTCTTTTCCAGTGTTGTCACAGAAGGACAAACAAGAGTGTTTAGGTGTTGTTGTTGAGAAATATTCATCTTCATCCTCATATAAGAATTAAATCATCTTTGATGCATCAGTGTGGATGCCAGTGCATATAAAGGTGAGCACACCGCCTTAACTTTCATGGTTTTTGCTTTGCATTAGATCCTCCGGTCCCTCATGTGTTTGCCCTGCGCCCTTTCCTGTCACCTCGATTGTTCCCACCTTTGTCTTATTATCCTTTCGGCCCTCGTTTGTATAAACTCCCGTCCTTCTTTCATCCCCCTTGACACCTCGTCTGTTTTTCCTCTCCTTGTTCGCTTCTGTTTACACGCCCATGCTTGTACTCGATAGTTCTTCGACTACTTTCTGTTTCTTTTTTAATAATTCTTCAACCTCGTGAGGGTTTTACTTTTGGTGAGTTCTTATAGACCCTTTCTGTCCTGGACTCTTCGGCTTCCGTCTCCCCTGCATTCAGGCTGAATGTTGTCGAGGGCGTGGGGTGGCCCAGTCTGTCTGGTCCCTGGACTCACGTGGGACCGCTGTTCTGTAACGCCAACAAGGTAACAACATGCCAATGCACGTTTCCTAAAGTTATCCGAGATAGATTGTTGCAGAGACCTAACAGCAATCTAGAACATAACACTGAAATTCAATCAATAATAACATGAATATTTCAGGTCTTTTAGTCGTAAATTGGTGGATCAGTTACTCTCTTTTCTGGGAAAGAGCTGAACGTTTCGGTGGATTTGCATTCTGGGTTAAATCCTAAAAAAGCAATACAAAACAAAAAGGTAAAGAAACTCTTTGTTTCTCTCTTTCGCTTTTCCAATTACATCCTGCATTTGTCGACTTAGACCTCTCTGGCCGGTCTCATTACGCCGCCACAACGTTCTCTGAGGAGGTCATTCTTAGCCAACCAGATCCTCTGTTTATTTCTGTTGGCAAACAAATCAATCGAAGAAAACCTCGCTGTTTACTCTGCTCAAGACTGTCAGATACTCCTTGAGTTGATGCACCGAACGAGGTAACGAAAAGCCATCTTGATTGGCGTGTTTCCTAATGCCATCCACTATTCAACGAAGTTCATATTCATACAAACACCCGTACACATACGGGTCTTTCTACATATGTGTAGAAACAAGGTTTTAATGGTAAGACCTAATCAAAGGTGACATCACATGAAGAAAGATCTGCTCGTGTTCTCAACAAATGGAGGTGAGGGATGCTACGTGATTAACTGTCAGCCCCGATTCCGCAGGCGAAGCTACATCTTCATCTTTGGCTGGAAAACGTTCGTGTTGAGAGCTCCGCGACCGTAAATGCGTCTGAGGCGCACGATGGTCCAAGTATGTCTGACATATCTGTTGTTAAATTGGAATAAAATGGGACCGTGAGGGGGTAATGAGAAGTTCGGAGTTAATGAGAAGACGTGTTAATGTGTCAACGCTTGACTTGGAGAGAATCAAATCAGATCTGCAGGCCATGGGGGAAATTTCCCAAGAAGAGAAAAAAAAAAAAAACGACCACTGGTTCTCAGCTGCAGGAATCATTTAATGTCCCCCCCTTCCTGCCTTGCAGATGACCTACTTATGCACTCACTGACTGTTACCCGCCCTTAAACGGGCCGCGCGCACCTTTTACACATTCGGCTCGGTTTGAGTCGTCTCATTACGGCGTCAGTTGTAACGCGCCTTCTACGAGTTGCCGCGGACGCAACGAGGAAGCGAATCAACAGTCGAGTTTGTAAGGAGGACAGACCGAGTTCCTCTCATGTCAGTGCTGCTGCTCTTCAACATCACAACAGAACACACTTGAAATTCAAGACATGGCGCCGCATCCTTTGATATGTAAATGTGCACCTTCAATGCACTGGCAGTGCTACTGAATGAGGGAACTTTTTTTTTTTTTTTCCCTGCCAGTTGAACCTGTAACGTTCCTGGGGAGTTAATTTAGAACAAGAGACGAAATCAACAGGATCGTGGTCTCAAAGGTACGGTATTATACTTCACACACATTAAAAAGCCCTCCTATCATCAGACTCACAGAACAATGGACAATCTCGTTGACAATTTGCACAGAGATATTCTAAGGGCGCATCGATTCTCTGATTCTCGCTCGGCTCGTGTGTCTGTTTTTTGTTTTTTTTTTCCCTGCCCACTAAATCTCAGTTTGTGGCTCATGTGACAGCTAGTGGTAATATGAAAATGCAGCCATCGTAAATCATGCCGTACGCATACATGCAACGTGGCAGGTGAGAAACCTCCAGCTGTCATGGCCACTTTGGACCCACAGCTCTTAGGTACGTATCCATTTTCTGCCCTGGTTTCATCCCGTTCAGGGTCTTTCCTTCTCAACAGAAGGGGGTACGACATCCTGGATGGGTCAGCAGTTCCTCACATGACCCCACAGGACAAACAGCCGTCCCCAGTCACATGGGCAACGTTATATCCATCGATCAAAATGACGTGCGTGTTTTTGGACTGTGAGAAGAAGAATCAGGGGAAAGCCCATCCCAGAACATCCCAGCCATACCTGAGCAGTCAATTAGAGTTTGAGCTTTACGTAAGGAGACAAATAAACTTGAGCGTGGTCAAAAGAGCAAGGCCCTAAACAGTAAGAGATGTCAGCGAGAATCTACAGCACATGTGTCAAACACAATGCCCGTGGGCCAAATGTGGCCCGCCAAATCATTTTATGTGGCCTTCGAGAGCTTGTGCACTATTGGCTTCAATTTTAAACCGATATTTTAAGACTTAAAATAAGCTTACGCCGCTTTAAAGCGCATATTGACAAAAAAAAACTACATCTCCCATAATGCATTTCGTCATTACCCACAATGATAACAGTATATCACCATGACCAAGAACTCAAGATGCTTTTCAGAACTGATGGATTTGAGAAAACCTCTACAAACTAATTCCAACATGTCAAAGAAAAGAAAAATTGATGCACAAGGAAGACAGTTTCATCAACAACGAGAAAACAAATACAAGTTTGTATCTCAAGGTGAAAAAACAGTATGACTTTTGTGTAATGAGGCGGTGTCAGTCGTGAAAGAGTATAATCTATGTCGACATTTTGACAGAAAACATGGAAATAAAACAAAATCCGGTATTTAACAATATAATAAAGTGTAGTTTCATATATTTGATTTATATTGCAACAATGCTGTATATATCGTCAAGGTAAGGTGAAAAAACATGGTGATAATCTATGTCGACATTTTGACAGAAAACATGGAAATTCCGTTATTTAACAATATAATAAGGTTTAGTTTCATATATTTTGATTTATATTGCATTTTGTTACATTCATGCTGTCAATCTGGCCATTCGAGGGCGACCATGATGCTAATGTGGCCCTCATATGTGACAGCAACTGATCTACAGCAATGATTCTTAGTAGGGCTGTAGCGATACACTAATCTCGCGATACACTATATTCGGCTCACGATACAATATATATCAATATTCATCTTACAATACATTTACATCAATTTCTGAAAGATTTTAAAGGGACAAAGTGATTTTGGTGACATCTTGTGAGTGTTCCAATGACTTTGTTTGAATTAATTGAACTGAAAACATCAATTACACATTAAATGGCTGACAGGCAGCTTGCAAATGCTGGACAAAATGAATAAAAGATGTGTGAAAAATTGTTTCATTTATTTAAACAGTGCAAATTGTTGCTTGCAAGCTTTTAAAGGTGGGACATGGGGGTTTTGAAAGGAGCTTAGAGTATTGAAACCCGTGGCTTAAAAATTGATACTCTCTTGAGAAATGAAATATCGATATATATCGCAGGAGCGATAAAATCGCTCAGCTCTAATTCTTAGTAAGCTGGTTTCTTCTACACTTAGTGTTTCATGAAGACCTTTCTCAAGCCAATGCAGTGGTCTTCGACGTCATCATCCTAGAAGAACGGATCATGAACATCTAACACACTGGGGTGAGCTTTGGCAGTCTGCAGCTCAAGTCTGTTGCTTACGAGCCCAAACCTGGGCTGTGTGGTGCTTCTTTTGTTTGGTGAAGAAGGAGAGATGCCTCCAACCCTCAAAAACACAGTTTCCACAGTGAAGGTTGGCACTTTGGGTACAGGTATCCTTGCTAGGGTGAAAAAAAGAAAGGATTAAGTTGATATTATAAGAAATAATGTAAAGAAAAACTGCTGCCAGTCCATCTTTATCTTGCTCTTCCAGCAAGACCGTTACCTGAAACCTCGCATTTTAATTCATCCCAAACCAAAATCCAGGTCCTGGGGTGGTTCTCTCAGAGCCAAGACTAAACTCCACATTCAGAACCCATTGAATCTGGATAAGATGGACAATTTTCCATGGAAGAATGAGCTAAGATCCCATCTGCTAACTTCGCTAGGAGCTACCTCCAGAGACCGTTGTCAGCGATACACAGCAAAGGGCATTAACTGTCAGAGAACTGCTACTTTCAGGTTTATTTGTTTTTTATTTGTTGTGGCTGAAAGGATAAAAAAACTTATTTAGCTTAATGGAGATTTGTCTTCATTCCCCTGGAATTAGATAAACTATAAACTCTTGATTGTAGTCATTTCCATGGAGAACAGTTTTCTTTGATTAGCTTATAGGAGGCTAATAATTTTGATTTTGCAAACACTGGTATGATATAGACTGGTAAAAGGGTGAACATTGACACCAACCTGTCCACGCAGCGCACCTACAGCACCTCAGGATATCTACCGTTTCTGCTGATGGTCCACCTTGATTAAGTTCAACAAAGTGATTTGAATTATGTTTCATATTCACGAAACCCCGATCTAAGTGGACACTAAGACAGTGCTCTTTAAGAGCAAAGCACAGGCCTGCAGAATACTGAGAAAGGAGACGTAATTAATGGTTTGGGTGGCGTTTTCTGTTTTGCAGTGAAATCGTCTCTCCCGACGTCTTTGTCTCCAGAGTGCGGTTCTCATCAGTGGTGTAAAGTGTTGGTTGCAGCCGGGTTTGTTTCAGCTCGGCGGTTATTTTGGGGACCGGAGAAGCAGGATGACATGAATATTTAATGGCCTCTCAGTTTGTTTCTGTGTTCAGTTTAGCATTAGGCTACAATAGCAGAATTCAATAATCTTCTCAAACCTCAGCTTTGCTCGCCCACTAATGTTGAAGGGGGGGAGGGGGGACCATGGCTGAATCCCTTCCTACTGAAGACCCATTATCTCGGCACAGCGAGTCATTAGCGGGACGAATTCACGTGTTTGCACAGAGCACACGTGATACCTGAAGAGGCTGGAGATTAAATAGCTTGAAAAAAAATGCTCATGCGTTGTGTAATCTGTGATAGCGGAGAGACTTAAAATCTATTTAACCGCAGTATTATATATTTACAATACCACTTATGAATCATTAACACCCCCCTCCCGTGATTTATTCGCTGAGAGCATATCAAAGCAAAGTCAAGCGGGCTTGGAGTATCAAACACTCATAATTGTTGCTGTGTGAGCCAACACATCTCCGGGTGCTTGATCCAGACGTCAAGGGGGGGGGGCAACTATGACTGAGCGAACGGGGCAGCCCCTCCTCTAACCAGAATGTAGGCAGACCGACATCCATGTGTTGAAAAGCCCCCCCCACTCAAGACTTTGCACACCATTTCCCATGATATGCTTAGGGGTGTGTGATTAGAAAGAAAACACATTATGAAATACACATTTTGAGAATAAAAGGCCTGCTAGGATTGTAAAGATATGGAAAAGAAAGGAATATGCGTAACACCAAAGCCTTTGATCCCACGTAACTCCATCCATGCATCCATCCATTCGTTTTCTGCTGCTTCATCAGAAGCAGGTCATGGGTAAAAACTATATGAGAAGAGATTCCCCAGACTTTCCAAGCTTAGCTCCCCTGAGAAACACTTCCCAAGTCAACCAAGAAACTCATAGCCAATGGCATGGTCCTCGGATGACCATGGCTTCTAAAGCTTTGGATTTCTTGGTTGACGTGGGTAAAAAACCATCTGAGAAGAGATTCCCCAGACTTTCCAAGCTTAGCTCCCCCAAGAAAATGCAAAATTTCATTATGCCTGCATAATGACAATAAAGAGACTTGAATCTTGAATCTTGAAACACTGGTGGGGGGGTTCCAAAGTCAAACAAGAAACCCAAAGCAGATAAAGCCATGGTCCATGGCTTCTTAAGCTTTGGGTTTCTTGGTTGACTTGGGTAAAAAACCATCTGAGAAGAGATTCCCCAGACTTTCCAAGCATGATAAAGCCATGGTCCTCGGATGACCATGGGTTTATACTTGGAGGTGCTGATTCCCATTCTAGCTTACCGGGACAAGAAGGAGGTCGTCTGCTAGCAGGAACTGTAACGCCGGCACCGCTGGCTGTGCAGCCTGACAGAATCACTTATCTGATTTTGATGACAGCATCCATCATTGGGAAAACACAGTTGCTCATTCTGACTTGCAGTTATCCCATAATGGCCAAGATGCACATTGTGTGGACGATTCAGAGCTGTTTCCATGAAAAAGAAAATATTCCACCGAGATGGTCAGATATGCAATTATGATTCGGTGGCTCGGGCCCGGCCTGATATCTCTATTCTTCATAGAGTCACAGCAGTCACTGAGTGACAGTTTCGGCTAAACTCTGTCATGCAGATGAATACTAAAGACCTCTAGCTGCTATTGTGCCAACAGCAGACAACTGACCAAAGAGCAAAAAACAGCTTATCATCAGTGGAGAAAAGCTTACATGCCCCGGAGAGCCATTTCATGTCATGAATACCAGGGGGTCTTAACACTGCGGGAAAGAGATGCTCTCTTTATTGTGCTGCCATCAGTCACATCAGTTTGTGTCCTTGGCTGCCTCCGAGCGTCTCCATCCCCTCACCGCTCACAACAGCAGAGTGCCGTTCGAGTGCCTCGCCAGCAGCTCCGTCCACACTGCAGTTGAGTGGAGTGGCTGTGAAAGACTTGCACTGCCAATCTTAATAGGACAAGGTTAGCCGTGGGATGAGCCCCGAGACACTAGTTTAATCTATTACACCCACGCCTCTCCAAGCCACCGGGGAGAGGGCACTTCATCGACTCCCAGCGCCTCCTTTTTCACACTCTCGCCTCCTTTTGCTTTTCTTCACACTAATTCACTCACTCGCAGCATATGTATTACACAGTCACGCGCACGAACGCGTAACTCTCTACTTGGTTGCTTGGCGAAGTGCTATTAATGTGCGTCTGGTACCCAGGTCTCCTGCTGCCGTGAGGTATTGTTTCCTCCTCCCCACCTTTTCTTCAGTCCTCTGTCACACACAGGCTCCTGCTGCCGGAGTATTGTTTCCTCCTCCCCACCTTTTCTTCAGTCCTCTGTCACACACAGGGCCTAAAATAACTCATTTCACCTCCCACTGGAACATTCAGCGCTGAAATCAATAGATTAGCTGCAACACTTTGTCTTTGACCAGGACACAGCTGGTATCGTGCCATCGGAAGGCGTCTTTTAAAGTTTTCAGCAATAGGGGATCTTGATTGGACCATATTCCTTTATGCTCTTCAGTATTCACCCAGCTCTCCTCAGTCAAGTTAGCACTTCGTTTATTAGTCCACGGTCTTTTTTAATCTTTTTATGGGCTTCTCAGCAAGACCGAGAGGCAGTAACAGGCTTCATAAAGTTATTTACCGACTCAAACAGTCCAGTCACGACATTTCGACGGAGATGGCAGACTGCAGCCACTTTACAGCTTTGGAAAATCAGGTCCATAATTGACGGTGGAGATGAGAAAAAAAAAAAGCCCCCCTGGTGTCTCAACTCTGTCTCAGCTGTGTCAACAGAAATTTTCAGGAGTCTCCGTGTGGCGGTTTTTGTGGCGTTGAAAACCAGACAGCTTTGTGAAGTTACACACGGTAACCTGAAGTCTTTCGGGTGACTCACAAACATCGCCTTATGCAAGCCGGATGACTCATTGGCCGTTTATTGTGTTGCGTTATTAAAGCCGAACTTGAACCGCGGCGGTGCCCGTTTGTCTTTTTCCAGTGCGCGAAGTTGTTGAGGTTGCATGAATAGGCGCGTCACCCATGCTGCTTAAACATTCAAGCTCGTGTCAGATTCACATTTCCCTCTTCAACCGTATCGTCTATTTATAGTGAGCAATCAACAGCTTCTTGACAAGTGTAATGCTGTTATTTCAGCATCTCTAAAGGTGACAGAGTGGATCATTATGGGATTGTACCTTCCACTGAAACTACAGTTTCTCTTGACCCACGGGAATTTGAAATGTTCTGCTGTCACTCTTATGCAGCATGCTCTTCTGCATCTTTCTTGCGATATCTCAATTGCATCTTGAAGGAAAATTTGCAGGAAGAAAGCTTTGACTCCATTGTAATAACAGGATGGAGTAAAAACGTTCGTACGTGCAACTGGCGGCTTGTTTGCCAATGGAAGGGATCTCTACGGCAGCATCATGGAAGGTCCAACTCCGAGGTCTTATGGGAGCTGAGTTGGTGCAGGAAGTGTGAATTGTAAGTGAGTGTAGAGGAAGCTAACCTGAGAGGAGGAGCAGTTTAAGGGGGTTTTGCATTTGCACCTTTCCAAACTTTGGCAGCAACATCATTAGCTTTAAGTCACAGAGCTTTTACAATGTTCCTCAGAGAGCTGGGAACACAATGAAGTAATGGCTAATTGTGCTCATAGGCTGTAAAATAATAAATAAATAAAACTGGTGACATCACCCACAGGTTCTCTAAAGACCGCTTTTGAAGCCTCCTTTTGTCTCTCTGGATGGCGCGTTGGTCCAAACATCCACATATCGGGATCTTACTCCTAAAACGGCGCCCAAAACTAGCGTTTCTGGTTCCTCAGACACCTGCAACTAGGGGTGAGTATTGGCAAGGACCTCGCAATACAATATGTATCATGATACTTGGGCCACGATACAATATTATCACAATATCGTGATATCACGATATATTGCGATATTCTACCCTTAATATCAAAATTAAAAGTAGAGATGAAAAAATCAAGTTGCTGTATATGTTCATCAGATGATATTGATCATTCAGAGGACAAATTGAGTCAAAACTATTTGCTTCAAAACAACCTATTTATTGTTTATTATTAGTGTTTTTGCACATTTAAGTGAATGAATTAATTTTCCTAAAAAAAAATCGATATTAGGAGCTAAAAAAAATCAATCGGCTGAAAATCGCGATATATCGCCAAATCGATTTTTTTCACACCCCTACCTGCAACTGGCATAGACCTGGGAGTAGTGGACCTCCCGCTGGCAACGGACGCGACACTGGTGGCCTGTGGTCGCTCGCGGTTGCCTTTGGGTTAACCGGACCTCGAGGCCCGAGATGACTGAGCTCGTGGTCCAGTTAGTCGACTTGGAAGGGTCTTGAAAGGATCCAAGCAGTCTCAGGTTCCTTTCCTAGGTTTTTCCACATGAACCCTTCCAGGCCAACAGGAAACCCATCGGTCTCAGTACAGTTAACGGGACAAAACATGCTATATGAGTTTTTTAAGAAAAGGGTGTGCGACTACGAGCAAGACTCCAGCTTAATTTTTAACTGGCTCAACCTTTTCCTCGGTCCTTTCAGCCATCGTGTCTCAACTCGCCAAGACAAAACTACCATTTCGTTCCATCTGGTGGCACTAGTGAACCATTTTTACTGTTCGTCAACTGCCGGTGAATAAAAGGAGAAAAAGAAGATGGCAAATATAAAGAAATAACAGACGAAAAACAAGATAAAATGATGACTTTAATACTAATGGAGCTATGATAGTTACTGCACTTCTGTATTGTTTATAATGAGAAGAGATGTTTTGTATGCGAAAGTGACATTAGGCTGCTGAATGACATCATTTCCTGCCCACAGCATGCCCAGTTAGTGAGTCAACGCCACCAAGACCCCATTCATACGTTTTTCATGGGGGGCCGGTCTGAGTATCGATTATCCAACATGCTACTGAGGCTCCTGTTTGAATACATTTTAATCATTAAATTAAAAAAAAACTAAACCTTGTTTCTTCAGACTTCAATCACCCACTAAACAAACCAAACAAGACTCAACAGCAAAAAAAAAGATAGATCTGGCAAATCTTTCAGGAGCGCAACCAACACACTCAGCTCTGCTGCTCATCATATGAATTCATGTCGCTGACAAAACGTGGCACATTTAAAAGAGAAATAATCAGACTGGATAAGATCTATTACAGAGAGGCATTGTTGCAGCAAACACAAATTTCCTTACTTTTTCTGCTTTGTGCATTTATTTAAAACGATTTAAAACAAGGCTCAGCGGGTTTTGGACCCAGCCCCTGGTGGTCAGTCGATGAATTACAGTTTCCTACAGTTTCCTGGCACCTCGACTGTGGCGCATGTGGACAAAAACCTCCCTTCAATTGGCATGTGATGGTTTAACTCAGTGGTTCTCAAACTTTTAATGCTGCGTACCACCTGAGAAACTGTTCAGCTCTCTGAGTACCACCATGATGACCAACTCTAAAATATAGCCATATATGACTTCATAATTAGCTTTAAACACACAGGAGAGATGTTTATTGTGGAAAATGTGGAAAAAATGTGGAAAGTGTAACATTAAAACTGCGTTTTGGGGCCTTATTGTACTTACTGGTTCATGAGTCCATGACTTTTGGTCTAGATTCTGGTCTATTGAAGGCCACCACTTCTGTTTATCGTTCTGGCTCCATCAAGTTGCAAAGTTTTGACAGGTAGGCATCTAGACATTTTATCTCAAGGTCTCCATGTTTTTAATGTGATGCTTAAGACGACTGTTCGCGATTGGCAATTTGTCATTTCTGATCATCCTGCATTCTGTGTTGTGAGTTAATGACCTCTCTGAATTGTATACGACTTGGAGAATAAATCCACTTTGCACCTCTGTCGTGGTCTAGTGCATCGTTTAACGGATGATTGACTGCCTCACCAGAGCACAATAAGAGTATATCCTTATCAATAAGATAAACCAGAATTTTCAATTTATAGAAAGTCATGACGTTCCCCTGCGTACCACCAGAGAGCGCTAGCATACCACTGGTGGTATCTCAAGGGGTTTTTTTCTCCTTGGCTAAAGAAAGGTTGATAAATAAATACAATCACGGCTTGCAGATCGTCGCGTTCATGCTGACCATTTCGCTTTGCATGACTAACACCCATCTAACCGCCGTTCACCCAAGAGTGAAGACACCTGCTTCAGACCGCGTGGAGACAGTTTTTAATACTAAAATACAGAAATACAGCGAATGAGGGCTATAAGTACCTGGAAGCCCGGGGTTATGATTGCTAAAATAAATGATCCAGCCAGATTAGAATCTGGGTTACCCATCTTTATTTAGCATCCCTTAACATACGTTGAAATAAAACACAGGCCCCAAAATGGATGGATGACACAGTTTAAGACCAGAGGAAGTGAAACATAAAGAAAAGAAGCCCTCCTCCTTTTAAAGACATCCCATCCGCAGCACTGTCAGGTCTTTCTTTCTGACAGCAGAAATGTGAGCACTTTTACTTTGTTGTGAGTCTCAATCATTTATATCGAAGCAAACAGATGCAAACGAAAGTGACAGTGAAAAAATTAAAAATGAAAATGAGCCATGTTTCCCTCAAGCTGTGACCAGAGGCGACGTGACCGCCAGGGCCGCTGTGTTGTCAAAAACCATACGGCACGAACACCCGAACAGTCGCCTCCCAGTCTCTCAAGACGACTCTGCACAGCGCAGCAGAGCCATGCAGATGTGCTGCAGGTGTGCGGCGTCCAGGCCTAGATGAACAAATGATGCCATAATATGCACCATTATGACGGCAGAGAGCGGCGCCGCTGGCCATTAGGAGCAGGAATTTCGCTGTCAATTCTCCAATTAGCGAACCGGCTCCAGCTCCACAATCACAGCCGGGCCGTCGCAAGCTATGGAAGCCATGGCAACCAGCCTCATCGGCGGGATAACGAAGCTGAGAAAACACGCGGAGGTACCCAGAGCAGCTAATAAGAGGAAACTTTTCCTGACCTGGTGTGTTCTAGTTGTGTTGTATCACCTGCTGAAATGTATCTCGTGATTGAAAAATAAGCACTCGCAGGGTTTTGTGATTAACTGCTCTCACCTCACAACACTTTGATGTTTCATTGGATCCCTCCTGACGTGTATGGCGACGCGTCTGGACGTGTCGCCCAGATCAGCAGCGGAACATGTCACTGCCGGGCCGGGGGCGGGGCACATGACCAGGCCCTTTAAACCCAATAAAGCTTGTGATTACATCGTTTTACAACATACACATGCCTGCAACAGCGGGGCTAACAAGCATTACTACATTTTTGACAGTAAGAGTTCAACACCACGAAGAGCGACCGTGCCATTTTGAAATCAATCAAACCTGTAGTATTATGGAATAATATATTGTCTAAAATGTATTCGGCGGTTTGCGGTTGTGACGTCATGCGGGAGACGCACCAGTTATTGTTGTAGCAGCTACCTGCATTCATTCATTCATTCATTCATTCATTCATTCTGCTCGGTACCAAGTGCCGATTTCGCCTGATGTGTTTCCATTGCAATTAATAAATACCAACTCCGAGCACGTCGTTGTATGAGCCTTTTTGCAAGAGTAACCCGACAAAACCGACATGAAGTCTAACAAACCATGAGAACAACAAAAACATTAGGCAACCTGGCCCCTAATGATAACGTTAGGCTACCTGGCCCCTAATAATAACGTTAGGCTACCTGGCCCCTAATAATAACGTTAGGCTACCTGGCCCCTAATAATAACGTTAGGCTACCTGGTCCCTAATAATAACGTTAGGCTACCTGGCCCCTAATAATAACGTTAGGCTACCTGGCCCCCTAATAATAACGTTAGGCTACCTGGCCCCTAATAATAACGTTAGGCTACCTGGTCCCCTAATAATAACGTTAGGCTACCTGGCCCTAATAATAACGTTAGGCTACCTGGCCCCTAATAATAACGTTAGGCTACCTGGCCCCTAATAATAACGTTAGGCTACTGGCCCCTAATAATAACCTGGTCCCTAATAATAACGTTAGGCTACCTGGACCCTAATAATAACGTTAGGCTACCTGGCCCCTAATAATAACCTTAGTTAGGCTACCTGGCCCCTAATAACATACTAATAATAACGTTAGGTACACCACATAAGGTTTAACCTAGTGATAGTTGATGGTCCTAATAAGTACCTGTTAGGCTCTGGCCCCCTGACCGTGTACCAGTTCTGTGGGCTTGACTCACTGCCAACAATGTCAGGTTCATCTCCAGGAGGACATGTATCCATCTTTTTTAGTTTAGTCTTTTCCTGCGCTCTTTTTTTCCTTTTCTTTGCATTTTGTTGCTCCACTTTTATCCTTGTATGACCTGCACCTCATTATTTACTTAATCCGTGATCCATCTACCTCTGCACCACATAGACTCTGTTGACTAGTGACTGTTGATGACGATTTTACCCAAAATACATTTGGAGATCTTACCGGCGATCCTCTTGTAAATGTGCACATTGTAAAGTTAACTGTGAGAGTGAACATGAAGTCAGTCATGCAGCACAACATTTAATTCACTGTGTTGAATAAACCTACATGACCAAAGTCAGTCTTACATTTTTTTTGACCAACCATGATTCATTCTGGCTGGACCAACCTATATATAACCTCGTACGTAACGCATATTCTTTCCCAGAAGTTGTTGTATCCAGTAGTGCGCAAGGTGTGACTGATACCTGAGGAGAGGCCTGTTTCTTTGTCTTTCACTGGGCCCTCCTGGGTCCGGGCCGGGGAAGTACCGCCCCCCCAGCCCCCCCTGACGCTCCGCCACTGGCTCAGAGCGCTGCAGCAAGCGCTATCCGCTCAGCGCTCTGCGGCTGCTGGGGGCGTCCGTATTTTTATTTTTTTTTAACGGCGGAGAGACGGTCAGGCTTTCATTTTAGTGGATAACTTGAGCACAAGCCAGCAAACGTTGTGCCACACAAGCTGTCATTAAACAGCGCTGCTCCTTCAGGGCCTAGACCCTAACCCTAAGACTAGAGCAAGGTTATTATCGTTAATGAAAAAGACCTAATTAACGAAAACTAGAATTTAAAAAACATTTTCGTTAACTGAAATAAAATAAAAACCAGAGTTTTTTTAAAAAACGACAGCTAACTGAAACTGTATTTTATGTGTTTTATAAAACGAACTAAATTTAACTATAATAATGTCAAGAACGTCCTCCGTTTTCGTGTTTGTAATTTTTTTCCTCATAAACGTTTGAAATCTATTAACTCCACTCCGCTGTACAATAACAACTGCAAAAAAAAAAAAACCCAAAAAACGAAAGTGATCAGCAGTGATGGCTGCGGAAAAAGTTGGGAGAAATCGGCACAGTCCTATTTGGGATTTTTTGTTTGTATCACCTGCTTGTTGTAGAAGCAGGTGATACAATGTGTGAAATACTTCTCAAGGGGGAAAAAAAACCCACAAATCTGAAAGTCCATTTGAAAAGCTCACACAAGAAGGCTAACCAAGACTAGCTGGATAAGCTAGCCTAAGCTAGCCTCCTGGAAAGAAGGCTAACCAAGACTACCTGGATAAGCTAGCCTAAGCTAGCCCCCTGGAAAGAGAAGCTACAGCTGCAGGCCAGTCAGCGTTGGGAAGGACTGGGAGAAAACAGCAACTATAATCGACTGTTTCCATGGAGACCAGATAGCTGCTGGTCAGTAAATACGCAGGAACACCACAAGCGGGAAGACGCATTGATAAATATGTTTATTGAGACCAGAATGTAAACACGACTATGTGATTCGATAGATTTCAAAAAGTTCAGTGCTTCACTCCAACCAAAATTACAACCCTAATTTACAAAATAAAACTAAAACTAACACTGAAACTAATAAAAACTAAACTAAAACTAAGCATTTCAAAAACAAAAACGAAATAAAAACTAGCAAAACTGCTCTAAAAACAAATTAAAACGAACTGAATTTGGAAAAACTAAATAAAAACTAAAAATAATGGAAAATCCAAAACTATAATAACCCTGGCCTAGAGCGGTACGTTTCAATTACACGTATCTACCGTCTCCCGCCTCTGTTCTCAAGATGAGTAAATATGCAGACGGACAAACGTTTCGTCCCCCCACCACCTCCTAAAGTTGCCCCGTCGAAGCTCTGGAAGCTTTGGAGCGCTGCTCTACCACAGCCGTGTCCTTGCACGTCTGCCGTGTTGCTCCGAGCGCTCGCATTTGTCGGCACGCTTCCCCGGGAATCCATCGGCGGAGTCGCCCCATTGTTTCCCATAATCTTGTGTTTTGCAGACGGGACGTGCACACCTCCTCGACGCCACCATGTCTCTTACATCTGCAGGCTGGGAAGCAGACGATCATCCTTTGAACCTATTACCCAGCTTGATCCTCTTATCAGAACCAACCTTCCCGGGTCTAGAATTTGGGCTCTGCCAGACTCTGCTCTCTGCACAATGGTGTCCTGTCATGTGTGTGTGTGTGTGCATGTGTGTGTGCATGTGCGTGTGCATGTGTGTTTTCTCTCTCCTCAGAGTGCGCACGAGACAGCAAAGTCATAAGGGGAATAAGCGATGGAAGAGGGAAAACAAAGCGAAAGGCAGCATCTGAGCGCGTTCGCCAGGCGAGTCCCTGAGGGATGCTCCGCCGCTCTGAAGTGAGACGGGTCCGCGGGGGGGTCAGAGCGCCGGGAGACGCTCGTGCACGCACACCGCACGCTTGATCTTCAGTGAAATAGTCCTGTCGCCTTTCTGATGAGCAGTTCGCCGTGTCCACATCCTGCTGGTAACCCGGTCGCGTACAGGCACGTGTTTGGTGGTTTGCACTAGGGATGTAACGATATGGAAAATTTGATATCTCGATTATCGTAACCAAATTATCACGGTTTGCGATATTATCGCGATATCTTAATTCCTATTCAAATGTCCAAAAAAACACATACATTTAAATAATTTCACAAAATCTTGTGATTTTCTTGTCAAACTAAAACATCAGAAGCCAAAATCTTATCAAAATGAAACTTTCACAATAAAAGGGCAAACAACTGGCACAGAAAGAGGTTTTATTTTAAAGAAAAAATAAATAAATAAGAGGAGCAAAGCTTATTTGTCTGGTGCAAATTTTAATAAACATTTAAACAACCATAGTAGGTCAAAATATGCAAACAATTATCAGGGACAAAAATTATAGTACAAGTTCAAATTAAATAAACTTTTGACTTTAAGCTGAACCTTAAATAAGTATAAATATGCAAATAAAGAAACAGTTGTTTAGGAGCCAAATATGTTGTTATGAATTGTAGTTCACTCTGTGTGTCTGTGGGTGTCGCTGTGTTGTTACCTGAGGGTCAGGTATAAAGGTAGCTGCCTGTTATTGGTTAGGTGTTGGACCCAGAAGGGCAAAAGGTTTTTGACCGCTGTGGCGCTAACTGCCGCGTTATGGTTGTCGGATCAGTTAATGGAAAAAAATTAATATTTTAACTGCATCAGAAGAACACCGTTCCGGTCCTTTTTCGATCAACATGCAATGTTAACGTTTACAAAATGCGAGTTAGCAAAGCGCGTCAACCAAGTTACTCTTGGTCAAACATCTCAGTAGTTTGAAGCATTAGCCTTAGCTGCCTTCAAGCTGCTTGAACAGATTACAATAAAATGTAAACAAGTGCTCTGCAGACAAGATAATTGTCCTCCACCAGTTGTCCCTCTGCATTCTTGAAAGAAAAAAATGCCCAGACCTTGGTTTTCGTCCTTTTAGTGGGTTGGTAAATGTTCTACATGCTATCACCACTTTCCGCCATGCTAACGTTACGATGCCGATGTTACAAGCTACATATTCACGCGAGACATAGTCGCGAGTCGCTCTCAGACTTAAATGAGGCTGATATTACATGATGAGATAAAGTCAAACATAAACGGTAATCGTTATCGCATAAAATTTTACCGATCTTTACCGTAATGCCGGTAACCGTTCCATCCCTAGTTTGCACCATAGAGGGAAGACTCGGCCAATTAAAAGGGAGCTCAGAGACAACCCCCCCCCCACACACAAACACACATCAACAAGGCTTTGTACAGGATCCTGGTACTGCAGGGAATATACCCACAATGCCTCACTGATGTCATGGAGGCGTATCAAACTTAAGAGGCGGCGCTTCAAAAGAAGCTTTACGTGTCGGGGGTGTACACGATGCAGACAAATAAATGTCTTCATTTACATCAGAATTGCACGCCACTTCTCCCCGTCATTCCATTACTGTCAAGAAGGTCATTTTAGGACGACGCACCGCCGCATGAAGTGCCGTTACTCGCCCGGCTGCAGCTTCTGTGGATCAAAAGGACGACGCACCTTTGTGCATCTGCATGCAAGTGCTTAAAGACATCCCACTTAACGAACACCTCAGTCTGATACATCAAAAAAAAAAAAATTAAATACTCATTTGCATTTTCACCCCCCCCCCCACTCCCCGCTCCAACATTTTAGACACTTACATCAGAAAGACCCTGAAAGGCAGAAAAACAGACAAAAGTGGCGGTACGTTTTTTTTCTTTTCAGCTTCTGCAATCAGCTGAAATATATGCTTCACGCCTGATTGAAATGAGAAACAAAAACACAGATTTGTCATAACTCCTTTAAAGTATTTTGTTGGCAAAGAGGGAAAGATTTAATGAGAATGCCACTTTTTTTTTGTTTTTTTGATCTTCCCAGATGGGGAATTTGCATGAAAAGCCGCAACGGCTCTGAGAGAGACTGTCATTATTAAGAAACTTTGAGCTCTGAAGGTAAACGAGATTGGAACTTTTATGTTTGAGCGCAGAATGTTAAATTCTGATTTTATTTAATCTTTTGTATTATTTTGGGTGACGACATGCGTGACAGCAACAGAAACCATCAAAAGGGGGTTTTAAACAAATGAAACTGAGATTTTGTCGTCATGTTCATGTGGTAAAGCTCAAAGGCTTGTCTTTACGGCCGTTTTATTTCCAGACTAAACATTTAAATAGTTAATTATTATTATTACCTCCGACAAGGAGGTTATCTGTCTGTTTGTCTGTGGTTAAGATAACTCAAAAAGTTATGAATGAATTTTGATTACATTCTCAGGGGTTGTCAGAATTGTGAAAAGGAAGAACTGATTTCATTTTGGCTGTGATCCGGAAGAAATCCTGGATTCTAAGTCACTTTCAAATTTTCGATAACATTGCGGTCAATGGGGCCAAAAATTTTGTTTCTAAATATCTCCGTTAATTATTGCCCAAACCATTGTCAATCACTCAGGGATTGACAATGGTAACCTCTATGAAATTTCAACGGCCGATCCGGATCTGATCCAGAAGGCGGATTTTATCACAATCTCTAAATCGCTATATGGGGGAATTGTTGCGCTTGGCGGAGGTCTGTGCTCTCCGAGTGCTTTTCTAGTTTTTAATATGTTTAGGAATTAATAACTGAAATCCAAAATCTAAGCAGCACTCTGTGATGATCTGAAAGGAGAATTAACTGCAAACAACAAAGCATCTCACCCATATAAGAGCGCTGCTTACAAAAACCTGCACCTCCTCGACATTTACATTTCCTCCTCTTCCATATCACAAAGATTGCTTGGAGCTTTTGCATTATGCAAACATTCGTTTGCCATTTTCTCTTTTTTTTCTTCTCTCGGATCTCAGTGCCAGGGACAACAAATGGCATTTAAACTCACCACAGGAGTCGGCTGCTTCCTCCCAAAGGGAAATACAGAAGAAGAGTGGGATGGTATCATCGGCAGAGGGCCTTCTGTGAGCGACTCACAGCGACGGCGGGCTGAAAGCCAGCAACTTTGTGGCGTTTGCTCATGCGTGGGAACGAGGCAGAGACGCCGCGTGTGCATCTGTGAAGCCGGTAACACTTGCTTTGACGGGTTGCGATGGGTTGCCAAACATTTGCAACCCGTTGAGGAAATGGGAGAGTAGCAGCTTTTCAGGAGAGGCAGCGAATTAAAACACAAGCTAACGATTTGTTTACTATTAAGACTGTTAGGATTTATAATTACCTTAAAGACTTTTGTGCACATTTAGGGGTTTAAGACTCGACTTTATAATCTTTAGGAATGTTGGCTGTCTTTTACAACTGTGTCTCTATTTTTACCTCCGCCAAGGAGGTTATGTTTTTGCCGGCGTTTATCTGTCTGTCTGTGTTTAAGATAACTCAAAAAGTTATGGATGGATTTTGATGAAATTTTCGGGAGTTGTCAGAAATGCGAAAAGGAAGAACTGAATTCATTTTGGCTGTGATCCGGAAGAAATCCTGGATTCTGGATCACTTTCAAATTTTTAATAACATTGCGGTCAATGCGGCCGAACATTTTGTTTCTCAATATCTCCGTTAATTATTGCCCAAAACTCATGAAATTTGACTCAGGGATTGACAATGGGAACCTCTATCAAATTGCTAAGGCTGATCAGGATCTGATCCAGAAGGCGGATTTTATCGCAATCTGTAAATGGCTATATGGGGGAATTGTTGTGCTTGGCGGAGGTCTGTGCTCTCTGAGTGCTTTTCTTGTGTTATCTTTAAATCCTGACCTCCAAAAGTTTTGTGACTTACACAGATAAGCACATTTGATTTATGACCTCCTCTCCTGGACTGAGACAAATGTAAACCATCTGGAATTGTGACGTGTGAAAGTTGCACGACATCTGAACTCAAGATGAGAAGAGGAGGTGTTGGGGGCAATGTAAGACCCCGCCCCTTTTTGTGGTTATAAAGAGAGAGCAATTCTTGAAACAAGTGTGAATCTTCTGCATGTCTCTGTGACGTTAAGAGAGTATAACCAATTGGTCGGAAAACATTCTGCATTGCATGATAAACCTTGTATTAATCTTTGTTTTTGGTCTCTTCTTGGCACCAGATGAAAGAACAGGAATATCTTTCAAGCAGAAACTTGCAGACTGTGGAGGAAATTTTTATTTGCTTTATTCATCTTGTAATTTTGTTCATTTTAGTTGTCTTCAATAATATGTTTAAAAGTAATTTGTCTTTCTTAACAAGACCAATACACATCCTAATCAACAGACCAAATGTCTGACAAAAGGCAAGCAGGGGATCAGCTGTGATTCTGAGTAAACTTTCCTAAATTCAATTATCATCAAGTATCTAACCTCTTGATAAAGGAACTGTATAAATGTCCCTAAATTCAATTACCGCTCTCATTTAAGACAAATGTCCTTTTGCCTTCCTCATCACCCGCTGTGATCCACTCTACATGCAAACCTGTATAGCAATCAACATCTCTTTGTCTTGGTATGAAAGGAAATCCTCTTCTCTGTAAAGACAGAGTCCTTATTCAGTATTCTGTGGAATGCTGACTGACCACTCTCCTTATGTGCACATATGTTTTTTTTTGTTTCTTTTCTCTAATAAATTCTAATTTGATTTTCTCATTGAGGTCGGATCTGATTTTCTTTCCACAACACAGACCTAATTAGTTTGTATTAATACGTGTGAAGGTTATGTTCTGTGCAAGTGTCCTGTATGTACGCGTGTATGTGGATGTACAGCATGTATATATCTATATACATGCCTGAAGCAGCGATCTTCACACCCGCAGTTGAAGGCTACTAGCCAGGGCTAAACAGAGCACACGGCTCTCGAAACTCAGTATCTTCTGCCTCTATCAAGAAATGGGTCCTCCGGCCAAGGTGGACCTCACCTTTCAGGATCGTTTCAGCCTGTTGCTTTATTGCCTTGGCTGCTGGGTTTAGTCAGCAAGCGGACGACTAGCTTAAGACCGGCGTTGGCCGATTGACCAGCCAACTGACCAAGAAGCAGTCTATGGGCCCATGGCCACCAGCGACCAGCCTTGACCGGCTGTGGGCGACCAGGCAACGGCAGGTCCCAGCGGAGTTCTGCCCGCTGTCGTAACATATCTGGAAGCACTGCCTTTTAGTGATAACATCTGAAACTAGAAAAGCACTCGGAGAGCACAGACCTCCGCCAAGTGCAACAATTCCCCCATATAGCCATATACAGATTGCGATAAAATCTGCCTTCTGGATCAGATCCAGATCAGCCTTTAAAATTTGATAGAGGTTCCCATTGTCAATCCCTGAGTCAAATTTCATGAGTTTTGGGCAATAATTAACGGAGATATTGAGAAACAAAATTTTCGGCCCCATTGACCGCAATGTTATCGAAAATTTGAAAGTGATCCAGAATCCAGGATTTCTTCCGGATCACAGCCAAAATGAATTCAGTTCTTCCTTTTCATATTTCTGACAACTCCTGAAAATTTCATCAAAATCCATCCATAACGTTTGGAGTTATCTTGTACACAGACAGACAGAAAAAACGCCGGCAAAAACATTACCTCCTTGGCGGAGGTAAAGAAACCGTTTAGCTGAATAGCTGGCTTCAAGTGACAGTCTGTTCTTACCACCACGGCACCCGTGCAGCAAGACGGAAAGAAGAGGTTTCAAAGCCTCTCTTCAGAAAACTTCTGCTTGCCCGGATATTTTTTAAACAGTAAATGGTGAAGTCTAACTGAGAGCTATTCTTCCTGGGTCATTATTTTTGTTCAGTCGCAGCCGAGAAACGAGCTCTGTGGTCGTCTATTCAAGCACAATTCCATTATTGTCCCTTTTCGTCTGCTTTTGCTGTAATTATGAGTGTAGGTGTACCATTTCAAAGCTCGCCCCTAAATCTTAATTTCCCTACACTGAGACTGTTTTGTTCTCGGCTCATGCTGCGCTCATAAACCCACATTACCCACCCGCTGTTATCAGGCTGGATGATCTGTTGTCTAAAGAGAACTGATACGATGCTTTCTGCAGTCGTGCCTGTGGGAAACAAGAATGTTAATTCTATTAGTCTGTTCTGACATGATGGATCTCCGGGTCTTTAGCTGAGCCCACCCCCCGAGGAGAGGGTACTTTTCTAATGGGGTGATTTTTATGAACCTGCAGAAGATGACATGATAATGAAAGGTGACATCAAGACTGATGGAGGAACCCGTTGGGCTGTCTTTGCTGGGAAACGTTTGTGAAAGCCTCCCCTTGTTTCAGATTGTTGTGATTAATAATGGGACTGTTTGGAAGAACGTGTCCTGGTATGCTTAAAAATGAAAATAAAAATAAAAATTTTCCATCATCTCATATTTTGCTGCCAAGGTTCGAGGGACGCTCCGTCATGATGCTCTGAAGATGAACGAGCTGAATTTTGGAGCAGAACTTTTTAATTTTTTTTAATGTATAGGCAAAAAAATGATATTGATTGCCTGTCAAGTCTTATTATGGCATCGTTTTTTAGTGGAGTGGTACTTATTGCACTGGCTGCACCACCATATATTGCCTTCTAATTTTAGTCTGAGGCTGTAATGTCCTTTTTCTTCACCTCTGGCAGTTGTGGGTCCCTCTTTGAAATGAGATGATAGATCTCGGGGGGTTTATCCTGGGAGTAATAAATTTCTCTAATATCACAAGCGCTTCCATGGCACTTGCCATTTTGTTAAGTGATATTATGGCCCTGCAAATGCTTTATGTGGCAAACGTAGTTGGTCTTAAATGAGATACTTTTGAGAGACCTCTTGCTGTGGGTCAGCACGCGCTGGATATATTAATCCATAGGAACATATGGCTCAGTAAATGAGCCCTGACACGCTACGTAAATGCTTTATATAGAACAGGCGCTCAGAGAGAGTTACACCGTTGCTCTGAGCTGTGCTTTAGGGCATAGACGGCGAGGACTCAAGCAGAGAGCAGCCTCGCCGAAGTGAAGGGTCACAGGTTCTGCTCTCATATCTGCCAAGCCTGGAGACTGTTTAAAAGAACTAGTCAAACCTTCTGCGGCGTCACCTGGAGGTTTTCTGGGGAGTCATGGTGTTTGTGGTGTTTGATGTAGCACAACGGTCAATATAGCAATTTCTGATTCCGCTACTGAAACAACATTTTCAGCTCTAGCGGCCCGTCAGCTCTGGTTACCAACTGTAGCTGAAGGTAGCTCAGATTTCCAGTTCGCTGAAAATGCTAAGTGCTGAGTCGCTAAAACGATGGCAGCTAGCCGTTAACACCATAACTATTAGTGCCGCTGTCAAACTCCTAAAGGGCGTGTGTATACTCTCGTGACAATGTGTCGCAGTTAGCTTGTCGCAGGTATGCTGCAGTTACTTTTGATTTATGCCCCATTTTAAAGCGCAGTCTGCGCTATGTTATTCCACGCCACAACGCAAGAGGGACAATCATGAACTAGCTAAACTTACTAAACTTATCTCTTGCGTTTTTGCACTTCCTCACCATCAAGAATCGTACAGATGTGGGTACTTCCTCACTTCTTGGATGACGCGCTCTTTTCTACGCAGATGTAGAATTGACCAATCAGAGGCCTCCTTTCTCTCCTCCCTGCGACACTGTCTGCGGTCACCTACAATTTTGGGGAGTGTCTGCGTAGGGTGGGGGGCATATTTGCGTTATCTGCATCACACACGCAGAATTTCCCCCTTGGGGGATCAATAAAGTATATTTGATTTGATTTGATTTGACCTGATTTCTGAGCATAAACCAGGCTAAAGTATGCATCAAATCTGGTTAAATGTCATTTTTAATCATTCAGATGAAATTCCACTCCTTGCACAGAGGCCAGGGATGTCAAATCTTGCTATGAAGAGCAAAATTGCGTTTTTTATCCAGCTGTAAGTATGTTTATTGCTGCTGTGAAGCTGGACATTTTAACACTCAAATCAAATGAGACTGCTTTTAGAGTCACCCCCTAGTGGTGATTCAAGGAACTGCTATTCCATCTACTTCGCGATGGCTTCAGCTTTGAAAAGCAGATGTTTCCCCCGGACCAAGCCTGCTCAATTAATGTCAGTCTATTTAAAAGTTTTGGACAAATACAAATATATTCCACTGTCTCATCCATGGTTGTTGTTTCTCCAACACATGTACATGTAAAATATCCTGCAGACGTAACAAGTGCCCTAAAAATTCGGTAACATCACTGAGTAGATAGCTTTTGAAAGAAGTGCAGCACTCCTCCTCCTCCTCCTCCTCCTTCTCCTCCTGAGGATTGCTGTGTAATTATATGCATCCATAGATGTGAGGTGTTTTATGTCTGGGGTGTCACATCCCACCTCACTCGTTCCCTGTCAGGTGCAATCGCTCTCCTATTTTTGAAGTCTCGCGAGCAGAGCATCTTTCCTCTATGGTTATGTTTCCACTTCTCTGTTGATCCACTGAGGCAAAAGGAGTAAAAAGTTTTAGACAGGACTTAGACAGCCGCTCAAACATGAAAGAAACGGCGGAGTTCAAAAGGACCGTTCAGCCAACAGCGGTGTTTTCCCCGAGTGATGACTCTGCTGTTCCCTCGCAAAAGTACTCCAACTCCAAACAAATAAAACTATCGGCATTTATATTGTTTCCTTAAATTCCTAAACCTAAATTTAAGTAAACCAGAAACACACAAAAAATAGCATTGACTCGTTTTTCTTTCCAGGTAATGCACAAAACTTCATCTATGCCTTTGGGAAACCTTCCTTCCTTCCTTCCTTCCTATTGACGGACTGATGGAGCTAAAGGATGGAGCTATATCTTGGACAAGTCAACATCTCAGGCCACACAAGAACTCAAGTAAATGTCACTTCCACTAACTGAATTGGTACAAGTCCAAGATCGAGGTCTGGGATGTAATGACACATGCCTGGGCTCAAATTTTAAACTGCAACCAGCTGAACATGCCTCAACTGTCCGGTTCAACTTTGATTTCCAGGTGGCAATGGCCCGGATGCAAGAGAATCTGCCTCTATCCATTAGACAAGCGTACAGCTAATCAGAGAACTGAACTATGTGACTTAGGCAGAGCGACAACTAGACTAGGATCAACAAAAAAACCACCCAGCATGATGTGCAGTGGAGTAGAAACATCTGTGAACAGCCGTTCTTGGTTTCTCAAGTTTTCGTTGATCCAAAACAAAGTCATGCAAATTCTGCCGCCATCTAAAGTTATTGGATAAATGCGTCAAAGTTTGCACCCGACTGGTTCGTTAAGTTCTGCCCCGGTAGGAATGTCTGTGAACATGAGGGGTACCAGACCTTTCATGAAACCGGCTTTAAGAGTTTTTCTTTGTGAGGCAACACACCTTTTTGAGAATGATGATCCCCTCCTGGTTGTGCTCATTGGTGGTGATATCAAACATGGCGCCTCCATCACCCGGCACGATGGTGTACTCCACCTCCGCGTTCCTGCCTTTGTCCAGGTCGTCGGCTTTGATCCTGCCAACGGCGGAGCCCACGGCAGAAGATTCGGGAACTCTGAGGTGGAAGAAGCCTGTCAGAGAACACGAGAACAAAGTCGGGATTATCTCCTATCATCGCCTGACATCAAACGAGAAAAAGAAAAAGAGCTGTTGCCTCCACGTATCCCCTCAGCCACCAAAGCATGTCTTACAGTTATCTGCCCATGAGGCGACATCAAGGCCGCTCGACTCCTCATAATTGGCCGATTCAGCCTGGAGGGTCTACAAACACGAGAATCTAGGAGCTCTGACGCCACCAGCTGCAGAAATCATTTCTCAGGATTTGGGAAGAATTCAGCAAACAGCAACACCTCAAGCAGAAGGAAATTAACCTTTTCTATCAGGTGAAAGACTGAATGACGGTTTCATTGTCGCGTCACAAATGTGGCGCCTCGGCTCAAGAGGAGACGAATCGGCAGCTTTTGTCGGGGCTTGAAATTTCACAGAGCAGCCACAGGTTTTGGTTCCATTGCCGCAAAGCTCGGCTCAAGCCATCGATGTGACACTCGCTTTCAACATTAATTTCATAAGTGGTGCCACTTCAAAGAGCTGCTCAGTAGCTGTTAGGAACTTCTCACTGTGAGCGAGTAAAATCCCATGAGTGATTATAATCACAGCTTCTGAGTGCCTGAGCGCCGGATCCACTTTACCGTTCTCTTGTTAACAAAGTCCGTAGCTGTACGAAGCCCATTCCTAACATACCTTTGCAGCCAAGGACATTTAAAAAAAAAAAAAAGAAAAACATTTTTTCAAAGGCATCTTATTTTCTTGGGCTTTTTTTTTTTTTTTTTGACTAAATAATATACAGCTTGAAGTTTATGTGAAGTTTATGGACTAAAATAAACCCGGGGTACCAGGGGTGCAGGATGCATATACATTTGTATTCAGATACAAACCTGTAAATGGCCCCCTTACGCATCGATGAGGTGCTGCAAATTCAGCCCCAACATGTCAATGTCAAAGTAAAAAGAAAAAAGCTGAGAGCTGCTTTCAAACTACATGGTTTCTGAAAAGCTCATTTATCAGCCCCTGAACTCGGTGACTGGTCAGAGGCAAATATGCAAAACGGTTGCAAGAGCATCAATGGCGGTCTCTGCAGGACATAAGCAGCTGGGATCCAGCATGTTCAGTATCTGGAGCCACCGGGTGAATCTTCAGAGAGAACATCATGGGGCGAGTTTCTGTGCTAACTGCCTGGAGATGACTTTGTTGTGAACTGGCATTAATAGTTATTATAAGTAAATTGAATTGAATTTTTAGTTTGTTACTTCCGACAAGGAGGTAATGTTTTTGCCGGCGTTTATCTGTTTGCTGTGTTCAAGATAACTCAAAAAGTTATGGATGGATTTTGATGAAATTTTCAGGAGTTGTTGAAATTATGAAAAGGAAGAACTGATTTTATTTTGGGTGTAATCCGGAAGAAATCCTGGATTCTGGATCACTTTCAAATTTCCAATAACATTGCGGTCAATGGGGCCAAAAATTTTGTTTCTCAATATCTCCGTTAATTATTGCCCAAAACTCATGAAATTTGACTCAGGGATTGACAATGGGAACCTCTATCAAATTTCAAAGGCTGATCTGGATCTGATCCAGAAGGCGGATTTTATCGCAATCTGTAAATGGCTATATGGGAGAATTGTTGTACATTGGCGGAAGTCTTGTCTCCAAGTGCTTTTCTATGCAGTCTAAATGCAGTCATTTATTTTACCTTACATTTATCAGTACTGTATGTAAACTTTTAGTTTCAACTTTATTTGTCAATCTTATTTTTTTTGAATTGTCAAAAATATGAAAAGGAAGAATTGATTTCATTTTGGGTGTGATCCGGAAGAAATCCTGGATTCTGGATCACTTTCAAATTTGCGATAACATTGCAGTCAATTGGGCTGCAAATTTTGTTTCTCAATATCTCTGTTCATTATTGCCCAAAACTCATGAAATTTGACTCAGGGATTGACAATGGGAACCTCTATCAAATTTCAAAGGTTGATCCAGATGGCGGATTTTATTGCAATTTGTAAATCACTATATGGGAGAACTGTTGCGCTAGGCAGAGGTCTGCACTCTCCAAGTGCTTTTCTAGTTTTTTTTTTTTTTTTACGTATTTTTGTTTTTTAAGATTTCGTGGCTCTCGTGGCCCTTGCTTTGGTTTTCAGTGGGCCGTTTCAGAAACCTGAGTGTTTTGTTTTCCATCTGTGCTGATGTGTTAAAGCTGCCACGTATTAGACCAGGGGTGTCCAAACTTAGTCCTGGAGGGCTTCTGTTCCGCACGTCTTAGATGTTTCCCTGCTTCAGCGCTCCCGATTCACATAAATGGGTCGTTAACAGACTTGTGCAGACCTGAATGAGCTGGTTCCGATGCTGATCCATTCATGTGAATCAGGTGTGTTGTTGCAGAGAAACATCTAAGACATGCAGGACAGCGGCCCTCCAGGACTGGGACTTGCCCACTCCTGCATTAGACTCTTAAAACACTCTGGTATGCAGAGGGATTTGTGGTCAGTTCAATGCCTCTAATGCTCTGTGGCTTCAAAACAGGCCCCCGACAGAGTGGTGGTGGTGCAGGCTGGACACAAGGTATGAGATGTTTCTGATGAAATGCTGTATTTATTTTTTAAAAATATAAAGAAAAATGACTGGAACATAAGAACAACCCCACTTTAGTCCCATCTGTCCGTAGGACATTGCTCCAGAACTCGCCGTTTGTTTAGATGCAGTTCTGTGAACTTCAGCTCTGCTTATATATATATTCTTTTTTAGACACGAGTTTTTCTGCCGGCAACCTTTCCAGATGAACAATACTCATTGTGTCTCCTGTTATTCTGCTGTCACGGACCGAGATATCCAGCTCTTTTATCGTTTTTTTATTTATTTGGGTTTCTCGGAAGCATTGATCGGGCTGACATTTGAGATCGGGCTCATGTGAAGACCATCTTACTATCTTAGTTCAATGGATAAAATGAGTGCCATTGTTGTCATTTGACGGGCTGGTCTGAGTATGTTCACGCCAGTAAATAGAGCTGAGCAATTTTATCGATTCTGTGATATATATCGATATTTTATTTCCCCAGAGAGTATTGATTTTTCAGCCGCAGGTATCGATATTCTAAGCTCCTTTCAAAACTAAAAGGAGTTTTGTCCTTCCTGCACTTTGCAGGAAGAGCCATTAAGTCCTCCAGCTACTCTGCTGAGATGGCTGCAGTTTTAAGGTGGCTTAAATGTTGCTCCAATGGACTTGAATTATTGGTTGCCATGGTTCGTTTTTACTTATCCTGGTGGCTAGAATGGCTAGTAGCTACCTCAATGTTCAGTATCAAGCCAAAAAAGCTGCCAAAGTAGGTCACTTGCTGTACTTCAACTCTCCATTGTGCCCTTACCTTTAAAAGCCTGCAAGCAACAATTTGCACTGTTTAAATAAATGAAACTATTTTTCTCAACAAATCTTTTATTCATTTTGTCCAGCATTTGCATGCTGCCTGTCAGCCATATAATGTGTAATTGATGCTTTCAGTTCACTTAATTCAAACAAAGTTACTGGAACTTCCAAAATCATTTTGTCCCTTTAAAATCTTTTAGAAAATGATGTAAATGTATCTTAAGATGAATATCGATATATATCGTATCGTGAGCCGAATATCGTGTATCGTATTACGCGAGATTAGTGTATCGCTACAGCCCTACCAGTAAAGCTGCAGGTCCAGGACAGCGTCTGACCCAGGATGCTAAGGGCCTGTGCTGCCGAACTAGGGGGAGCTTCTGCAGCAGATCTAGAACATGACCCAGCATCAGGGGAAGGTGCCTGCCATGTGGAAGACATCCTGTCTGGTTCTGGTCCCCAAAAAGCCACATCCGAGCCAGGCAGAGGGCTTTCAGGCCGGTGGCCCTGACATCGCACGTTTTAAAGACCCTGGAGCGGCTCCTGGTTCAGCACCGCAGGCCCAACATGCCCAGGATCCCCTCCAGTGTGCCTACCAGGAAAAGATGGGTGTGGAAGGACGCCATCCTGTACCTGCTGCACAAGATCCATTCTCACCTGGACGGGGGACCGACACGGTGAGGATCATGTTCTACGACTTCAGCACACCATCCAGCCCATCCTACTGAGAGACAAGCTGAGCAGCACAGGAGTGGACAAGTACCTGGTCTCCTGGATTGTGGATTATCTTTGTGAGGCTGGGTGGCTGCATATCAGACACCATGTTCTGCAGCACAGGGACACCACAAGGAACAGTGCTCTCCCCCTTCCGGTTCACGCTCTATACATCCGACTTCCAGCCTGAGTCGGAGCTCTGTCACTTGCAGAAATATTTTGAGGACACCGGCATTGTAGGATAAATTGCAGATGGACAAGAGTCCGAGTATAGGGGCCTGGTGGAGGCATTTGTGGGATGGCGCTGACCATGCCCACCCCTTTGTGACCACTAGAGGTCTTCACGGGTCCACTTTCATGGACCCGAACCCAAATAGGACCTGTGAAAATTCGACCCAAAACCGTCCCGGCCCGAGCTATTATCATAAGTCCAGGAGTCCAAACCCAAATGGACCCGCAATATTTGGACCAGGAACCAACCCGACCTGAGTCTTTAGTTTCCGACCACAAACCGAACCGAGTCACCCGAATAGAACCGAGACAATACCAGCCCATAGTTCATGTTAAATGTTGTCTAGCGTTGAAAAAAACTTGATTTTCTAACCTAAAGTTGTCTTCTTCTACCCGGTTCAGTTGCTACATAGGCTACGTGATGTAAACAACAATAAATCCACGACCTTATTTTCTTATGCTAATTGTAGCAACTGCTAACACTATTAGCCTACACCGGTCAGGAAATGTCGTGAATATGTTCTCTCATCCAACGTTGTCATGTTGGCCATCCATTGTGCTTTACAGCTGCCGGGCAAACCGCTAATAACACGCTACGGCAACACGATTGTTTCATGACAAATACGTTAATGAATAATTAATTTAACTGCCCCGAGTCCTGACATTGGCTGCCACCGCCAATATCTTTAACTCTCTCGAGTAAACGTGGACCCAGCCTGTCAGAGAGCACCGACCGGACCCGAGACTAAATGTACCGATTCCGACCCGAATCCCGGAGTCACGTCTTTTAAATGGACCCGAACCAGATTCGGGTCAGAACCTCGGGTTTTCGGGTTGTTCCGAAGACCTCTAGTGACCGCCGTGAACCCATCTTCCTGACGGATCCCTCCAGCAGGATAACGCACCGTGTCGCAAAGCTCAGATCATCTCAGATCTGGTTCCCCGAACATGACAGCGAGCCTCCCTGGACTCCAGCGGTCTCTCAGTCCAACGGAGCAGCTTCGGGATGCAGTGGACCGGGAGAACTCTCGTCACGGCCGCGCGGCCGACAAATCTGCCTGACGGTGACAAACGAGGTTTGAGTTGTTTTAGGCTCGCTCCTCCCCCTCAGGATTCCTCTCACGTTCTCCAAACCGAGAGAGCCGTCACCGCCGTCTACAGCAGGAATGACACCAACTTACTCATAATTACTTTACGCAACCTTTGACCTGTCCCTTTAAGCAACAACGCTGGGTAGAAAAATCAGTTACTGGCTGCCACTGGAATGACACCACTCCAGAACCCCGACCCCGAGCTTGATGTTATCTTTCAGAAGCGATGCCTTTCTGTGCAGGAGGCTAGCGCTACTAGAAATGGTAAATATGCCACCGTGGTTCTTTAACTATTCCTCTGTTTTACTATCGCCTAAGGCTCCTTGCCTCGGAGTCGATCCAAGGATTTGAGCAAGGAAAGCCGGGGCCTCTGAATGAGTCTCGGCGGTAAAATTTTAATGAATAATCAAATACTTTCAAGGACAGACGGTCTTTTTTTTTTGAAAAGGACAAGAGCGGTTCTCTCTGGTAGCCGCTGCACCCAGACTGAGTAAAAGCTGCAGTTTATTAACTCGCAGACAAAAATATGTCACACGGCAGCATTTGGACCTGCAGCATAAAACACTATTAGTGTCTTAATGACAATGGCGGGCTTCAGAGGATCAGGGGAGTGGCAGCTCACGAATAAAAGGGCAAGAACCAAAAAGCAGGAGAGTAAACTGAATCTTCCGAGGATGTTTATTCACACATGACTAGCCAGGCATTTTTTTTTTAAACCTGTAAGCACTTTGTGCAGAGAGAGGAAGACAAAGAGAGGATGGGACAGGCCTAGGAGCCGGCGAACGTGGCCCAAACCTCTGTGCTGTGACAGCATTATGGAAATATCATCCGTTCCTCGCTTCCAGAGGAGCTTGACCGCCTGACTGCCCGTATTTACATTCAAGGCGGGCCACTCAGTGTCACTTCAAAGTACACGACGGCGAAAACAGAGCAGTATGCTTTCCTGTCATTGGGCTAGAATAAACTTTTCATGCGGTTTTTAATACATACACTAAGAGTGTATAGAGAAGCTTCACAGATCAATGATTCCTCTGTATTGTGCTTTATTTTTTTATAGGGATGTCCCGATCCCGATCCCCTGATCGGATCGGCCTTCGATCTTAAAAATTTAAGGTGGATCGGATCGGCCGATCAACATTATTAACACGCCGATCTTTTTTTCATTATTTTTTTCCTCAAAAAGTGATCCTGATTAACACAAATTAATAAAGTAATCATATTACACAAACAAAAATATTTTTTAAACTATATACATTTAATAATTTGCACTGAAATGAGGTTTCCCAGCAGCGCTGTCTTGTATCCACCTTAAAAGTTTCAAGACCGGCGGCGTCAGGATAAACTTTAGCAAAAATATCAGCAGTGTGGCAGCACTATAAAATTACAAAGACCGACGCTTCAACTGCGACTTGAAACGTGTGGAAGGCTGAGATATCATGATGGGTAAGTAAGAGGAGAGTTTACAACACCACCAATTTAATCAGACACTTAAAAAAGCACGCAGCACCGATCACCGCAGCCGACGGCAGCTGGTGCCGACGGCAGCTTCAAGCGGCAGCAAACGCTCTGTGAAACTTTCAAAAGAAAGGACAAAACTCCCGAAAGACTCGGAGAAATACAGAAAAATCACAGAGCTAAACGCGGAATGTATTACCGCGGACACGGAGTTTGTGGAATACAAGGCATTTAACCGGCTCATTAATTACCTCGAGCCTCGTTCCCATCATTACATGAACGACAAAGGACACAAAGGTGCGCGAACATGTGCAGCGGGTCTTGAAAGAAGTTAAGTTAATATTTTATGTTATTTTTATTCTGATGTGATTTCATTGATTGCAAAGACTTCTGCTAGGGTTTTCATTGCCTTAAACTGCTAGCCAAGTTCACCTGCTGCTATTTAAATGGAAGTGATTTGTTGTTTAGTACTGAGACTGTTGAACAGTCACTGTTCTGTAACTAAATGTGTTTTATAATAATTCTCCCAAACAAAAAAGAAAGAAAGAAGAGTGTTTAAATAAGTTATTGTTTATTTTATGAGATGATAAAAGCTATTAATCTCAGCTTGGATACAGGCCTATTTATTAATGTACACAGGAAATAAAATGCATAGGAAATTAAACTCTGTTTGCCCACTCAAAAAAAGTGAAATCGGATCGGAAAAAATCGGAAATCGGCCAATCATCAAAATTAAAAGATCGGAATCGGATCGGGACCCAAGAAACGTGATCGGGACATCCCTATTTTTTTACCCCCCCCCACCCCCACTGGGGGTGTGAAAAAAAATCAATCTGGCAATATATCGCGATTTTCGGCCGCCCAATATAATATCGATTTTTGAGGTCCAAATATTGATATCATCAGTATGTTGTAATGGTTTCTTAAATGTGCAAAAACACTAATAATAAACAATCAATAGGTTGTTTTGAAGCAAATAGTTTTGACTCAATTTGTCCTCTGAATGATCAATATCATCTGATGAATATACAGTGATACTTTGCCACTTCGAAGTTTAATTACCGTGGCTTCAGTGCTTCATGGATTTTTTTCAGAAATATATATTATTTAAAAAAATGTAAAAAATCACGGAAACATCACAGGATGTTGTGTGCATTCTCTCTTAGCGAAGAAATGTTGTGAGCCAGCCTGGCCCCTTTAAGAAGGTGGCCTTATGGGTAATGATGTGGCCTTATGGGTAATGTAGTGTGTGTGTCGTGGGACGGCAGAATGAAAACGGGGTTAGATGAAAAGTGTAGTGAGCATCAACAGCAGCCCAGCGTGTATAGATTTACATTCTCTGTTAACCGACAGGAGCCCAACAATACAACCTGTGTGATGTTACAAGTTCCTGCAGTGCCAGAATAAAGTTCCCGTTCCATGCAGAGAAAACCAGACTATTTGTTTTGTTGTTGTTAGCATGTTAGCCGCTAATTACGAGCCAAAAAAAGCACAATACCAGCGGTTTCTTTACTACGGTTCAGAGACCAGAGGCTGTGAAGGTAACAGAAAGACCACAGTTGAGCCTTTGTCTTGTTTCGCTGCAGTGCCGCGATACTTTTTTATGGTTTTAAACATATTTTAAACACATTATTTAGGCTCGGGGGGCTCCGGCTCCAGATCGCGGATTTTGATTGTCGCTGGGGGGTGCCGGTCCCCATTAACCATGAAAAATAAGGGATCACTGTATACAGAAACTTGATTTTTCATCTCTACTTTTAATTTTGATATTAACTGGGTAGAATATCGCAATATATCGGGATATTGTGATAATAGCGTATCGTATTGCGAGATCCTTGCCAATACTCACCACTAACCACCCCACTTCGCTTTCTTACACAACCTCGTAAACGCTACAGTCGAACTAATCTGTTTCAGCGGCTTATGTGAAAATACCAAACAGAGTTTAAACACACCGGCTGAATCCCCGACGCCGCACCAACATTCCTGATCTAAATATAGACGGCGGGCGCCCCGTGAGCGAGATGGCACCGGGCCCCGGATTATTCGCCAGGATAATCGTGGCGGCTGCAGATGCAATCACGATAAATAAACGGGCCGCTGCTTACGACGGCATGTAATGACGAGTAATGAAAAGCAATTACAATGAGTGGAAATGATGAATACCCCCCAACTCCGCCGTAATTACACAGTGTTTATTTCATTACGGAAGGAAGCGTGAACCAAAATGATGATTTTTGTTCTATTCTCCACTCACTTTTCGAGAACCTGGGCGGGTTGTCGTTGACGTCGCTGAGGGTGATGTTGACCAGCGTGGTCCCGGCCAGTCCTCCCAGCTGGCCCCCCATGTCCTTGGCCTGGATTAATACCTGGTATTGTTCCTTCACCTCTCTGTCCATGTTGGGCAGGGCTGTCTTTATAACCCCTGGTGTGCAGCAAGACAGATGAGAGGAACAGATAATGGAGAAAGAGAGTCGGAGGGAGAGAGAAGGCAGTGATAGAGATAAGAAAAAAAAGACAAGAGAAAAAGAGTGGTAAACACACGGGGGGTCTTGGAAATACATTAAATGCCAAACATACAATTTACCTCGAGATGCACAATGCATTTCCTCGGAGGAGTGTGAGGCTGCTGCAGCGCCACTGACCACAGCTGAAATAGAGGTCATCTTACAAACTGGAAGCGCTTGACATTCAATAGGGAGCGCCGGCGAAGCCATATAATGATTCACTTGAGGATCAGAGACCCCGAGATCAGAGAGCGTTTGTGCTGCAGATTAATAGCTGGGTCAGTGGGAGGTTGGCAGGCTAAAAAGAGCCGTGCACCACAAGTCGCTCTACACTTTCCACCTCTGTTTTCTCCCGTTTAATATAACGAGAGCGTCTCGTTTGAACCCCGGCCGCCGCGTTGAGCAGAGTCAGAGCCGCCGGTGTCATCTTCCTCGGAGAGAGGAGCGTCTCGCTGATTTATGCGCGTTGTTGTCGTTGTTCTCGTTCACCTTTTTACTTCCCGGTTTTTGTTCTCCCTTTTTTTTGTTCGGCGTGTGCATGTTTGAAGATAACGGACGGCTCAGCGGGGCAAACCTTTGCTTTAACAGTTTGGTGCCTTCATTTTTTTTTAAAGTCCAGCATGGGTTTGAAACACAGTCGCAGCAGGTGCAACGCAAAGCTCTGGGATGAGCAGCAGATTCCAGCGTGTCTGGCTGGGTAAGGACACGTACGGACCTATTTTCATATGCTTTGAAACGTCCCAGATAGTGAGCCGAGGGCAGCGCGCTGCCATCAAACACCGGCACGGTGAATCCATACCCAGATTCAGAGCAGTCATCTGCTGCACCGCCTCCCCTTCCTCTTACCTGTCTTTGACGCCGTCTTCTTGCTAACGTGCACGAATAAAGACTAGGGGTGAGTGTTGGCAAGGACCTCGCAATATGATATGTATTGTGATACTTGGGTCACGATACGATATTATCGCGATATCACGATATTCTACCCAGTTATTATAGAAATTTAAAATAGAGATGAAAAATCAAGTTGCTGTATATGTTCATCAGATGATATTGATCATTCAGAGGACAAATCGAGTCATAACTATTTGCTTCAAAACAACCTATTTATTGTTTATTATTATTATGAATGAATGAATTTTCCTAAAAAAAAAATCGATATTAGGAGCTGAAAAATCGATATTATATCGGGCGGCCGAAAATCGCGATATATCGCCAAATTGATTTTTTTTCACACCCCTAATAAAGACGGAGTAAATAACCAGCTCTGCCAGTATTATTGCATAATTTGTTTTTTTTTTTCAGTGATCTGACTTCGAGCCGTCAGCTTTGCAATGCTGGCTACTCATTAGGGGTGTGAAAAAAAAATGATTTGACAATATATCGCAATTTTCGGCCGCCCAATATAATATCCATTTTTCAGCTCCTTATATCGATTTTTTTAGGAAAAAATTTACAGTGGTTACAATGCTGTCAGTATGTTGTAATGGTCCTTAAATGTGCAAAAACACTTATAATAAACAATAAATATGTTGTTTTGACTCAATTTGACTCAATATCATCTGAAGAACATATACAGGAAGTTGATTTTTCATCTCTACTTTTAATTTTAATATTAACTGGGTAGAATATTGCAATATATCGTGATAATATCGTATTGTGACCCAAGTATCATGATACATATCGTATTGCGAGGTCCTTGCCAATACTCACCCCTACTACTCACAGGAAGATTCAGGAGCTTAATCTACAATTATTGATCCATTTGAATCCACTGATGTTGCTTTCTGCCGGGGGGGGGGGTTAACTCACATGTTTCAAGCACCATCACCTCAAGGAATCGATGTAACTGACAGTTAGGTCGTCTAGCATTTTCTCTTTTGCATTATGGTTGCCACTGACGTTGAGATGCTATTCCATCCCTGTTAAATACTTCCGAGGTCTTCACGGGAAAAAGACCTGTTTTGTTACGTGCCTCAGGGATCAACTCCAAACCCTGATTATTCTCACATAGTTTGGCAACGTTGGAACGGTCCACATTCCAGCGTCGTGCATGCAGATGAGGATGTTTTCACACTTCCGCCGCAGCCATGAAATGTCCAATTTGTATGTTGGAGGAGTCTCGAGGAGTCCATCTGAAGAAGCCTCAGAAGTCCAAATCAGCCTCATCAGATATCCCGCCATCTTTACCTTGCCAGCGAATATAAGATCAAGTCCGAAGAGTTAAAAAGAGTAGCGTGAAATTCCCAGCGAGTTACTACATGCACAGATGTTTGTGAGATGCGACCGCCTCAAAACTGGAACGGCATCCGACTGTGAAGAAAGAAAGAAAAAAACCGAGTGCTTCAAGGAAAATGTGTAAGGTGATGAAAGTCTGGGAATACTGTCGTGCCCGGAAGACGTTCTGCTGATGTTGACCGAAGCTGCTGCGTGACTGGAACGTGTTTTTGACTCCATCTCCTCCGTCAACCCAGGAGCTGCTCATCAACCTCGGAGCGAAACTTGAATAGAAATAACTTTAAACCATGTTTGTTTTTTTGGCAGCTGCTTGTCTGAGATTACAACAAAAACAAAAAGAAAATCAATGATGGAGGAGTTGGGTTTCTTCAGAGTTTCAGGTGAAAGGTTATCTTCTTCTCAAAGTTACGGCGTTCGTCGGGTCGTGCTGAGGCGTCCTCCCATTAACTGAGAAGTTTTTCCCTCCACCGTTGCCTCGTGTGTTGCCCGGCTGCTCCTTAATGAATCCACATTCATTTTAATTGGCTTGAACT